>CM053569.1:70283970-70334937 GCA_028646485.1 Cryptoprocta ferox
TAGTTTCATAATTGCTCACCCACACTTTCTAACTAGAGCACAGTATGTGTTTACAGTTCTTGTGGTCTTTCGCCTGTGGGCATATATTCAAAATGCTGTGTTCAAAGTCATCCCTCATGCCCTTTCAGCGTGGTCATGTTATCCAATTAGAATATATTTAATTCCTTTGTTTCTGCGTTCTATTTTTTTGTTATTTCCCACCCTTGTTAATATTTTCTTTAAGTATGTGAAACATTAACATAGTTCTAAAATTCAGAACATATTAAAAAGTAAATCAAAGAGATTCCCGTTTGTCATCACTTCTACTCCAGTACCCTCATGCTTTCCACCCAATTTCCACCCATTAGCCTTAGAAAACAATCTCATTAGTTTCTGGTCTATTCTTCCTAAGTTTCTTCCCTTTCTTTCTTTCTTTTTCTTTCTTTCTTTCTTTCTTTTCTTCTTTCTTTCTTTCTTTCTTTTTCTTTTTTTCCTTATTTCTTTCTTTCTTTCTTTCTTTCTTTCTTTCTTTCCTTCTTTCTTTCTTTCTTTCTTTCTTTCTTTCTTTCTTTCTTTCTTTTCACAAATAAGCAGACACATGTTTCTTTTCCTATCTCCCATTCTTCACATAAAAGGTATATTACAGATATATACTGATCTACATTTCGCTTTTCCAGTGGACAATATATCCTGGATATCACTCCATGTCCGGCGATAGAAATCACCCTTATTGTTTATTTTACTACATAGTATTACTTTGTGTGCATGTAGTATAGCTTATTTAACCTCTCTCCTACATATGGGAATTGAGATTGTTTTCCATATTTTACAATTACAAATAATCATGCAATTAATAACTTTCTTCATATATATTTTCATATTGTCAAGGTATATCTTCGAAGTCTAGAAGTTGGATTTATGGATCAAAATGTAAATGCATGTGTAGTTTTGTTGATGTTACAGATTCGTCTCCAAAAGAATGGTATCAAAGTGTATTTCCATTTATGTTGCTTCTATGAAGATGTATTTATACTTTTCTCCAATATCTGTAGTTACTTTCATGGAAAGCTTGGACTGAATGAAATATTTCTTCATTGTAGAGAAGAAGAAATCCCTTGCACATCACTCTTAAATATGGAATGACAGTCAGTGACCGCTGGACATTTCAGGCAACCTCCACATGAAAGACACAGAGAGGAGTGCCTGGGTGACTCCGTCAGTTAAACATCTGACTTTTGGTTTTGGCTCAGGTCAAGATGTTATGGTTCGTGAGACAGAGCCCCACATCAGGCTGTGCATGGAGCCTGCTTGGGATTCTCTCTCTCCCTCTCTCTCTGCCCTTCCCCCCTCATTCTCTCTTTCTGTCTCTCTCTCTCAAAATAAATAAATAAGCCTAAACCAAATGGCTCAGTTGGTTAAATATCTGACTCTTGATTTCAGCTCAGGTCATGATCTCACAGTTTGTGAATTAAAGCCCCTGCATCAGGCTCTGCACTGACAGTACAGAGCCTGCTTAGGACTCTCTCTCTCTCTCTCTCTCTCTCTCTCCCCCTCTCTACCCCTCTCCTGCTCATGTTCTCTCTCTCTTTCAAAATAAATAAATAAAATTTTTTTAAATAAGAAGAGAAAGACGCAGAGACTAAAATGGCAAAAAAAAGGAAAAAGGAAACTCAGATGAAAAAAAGGCAATGAAGAAGAGAAAATAATTTTAATCCCTTAATTAATATTCTTACAGGTTTATGTTGTGCACAAAACAGGTAAAAAAGCAGTGTGTGTACATGTGAGTAATATAGACAGAAGTATGTATGTGTAAATACATACATGTATTTCCTAACTCTGCCTCTGAGAGGGCTTAGAAACAGTGGTACTGATGGGACACCTGGGTGGCTCAGTGGGTTGAGTGTCCGACTTCAGCTCAGGTCATGATCTAGCCATCCATGGGTTCGAGCCCCGCATCGGGCTCTGTGCTGACAGCTCAGAGCCTGGAGCCTACTTTGGATTCTGTGTCTCCCTCTCTCTCTGCCCCTCCCCCACTTGCACTGTGTCTCTCTCTGCCTCTCAAAAATGAATAAACATTTAAAAAATTTTTTTAATTTTTTTTTTTAAAAAAGCAGTGGTACCAAGTAGCAGTGAGCACATGAATATCCAGATCTTGGTTTCTAAGTACCATTCTCCACTAACCAGTTCAGAGCTCTTTGGAAAATGGCTGACTCTAAGACGTGGAGCAAGGAAAGCACAACCAGACAATCCTGGAACATGCTGAACCAGAAAGTGAGGAAGTGTTCAAAGGATGATACGGAACACGTGAAAAACAACACTGGAGCCACTTTGAAGTGGCACCCACTAGCCTAATTTAGGAAAATTGGGGCAAAAATAAACACAGTAACCAATTAAAACCCATGGAATAAAAGAATATAAAAGGTCACGATGATAAAAATTAAATGACTGAATATAAATAAGTAGAGAAGTGGGATTCCAGCTAATAACTGGAGAGAAAGGATAATGAAATTTAAACACTATGAATGGACAACTATCATAGTGATAATTACTTTATAAGATAATCATCAATGGATATAAACTAGTGGGCTAAGTATTGCTGAGAAGCAGAACAAATCAATTGTCTATAACTGATCAAATTTAAGCTCGTCACTAATGGGACAAATCAATAGACAACATTGAGAAGAAAACGACAGCATTTTCCATCACTGATATTCCTGCCACAATTTTATGACCTGACTTTAGTCACGGGGAAATACCAAATAAACATAAATTGAGGGCTATTCAACAAAATACTCTTCAAAAGTGTCAAAGCCATGAGAGACAAAGAGAGACTGAGAAACTGTTTCAGGTTAAAGAAAACTAGAGAGACTTGATAGCTGGATTAGTTTTCTATTGCTGCTATAACAAATTACCACAAAACAAGAGAGGAAAGAGAAGCTCAAGAAAGATCTACAAGGATCCAGGACTTGCTGGCTTCAAAATAAAACTGTTCTTATTCCTATGATTTCCAAGACATTCAAATTGATAAAAGATCCAATCCAAAGTAGGACTGTAAGTCCCTTGTTACTCAGAAAGATCTAAGACGGTGCCTCAGAAAACCATTTAGCCAGACAAAATGCCTTCAAAGGATCTTAACAGTACAATAGGGCTTCTCGGAATCTTCAGTTTGTTGTCTCTCAGCAGCCCAAGTGGAAGCCCAATCAATGATGCTTGTGTATGTAATTTTTTTAGTGAACTGGATTTTGTAAATTGATTCACAGGAAACCCATAATGCTTTTTAAAGGAACGGTATCGGCATGGAATTTTAAATGGTAGGAGGCACTACAAAAAGGAGAAGGATCATGGGGCAGTTGGTTGAGCTTCTGACTCTTGATTTCTGCTCAGGTCGTGGGATCAAGCCCTGCACTGGGCTCAGCGTTGGGCGTGGAGCCCGCTTAAGATTCTCTCTCTCCCTCTCCCACATGCACGTGCAACACGTGCACACACACTTTCTCTCTCTCTCTCGCTCTCAAAAAAAAAAAAAGGGATCTTAACTGCATGTCTCACAGATGGTCTCCATTAAATGTCAGCACTTCTAAGAATCTTGAATTTGTTGTCTCTCAGTAGCTTCGTTTGAAGCCCCGTCAGTGAGATTTCTGGGTGTGGATTTCTAGAAGTTGATTCGTAAGAAATCCCACAAAGCTGTTAAAGGAACTGTATCAACATGGACTGAAAGGAGTAGAAGCAGAACAAAATGAGGAGGCCTCTTTACTCTAACACTCCTTGGGAAGAAGCAGGCTGCCCCAATTCCTCAGCTGCCAACATGGCTGCATTTTGTGGAAAAGGAAGGCTGACACCGAAGGCAGAACCGCGAGCCCAGAGCTGTGGTGAACCATCCCACGTGGCGGGCGAGCCCTAGTCAAGGCAACGCGTGCCTAACTGGGCTTCAGAACTAACTGGGCCAGGGACTCCTGTGTGCGCCCTACTGTACCTTGTGATGGAGGAGAGTCATTCTCTCACACAGCAGTTATTCTATCCTTCCCCCCCCACCAAAGTGTGCGTTGGGCGTTCAGTGCCCGGGTCTCGGACCAAGAAAAGCGGTGCGTGAAGTGCTATGTCAGAAGTCGTCCTGGGGCCACCAGCTCCCAGGTGTCTCCTCCATCTCTGGGCCAGATGGAGAAACCAAGACTCTGGACCTCAAACCTGAGTCAGTTCTGTAACGGATGAAACTTTTAGGGATGTTGGGAAGATTGTATGTAATTTGCACGTGGGGGCGGATAAAGTACATACTTTGAGGCCAGAGAGCCAACCGTGGCAGACTGAAAACACGCCCACAAAATCGTTGGCATTCCTTCTATCAAATGATGCGATCTAACTCCCCTCCCCTTGAACTTGTACTACCCTTAGTGGCTCACTTCTAAGAGAAAGAACGCAACACTAACGCTGCTGTGAGATCTGTGAGGCTAGGTCATAAAGATGATACTTGGCTCAGTCCTCCTCTTAGGACACATTCCATGGGTGCCCTGAACGGGCTTTAGAAGGCTGGGTGCCTCCAACTGCCGAGTGGAAGGTCCATGTGAAGAAACAGAGCCCACGAGGGGCCCCACGTGTCCCAGATCCCAGCTGTTTGCTCCCAGCCCCGATGCGTGGCCTGGAAGCTAGCAAACCTCCAGGGGGGGTGGGCCATTCCTCAGGTTCCCAACCACAAACTGGCCCCTCTAAGCCCAACCCAACTGCAGACTCATGAGGAAAACAGGTGCAGAGTGATGCCGCCGAGTGGTTTTCAGCCACGACGTTAAGGGAGGCAATAAATAACCCGAACAATTAACCACTGATCATCAAACACATTTAACGTTTTTGCTAAAGTGCTCCCGAAAGGTAATTTTCTTTCTCTCTCTCTATTTGATATCTTCCTACGTTTTGTAATTTGATTAACAGTCTCATTTTTGAGTGGGGTGTTTGAGGTTTGCTCGTTTTTCCCTATTTTGCCCTGGTTTTAACCCCTCACTGTCTGCCAGTGTTCCAGTTGTCTCCGTGTAGGGCCCCTTCCCTATCTATGAGCCCCGATCCACAACGGTTCTCATAATGTCTCACTGGGCTCCTGTCACATGATGATTAATTGGCAATATCACAGGTTCATCCCTTGAACGTGATCCAGTTCTGGGTCCCAAGGATGGTTATGGTCTCTCCATCTCTCCAGAGGCCCCATTTCCATTCACCTGGTGGACAGCAGCTGCCTTCACGGAGGAGGAAGTAACTCCCCTCTAGCTCCTGACTTCCTGCAGGGTCCTGGCTTTTATCTCCCCCATCTCTATAAAACCTTTCGGATTAGTCCCCAGTAGGATCCAAAGGGCTCTCAGCCACGGCCCATCTCTGGCTCTTAACCCCAGACGTGTGGTTCCAGCCCTGCTCGCTGCGTTGCACCTTCTATGCTGTGTATGGTTTCTCGAGACCTTTATTTTGTCTTTCAGCCGGACCATGGCTTTTTCACTACGTTTGTGTGTTCTCTGTCAGTGACATGTGTTGAAGGCAGACAGTGCCTCAAAGCTTATCAGTCACCGCAGTGACTGGTAGATGCTTTCCTCTTCCTTCAGGGACAGCTGGGCCTGGGAATTGGATCTTTTGCTATTGATGTTGTTGAAGTCAGACACTTCTTCATCGCCTGAGGGCACTGGCTGTTCTAGAAATCAGGGGCGCCTGGGTGGCTCAGGCGGTTAAGCGTCCGACTTTGGCTCAGGTCATGATCTCACAGTTTGTGGGTCATGATCTCACAGTTTGTGGGTTCGAGCCAGCTCAAATGATCTGACAGCTCGGAGCCTGGAGCTGCTTCAGATTCTGTGTCTCCCTCTCTCTATGCCCGTCCCCTGCTCACACTCTGTCTCTGTCTCAAAAATAAATAAACATTAAAAAGAAAAAGAAATTAGGGATGCGTGGGTGGCTCAGTCGGTTAAGCATCCGACTTCAGCTCAGGTCATGATCTCACAGTCCACAAGTTCGATCCCCATGTCGGGCTCTGTGCTGACAGCTCAGAGCCTGGAGTCTGCTTCGGATTCTGTATCTCCCGCTCTCTCTGCCCCTCCCCCACTCTCTCTCTCTCAAAAAAACATTAAAAAAATTAAATAAGCGCTTTACTTGACTCATCTAGTTCATACTTAAAAACTGCATAAATAGGGACTCCTGGGTGGCTCACTCGGTTAAGCATCCAGCTTCAGCTCAGGTCATGAACTTGCAGTTCGTGGGTTTGAGCCCCACGTCGGGCTCTGTGCTGACAGCTCAGAGCCTGGAGCCTGCTTCGGATTCTGTGTCTCCCTCTCTGCCCCTCCCCCACTCTCTATCTCTCTCTCTCTCTCTCTCTCTCTCAAAAATAAACATTAAAAAAATTAAATAAATGCTTTACTTGGCTCATCTAGTTCATACTTAAAAACTGCTTAAATAGGGACTCCTGGGTGGCTCAGTCGGTTAAGCATCCAACTTCAGCTCAGGTCATGGACTCAGGCTCTGTGCTGATGGCTCGGGGCCTAGAGCCTGCTTCGGATTCTGTGTCTTCCTCTCTCTATGTTCCTCCCCCACTCACACTCTCTCTCTCTCTCTCTCTCTCTCTCAAAAATAAATAAAGCCTAAGAAATGTGTTTTTAAACCTGCATAAATAATTAGCGCAGCCCAGTGTATCTGTGGTAGAAATATCTCTGCTTACGATCTCTGCCCTGCCATCAGTCACTGGAAATACATCCTGTGGCCTTGATCGCATATCACTGTTGACACCGGGGAGCCCATTTCCACTGAAGCATCTTGTACTAGAATTTCCAGCTTTGATACAGCAGCCGGGAAGGCACTTCTCAAACATTCTGGCACTTTCCTCACTGGCTTGACACGTTCTCCAGCCTTGTTCCGACGTGCGAGGCTTCAGAAAATACAAGAGCCAGGTAACCTACCTGAGGACACACTTGGGAAAGTCCTCTAACTCTCTAAATTCAAACCAGAGCCTGAGATGAGAAGCAGTGCAGAACACGGCAAGCAGGGGATCCTGTTGCATCTTCGTAGTATAGACGATGGGACTGTCACTTGGAGCGCATACTGTTAAGTAAGTATTCTTGAAAAGGAAGACAATTTTAGCCCGAGCCTAGACATTTTAAGCTGCTTCCACA
Source organism: Cryptoprocta ferox (assembly GCA_028646485.1). Lineage (NCBI taxonomy): Eukaryota > Metazoa > Chordata > Mammalia > Carnivora > Eupleridae > Cryptoprocta > Cryptoprocta ferox. Next base: position 70,291,074 of record CM053569.1, read on the forward strand.
AGGCCAGAAGTTAGGCAGGGAGAGGCACTGGGAAGGCTTCCCTGGGTTTTATTGGTTGGGAGAAGGCTGGCTAAGTGTCTGCGGGTGAGGGGAGTGTATTTATTACTTTGCTCTAATGTCATAATGGAAAAACTTTTTGTGATTTCAAGATCAGGATGGCAACTGCTAGGAGCCCTGGAAAGGACACTAGAACTTTAAAACTAATGAGGGACAAAGGGGAATAAACAAAGTTGACCAAGAGAGTAAGGAAGGGAAAGAAGAAAAAGAAAAAGTCAGATAAACAGCAAATATTAAAATGTTAGAAAAATTAAGTTTCATCCAGCTATGACATTGTGACTTATATGAATTCCTAAACAAAAGATTTTTCAAAAGAATATCTTTTCTATTAAGACATAAAGGGGTGCCTGAGTGGCTCAGTCAGTTAAGTGTCCAACTCTTGATTTCAGCTCAGGTCATGATCTCACAGTTCATGGGATTGAGCCCTATGTTGGGCTCTGTGCTGACAGTGGGGAGCTTGTTTGGGATTCTCTGTCTCTCTCTCTCTCTTTCTCTGCCCCTCCCCGCTCATGCTTTCTCTCAAAATAAATAAACATTAAAAAAAATAAGAGAAACAGCTAAAGCCTCTTTTCATGTAACAGTGGTGAAATGTGAGTTTGATGATGAGTGTTGGGAAAGGAATGGCTAAATGAAACTAGCTAATAGAAATGAGACAAATTAATAAGTGAAAAAAAGAGTTAATTATAAGTTCATAAAACCTGCAAAAATGAGGAAATTAAATAATCTAAGAACGAACCCCAAAGTAAAATCTATACTAAACATAAACATACATTGAGAACATCAGTTGTAAATACAAATGTTAGTAAGTGGGTTACTTTCTCCTGTAAAAAGACACACCGCCATAATGGAACTTTTAAAACTTATATATGTTGTTTACAAGAAACACACTTAAAACACAGGGATGGAGTAAGATTAGAAATATATGGATTTTCCTTTTTCAAAATTTTTTCATGTTTATTTATTTTGAGAGAGCATAAGCGCACATGTGCACAGGGGAGGGGCAGAGAGAGAGAGAAAGAGAGAGGGAGAGAGAATCCCAAGCAGGCACTGCCCTGTCAGCACAGAGCTGGATGCAGGGCTCGATCCCACGAACCGTGAGATCATGATCTGAGCTGAAATCAAGAGTCCGACGCTTCACTGAGGCACTCAGGTGCCCTGGTTTTTTCTTTTTTAATATCCCTGAGGATGTAAGGAAACCAAGGAGGACCTAAACTGACAATGTAGCAAGAAGTGGCTCTTGGAAAGACAGAAACACAGCGAGAAACGAAAGAGAAACTTTCTGAGTTTATAATTTTATCCATTTTCAACTGTGGGCAGTGGGGGCAACGGAAGTTGCAGTCCAAAGTGTTTCATCATGTGACTGCTTATACCTTTACTGTCATTTAAGAATAATCTTAAAATCCTGACTTCCTACAACTAACCCCTTACCCGAGTACCTGAGTATTCTTTGATATTTCACAGTAGCTGGGTCTTTTTTTTTTTTTTTAACTCTGTACTTGTTTTTAGACAATAGTAGGAGAATAAAATGTAAGTGACCATATTTTTTGTTTAAGTAATTTATGGATTCTATAATAATAATGGTGTAAATATTCTTCATTCTTCAACAATTCTTCATTGTTGAACATTTGAACATTGTTGAACAATTCTTCAACGATGGTGTTGGCAATGAAAATCGGCAGGTGCATATTACAGTCATCTAACTGCATTGGGATAGTGGAGGCAGCACACTGGTTAGTGATTAAATTGGTTAGAAAGGTAATCAGGATGGATAAATAGATACAAAGGTAGGTAGGTACATAAATTGATGACAAATGGTAAAAAAAAAAAAAAAAAAGTGGATCCGATCCTTCCCGGAATGTACATTCAAAGTCAGACAAGAGCTCCGGTGGAATGGCAGGAGGAAAGACAGCCCTTAGAGGTGGAGTTCATCGTCGTTTACAAACACTCCCACAGCCATCGCCTTCCTTCATCCTCACAAAAGGTAGAGTACGTTTTATCATCTTCATTTTACAGATTAGAGAAGTAACTCTTAGGTTAAAAAAAAAAAGAATGAGAAATAGATCCTAAAAAAAAAAAGAAAGGCAAAAAAGGCATTAGAAGTGGCATTATTATTATTAAAACACATAGATTTAAAGTTAAAATCTTCAAAAAGGAAAAATAAGGACACAAAGTAATAATAAATGCATAACTTTAAAAATAAGATAGAGTAGTTATTTTGGGGCGTGTGGGTGGCTCGGTCGGTTAAGCGTCTGACTTCGGCTCAGGTCGTGATCTCACAGTTTGCAGGTTTGAGCCCCGCGTCGGGCTCTGTGCTGACAGCTCGGAGCCTGGAGCCTGCTTCCCATTCTGTGTCTCCCTCTCTCTCTGCCCTCCCCTGCTCATGCCCTGTCTCTCAAAAAATAAATAAATGTTAAAAAAATTTAAAAAATAAATAAAATAAAAACAAGATATAGTAGTTATAAATTTGTTGCACCAAAAAAAAACAAACAAACCATGGCAGCTAAATATATAAATGGCAACCATTAGAAATGAAATTCATTCTAAAATTATATTAAAATAAGAGTAACAAGTTTCTCAGAATTAGATATAAAAGACAAAAATAAGAAAGGACAGAAAATCAAATAACATAATCAAACTTGATATGTATATGAAATAAAATGTTGTCATTTGGTGGGGCACCTGGGTGGCTCGGTAGGTTAAGCGTCTGACTTCGGCCCAGGTCATAATCTCACGATTCATGAGTTCGAGCCTCACATTGGGCTCTGTGCTGACAGCTCAGAGCCTGAAGCCTGCTTCAGAATCTTTCACCTTCTCTCTCTCTCTCTCTCTCTATCTCTGCCCCTCCCCTGCTCACACTCTGTCTCTCTCTTTCTCAAAAATAAACAGTTTTAAAAAATAAAGAAAAACCTGTGTCATTTGAAAAAAGAATACACACACACATATGCATGTCCAGGTATTACAAAATCTTTTATGCATTTGGTCACAAATAAAGCATAAACACATTTTCAAAACTATAAATGTTAGGGCCACATTATCTTAATAGAAGTAGAAATAAATAATAAAAAATATGACTTTAGAAAGTATATAACTACTTGAAAACTAAAAACCGTCGTCCCATATATATGTTGGACTAATGAAATCCAAACTGAAATTGCAACCGACCTAAAAGAGATCAAGAAAAGGAGAATGCATCATATCAAAACCTCTGAATCAATGTTTTCGTTGTACTGGAAAAATATTTGTCACTTGAAATTTCTTCATTATTAAAAGAGAAAGACAGAAAATAAAGGAACTTCATGTTTCTCTGTGGGGGAAACTGGTAGCTGTCCTTCAAAACCAATCCCTCCGCTTAGCACAGAGAAAGAATAGCTGGGCACATGGCGGGTCTAGCTGGTGCCCAGTTACTCCTGGCCAAGACTCCCTTGCAGTGAGATGTCGCATGCAACTAAGTTCTCAAATATGAGTGGAAGTGTTACATGCCGCTTCTAGGCACAGGGGGCGTGCCTTGTCCCCATTTTCTTTCCCTTCCCCACCAGCTGGAAGAAGGCACGGTGCTGACCCACTTTTGATTACGTACGCAGGACACCGCCTTAGAGCAGTATCAGCACACTTGTTCTGAAAAAGGCCAAAGGGAAGCCATCTGATCTCTCACGACTACAGTTCTGCCACTGCCACTCAAAAGTAAGATGCAGGCAAAACGTACACAAATCAGTGTGGCTGCACTGCAAAAAAACGTTACTGAGAAGGTCCAGGTAACAGTCAGGAATATCCTTCGTGTGGTAGGCTGACCCCTTCCCTAGAGAATGGCAGAGTTTTCCCACTTGCTTGTGTTCCCGAACGCCCTTCTGGAACAGGCCACTTACCCACCCAGGACTGTTCCATGAAAGAAAATAACAAAGATGATTTGGGATCTATCCTCTGCTCCAGCAACTTAGCCTTCACTGTAACTAATAATACATTTTTTAATTTTATTTTTGAGAGAGAGAGGCAGAGTGCAAGCAGGGGAGGGACAAAGAGAGAGGGGGACACAGAATCCCAAGCAGGCTCCAGGCTCTGAGCTGTCAGCACGGAGCCCGACACGGGGCCTGAACTCAGGAACCGTGAGATCATGACCTGAGCCAAAGTCAGATGCTTAACCGACTGAGCCACCCAGGCGCCCTGTCAACTTAATAAATTAAGGGGAAAAAATAGAGTATGTTAGAAGAAATGAAACAGATGAAATAAATTAAAAGTGAATTTAGTGAGGTAAAAATTAGGAAGAATAAATGCAAAGTTGGTGCTTTGCAATAACAAAACTCAAAAAGGTAGAAACCCTTGGTGATCCTGGCTAAAGAAAACAAGAGATGAAGAAGAGAGTAAAAGAATTATAAGAGACTAGTGCATCTTAATTATTACAAGAGACTAGTGCATCTTGAAATTATTTTGAAAATTTAGAAGAAATGGTTTCCTAACAGAATATTAATTATAAAGATCCAAGAAGGAGTAAAAATCTGAACTAAAACCAGTACTAATCAAATCAAATAGACAAGAATGGAAAAGTGATTAAAACTCTGTTATTTGGAAAGACCAGCACTCCCAGGATAAAACTCATAACTGAATTCTATGAAGTTTCAAGAGCATGTATTCATTCATTCTATAAATATTTACTGAGTGCTTACCATCTTCCAGGCACAGTTCTCTCCAGGGTGAAAAAGCACTAAACACAACATAGTCCCCACCCACATGGAGATTCTATTTTACTGGAGAAAGACAGACAATAAATAAACACCCAAATAAATACATGATGCACACTGTGATAATCAATGCTGTAGAGAAGAGCAAAGCAGAGGTAATGAGTGCCCCTAATGATAGGGAGTTTCCATAATGGCCCGTTTTTCATGGAGTTGTTTCTCATCTGCACAGCCTTTTAGGTGAAATGATTCTTCTTGTCTTCTGCCCATTTTTAAATTGGATTGTTTGATTTTTTAACTGCTGAGTTTTGAGAGTTCTTGATATATTCCAGATACTAGTCCTTTGTTGGATATGTGGTTTGCAAATGTTTTCTCCCACTCTTTAGTTTGTATTTTTATTCCCTTGGCAAGTTTTAAATTTTTGTGAAGCCTAATTCATCAATTTTCCCTTTTATAGTTCATGCTTTTTGTCTCCAATCTAACAATTTTTGGCATTACCTTAGATCTTGAAGATTTCTCATAGGTCTCTTCCTTTTATGTTTCACATTTAAGTCCTTGATCCATTTTGAGTTAATTTTTGCATAAACTGTGAGACTTATAAAAAGAGTGGGTTTTTTTTTTTATTTGTTTGGTTTTCTTTTTTTGCTCATAGATGCCCACTTGCTCCAGCATTTATTTACTGAAAAGGTTATCTTTGCTCCTTTTTATTTATCTTGAAACTCTGCCAAAAATTGATTGGGCATATTTGTGTGGATCTATTTTTGTGTTCTCTAGTCTGTTCAATTGATCTATGTGTTTATCTTTCCACCAATACTATACAGTCTTAATTACTATAGCTACATAGTAAGTCTTGAAATGGAGTAGACTAATTCTTCCCATTTAATTCTTCTTTATCAAAATTGTTTTAGCTCTTCTGGCTTCTTAACATTACCACATAAATTTTATTTATTTATTTATTTATTTATTTATTTATTTATTTATATTTGTTTTGAGGAGAGCACAAGTGGGGAGGGGCAGAGAGAGGGGGACAGAGGATCTGAAGCAGGCTGTGTGCTGACAGCAGCAAGTCTGATGTGGCACTCAAACTCACGAACCACATGATCATGATCTGGGCCAAAGTCAGATGCTCAACCGACTGAGCCACCCAGGTGCCCCTACCACATAAATTTTAGAATATTCTTTATATCTACAAAAAGCTCTTGACGGAAATTTGGTAAGAATTGTGTTAAACCTCAATATCAGTTTGGGGAGAACTGACATCTTTACAATGTTGTCCTCCAGTCCATGAACATAGTATGTCTCTCCATTTATTTAAATCGTCTTTGATATCTTTCATCAACGTTTTCTAGTTTCCAACAAACAAATCCTGTACATGTTTTGTTAGATTTACATGTAAATATTTCTTTTTTCTCTCTTTTGAGAGAGAGAGAGTGTGTGTAAGCAGGGGAGAGGCAGAGTGAAAGGGAGAGAATCCCAAGCAGGCTTCCCCTGTATTCCTATTTCGTAAAGAATTTTGTTATGAGTAACTCTTGAATATTTCAGATTTTTCTGCAATTGATGTACTCATGTGACTTCTTATTCAGCCTCTTGATATGGTGGATGACATTTGATTTTCAAATATTGAACTAGCTTTGCATTTTTTGAATAAACATCACATGGTCATAGGACACAATTTTTTATATGTTGCTGAATTTTATTTGTTAATATTTTGTTAAGGGTTTTTGCATCAATGTTCATGAGGAATACTGGTCTATAGTTTACTTTTTTGTACTGTGTTTGGCTTGGGTATCAAAGTAACACAACCGACTTCATAAAATGAATTGGAAAGTGTTCCCTCCTCCTCTATTTTCTGGTATAGATTATGCAGAGTCGGCGCTAAGTTTTCTTTAAACCTTTGAGAGAATTTTCCAATGAAGCCATCTGTGCCTCAAGATTTCTTTGGGGAAAGTTTTTTAATTTTGAATTCTATCCCTTTAATCCTTACAGAGCATTTCAAATTATGCATTTCATACTGGCTAAAATATGGTAGTTTGTTTTTTGAGGAATTGGTCTGTTTCACTTAATTTGCCAAATGTATACAGACAGAATTGTTTGTAGAATCTCTTTTTACCTTTTTTATGTTTGCAGGATGTGTAGTAATATTCCCTGTTTCAATCTTGATATTAGTAATTTGTGTCTTCTTTTTTTATATGTCTATGTTGCTTGAAGTTTGTCCATTTTTTTGATCTCAGAGAGCTAGATTTTGTTCTCTTGATTTCCTCTATTGCTTTTCTGCTTATGCTTTCATTGTTTTCTGATCTCTTTTATTTCATTCTTATGCTTATTTTGGGCTTATTTTGCTCCTTTTTTCCTAAGTTGTTGAAATGAGAATGTAGACCATTGATCTGAGATTTTTCTTCTTTCATAATCTTAGCATTTAGTGTTACAAATTTCCTTCTTAGCACTGCTTTAGCTGTGTCCCACAAATTTTGAATATGTTGTATGTATATCAGTTCAATGGTTTTTTTAAATTTCACTTGATATTTTCCCCTTTGAAACACGGATTATTTTCAAGTGTGTAATTTAGTTGCCAAGTGCTTGGAGATTTTCCTGTTATTTTTTTGATATTCTTTTCTAGTTTAGTTAATTATATCATGATCAGAGAACATACTTTGGTATGTTGGGTTTCAATTTTTTGTTTTACATTTCTTGGGGTTTGCTTTATGGATGTGGTCTTCTTGATATATTCCACAGACACGTGAAAAGAATGTGTATGCTGTTGTTGTTAGGTGGAATATTCTATCAATGTCAACTTGAAATAACAGAGTACAAAGAAATATGTTGAACTATACCATGAGTATCCAGACAGGGGAAGGACTACAGATAAAATGGCCCCCATGTTTCAGCAGATAAGTTGTAAAGAAAAAAAAAAGAGATAGAGAATCTGCAGATTAAAGACCTTAAAATACACAGCCGGGTAAATGTGTTACATTAACCGTAGTGTCTAGGGATGGACCCATGGTTGATGAAAACCATTAAACACGCACATACACACACACACACACACACACACACACACACACACGGAAGTGATTATTACTATAAAAGTCAGGGTAGTGCTTAATTTTGGATAGAGAGGGTTCTGACAGGATACACCAAGGGGTTACTGGGGTAGCTGGCAACATTTTATTTATTAGTTTGTGGTTTTATTTCTTGACTTGGGTGGTAGTTACAAGCAGTGCTGTGCTGGTATTTAACAACTGGCTCTCCAGGGGGAAAAAAACCCTGGACTTGTAGCATTTCCTGATTTCCATCATGTAAACACTACCACCATGGCCAATTTTCAAGCTACCAACATGATGTCATTGTGGAGCTGGGAAGAAATTGCACAAACAGCCCTGAGAGGGCCGTGTGAGCCAGCTCCGACACACCACTGGGAGGCTGTGTTCCTTGTAATAACTCTCTCAGCTGTACTTTTAGTTTTTGAATATTTTAAAGTTAAAAGGATAGAAAATAAATTTAAAAAAATAGCACTGGATAAATGGCTGTTTCTCGGATGGAACAGGAAATATGTAAAATGAGCCCTGAACATCTTTCAGTGTCCGAAGGCAAGGAAGTGCTCAAAACAGAAATAAAGAACCCATAATGAGAGGGGTATGTCAAAAGGACACGGTAATTAATTGAAAGGGTTCCCAATGGCCAAAGCTGGAGTGATTTGAGCAACAAGATAAAGTAGTATTGGATTATAACCCAGCGTGTAAAGTAAATAGCCATGACTGCACACTGATATAAATAAATGATTGAATATGGGAGAGAACAGACACATCTGTTGTGCAGAAGAATCCAAATAACTTATGTATGTATGCAACTGCATAATTCCCTGCCTCTTAAGAAAGGGCTGCACATAGTGACTTCTTTCCAATGAGCACAGTATGGGAAAGGGGGGTAAAAATAGTGACTTCACAGGAGAGAAACATGACAAACACTCCCTCAGCCATGTGATCAAGGTCAATGTCAAGAGAGGTGAGTCATGTCGATATTTTACACCCTTGATATGATGTGATGAAAATGGCACCTCACTTCCGTAGTCTTCCTTCCAGAAACCCCAGTGTAACCATGAGGAAAACAGCAGACAAATCCCAAATGGGGGACATTCTACAAAATACTTGACCAAGTATTGAAACTGTCAAGGTCATCAAAAACAAGGAACGTCTAAGAAACTGCCATCGGCATGAGGAGCCTAAGTAGACATGACAAGTAAATATCATGTGTCCTGCATGGGATCTGGGGACAGAAAACAGACATCAGATAAAAACTAAGGTCATCTGGGGGCACCTGGGTGGCTCAGTCGGTTAAGCGCCTGACTTCAGCTCAGGTCATTATATCGCAGTTCGTGAGTTCAAGCCCCACGTCGGGCTCTGTGCTGACAGCTCAAAGCCTGGAGCCTGGATTCTGTGTCTCCCTCTCTGTCTGCACCTCCCCCCCCCCCGACAATGTGTCTCTCTTTCTGCAAAATAAATAAACATTAAAAATATTTTTAAAAACCAACTAAGGTCATCTGAACAAAGTATGGACTATTGTTAATAATGTTTCCATATGGATCAGTAAATGTGCCGTGAAATAGGGGAAACTGAGTGTGGGCTACATGCGAACTCTCTGTACTATCTTATAATCTTCCCGTAAATGTAAAACTGTCCTAAAATTAAAAGTCTAAAATTAAATAAAATTTTAAACTGTTTACTCTGGGTCTCTACCTTAGGAAAACCACACATTCAGGCTACCTCATCTCACCTAAAATGTGTGACCCCCACACCTCAAATGAGTGCTGGGTGTTGTCTGGCCGTCTTACTATCTTGCCATGAACAAGTTTCTCTGCCTTTTTTCCAAGTCACACTTCTTCACTCCTCACATCTCTTCCACTCTGCCCCCCAGCCCAGGCCTAGCTGGCGGTCCTGCTTCATGTTTTACCAAGAAAACAGAAGCAAACAGAAGAGAATTTCCACATGTTTTGACCACTGAATCTAACCACCTATTGTCCACATACCTAAGACAAGCGACTCCCGTTTCTGCCCTGGATCCCACCTCCTCTGTAGCCCCCCATTAAAGTAAAATCACTACTTTCCCCCTTTGTGTAAGATCGTGACCATCAGCAATGTGTCCTGTGAACGCAGTGCACTGTCCGGATCCCATATTCCCCTCCAGCTCACCCCCCACTTTTCTATTCTTTGCAGCAGCATGTCCTAAAGGAGTTATCTATATTCACCATCACGATTGTTTTAAAATAGAGTGTTTAATAGAAAATTCGAGGTATGGTAAGGCCAACAGACCGGGAAATGACGGCCATTGAAAAGACGGTTTGTTACTCATGGTTCCTAAAGGCAGAGGAATGCCACACCATCACGGGGCCCCTGGGGACACACTGGGAGGTAAGGAGGCAGAGAGAGAGGGAGCCACTGCGGACAAGAGCCTTCTTGTGGTCTCCACAGAAAGGAGCAGGCAAGGCAGGACAAGCAGACTTAGGACGCACTACCTGGAATCATTTCAGTGGGCTCTGCGGCACAGGGTGTCCCTGGTTGTCTGGTACTTGGCCCTGGGTGGTCAGGGCAGGGGGTAGTGGCCCCGAATGTGAGAGCTGGGGATATGGGCTCTGGACTGGGTGGTTTTTGGTTTGTTTTTGAAATGTGTGCTCAGGGGCGAGTCATTCAGTATCTCTAGGAACCTGTAACCCTGGAAGGGACAGACCATCAAGATCGGCAAGGCCCCACGGGTCAGAACATCAGCAGATCGAAAATAAAAGGCCTGGGTAATACAACCATTTCTTCACCTGTGTTGAGCACGCTCCAACCAGGCTTTCTTTTTTCTAGTATTGGCTTCCTCATTCTTGAAATGACACCTTAATCCTCCTGGATGTCTTTTTACCTCACTTTCCTCTGGTGGGTCCTCCTCCTCAGCCCAACCTCCGAAGATCCAAATAAGCCCAAGGCTTAATGTCCTTCTCATTTCTGTCTTTATGAGCAGCTCATGAGAGGGGCTGCGTGGACCCCCCATGGGCTCCGAGAGTCCCCCCTCAGGAACTCCACGAGATGAGAACTGTACTCGCCTGTTTCACTCAGCTCTCAGTTGGTATTTGTGTTCATGATGCAAAAGGAAATGTAGGCAAGACTGCTGGCCCCTCAGCATGGTCCAAGGCAACCAACTGTGCTGGTAAGGTATTGTTTCTTCAGCGCCTCACACTCACACTAAAGAGAGAGAGAGAGAGAGAGAGAGAGAGAGAGAGAGGCAGGTTCACTTAGAAATATCTCTAATAAAGTGCTTAAAAGTTTTACGTTTATGAAATCTCAATTCTTTAAATAGGATGCATGCGTGGGGCACTTCTGCTGTATACCAACATATAATGATCCTGGGGGAAAGCACCTGTACGGTTGTTAAAGTTGCAAACAGAACCAGCCTCTTTTTTCATGGGACGCCATTACTTATAATTGCCAAGACATGGAAACAACTTAAGTGTCCATCAACAAAGGAATGAGTAAAGATGTGATACGTACGTAGGGATGGAAATACAGATATAGATGATTAAGCCATTAAAAGGAAGTAATCCTGCCTGCCATTTGAGACAGCCTTGGATGGACCTTGAGAGGATTATGCCAAGTGAAATACATCAGAGAAAGACACATACTGTAGGAGCTCACGTATTTGTGGAATCCAAAGAGGGAAAAAAGAGACCAGATGTGTGCTTACTAGAAGCAGGAGGTAGGGGTGGGAGAGGGAGAATTGAAAGAAGGTGGCCAAAGCCATAAACTTCTAGTTATAAGGTAAAAAATAAGTACTAGGGATGTAATAATGTACAACATGCTATTTAACTACCACTGCTATATGCTATATGAAAGTTGTTAGAATAAATCTTTTATTTAAAAAATGTTTATTTATTTATTTTGAGAAAAAGAGCACATGTGAGCAGGGGAAGGGCAGAGGGAGAGGACAAGTGAGAGAGTGAGAGAAAGAGAATCCCAAGAAGGCTCCGTGCTGTTAGCACAGAGCCCGACATGGGGCTCAGTCTCATGAACGTGAGCTCATGACCTGAGCCAAAATCAAGAGTCAGATGTAAGCCATCCAGGCGCCCCTAGAAGAAATCTTAAGAGTTCTCAGCACAAGGGGGGGCAGCTGGGTGGCTCAGTTGGTTAAGCGTCTGACTTCAACCCAGATCATGATCTCACAGTTTGTGAGTTCGAGCCCCAATTCGGGCTCCATGCTGACAGCTTGGACCCTGCAGCCTGCTTCAGATTCTGTGTCTCCTTCTCTCTCTGCCCCTCCCCCACTTGTTCTCTGTCTCTCAAAAATAAATAAATGTAAATAAAAATAAATTTAAAAACTAAATAAATGTTTTAAAAAAATTAAAAAGTTTTTACTACAAGGAAAACATTTTTTTCTTTTCCTTTTTTTTTGGTATAGATGATGGCTGTTAACTAAACTTATTTTGGTAATCGTTCACAATATACGTAAGTTGAATAATTATGCCGTGCACCTGACACTTATACAGTGCTGTATGACACTTATATCTCAGTAAAACGTGGGAGGAACATACTGGAAAAAGAAAAGAGGGTCTAAGTAAATTATAACACATCAATATAGTGGATAATGTGTAGATAAAAACCAATCAGTAGCTATCTGCACTGGCATGGAAATTCCTCCAAGATATAATGTAAGTAAAAAAATAACATTCAGAACAAGGTACATAATGTGCCACCTTTTGTGTAAAAGTAGAGAAAAATCAGGCTCTGTCTGTATCTACTTGGATATACGTGAACTCTGGAAAGATACATCGAATCTAGTAAGAATGGTTTCCATGGTGAGCAGGATGCAATGGGCAGAAAGCAGAGCTGGAAGGCCAGTCTTCGCTGTGTGTCATTTTATACTTATAAATATATTAACTATTGGAAAATTCAATAAACAAACCTTTTATATTAGTTATTAGCATGGCGGGGAGGGGGGGGGAAGCTTCGGAATGTAGATTGATGGATTCTGAGCCCTAAACGTCGGAGAACCTCTGATCTCACTTACATAAACCCCCTGTGAACCCGGAGACGGTTCCAGAACAAGAGTCGGCCATCATCTCACATAACGGAAATGAAGGAATTCTATTCATAACAGGATGAGAAAAGTCTTACCCTCAGCACCGTGCGGACTAGGTACACATCCACAGCACAACAACGACAAAATAGCAAAGTATCAAAGTTATGAGGGACCATTATCACACTCTACCAACTTCTGCAACCCCTGAACCCTGCAAAGAACATGGAGATAACGGCCCAGCTCTTCCTTTTGAATCTGCATCCTCCCTTCCCCTCCTCCTCCCAGGAACTTTTCCTTTTCTTGCCCCATCTGGCACAAACTAGTCAAGAAATCCCCGGCTCTCACTGCTGTGTGCCCAGTCAGCTGGGGTCTCGGAATCGAAATGTGTCCGAAACTGTGAACCACAATCTGGCCTTCTGGCTGGTAGGGTCTCCTCAACGTCCTTACGCAAGTCAAATCGGTCTCCTGGATATTCCTAGGGCGCTTGCACGCACTTCATTCTCAGCCTTCTGTGCGTTGGGTCTGCTGGTGGGCTGGCTTAGTGGACCCACTAAGTGGTGGGCTGCGGACACAGCCTGCCTCTGTGATCAAGGTCCACAGCTTTCCTTCAACCTCTCTCTTTTCGAGCTGGACCTAAAACAAGAAAGCTCTGAAATGATTCTAAACCTCTAGGAGTGCCTTGTGGGTCCAGTACCCTGGGCAAGGGGCGGAGGACTCCTGTAATTCAAAGTTTGGGCTTACTAGAATGCCCTCCCAGCTGGTTCCCTTCCTCCAGACTTGTTGGCATCCAATCCACTTTCCAACAACTACAAAAAGAAACTTTTGTTTTAAGTTTATTTATTTGAGAGAGAGAGAGGCAGAGAGAGGGAGAGAGAGAGAGTCCCAAGCCCATGTAGGGCTCCAACTCACCAACCATGAGCTCATGACCTGAGCTGAAATCAAGAATCTGGCACTTAACCCACTGAGCCACCCAGGCACCCACAAAAGAAACTTTCTAAAAATGCAAATCTGATCATGTCCCAAGAGGCCACAGTGTGGAGCAGCAGTGGCCCCCAGGAGGGTGTGCCACTGTGTGTGCCGTGTCACAACCTTCGTGGGATGAATCTGAGTGAATTTCGGAGTGGTTCAAAAACCGGGGAATGATCCTTTTTAAACCTCTTATCACTGTTATTAAAGCATTAACGTCCTGTAATTAATAGAGTGAAAGAACCAGTTGGGGACCGAGGCATTTTTTTAAGTCAGTCCTGGGAGTAGCATGAACACCCCGTGCGTTGTATAGATGCCTAACAGGATAGGTGTTTATCTAGGGACAACTGTATACCTGCTCCACTCACCTCCAGGGCTCAAGCCAAACCAACCATCCTAGATAATGGATAGCTCCCCAATTACTTTTCCATTAACTGCTGGAATTTGGCAGGTGCCCCAGAAATATCTTGTGATGTGCATTCATAATTTAAAACCACAAAGGCATCTCTGGCTATGCATATGTTAATATCTCCTCATCGAGTCCAGTACTGAGAACTAACAAAAAGGTACAATGGATTAATCTATTGTAGGTTGCTATTCTGAGTGCAAGGGTCTACACGCATTTATCATTTTCCCGATTTCCTCCCCATCACTACAGTACAGGTGAAGGAGATGGTTAAAGGTGTCTAAATTTTACATGCTGTATCATTAGCTGACCACCCTTTAATAAGATTTCAGGAGTCGTAGACTTACGATGCTTTCCTAGACCTTTCCAAAAGCCTACCGGAATTCGATTCAAACAATCGTCGAGCAACGAGGAGAAAACATGCATGTGATTCATGAGGGAGAAGACAATGCCCCTGGCTTGAGAGTTTCCTTACAGCTCCCCTTACTCTTCAGAACCAGAGATGTTCTAAAATCGAAGCTCTTGGATTTGGGCTTCCGCTCAGCCCCTAACGTTCCGTAGGCATTTGCTTTCAGAACAAGAAGCGTCTGGATTGCCAGATATTTGGCACCTGCCTGCTGGCCATATTATTGAACCACCACAAATAAAAGGTTATGAATTGTTCGAAGTAGTGCCAACAGGGTTCAAATGGCTCCTGAGCTCGATGAGCAATTGTGGCATTATCTCCTCGCTGATCCGTATTATCCCTTTGGGAAATTCCAATCTAACCACATAATCCAGCAGTTGAGCCACTGAGACCAACACTTCCAATTTTTCTAAGGAGAGGCCCTGAGATGCTTCTTATACAATGAACACTTTCCTCTTACAACCATGGAGTTCCAAACTTCCTGTTTTCCCAGCCACCTTCCTCGAGAGCCCCAGAAGCCACTCCAAATGGGCACCAGCCTAAGCGACCCAGCTAAGCCTACCATGTCAGCTTCCTAAGAAAACTTGGCTCCTGGACACCTGGGCCGTTTTCCCACCTGCTCCTCATGGCTCCAACCTTACAGGTAGAAGTGGAGATCGCTCAGCAGGATCCCAGGAGAACTCTGTGCAATCACCTCTCGATGTGGGCAAGGGCATCATGGAGGCGTCTCCCCGACTCTGTCTCCGGAAGGGCTGTAGATCTGCTGTCACACTACTGGTGAGGAATGCACTACTAATGCATGCACTGTGTTCCATACCTAGAGATAGATACAGGATAAAGATAGAGATACAGAAACACCCATTTTTGCCATAGGGACAGTTGGAATTTGGAGTATCCTAATCAGGAGTTCATATTCCAGAGCTAGAGAACTAGCATGTCACAATTATGATGGAAATATATGTATCAAAAGGTTTAAGACATATAAGAAATCATTGGTGAAATGGATAGCTTCGAGACATTGCCCTGTTATAGATTTTATGGACCCCATGATGTTTGAATGAATGAACATAATGCAGACAACAGGGAAGGCACAGGCTATAGGCAGGGCTCAAGAATCCCTTCACTTCCAGAAGACTTGGTGGAATGACCTGACAACTGGGGTGGAGATACATGTGTCGTCCAAGGAGTGAACCTGCCATGCAAGGTGTCCCATAGCCTTCCCATAGCCTTCTTCACGACTCAAGACTTTTTTTCAGGTATCCAGAGCCCCCCTGTCATCCTCCCCTCAGTGGAAGAGCACCAGCTTGGCTATGGTCAGACCCTGCTTTCACAGAGGCTGTCCTGATTCCCTAACTGGTCAGTGTGGTCCCTGACCCTTGCCCTAATTTGGGACACATCTGAATGACCGTCCCTGTTCTGAAGCAGCCAGGTGCCTATCTCAGAGCCCAACTTACCTCCCTCTGCAGTCCTGCAGTCCATGGGTCCCAAGAACACCTCATAATGACCACCTTGCCCAATAACCTCCATGTCACACTGTTTGTCTCCCAGGGAACCCAACCGGCTACAGCTGAGTCAGTAGGGGTCCACTGGCACCGAACCACGCTCCTTGCTGGCAGTGGGGCTCTTGTTATGAGGCAGAGACAGATGGGTTCTGGTACAAAGCAGCAGAGAGACTCTCACAACTTGACCAAGTGATGAGCTGGGGTGAGATGGTACTGAGTGTCCCGCTAGCCACTCTGTGAAAAATATAGGGTAAACAGTAGCTACGGGAAAGTAGCGTCAGGTGGCCACCGCTAGCTGCAATGCACTCTGTGACAAAAGATGAAGGAAGTCTGGGAGTGATTAGTCAGCCAGTGAATATTAAGTGTGAAGGCTTCTTCCGTACCATAAAAAAGACACTCAAATACATTTATTTGCAAATATCTTTTTCCCACGCGATGGCTTGCCTTTTTGTTTTCTCAATGGTATCTTTTGAACTGATTCATAATTTCCATCTAAGAAATCTTTGCCTAGCCGAAGACTGTGATTTTTTTCTCTTTGTTTTCTGTTTTACTGATTTACAATCTTCTCTTTATTATTTCTTGCTATTCCTAGTTTAAGGGTAAATCAGTAATGTTAGACCTTTCTTTTTTTCTAATATGAACATTTTAAAACAATAACATTTCCCTTAAACATATTACCTGCATATCCAAAAAAATGATAATATATTGAGTTTGCATTTTATTTTATTTTATTAAATTTTTTAATGTTTATTTTTGAGAGAGACAGAGTGCAAGCTGAGGAGGGGCAGAGAGAGAGGAAGATACAGAATCCAAAGCAGGCTCCAGGCTCCAAGCTGTCAGCACCGAGCCGGATGCGGGGCTCGAACTCTTGAGCTGGGAGATCATGACCTGAGCTGAAGTCGGCCACCCAACTGACTGAACCACCTGAGTTTGCATTTTAATTCGATTAAAAGTAATTGATAAGTTCCCTGTGATTTCTTTTTAGGCCCATAGATGTTTAGAAGTTTGTTGTTTAGGGGCGCCTGAGTGGCTCAGTCAGTTAAGCATCTGACTCTGGATTTTGGCTCATGTCATGATCTCGCCGTTTGTGGGTTCAAGCCCCACATCAGGCTCTGTGCTGGCAGTGCGGAGGCTGCTTGGGATTCTCTCTTCTGCTCTCTCTCTGCCCCTCTCCGCTTGTGCTGTCTCTGTCTCTCTCAAAATAAATAAACTTAAAAAAATAAAAATAAACCAGACAAGAGGAAGGTGTAGAATGCAAGAAAAAGGAGGTCCAAACCAAGAGAGAGGCAAAGAGAATTCCAAGAGTAAAAGTAAAAGGCAAACCCAAGATGGTAGCTACGTGATAGGCTAGAAGCACCGCCCACTTTGAAATAAGAGAGCGGCGGAGGCGTGTGCCAGAACGGGGAAATACCCAGCACCCAGCTTGGAAAGTGGGAAAGGATGGCCTCTGGGTAACAGGTGAGAAAGGGTGACTGGTGAGAGAGAGCATGGCCCCTGTCTCACCAACCTGTAGGGAAATCCGATCTCAGCCACCGTGGGGACTTTCTCACATCCACCATCTCCCCAAAGGTAATCCATGTACTGAATCACATAACTGACGTGTCCACAGTGCCTTGCTTCATGCAGAATTAGTTCTCAGAATCCAAACGTTGTTACTCGAGCCCCATCTCTCTTTGACCACATCTTTGCTGTGCTTTTTCTGCATTCCCTTCTCTCTCGGGTAGGCACGCGCTAAACGTACTAGTTCTTCGTTGGTCTAGAGAGTTCCTGAAACGGGGACTCACTGAACCAATCATTATGGCCAAGAGAAAAGAGCATATGATAATTAGCTAGGCCTGAGGGCCCCAATAAATGAAAAGACCCCCTTCCCCATGGGAACTTGCGGAGAAGTAAAAGTCCAAAAAGACTTAATTGTGCAAACACTTCAAGGAGGCCAGACAGGCCTGGTGATTACCCTGTGTCAGTTTTTCCCTTCTCAAGAATAGCATAAGAATTGATTTATGATGGTCCTAAAAAAAGGAAGCTGTCCTTGAAAAGTCTGAATGTGTAGAGAGCACATCTGCGAGGGACTGTGATTAGGACTTGCAAAGCAGGAGTCTTTGGAACCCTATACCGCAGCCCAAAGTATAACCCTGAAATAGCAGGGGGGGTTCTAGAGCCTGCAAAGTCATCCGAGCTGAATACAGGAATTAGACGCACCCCAGGAGTTCACACCTCCACGTCCCCCTTACCACCTAGATTGTCGGCAGAGATAGGTCCCCTGGGCAGTGTAGAGTGTATTTGTCCCCTTTTGGCTACAAAATATCCAGTCCTCCCAACACACTTTGGCTTCCTTTTGAAAAATTACCTCAGCCCCCAGTGTTTCACGGTCTGCTTGAAATGTCTGCCTGCTTCCTCCAAGGAAAACCAAAGGGTCATGTTCTATCTTTCCAATGCTGGGACAGCCAGGAGGGTAGAAAAGTGAACAAAACTGACCCGTGGGTTGCTCTGTCCTAAGACTAAAGAAATGGCTGAGGGACATTCAACCCAGCGGTCGCATCCTGGTCATACTCTTCGGCGTAGCCTATTACAGTGGTTCACGCTTCCTAGTTCTGTACAAATGGGCCTTGGTTCTTGCTCACTTCTGAGCAGGGCTCTTCGGCTCCCACTGAGTCTCTGAGTCTATAAATCTTTCCAGTAAATTTCCCTTTGCTTAAGTTTGCTTTAGTGGATGTCCACCATTTCTGTGGAAACTACAAGCCCTCACAGAGTGGGTAACTATGGATCACAGTGCACTGAATGAGTCTGTTGCTGCCACGTCAATGTTACAGCTAATGTTGTTTCTATACTGAAAGATCATCTTAAATCCCCCTAATTTTTATAAGCTTCTATGAATCAAGCTAGTGCAGTCTTCTCTCTCCCTGGAAAACCACTGAGCAATAATAACTGATTTATACACTCCTCAAGGCCTCATAATGGAATAATGTGTGCAATGGAATTTAAACCTATGGCCTAAACTAGATTCAAGAATTTGTAATAATCACCCACTGCATTGCTAATATATTGATGGGGGGTGGATATAAATATGGAGGACAGCCTGTAGGTTAATTATGCAAGATACAAACCAAACAGAAAGAAGTATTAAGTTGAAAGCACTGGAAACCCAAAGTTTTTCAAAATGAAAATCTATAGGAATCTCATATCTTCTAGAATGCCTCTCTGACGCTGCTTCCTCTGACTGTAACTACTGTTGTTCAAAGTTGGAGCTGTGATTCTGCGTCACCTGGATCAACATACTTGTTAATGTGCTAACTCAACACTATTCCTTTTGGTGGAAAAATGACACAAGCTAAAGAATGCCTTCTATGGGGTCATCTGGGACAAATTATTGTGTGGCCAGCCCCCTTCCTTGGGTTGGGCTGAATGGAGGGACCAATACGGACTCAAGTTATTAATAACATCTGGTCATATAATTAAACATTGTAGGACAGAGCTCGGTCGTACAGGATTACACTCAGTTGTGGAAGGGACGAAGCTGTTGAAGCTAGTCTTTTTTGGTAATTAGTAAACGAAACATTTTTTAAAATGCGTCGGTAATAATTGGGATATGTGAACCCCACATCAGTCTCTGGTTGATAGGTCTATGGACATAGTTTAAAATTACACAGTAGTAATTTAATAAACACAAAAGCCTAAATCATATGTCTCTGTGAATAAGGGAATATATTTCATAAGTGTTCACTGGTATCCTGAGTTGACGCTTCAAGGAATCCTTAGATATAGATTCTACGTATCCCTCCCAGAAGCACCTGCAGCTCCCATATGACACAGGCGCCCTTTCCCACACACTTGACTGTTTTCCAGGAGACTGCGCGTGCGCACACACACACTCTCTCACACACACACACGCTTCTCAGAGATGTTCTCAAGTGGCCCAGTAAATGGGCTGCTGATGTTGCTAAATTAAGTTCCTTATATTTGTTCCATAGAAAAAGTGATTAAAAGACCAAGCAAAACTTAAAGATTGAAAGAAGACCAGGGGGTTAAACCATTGGTATACGCACGCTTCTCTATTTCTTCTTTCTGTGTACCGATTAGTCGTAAATGACAGAGTCACGTTAAGGTCTGAGACCGTGATTTTTATCTCTGTAAGAATTTGGCATGGTCAGCAACTCTGTTGCAGCGGGGAACCTCAGCTCAGCCAGGGAGGCTGCGGAACCAGTCACTTGATATTTCTAAGCCCCTTGTTGTCCCCTCTGCACCTGCCCTTCACTATCCTGGGTCACCATGTTTGGACTTCAGGACTCGGCTCTGTTTTAGCAACCTCTGGTCTCAGAAGTAGGAACCATAAATCTCTTTGTCTAGCCTCTGTTACTCAAACTCAAACACACACACACACACACACACACACACACACACACACCTTGTATCTTTCCCGTAACAGCAAATAAAAACACTTAATATCCTGCTTTCTTCCCTAGGCTAGACTGACAAAGCATGGCTACCACCATGTCTAACTGGCACAATGTCCAACCTTCCTGAGGTAGCCCTGGACCATTACAGTGCGTGGTCTGTAAACTCTGCAACAGGCCTATTAGAGATGCCCCCGCTCTTCAATTTCTCCTTTATGGATACTGGGACTATGATGTATTGAAACATCTGAAGGAAAACCAGGGTAACCGCCATGCCAGCCACACGGACCGATGGTGTGCATGGAAGAGGAGACGAAGATGTGACACAAGTTGCCAAGAAAGCAGCCAAAACCTCATTAAAGATGCTGAGAGAGAAACTGAGGGGAAGCCTTCAAGAAGGTTCTCTTTCCACTGCTTGCCCACTGAGACTACGCCCCAGCCTCCCATCCCAACGAGAGAAAAACGATCTTCTCATAATGGGTTCTTCCTCCTCCAGAATCACCTAAAATCACCTACTGCGGAGTCCCAACAAATTTCCTGATGTCCTGTTTCCAAAGATAGGACCCAGGGATGCCAGGACCTTCACTATAACATGCTGTTTTTTTTTAAATAGACATAAATGTTTCATTTTATTTTATTTTTGAGAGAGAGAGAGACAGAGACCGAGAGAGAGAGAGAGAGAGAAAGGGAGGGGCAAGGAGAGAGGGAGACACAGAATCTAAAGCAGGCTCCGGGCTCCGAGCTGCCAGGATGGGACCCGATGTGAGCCTTGAACTCAGCAACCGTGAGATCGTGACCTGAGCCGAAGCTGGATGCTTAACCAACTGAGCCCCCCAGATGCCCCTAAAATGCTTTTTTAATTTCATGCAAGATTAAGCCTTAAAGCGTTAGCACTGAAGTCCTCAAGCAGCCAGGAGGCTCACTCTAGAAATAATTAGAATACTTTTGTCCATTCAAGGTAGCACATTTGAGTACTTTAGGTGAAAATGATAATCTTTCCTTAGGGAAATCCAGACTGCAGAAGGCCAGGTGAGAAATGTATTGTTTGTATTTCAAATGTAACAAGTCTTCCTCTAACAAGAGGCACTAAGAAGATGCATTATATGTTCTATGTAGAAATGGATTTAAAAGTTTTGTATTTTAAAAGTCTTAGCCTAACAAGAGGCACGGAGTAAGGCAAGTTTTTAATCAATAAAAAGAGTTTTATACACAACCTATCTATCCAATTCTCTTTGTGCCAATTTTAAAAATGCCTTTCTGGGGCGCCTGGGTGGCTCAGTCGGTTAAACATCTGACTCTTGGTTTCGGCTCAGGTCACGATCTCACAGTTCGTGAGTTCGAGCCCTGCCTCAGGCTCTGAACTGACAGTGTGGAGCCTGCTTGGGATTCTCTCTCTTCCTCTCTCTCTGCCCCTCCCCCTCATGGTCTTTCTCTCTCTCTCTCTCTCTCTCTCTCTCTCTCTCTCTGTCAAAAATAAGTGAACTTAAAAAATGTTCTTAAATGCCTTACCTACAAAAAGCACTTGGGGTGCTGTGATTGTCAAGAATGGTCTGCTTGGAAACTTCTAAGGGTTCTGTTGTTTCAATCATATATACAACTTTGTGTTTACCACTTTGGCTGAATGTGTATAAGTATATACGTATTTGTGTAAAGCTAAAATAAGAATAGATTTAAGCAAAAACATTTATTTTTTAAAGCACAGTCTTAACCTCACAAAGAAACAGAACTTATAAAGGCTTTTTAAAAACTGGAATTCTACACTGTAATTAAACATTAGAATAATAATAACTATTTTGTACAAAGTGACATCAGAATTTTGACCCAAGTAGACAAGTTCTCACACAAAATCATGTAATATTTTCTGCATGGTGGCCACGGACATGTGTCTCTCAGATCCCTGAGTGCAGAACGTATTACTGGCCAGCGGCCCGAGAGTGAGCTGCACTTACTCTAAAATCCACCGTGATGTTTATACTGAAGCCAAGCTTCCCAGCACTGCTCCCAGAGAGTGGCTGTGCGACAGGGACAGTCCTAGGAGACACGGGATTCCTCTAATGGGCATCTTTGACTTGAGGACTCCTCATCAACCGTATTGAACCTTCTAAGGGCTACATTACAGGCTGAGACTCTTGCACCTCACCTTCCTTTTCTCCCTCCATCCTTCACAAGGGTCAGAACTGCATCGCGGGCTGACACTCCCCAGCTGCCCCCAGGTCCCTCCTCATGTTTCCTCAGATATGCTTCTATAGCAGGTCTCTTGCATGTCTAATCTTGTCTTGCTATCTGCTCCTCAGAAGAGGAGGACTAACATAGCATCCATCCTTTCTTCATAAGACAGAATTCTGTTTTATTAGATACTACATACCTCCTTAAAATCTTCCCTGGAGGAAAATTAAAGATATTGGGACTGGATTGTGATAAAACCAATTTAGAGAATCATCCGGATGCTATACATTGTAAACTTTGATATAATGTGATGTTATTAAGTTGCTAGAAAAATGTTACATATTATATAAGGAAGCTAAAAAAAGAAAAATAAATTTTAAGGGTTTTAATATCATCTCGTATTTACTAAATTAAATATTAGTAGAGTGGCGCCTGGGTGGCTCGGTCGGTTAAGTGTCTGACTTCGACTCAGGTCATGATCTTATGGTTCGTGGGTTTGTGCCCCGCATTGGGCTCTGTGCTGACAGCTCAGAGCCTGGAGCCTGCTTTGGATTCTGTGTCTCCCTCTCTCTTTGCCCCATCCCCCTGTTCATGGTCTGTCTCTCTCTCTCTCTCTCTCAAAAATAAATGAACATTAAAAAATAAAAATAAAAAAATATTGGTGGAATATATGAAAATATATAGGTTCTAATATTACCAGAAATTGAATAGAAGACAGAATTAGATTGCCCAACCAGAACCGGTGCATATGAATTGTATGCATAAAATATTACATTTGGTCGTTACATAAAGACCAGCTGGCAGCTAAATGAAATTTTCATACAGAACTTGGGAAATTCATTTGCTTGATTTGCCCTTTACTCCTCATCTCATAAGGTAGACTGATAATTGGCTTCTATCATGCTCCAGGGTTTGAAAACCACACAAGAAGAAAACGTCTTGGCTGAAAGCCACCACCTTTTATGAAAATTGCTGATAACCTCCCAGAATTGAAAACAAATTAAATCATGTTAATCACATATGATATATGCATATACATACATGTTACATGTAATTATAAAGGCTCAGAATAAATTATTATGAATGACTCCACCAGAAAATAATTGTACTATACATCTGAAGTGGCATTAAGCATAAGGATAAAAATAACTGCCAAAGAAATCTTAAGTTTTATTTAATAATTTTGTTAGACATTCGTAATTATATTAATTTTGTTTGGAATCAAGATTTTAAGTATAAGAGAAAGGGAAAGGAAATTATAAAAGCAAAGTGTTTTAATTAGGAACAATAATGTTAGAACTGAATTAAAAGGATCAATATGAATCCATGCTTTTTTTTAAAAAAAAAGTATATGTTTTCCAATTCTGTCAGCTAAAGTGAGCTAGGAACAAGGGACTAAGAGAATGAACCTAATGAGTAAACTTCACTATTATGATTTCTAATTCTATCTTTCCAGGATACCCTGGAGTAATGGCTGATTGCACTTCTGGGGTAGGGTAGCTTATAAGCCTGGGGCAACCTGCTAAACCAGGAGACAAGAAATAATGCAGATTAATGGGACCGTGTCAAAAGAACACAAGTGCTGTAATTCCCATGGGTGCATCAACTTGCAATAAAATACAATGATTGTTGCAGTTGGTTAAATCACATTGAGACTCTGCAAAGTCACGAGTCTATAATGATATACAGGAGAAAAATTGGCATAAAGATGAATAAAGACGGTGCATTGAATAGCCTGCATTACTTTTGAATCCTTCATTCAAATATGACGTTATTTTGATTCATTCACTTTATCAGTGAAAAATTCAGAATTTAGTACATATTAAATACATACTATTAAAAAGTGTTTTCTGGTGTAAGGAACGATGCCAGTAGAATGATCCCATAAACTGTGACTGTAAGTTGGACAAAAACATTCAAGATCACCAAGTTTCAATCAGATAGTATTTAAAATATCCATGAGCATTTTATGGTCTTAAGAATACAGAAAAATTGCAAGATACCATTAAACTCAAAGATTTTGAAAACCAGTTTGAAAGGTATTTGCAAATGTCTTAAAATCCTGTGAAGGTAAAAGGTAGAGAAGCTACAAGTTAAAATGTTACAGAAGTAACAATGAATTTTTATATCTTAAGAGTCAAAACACAAAATCCAAGTAATCAGCCCAGATAAGAGCCACCGACCTCTGTGACTGGACAGAAGAAGCAGGGAGCGTGCAGATTCAATTCCAAGGACGTGATCAATGCTACGTGATCGTCTGGCAGTGGGAACCTGTGCGTATTTCAGATTTTATCCACCTGTTAACACGGAAGAGGATTTGGCCTATTAGAGTGACGGCCTGTATCTCTAATTTAAAATGTATAATTCAATAATTTGTTTAGATTGGTCATTTTAAATTAAGATATAATAAGACTACATATAGTATAAATTAAGATAAGACTACATATAGTATTCAAACTACTATTAAAAAAACTTGAGACTCATCCCATCCATTGTTTATTTCATAAATTTGTAAGTATTTAATACTCAGGACAGATTAGGGAGAATTTAGTGACAGCTTAGCATATACTAAATAAAGCCCATGAACTTCTACCACTGGCCCAAATCTTGAGGTGGCCAGTATAAACACTTGCCCCCTTCTGGAATGGATGGACTTCTGCTAGGGGCTTGACTGAAACTCTAGCTAGTCCAAACTCTAGATTACCTCTTTCAATTCCTCTTTTAAAACATCAGTTCTGGAACTCAGGTCAACCCAGACGACTCCGTATTCTTCCCATCTGAGGTGCAAGATTGCAAACAATATGGGTAATAGTCAGCTATTACTAGCATCTCTGTCCATATGCTTTTAGCCTCATATTTTATCAAATTCCAGCTTTTGGTAACTAGTGCTGAACTACAAATGTGGTTTTTTTAAAAAAAAAAAAAAGGCTACCGCATATATGTATGCAACTTGAATAGCAATATAAATTTTTCACTTATGATTTCAGTTTTAATTATATTTTTAAAGATGCATTATAAACCTAAGCACTTTGGCAACTTTCTAGGGCCATTTTAACGTTTAGCTAGTAACGTTACGGATTGGTTTTATCTAATCGAAACACACTTATTGAGGACTTACCATGTTCAAGTTCTAAGTGCTATGCAGCTAAGAAGCAGGGCATTATCAATATTTATATTTAATAAATGAACAAACTGATACACAGGCATAGGTGAAGTGATCTATCCAAGATCACCCGGCTGGCAGGGATTAGTTCCCGGACTGGCGTCCAGGCTGATTGCTCCAAATCCCAGGAACTTCACTATTTTAAACTTCATGCTACAGCTATATCTTTTCTCATATTATGAGAGGCTGCATCGTACTCAACCCCTACGTATTCCTTTATTTTCATTTGTATTCTTACACTGTTTTAAGAAAGCAATTTTATAAATAATATGAGGTGATACATACTGTTGGCCACAGCTGCATGTATGAATGGAAATACACATAAATATAAAATTAATTCTTTCCACATCTAAGTCTGGCCAAGCAATTAATGATTCCCAGGGCAAAGGAAGATCCTTTAATCTCAGTGCTCATGAAAGGTTAAATACTTACAGTAAAAATCTCCAGGTCACACAAAATTTTCACAGAGAAATAATGTACAGATCCACATATTACGGCAAAAATAAGATGTCCGGCCAAGTATTTTAGAGAAGCGGCAATTTATTTTGACTTGTCTTTATGACCAGATCTAAATACGTCATCTCATTCGGTGAGTGTGTTGGATGTTTGACTGACAATTAATAGAATTAAATAAAAGCAATCTTCCCCGAGTGCTCTACACCCTTACAAGTTTTGGATCGATTTAATATTCCATAAAATAAACCCATAATAGTAAAAACAAAAAATGCTCACATTGATGTTAATTGAAGTTCTACCCAAGATCAAATTTTGACAGCATCCTTGTCATTTGAAGAGGTAATAAAAAAGTATATCCTCCCCCCCAAATGCAGGGGAAAGTAATATATAGGGGTATCAGGTATTAGTCATTTAAAAAACTTGTAATTTCTCTGAATTTTGTTATGCCTATGTTGTCAGCTTTTCAAAATGTGTAATTTGTTGATTTCTCATGTAAAAAATATTCACTTCCATATCTGGTTTTTAAATACTTTTCTTACAAATATTCCCTCAAAGTGTATAAGCTTTAAGCCCCACAAAACTTGGATTTACCCCTGACCACCGTATTATTTTAGAAGAAACCAAAACAGCTACCTATGCTTACAGACATGGAAACAAGTCCGTGACATACTGCGAAGCATAAAACTCAAACTTCAGCATAATATCAACAGCATAATACCATTTAAGTAAAAAGAAAAACAAAAAGGTTTGCAAGTTTGACTCTTACAACCTTTATTTTTAGCATACGTGGTTTTTTGTTTAGTTTTTTAGTCCTAAAAAGAAGCAACCGTGAATTTTCGACCTTAGTCCACGTTTGTAAATAGCGATGGCCCACGGCAACCACGGCGAAACGCCCTCGCATTTCAACATTCTGACGTCGGGCTGTAACCGGAGATCGCTGGGAAGCCGTGGTCACCCGGCGCGCATGCGCACCCCGGGCCACGGCCGTTCCGACGTGGTCGTCAGCGGCGGGGTTGTCGCGTTGTCGGGACGGCCTCGAGTTCAGCGGCCTTTTAACAAGGTTTTCCAGGAGATGACGTGACGCTTCTGCATCGCAATGAGGAGGAACTGCTGTGGCCGCAGAAGGGCAGGTTCACCGCACGCTGGACCGTGGGCCCCGTCCACGTGCCCCTCGGCGCCCCAGGAAGCGCCGGGCCCGCGGCCGACGCAGCCGCGCTCCCGCGCCTCGGGGGCCGCGCACCGGCCGACTGCGGGGCCCGGGAGGCGTCGGGGCCGCGCGGCGCGCAGGGGAGGCGCCCACGTCGTCGGGGCCGCCGCCTGCGCCGCGAGCCGCGCCGGGAGAGCGCCCCCCGGAACCCCGGGCCCGGCCACCCGCGCCGCCGCCCTTGAGGCAGGGAAACCTTGCGCGGGCCGCCAGCGACCGCCTTCCCTGCAGGCGGTGCTCCTCCGCCTCTCCGACTGGAATCCCAGTCCGCGTGCGGTCTAGTCGCCTCTCCGCGGTCACAGCGTGTCCCGGCCTGTGATAAATACGCCGCGGGCCGCCCGTTACCGAAGTAGCTCTTCGCAGAAAGGCTGCCAGTCGGAGCATTTCCAGTCCTTGCCATTTTGCTCCTCAGCGGGTGCCCCCAGGCTCGCTCTCTCTCTCTCTCCCCCCGTTGTTTCATTGGCCCTTGTAGGGTAGATAGTGACGACCCTGTTATCAACAAGTGTCATCCTTCGCCTTTATTTGGGGATGGCGAGGTTATTGCATTTGATCAGATTAATCTTAATCCTCTGCATGTTTAGTATATTACAATTAGGCAACAAACAGGCTCTTATATCTTTAACCTCAACATTTAGGTTGGAAAAACCAGTCAAACATCAGATTGGTTTAGCTTATAGTGAGTTGCACGGGCCCTGGCAGGGTACATTTTAAACCACTATTGTCTACCAAATCGGCGTCTTACCGGTATAAATCCATATACACTGTTTATTATGAGTTTCATAAATAATAATTAGCAGTTAGGTATTACGTATCAGGTCCTGGTCTAAGTATTTGGAACAATTAGCAATTAGGCATAACTTATCAGGTCCTGATCTAAGTATTTGGAACTCTGCTAATCCTGACAGCAATCCTGGGGTAGGCGGAGGAAACGGGGGACAGGAAGAAACCCAGGCCATCTGGCCCCAGAGGCTGTTCTAAAATGGATATTCAATGAAATACTTTTTTTTTTTCAAGATAAGCTTTTTTTAAAAAAAAAATTAATGCTTATTTTTGAGAGAGAGACACAGAGAATAAGCAGGGGAGCGGCAGAGCGAGAAAGGGAGACACAGAACTCGAAGCAGGCTCCAGGCTCTGAGCTGTCAGCACAGAGCTGGTCGCAGGGCTCGACTCACCAACCCCGAGATCATGACCTGAGCCCAAGTTGGGCGCTTAACCAACTGAGCCACCCAGGCACCCCAGCAATGAAATACTCTTGAGCAGATTGGCAGATGGGGATATAATGAACTTGGGGCTTGTGAATGTGGAGTACCACATTTTCATTAATACCTTATCTTTTATATAAATAATAAAACCAACCTGTGGAAAATTAATCGTCTATACTCTTATCTTAAAAATAAAAATTGCATGATAACCAGTCGCATCATTTTGTCAAGAAGGTTATGGCACTCAGTTACTCTTCTTTGACTAATATTCATTCACAGCATTCCTAATACCAGGCAACAGTTTCAGCACCCTAAATTATGCCAACTATGTGACAACTATTCAATAAATTTTGCAGCATAGTCTTACGGTTGAATATAATTTTATTACTTTTTTATTTTACTCTCTTCACTGTCATCCTTTTATATTTGGGGTTGGATTCAACTACCTTTCTCCTAAAATGTTCCATAAGTGTACATTTTTTAGACTTTTGTTGTTATCAATTTGTACAGGACTCCCCAACTTTTATTCCCAAATAAAAAAGTTTAATAACTATCATCCTAATTTCTTTAAGTGAAAAAACTGAGGCTCAAACAGGTTAAACACTGTACACAATATCACAGGTAGTGTAGACTAGAAATCCTATCCTAGGGCTCAAAAGACTTCAAATGGCTTATGTAAATGCCTTGCGTTTATTTGCATATCTTCTCAGAACCAATATATCTCAAAAGCATAGACCTATCATCATAAAAATGTAGTTTAACATCACCTAGGTGCTCTAAGTACAATAGGAACAGAACTTTCAAAACATAGATCCTAACATGTTCCTATGTTTTTTAATCAATACGGTAATGCTGGTCTTTCCCCCAAAGATATGGAATGAAAATTAGTGGGAGATAGGGAGTTTGTTGTTATAAAAACTAGAAAGGAAGAATTTATGTTTGGACAGCAAGACCCTGATTTAATTTCAACATCTGGTTTTCCACATTCTATATAGACAGTAGTGATTCTGGGCCATTTTTATTCAGATTTTCCCTCTCCTAGGATTCTCTCCTATTTGTTATTATTTGAAGCTCTGATCACGACTCTGAATCTGAATCTGTTTTTTTCTCCCCGCCCCCAGTCTGTTTCAACACTTCTGTAACTCATTTGCTACAAAGTCTAGAATCTCCCTTGTAAGTGAGCTTCCTGGGTGGGCCAGACAGCCATGGCCATAGGAAGTCGGTATGTTGCTAAGAAGTCTTGCTAATTTGCTATATAAGCTGAATGGAGTGTCGGAGAATTTTCCTTTCCCCTGATGAACTTCGGAGGTGTACGTTTTGCCCTGTATCAGCGATTCTATTTGGATCGATTTCTTCAAGGTTACAGTTTTTTTTATCCTTATATGAATGTTGCACCTAATCACCCTGTAATCGGTTACACGAAGGTCAGCTGTTCCTATTTCAACTCTTCCTGCCAATAACTGCTGGCAGTGATTTAATACAGTTGGAAAACAACACTGACGATCATTACAGCCTGCAAAGTGTGAAATAATTGCATTGCACTATTGTGGTCTCTTTAGTCCTAGGATTGATCACGTTCAGCGGATGACACTTGGAGGGCGGGGGGGGGGGGGGGGGCCCGGTTTTATTATAATTAAGGAAATACTGGGGGTGCAAGGGGGTGAGTCCGCGAGCAGCTCGGTGCTGTTCATCTGAACTCGTCTCAGCCAAGAGCTTGTTTTCCCAAGAAGTCCCTTGAAGCCTGGAAGGGAAATACTGTCATCTGAAAAGGAGGGCTGTGCTTCATTCAGATTGTTTTCCCCCTTCTGATAAAAACGCTTGCTGATTGCACCGCAGATGTGGCTCGTTGGGGGGAAATGAAGGGAGAGGAGAAAAGCGCTGGGTGGAGACACGGAGTGGTCAGTGATGCTTCCCTGGGCCCGGGCCTTTCCCTTCTCTTCTCGCTCCCCGGGGTCGCTCTGGGGCCCGCGCTGAAGGCGCGATGCCCTCGCCTCTTCCCCGGCGCAGGTACCTCGCCAGCGAGTTGTCGCCGTCGGTGGACGCGAGGCCCTGCAGCAGCCCTTCCCAGCTCCCGGGCAGGGCGGGGAGGCCCTTCCTGGGCGGCAGTCCTCCCAGGGCCCCGCGGCTCCCGCGCCGGCTGGCCTGGTGCTCCATCGACTGGGAGCAGGTGCGCTTCCTGCGCAGGCTGGGGGCCGGCGGGTTCGGCTCGGTGTACAAGGCGACTTACCACGGCGTTCCGGTGGCCGTGAAGCAAGTGAACAGGTGCACCAAGAACCGAGCGGCATCCCAGCGCAGCTTCTGGGCCGAGCTCAACATCGCACGGCTGCGCCACGACAACATCGTGCGCGTGGTGGCCGCCAGCACGCGCACGCCTGCGGGCTCTAACAGCCTGGGCACCATCATCATGGAGTTTGGGGGCAATGTCACCTTGCACCAGGTCATCTACGGCGCCACTGGCTGCCCTGACGGGGACGCAGAGCCTCACTGCCCTGCGGGAGACCAATTAAATTCGGGGAAGCGTCTGAAGTATTCCCTAGATATTGTGAACGGCCTGCTGTTCCTTCATTCGCAAAGCATCGTGCACTTGGACCTGAAGCCTGCTAACATTCTGATCAGTGAGCAGGACGTCTGCAAAATTGGTGACTTCGGTTGCTCCCAGAAGCTGGAGGATCGGCTGTGCTTGCAGGCTCGTCCCCACCCCCTGGGGGGCACCTACACCCACCGAGCCCCGGAGCTCCTGAAAGGAGAGACCGTGACGCCCAAAGCGGACATCTACTCCTTCGCCATCACGCTCTGGCAAATGACCACCAAGGCGGCCCCGTACTCAGGGGAGCGGCAGTACGTGCTCTACGCCGTGGTGGCCCACGGTCTTCGGCCGTCTCTGTCGGAGGCTGTCTTCACGGACTCCATCGCCGGGGAAAGGCTGGCCAAGGTCATCCAGTGGTGCTGGAAGGCCAGTGCTTCGCAGCGGCCAAGTGCGGCGCTCCTCCTGGGTGACCTTAACTCCTTAAGAGCTGAATTTGGCTGACTCTCGGCCTGTTTCAAGATAAGCTTTGTCTTTGTTTCTACTCGTTTTTAAAGAAGTGACCATGTGGAAAAAACGTATTTGCAGGATGGGTTTTTAGAAAATAAAGGTATTAAAAACTTTTTTGTCTCCAATACCTTTTCTTTTTCTTTAAATTTATTTACTTATTTTTGAGATAGAGGCAAAGAGGGGCAGAGAGAGGGAGAGAGAGAGAGCGAGCGAGCGGGAGAGGGGCAGAGAGAGAGGGAGAGAAAGAATGTGAAGCAGGCTCCATGCTCAGCACAGAGCCCAAGGTGGGGCTCGATCCCATGACTGTGAGATCATGATATGAGCCGAAATCAAGAGTTGGATGCTTACCCAACTGAGCCATCCAGGCACCCTGAGGTAAATTTACTTTTAAAGGAATAATATCTTAAGTGACTTCTTGTGATATGTTGAACTAGTCCATGCCATGAGTAGAATACTTTTTTTTTTTTTTTTTTGAGAAAGAGGGAGGGTGGGGGGACAGAGAAAGGGAGACACCGAATCCAAAGCAGGCTGCAGGCTCTGACCTCTCAGCACAGAGCCCAATGCGGGGCTCGAACCCACGAACCATAAGATCATGACCTGAGCCAAAGTCAGGCACTTAACCGATGGAGCCACCCAGGCGCTCCAGTAGAAAAATACTTCTAAACTGGGTCTCTTTTATCTATTATTTGGACTCGGAAATAGATGAGAACACAAAGATTTAGTATATGTGAGAAACACGTGACAACCTGAGGAATAGTAAAATTTAACATTTGGATGGAGGAGAGCAGGCAAGTAGAAGCAGACTTCCCATTCTAGAACTCAAGACAATGGCTGCCAGGACCTAAGACTGCAAAGAATGAGGTGACTGAATTTCATCATTAGGACCACTGTGACTTCCATTTGGCAACAGTAGTTTCTGTGAGTGGTGGAGGGCAAGGCCATGACAGTGGACCAGACAGTTATGGCAAGGACTCGATGTGCTTGGGCTGTTGAGGAAGGTAGGAGCAAAAACCTTCAAAAGGGATAACATACACCCGTTTTGGGCTTTGGGGTGTGGTTTCATTGCCTTAGCATGAAGGAAGTGAATTTATTTGTGAACGGAGAAATAAGAGACAAAGATAACGGATGAAGTTTAAAAGGTTGTAAAAGAGGGGAGTCTGGGTGACTCAGTCGGTTAAGCATCCAACTTCAGCTCAGGTCAAGATCTCACAGTCCATGGGTTCGAGGCCCGCGTCGGGCTCTGTGCTGACAGCTCCGAGCCTGGAGCCTGCTTCAGATTCTGGGTCTCCCTCTCTCTCTCTGCCCCTCCCCCACTCACTGTCTCTCTCAAAATAAAATAAAGACATAAAAAAAAATTTTTAAGTTGTCAAAGAAATGAAAAGTAGTACCTCGGGAAACCGTAGCTTTAGAGAGAAAGGGTATTTCTTCCCAGATGTGAGCAAAGGAGAGTGGGACGACTGCCCCTGAAGCTAAGTTTTTATGCAAGAAAAAGAGGCACTGGGGAGGTCCGAACCTGAGGACTTCTATTTTCTGTTAAGAGTGAGTGAGAGTGGGAGGTCTACAAGAAGATCACGGTTTGGAACTGTTCTTGAGGGAAGCAAAAGGGAGCTGTCCATGCCCACGTAAAATATTGGTTCGGTGTCGCTAGCGCCATCCGTGTGGCTGGGAACACAAATCACCCATACACCAGTGAACAACTTCCTCCTCTGCTCATTGTAGCAACAGGAGTTCTTGTTGGAAAGTTTAAGGGACGATGGCTCGAAAACAAAATTAAACCAGTTTGCTCCACCCAGTGTGCTCAAATGAGATTCTAATTCTGCTGAATATCTCCTTAACAGACTGTCAGTGAGCTACGCGAGGGCCCCTATCAAAAGCAATAAGGTCCAGAATTCACTTCCAGAATGAGCATGGCCACGGCTTCGACTCAAATACCTTCTCTTCTGGAAACCAAAATGGGAGATACCTTGTAAACCCCCTAAATCAGTGACACGATGAGACGGAGAAAACGTACAGGCTACGAAGTGTAGGCAGTGACGCCGGATGACTGGGCACAGCCTGTAGGACAAGAGCGCAGGGAGCAGGAGCGGGGACTCAGGGGAGGACCTATCAGTGGCAGATCTCAGAAAGTCTTGGTGAAAACAGATGCCCTGATGAGGTACACACTGTGAAGTGCAAAAGTGGAGGGAAAAACTCAGAATAGAGCCATGATCAGACTGAGCTGAGCTTACAGGAGCTAAGAGTGAAGCTCTGTCTGGCCATGACAGAGCTCCGAAAGTGGAAGCAAAGAGCCCCTTCTGAACATGAGAGGGTCATCTGGGAGGGGGGTGGGGGGGCTGGCCAGGCAACACAAGACAGGCACAGAAGCCTCTAGAGCCTGGTTTGTTTGGAGAGAGCAAAAGGTGTGGCTGCCTGAAGAAACCCACAGAAATGCCATGCTTGAAGGAGACAAATGCGGTGTTCGGGGTGGCAGAGGAAGGAAGTCTCTGAGCGGCGGGAAGACTGCTCCGACGGAGGTAGAATAAGTACGTGTAAGAGCGAGCAGTCACAGGCAGTTGTTTAAAGGAGACAAATCAAGTCGGAGGTAAAGGCATATTTAACAGCACAAAGATCAGGATTAAAGATATACTACTGGTATAAATTGGAGCATAGGAGAGAGGGAAAGAGATGTAAGCTGTCAATGTTATCACTGTTCAGAGAAGTAAGCTCATAGATATTGTCTAGGATTAAGGGCATTACACACAGGTATATAATTGAACAAAAATACAAAAAAAAAAAAACAAAAAAACCCCCGTCCTCAACATCAGAACTACCAAAACAAAACAAAAAGGTGAAAGAACCAAGCACAGGATGAAAGACAACAACATAAACTATAGAAAGAAAATAATATAACATGGGAGAGTTTAGATCAAACTTATCTGTCATTATCAATAAATGTAAGTTACTTAATTCACCTATTAAAAGAAAATCTCTATGTTGTAAGACATAGTTCACATATATATATACATACATGTATATACTGGAGAGAGAGAAAGAGAGAGAGAGTGTGAGCAGGGGAATGGCAGAGAGAGAAGGAGGGAGAGAATCCCAAGAAGGCTCTGGACTATCAGTAGAGAGACCAATGCAGCGCTCATTCTTTTTTTTTTAATTAAAAGAATTTTTTTAAGGTTTTATTTATTTTTGAGAGAGAGAGACAGAGTATGAGCAGAGGAGGGGCAGAGAGAGAGACACACACACACAGAATTCGCACAGCAGGCTCCAGGCTCTGAGCTGACAGCACAGAGCCCAATGCGGGGCTCAAACTCAAACTCATCCAATGGGCTGCTTGGTTGGTGATATTAAGGCCAGAAGATTGGGATATTTGGCCAGTGTGGGGGGGGGATATTATTTGCATACATGCGGGCGGAAGAAGTAAATATACTGAAGATAACGGGAACCCCTTGGAGAAAAAGGAGGAAGTCTACAATAAATTGTATTCTGTTGGATTGAAATAAGAGGTCTCAGTTAAACTCATACTTTTTAATAGTGATAGATGGCTAGAGAGATACAGACATATAGAAATATAAATGTGTGTATGTGTAGATGTGTATGCACATACATGTATTTTCTAGTTCTGTCCTTTGAGACGGTCTAAAATAAAGGTGTTTTGAAGCAGACTTCAGCACCAGATTTTAGTTTCTGAATTCTGAGTTTTTAGTTTCTAAATTTTTAGTTACTCACAGCAGAAGGAAGACAGGACTTCTTAGAGAACTGACTGATTGCAAAGCGGAGAACATACAAAATGCACCTACAACATCTTCTGCTCCTTCCTTATTAGGAAGTGCTCCAGGAATGAGAGGGACATGTCAAAAGGACACAGGACAGGTCTCCACTGGCCAAACCTAAGGACTATTTGTGCATTAAAATAATAACAGCAGGTAAAATAGGAACAAACAATCTTAGTGAACGAAATAGGAATTCATACTAATATGAATAATGAACTAGATCAGGGAGAAAGGAAAGTCCTACCTTACAATAGAATTGCTAATAAGCATAAAGACTTACTAATTATCAGTTATCCTTACAGTGGAAAGCCCTGCTGACATTATCTTACAAGTGATGTAGATAGATATAAGCCATTTTAATCAAGTTGATATCACCAGCAATGGGACAAACTGAAATCATGGACCTCCTGATAGGGTGCCCTGAGAAAAACATGTACCACTTCTATGATATTCCTGAGAAAGACATATAACCTGATTCAAACCATGACGAAACAACATACAAACCCAAATGGGCCTGTGTAGTTCAAAACTATCAAGGAAAGACTGAGAAGGACAGGAGAACCCAATATAACACATAATCTTGAATCGGATCATGGTCCCATAAAGGGCAATATTAGGACAACTGGCGAAATCCGAATGCAGTCTCTGGATTAGGTCAATGTCTTGATTTCCACAGTTATACTGTAGTTATGTTGGAGTGCCCTTGTTTTTAAGAAATACTCACTGAAATCCTAAAAGAGTAATGAGGTGTCCGTGTCTGTAACTTACTCTCAAGCGGTTCAGAGTAAGAAATAATTATAAATATATGTAAAGATAATGATAAAGTAAATGTGGTCAGATTTAACAAATGGGGGATTCTTTGTTGAAGAGAATCTGGGAGACTTTTATGTCACTTGGGTAACTTTTCTGTAAGTTTGGAATTACTTCAAAATAAAACAATTAAGAAGAAAATACGTAGGTATAAGCTTAATAAAAATGTGCAAAATCTTTATGGGGAAGTCTTTAAAACACCTTAAAAAGTACATAAGAGGCAGCAAACAAAATGAAAGCTTACTATAAAGGTGGCTATTCTTCCTAAATTAACTTAAAAATCTTTAAGGATTCCAATTTTCATATTTGTGTGTGTATATCTCCATCTGAAAATCAGACAAGCTGACTCTAAGATTTATATAGAAAATAAAAGGAGCCAGAAAAGTTCAGAAAGAAATGAGCAATAAGGAAGCCCTAATCCTATTAAACATTAACATGTAGTATAAAATCTAAGTAATGAAAATATTGTGGTATGATGTATAAATACACAGACCATTCAAACAGAATACAATGTCCAGAAAAAGAATCAAACACATATGGGAATTCGGTATACAATAAAGACAGTTTCTTAAATCAATGGAGAAAAGATGGGCTTTTCAATGAAATGATGTTGGGACACCTATATCGCCAACTAGAACCAAAATTACGTCTAGATCTCACAACATATGAATATGTTCCCAATGAGCCAAAGATTTAAGTGTAAAAAATGAACTAATGGGAACTACCAGGAAAAAAAAAAAAAAACAGGCGGGGGGGGGTGTTAATTCCATTATAACATTAGAGTGGGAAAGTCTTTCCAAAGCCATAAAAGGAATCATTGGTATTTGCAACTACAAAAAGAAGGAACATACCTACATGGGAAAAAATTAACAATATAAATAAGGTCAAAAGAGAAATAACAGTGGTGCCTGGGTGGCTCAGTTGGTTGAGCGGCCGACTTCGGCTCGGGTCATGATCTCGCAGTTCATGAGTTCGAGCCCCACGTCAGGCTCTGTGCTGACAGCTCAGAGCCTGGAGCCTGCTTCAGATTCTGTGTCTCCTCTCTCTGCCCTTCTCCTGCTCACGCTCTGCCTCTCTGTCTCTCAAAAATAAATAAACATTAAAAAAATAATAACAAGATTTAAAAAGAGAGAGAAATAACAGACTGGGTGAGAGTATTTGTACTTCAAATCACCGCAAAGAGCTAATATCCCTAATACAAGAAGAGCTCTTAGAATTTGATAAGAAAAAAACCCAACAAAGGATGAACAATCAGTTCACAGAAACAGAAACATGAATAATCCTTAAATATATGAAAATTCCTAATTAAAGCTACTCTGAGATACCATTTTCCATTACAAAAATTGAAAACAGATCACCAAAATGAAAAAATTGACAAATAAGATTGGTGAGGCATGGGGAACTAGGTCCCTTCAGATAATTGCTAGTGGAAGTACAAATTGTTATAAACTTCACGGAAAGTAATTTGGTACATCTATTAAAATTACAAAATCACGTACCCTGTGATCCGGTAATCCTACTCCTAGAAATTTATCCTGGTGATACACTCATAGGTATATGAACAAGCTTATTCATTATAGCCATTTTTGTAATCACAAAAGACTAGAAGCAAGTCAAATACCTTCCAATAAGAACTAGTTAGATTTTGATCTATCTACATAATAAAACACTATGCCCGGGAACAAAAAGAATACACCTTTTACTGTTACTGAGAAACCTACAGAGTATATTTTTAAACTCAAAGCAAGGTGTAAGACAGTAACAAATGCAGTATGCCATGCTATGCTTCCTTTTGTGAAGAAAAGAAGGGAAATAAGAATATATATTCATATTTGTTTGTATTTGTATAAGAATTCTAGAAGGAAAAACAAAATAAAAGTCATTACCTGTGGTAAGAAAAGAGATGCATAGAACAGGAATGGTAATGAGTTTTTGCCGTGCATCTTTTCTGTTAATCTGATATTTGAACCATATGAATGCATCGTCTATGCAAAAACAGTTACATTTAATAGTAACGATATTTAAAAATGAAGTCAAACTTCATCTGTACAAGTTTGCCTTAAACCACTTTGAATCCTCTCACCTAATTGCGCCCTTCATCCAACTTCCCTCAAGCCAATGAAATCATGGTAAACATGCTTTTAAGTGTGCCAGGAAGTTCATTGCTTTCTGACCTTTCTCAGATTCAAAGCAGAGAGCAGCTGCCGGGGCCATGGCCTTTGAAAGAAAAAGACTAAAGCTCACCCAGGTTAAGGTCCATCCTCTGATAAACATTCCTGTCACATTCTGCATCTCCACAGCACCCACTGCTCTTGTAATTACTCTCTTCACTACTTAGAAAAATCATCAACATCACAGCTAAACTCTATCAAGAGCATGATGTACCAGGAACTGTAAAATGTTTTACAAAGATATCAAATTAAATCCTCACAACGCCTCTAATGTATTTACCATTATTATTTCCTATATTTATTGCTACTTCCTTGTTAAATATTGAGGAGACAGACACAGAGAGATTCAGAACTTGCCCAGGATCATACAGCTAAGTGATAGGGCCAGAACCCATGTCCTTACCCATTCCACTTCACCACCCAGGATGGTGATGGGGCAGGGAATACCCTACTCTTAGCTTGATTATTTCAAATGTTTAAACAATTTGTTTTCTTGAACTCATACAAAGCAGCCAAGAAAATTACTATTTAAGGCGTTACTTTGTACAAATATTAGGATAGTGTCATTGAGGATGATTTTTAAAAGGAAACAGAAAAGATACATGAGAAAGATAATATGGTGCCCAATGCTGAAAAAAAGAAAATAGTTGGAGTCTGTACTTATTCCTTTCCTTCACATAAATCTGATCACAAGAATCATTATCCACGTATTCACATATTCAGCAAACCTGTATTTCACCATCCACTATATCCCCGGCACCACAGCAGGCACAGTGAGAGAAAACACAGGAACAGACATAGACTCAGGATTTGAAATTCACATTCCATTTGAAGAGGTCGTACAATACTATGTTTAAGATATTGTGGATCCTGATTTCCTTATTGGTATGTTAAATACATTTTAAAAATAAAAATAAAAATAAAAATTCTGGAACTTCCAGTGAATGATGAAGGGCAATAAACATTCATTTATCTCTTCTCCCTCCTAAAGTTCCATATGTGACAGTGGATGAATTTTTAAAAGCATTAATTCAGAAGGGCAAAGATAATGAGAGAGAAAATGATAGGAATAAAATTTTGGAAGCTGGCAAGTTCAGTATGCCCTGGAAGGTTTAATCCTGAGCCAGAAATAGGGGAAACTGAGGTACAACCTGAGTTGTATCATAGAATGCCCAAAGGGCTCAGCATTGGTTGTTTAAGTTCACAGAATCTAGCAACTGGGCTAATACACTGTAGGCAGAGAAATATGAATAGTCCAAGAAAATATGCCTCAAGATATTGACAGTGGAGGTTCCCCAGTAATACAGTCAGGATAACCTTACAGTGAGGCTTTCATTCTGAAAGGCCCATCCACATGTACAGAGTTACAAATCAGCTTTTTAGTCCCCTACTATTAAATAGGAGTAGGCAGCTCAGCTTGTTTTTAAAGAAAGTCTTGAGTAGTAAAGAGTAAGATCAAAAGAACTTAATTATCCTCACAGACATATCAAAGGAACTATTGACAACATGAAAAAAAACTAGGGTTTTATTTTTTAAAAAAGCCTAGCAAATAGTAAAGAGCCATTGGAAGTTACAGCTATGATAACATAAATGAAAAATTTATCAGAAAAACTGATGGATAAAGAAAAGTAAATCTCTCAGAAAGTAGAGGAACAATAAAAAAAGATTAAAAATATCAACTGTCTTCTCCAAGACAATTGAAGCATCAGTCCATGAAGTCTAATATCCAAATAATAGAAGTTCCAAGAAGAGAAAATATGGTGTTGTATGAAAGGAGAGAAGGTTAGCACTCCCCTTGCCAAGAAGAGAAAATATGGAAAACAGGAGATTATCAATAGACAATTTAGGAAACAAAAGTTTCCAGACTGAAAAGATGCAGTATTAATTGCCCAGACAACAAAAACAAAGTACAAGAAGCTTTTAATAAAGCTTCCCCAAAAATCACATACAATAGATAAGGATCCCAAAAGGCAAACTACCTGCAAAATTCTGAGGGAAAATCATTTCCAACTTAGAATTCTATACCCAGCCAAACTATCGAGTGAATGTGTGTCTGACTAAAGACCTTTCCAGGCATGCAAGATCTCAGTTTACTCCTGTGCACCCTTTCTCAGGAAACTACTTGAGGGGGTATTCTGCCAAAGCAAAAGTAGGAACCAAAAAAGAAGAAAATATGTGATCCAAGAAATAGATACGACTCGATAGAGAGACAAAGGGGATCTCCAAAGATGATGGTAAATGAAGGTCACAAGCTATCAATCACACAGTAGGGCAGATTAGAGCAAATCTGAAGACCCAAGAAGATAAAACTAAAGAATTTCTGTGTTTGAATACACCGAAAGAACATTTCCACAATTTGAGGAGAGTTTAGGGTTAACTGATGACTACAGATTAAACAAAGCCAATGAAATAAAAAATGCATTACTTCGAGGGGACACAAAGAGTTGGGCAATACAAGACAAGCAAATACAGCATAACAACACATTGTATGTCGATCTAACCAAAGCTATAATAATGAAAGAAGGACCAATGGAGGGGAATTTTGACTACAGGTATTGGAGATAGGAGTGGGAAAAAGCTAACTCCTAATTGTCTGAAGACAGAAG
Source organism: Cryptoprocta ferox (assembly GCA_028646485.1). NCBI lineage: Eukaryota > Metazoa > Chordata > Mammalia > Carnivora > Eupleridae > Cryptoprocta > Cryptoprocta ferox. Next base: position 70,332,094 of record CM053569.1, read on the forward strand.
TCAATAGGTAGTTCCTAAAACTAAGGGAAAAAAAATCAAGAAGTGTACACATAAGTAGATTACTGCCAGGCACAGACACAGATGCCAAAACCAATAGCAAGAGGGAGTTGAAAATGGTTACAAGACTCGAAGAATTGGTGTGGCATCCTAGAGGCATTTGCTGCTGTTGTTGTTGTTGCAATAATTCTAGTGCAACTATTTGACTCTTTAGTTGATGGTCATGTATAATCAATGAAAAGTAAAACTAAATTTGAGAGAAAAAAAGAAAATACGTGTGGGTACGTCTCAGGAAAAGGTGGATGGCAGGGAAATATTTTAATGTGCTTTTCTCTATGAAATTAATTTTAAGAAACAAAATCAAAGAAATGAAACGAAATATTATCTTGGATTACTTTAATATGTGTGAGTCAACTCACTAGGCGAAATCCACACTTTCTTTATAATAGTGTGATGAAATAGGACGGGCTCCCTGGGAAGGGGGAAAGCCTTACAGAAGGAACAAGCCACTCATTCAGCGAAGGAAAGCAGAAGCGGCAGACAAGACAGCTTCCTGCACACTGCTGAATAGGGCATCGAATTACAAAGAGGGAAACCCTAAAGGTCTGTGGAATAATAGAGTACAGCCAGAAGAAATTTAAAGGGAAAGGAGAGAAACACTTGGCAGAGTAATGGCAGCCCATGCCAGGAGCAAGTCCCTTTACACGGGAGTCAAGTTACAGAATTTCCCGGACTTCAGAACTGGAAGTAGATTTCCTGCCCTCTCAGAAATGGTGAATCATATGAGAATGCACTGTACGGTCAGCCGGACCAAACATTTGTCAAACGTTGAGTACTCTTTACTGAAGTCCTCCAGAAATTTTCATTCTTCCACAGCCTGAAGAATAAACCATTGGGGGGGGTAAAAAGACAGAAAAATAACCTGTTTTCTCCCCTACTTCCTGCTATTAACTTGAGCTAGAAGTTCCCACCACGAGGACAAGTCTGTCTCCGTGATAGAATCGACTGAATTCGGGCTTGACTATGCAATTAGTGGATTGTTCAGGACCTGTCTTCTGGATTTCGTCTCTGTCCACATTTTGGCCATTCTGGCACTCATTGGCGCCCTGACTAGATGTTAGGAGAGAAAATGATGGAGACAAATTCAAGTTTTTTTTTCTTACAGGTCCGTGATCCAGTATTGACTTTAATTAGATTTGAGGACTACTTTTAGATTTCATTTATTTGTACCTTCCTCCCCACCTCCCTATTTTACAGATTCCTCCTTAGGAATTAAAATTCAATTTTAAAGAGTTGTTTTTTAGTTTTTGTAACTATTTAATGAGGTCCCACAGTCAGACCTATAGTTGGAACGTAAAACTTGAGGCATCAGGGAAGGCAGTGCGAGGGCCAGATTGGATTTTGTTGGTACAAAGCCTCAAAGACTTCATGAAAGAGATCACTAAGAAATTGGGGCGAATAGCTGGGCCCCCCACCTGCAATCCCTCCACCTCTCCCCATCAAACAGATAAAAAGGCAACCAGGAAATAGTGGTATTTCCTTAATTGAGAAGGAGCTGTTGGAACAGAAAAGAAATGTATTCTGAGAAGAGTATCAGGGCAAGTAGCTTAGGCTCCTTTAGGGGCTGAGAAAGAAGATCTTTTGAGGTGTCTTCCACGAAAAGTGACCGGTGGAGAGGGTTGTATGAACAAGTGAGATCAGAACAATGAAAGTAAAAGAAGCGCAGGGGGTGCTGCTGGCTAACAGCTGGGGTAGTCTTTGCCCTGACCCTGCAAAGGTAGGTGTCCTCAAGGGACAGCAGAGGCACCAGCCTCATGGGAGGCTGCCATGACACTAGCAAGGGGACAAGTAGTTAGGGTCTCTGAGCAGAGGGCAGGAGAGGAGAACCCATCCTTCCTGATTGGAGCCTGGGCTGCTGCAGCCCGAGGAAACAGAGGCTGTGTTTAGTGAGTCTTCTGTCCGGGAAAGTGGAGGAAACCAAAGAGTGAGTAAGTCATGCTTCCTGTTTTCAAGGAGCTTCTAGCCTACCACCAATAGTTTTACTAGAACTATATATATATATTATATATATATATAGTTTTTTTTAAATAAATACTTTACATACCACACACCAAAATCATTTCCAGATGGATTAGAGAGCATCTGTAAAACCGGAAGAAGAGGACTGAATAGTTAACATAAATTTGAAGGAGGAAGCAATTTCTAAACTTTTATAAAAGCGTATAAAAACGATAGAGATTGACACATTTAATTACATAAAGATTATAAGGTCTGGATATTAAAATAAATAAAATGCAGACAATGGGTTGAGAAAAATAGACACATGAACAAAATTTGTAATGATAATGAAGTTGTAGTAAAACAATCTTTCTTTTTTATTAAATTTTTTTAACATTTATTTATTCTTGGGAGACAGAGTGTGAGCAGGGGAGGGGCAGAGAGAGAGGGAGACACAGAATCCAAAGCATGCTCCAGGTTCCGAACTGTCAACCGAGAGCCTGATGCAGGGCTCGAATTCACAAACCGTGAGGTCACGACCTGGGCCAAAGTCAGCCGCTTAACCAACTGAGCGACCCAGGCACCCCTGAAACAATCCTTCATACATTGCTGGTGACAATATAGACTACTGCAATCTTGGAAAGCACTTGCAATTTGGCAACATATATCAAGAACCTTAAAAATATTTTTATTCAACTGATTCAGTAATTATGATTCTGGAACTCCATCCTAGGAAATGCTACAAAATAAGCATTTTAATTAACAAAATGGTCACTAAGAGCCATTTATTTCAAGAAGATTTTGAAACAAGATAAATGTCCAAAATGGTTAAATAAATTACAATACAAC
>CM053569.1:70335437-70356697 GCA_028646485.1 Cryptoprocta ferox
TTTTTTTAATGTTACGATGATCAGGACGCCTGGGTGGCTCAGTCAGTTGAGCATCTGACTTCCGCTCAGGTCATGATCTCACAGTTCGTGGGTTCATAGCTCTGTGCTGACAGCTCAGAGCCTGGACCCTGCTTCGGATTCTGTGTCTCCCTCTCTCTCTGCCCCTCCTCTGCTCACACTGTCTCTCAAAAATGAATAAATATAAAAAAAATTAATGTTATGATGATTATAATAATATGGAAATGGCTACACCACCTTGTTAAGTGAATGGGGCAAAATACAAAATTATTTATCAGTTTGGTTATAACTTTTTTAAATAAACAAATTGCTTTCAAAACCTGTAGAAAAAGGCTGAAATTTTTGTTTGTCTGGGCCTGGTTGTCTGGGAGAACTGTGGATTTCTCTTTATTTTTTAAAAGCTTTCCTTAATTTCCAATTTTTACATATTCTTTATAATGAAAATACTTATTTAAAAATAAATGGCCACCAAAATCATTTGTATACATTCACAAAGAACAATCTAGAAAGGAAATTAAGGAAACAATTCCAATTTACAATAGCATCAAAAGCAAAAAAATACTTAGGTATAAATCTAACCAAAGAATTGAAAGACTTGTAGGCTAGAAATGACAAAATATTGCTGAAAGAAATTAAGGAACAAATAAATGGAAAGACATCTCATGTTCATTAATTGGAAGACTTTAATATCATTAAGAATGTCCATACCACCGAAAGCCATCTACAAATTCAACACAATCCCTGTCAAAATCCCAACGGCAATTTGCAAAAAGAGAAAAACTCATCCTAAAATTCATATGGAATTTCAAGGGACCCCAAATTGCCAAAACTATTTTGATAAAGCAGAACAAAGTTAAAGGCCTCACACTTCCTGATTCAAAAAATATTAAGGATGGCACTTACTGTGATGAGCACTGGGTGTTATATGTAAGTGACAAATCACTAAATTCTACTCCTGAAACCAATATTACACTATATGTTAATTAACTAGAATTTAAATTAAAGCACTTGAAGCAAAAAATAAAATAATAAAATAAAATTAAATTAAAAACCTATAGTAATCAACAGCAATGTGGTTTGAGGTAATGTGCTACTCTCAAAGATAGACAAATAGACCAACAGAATAAAATAAATCCTCACATATACAGTCAAATGATCTTTGACAAGGATGTCAAGACCACTGAATGGGAAAAAAATAGTCTCTTCAACAAATGGTTCTGAGAAAACTAGAGATACAAAAGAATAAAGTTAGACTCTTACCTTATAATATATGCAAATATTAATTCCAAATAGATAAAGGCCTAAGCATAAGACCTACAAATATAAAATTCCTAGGAGAGGGGTACTTGGTGCTCTTGGTGGTGGTTATGATCTCACAGATCATGAGTTCAAGCCCTACGTTGGGCTCTGCACTGCTTGGGATTCTCTGTCTCCCTCTCTCTCTGCCCCTCTCCTGCTCGCTCGCTCTCTCTCTCTCTTTCTCTCTCTCTCTCTCAAAATAAATAAATAAACATTAAAAAATAACAATTGAAGTAAAATAAAATAAAATTCCTAGGAGAGAACAGAAGAAAAGCTTCATGATATTAGACTTGGCAATGATTTTCTTGACAGCAAAAGTACAGGCAAGAAAAGTAAAAATGGACAAATGAGACTACATTGAACTTAAAAACATTTGCACATCAAGGAAACAGAGTGAAAAGACAACCTACAGAATGGGAGAAAATATTTACAAATCATGCATCTGATAATGGATTAATACCCAGTATATGTAATGAACTCATGCAACTCAGTGACTGAAATCACATAACCTTATTTTAAAATGGGCAAAGGACAATTGATTTATCTAAGGTGTTACAGGTAGTGAATGGTAAAATAAAGATTCAGGTCTAAAAAAATAATAATAAAAAAATAAAATGGGCAAAGGATTTAAATAGACATTTCCTCCAAAGACATACAAGTGGCCAAAAGCATATGAAAAGATGCTCAACATCACTAGTCATCAGAGTAATGCAAATCAAAATCAAAATGAAACATCGCCTAACACCCATTAGGATGGCTGTTATAATAATAATAATATTGGAATAAACTGTAACATTAACAGTCATAAATAAAATATCTTCCCTTTAAATAAAAAAAAAAATAATAATAATAATAATAATAATAATCACAACAACAACAAAAAACAAGAGTTGAAGATGTGGAGAAACTGGAACCCTTGGGCACTGCTGGTAGGACTGTAAAATGGTACAGCCTCTGGAAAACAGTAGAGAGAATCCTCAAAATTTTAAAATTAGAACTACCCTACAATCCAGAAATACCACTTCTAGCATATATCTAAAAGAATTGAAAGGAGGTTCTCTTTTTTGAAAAAAAAGTTTTATGTTTATTTATTTTTGACAGAGAGGGAGAGAGAGAAACAGAGCACAAACAAGGGAAGGTCAGAGAGAGAAGGAGACAGAATCTGAAGCAGGCTCAGATGTGCTGTGCTGACAGCTCAGAGCCCAACGCGAGGCTCGAACCCACAAACCGTGAGATCATGACCTGAGCTGAAATCGGACACTTAACCGACTGAGCCACCCAGGCGCCCCAGCTTAATTGTTTTTTAAAAATAGCTTTCTTGAGATATAAGTCACATATACAATTCACCTATTTAAAGTACACAATTAAATGGTTTTTAGTACATTCACAGTTGCACAACCATCATCATAGTCAATATTAGAATATTGCCATCACCCCAGAAAATCTATACCCATTAGCAGTCACTCCACTTCCCCTTCCCTCTCAGCTTACAGGTAAACACGAATCTACTTTCTATCTCTACAGAATTGCTTAGCCTTACATTTCACGTAAGTGGAATCATATACTCTGTGGTCTTCTTGACTGGGTTCTTTAACTTGGCCTCATATTTTCAAGGTGAATTCCTTTAATGTTTTATTCCTAATAACCTTACATATATAATGCATATAATAGTCTATATTATATTCAAATAATGTTAGACACACATACCACATTTTGTGTATCTGTTCAATTGTTTTCCACGTATTGACTCTTATGAATAATCCTGCCATTGACATTCACATACAAGTTTTTGGGTGCATATGTTTTCATGGGTGTATATTTAGGAGGGGGATTTATAAGTTGAATGGTGAAGAGTTTTAACCTTTGGAGGAACTGCGACTGAACCATTTTACATTTCCACAAGCAGTGTATGAGGGTTCCCAATTTATCCACATTTCCGTCAATACTTGTTAATGCTTTCTTCATTGCAGCTGCCCTAGTGGGTGTGATGTGGCATCTCGGTATGGTTTTGATTTTCATTTCTGTGATGGTTAATTAGGCTGAGCATCTTTTTATATTTTTATTGGCCATTTGTGTATCTTCCTTTAAGAAATTTCTATTCAGATTCTTGGCTCATATTTCAATTGGGTTATTTGTCTTGTATTATTGAACTATAAGAGTTCTTTACATATTCTATATTTGCATCCCTTATCAGATAATATGGTTTGCAAATATTTTCTCACCTTATATAGGTTGTCTTTTCACTTTTGTTTAATGTTTATTTATTTTGAGAGAGAGAGAGAGAGAGAGAGAGAGAACTCGTGAGTGGGGGGGTGGGGCAGAGAGAGAGAGGTGAGAGACAATCCCAAGGAGGCTTCTGCTGTCAGTGCAGAGCGCTACTCAGGGCTCGATCTCATGAACCATGAGATCATAACCCGGGCTGAAATCTAGAGTTGGATGCTTTAACCGACTGAGTCTCCCAGGCACTCCAGTCTTTTCACTTTCTGATAGTGTCCTTTGCTGTACAGAACTGTTTAATTTTGATGAAGTCTATCTTTTTTTCTGTTTTGTTGACTGTATTTTTGCTGTTGCAGCTCTGAAACCACTGCCAAAGCCAGGTTCACAAAGAGTTATGTTTTCTTCTAAGAGTTTTAAAGCTTTCTCTTTTACATTTCAGCCTCAGATACATTTTGAATTAAGTTTTGTATATGGCATAAGTAGGGGCCCACCTTCATCCTTTTGCTTCTGGGTATCCAGTTGTCCCAGGATTACATGTTGAAAGACTTCCCTCTCCCCACTGAATTGTCTTGGCATCCTTTTCAAAAGTCAATTGTCTATAGTGTGAGAGCTTATTTTCAGATTCTCAATGCTATTCTATTGGGTTATACATCAGTACTTACACCAGTACAACACAGTCTTGATTAATGTAGCTTTGTAGCAAGTTTTATTTTTCCTTTTTTAAAGTTTATTTATTTTGAGTGAGAGAGAGAGATAGAGAGAGAGAGAGAGAGAGAGAGCACGAGTGGGGGAGGGGTAGAGAGAGAGGGAGAGAGGGGTAGAGAGAGAATCCCAAGCAGGCTGCACACCATCAGCACAGAGCCTGAAGCGGGGCTCAGTCTCACAAACCATGAGATCGTGACCTGAGCCGAAATCAAAAGTCAGATGCTTAACCGACTAGGCCACCCAGGCGCCCCAGCTTTGTAGCAAGTTTTAAAATCAGGAAGTGTGAGTCCCCCAACTTTAGTTTGCTTCTTCAAGATTGTTTATTTACCATGTGAGTGTTGGGATCAGCTTGACAATTTCTGCAAAGAAGCCAGCTGGGATTTTAACAAGGATTGCACTGAATCCGTATGTTGATTTGGGAACCACAGATATCTTACACTATTAAGTATTCCTACTCATGAACATGGATGCATTTCCAATTACTTAGGTCTTCTTCAATTTCCTTCAACAATGTTTTACAATTTTCAGATTACAAGTTTTTTATTTCTTTTGTTAAATTGATTCCAAAGTATCTTATCCTTTGTGATACTATTAGAAGTGGAATCTTTTTTTAAATTTCATTTTCGGATTGTTCATTGCTTCAGTTTAGAAATATACAGTTGAATTTCATATACTAATCTTGTATCCTGCAATCTTGCTGGACTCACTTATTAGTTCTAAGTGGGTTTGGGCATTCTTTAGGATTTTCCATATACAAGATAATGTCTTCTGTAAATAGAGATAGTTTTACTTCTTCCTTTCCAATCTGGATGACTTTTTTTTTTCTTTTCTTTTTTTCTTTTTTCTCTTGCCTAACTGGCCTGGCTAGAAACTCCAGTATAATATTGAATAGAAATATGAGGGTGGACATCCTTGTCTTGTTTCTGATGTAAGGGGAAGAGCTTTCAGTCTTTCATCAGTAGGCAGGATGTTAGTTGTGGGTTTTCCATAGAAGCCCTTAATCATGTTGAGGAAGTTGCATTCTAGTTAGTCCTAGTTTGTTGAGTGTTTTTATCATTAAGCATGTTGAACTCTTGTCAAATTTTTTTCCATGTCTGTTGAAATGATCAGGTGGTTTTTGTCCTTTATTCTAGTGATATGGTGTAAGAAATACATTGATGGATTTTTGGATTCTCTCTTCATTCCTACTTGATCTCCAAGCAACATTAACACAGTTTGAGTATTCCTTTTTGAAATACTCTATTTTCTTCTCTTGGCTTCGTTACTTTCTTTTTCTCCTACTTCACAGGTTCCTTTTCCTCTGTCTTATTCTAAATGCTGAGTATCCAGGGCTTTGTCCTGAACCCTCTTCTCTTCTTGGTTTGCACTCTCCTTGCAGGATTTTATCCAGTCCCATGATTATTCCCGTGCTAATGGGCCCCCAATTTATATTCCCAGCCTTGCTCTCTTCTTTGAGCTCAGAGCAAGATCATACAGCCTCCATTATGTCTTCCTTTTCTATTAACAATGCAAACTTAACTTAGTCAAAACAAAGTGATTGTTTCCCACTGCTTTCCATGTCTTCTTTAGCTCAGTTAATGTTCCCCAAATGCACCTATTTGCTTAAGCAAAGAACTGGAAGTCGTCTTAATTCTTTTTCTCCTCTACCTTCCAACTCCAATCTAGTCATGTCTACTTCAAAAATACATCCCAAATTCAATGACTTCTCATCATCTATATTGCTAAGGACAACTGTATATGCTTCCTAATAGTCTGTATTCCGACTGTCAATTCTCTGTGCAGCAGCCTAGCTTAGGTTTTTAAAACCTAAATCATGTCATACCACTTCCTTACTTAAAAATTTACATTACCAGGGTGGCTGAGGGGTTAATTGTCCCACTTGAGATTTCAGCGCAAGTCATGACCTCACAGTTTGGGGGTCTGAGCCCCATATTGGGGCTTGAGATTCTCTCTCTTTTTCCCTCCTGCCCCTCCCCCATTTGCTCTTGCTCTCAAAATAAATAAATAAAATTTTAAAAAAATTTACGTTGCCTTCCCAATCCTTCCTAATGAAACCCAACTATCTTATCATAACCTAAATATCCAACATGATCTGGGCCTTGACTACCTCTCAGACTTTAGCTTTCACCCTTCTCCCTTATTTACCATGCCGAAACACACCATCTTTCATTCTGTCCTTTAATATGCCAAGCTTCTTCCAGCAAGGAATGGCTAGTTCTTTGTCATTATTCAGAATTCAGCTTAAATGTTTCTACCTTGAATATTCTATCTTAAGAAGAAACAATCACACTTCGCTCCCCACTCTCTATTCTATACCACTTCTCTTTTATTTTATACAAAGAAAGAAATATCATGATATGAAACTATTCTATTTATTCGCTTACCTTTCCAAAAAAATAATCCATCCTCATCCACTATGTAATTTAATGAATGTAAGTTCCATGAGAGAAAATGTGGTCTCAAAGTATCTGCTCTTAAACAATATCTGACACATAGTAGATGATCAATTAATATTTGTTGAAGAAATGAATAGGATATGTGAGAGATAACCAAAACTATAAAGGCAGAGCATCTTTCCTGAAGTACCTTGTAGTTTACACAAAGAAATGTATATTTATTCATTAAAAGGAGTTCTGAATATCTAGTATGTATCAGGCATTTTGCTAGGAGTTGGAGACACAAAGCTGACCCAATGTCTTGATCTTAGCTTGGGCCCTCATCATTGCTTGCTTTAATTTCTAAAATAATCTCAAAATGTTTTTTTAATGAACATTTGCAAACATACACAAAAGTAGAGGAACCAGTATAATCAATTTTCACACTTAACAATTACCAAATTGGCTTTGCCAAATGTGCTTCATTTAGTTATTTTTTCGACTCTTTTCTTTGCTGAAATATCCTAAAGCAAACACGAAAGTCATGTCATTCCATTCCTAAAAATATGGTTTCTTACATAACCATATTGCCATTGTCACCTTTAATAAACAATAATCCCTTACTAATATCTAATAATCTATCAACAATCAAATTTCCCTAATTGCCTTAAAATATGTTTTATGATTATTTTATTTGAATCAGTATTCAAATAAGGTGTACACATTGTGTTTAGGTGTTCTTTAGTCTAGAATGTCCACCCTCCCTTGGTTGTGTATTTTCAGAAACCAGGGCAGTTTTTCTACAGATTGTCTCACATGCCAGATTTGCCTTGTGGCTCCCTTGTGGTGTCTCTTTCTACTACCCTTCACATTGTTTGTAAGTGGAATTTAGTTGACTTGACTAAATTCAGGTTCAACTTACTGAGGAAAAATACTTGCTATGTGGTGTTGGTAACTTTACCCCAGGAGAAACACATTACTTTTTCCACCTTTTAGAGATACTAAGATGAATCAATGGGTTCAGCGAATCTCCCCGTGGTAAGGTTCCCCTAGTCCTTTCTTTCCTGTGATGGTTCCATCCGTCACATGTTGCCTGATTCAATTTTTTTTAAGTTTATGTATTTATTTTGAGAGAGAGCACACAACCGGGGAGGAGCAGATAGAGAGGGAGAGGGAGAATCCTAAGCAGACTCCATGCTAATAGTGCGGCTCAATCCTGTGAACCAACTGTGAGATCATAACCTGAGCCAAAATCAAGAGTTGGATGCTTAACCAACTGAGCCACCCAAGTGCACTGCCTGATTTGAGTATTTGATTAAATCAATTCATTGATAAAATGATGGTGTCTTAATTTTATCATTTCTATGCTATTTATTATTTGAAATTCTGTTAAAAAAGGGGCGCCTGGGTGGCTCAATCTGTTAAGCATCCGACTTCGGGTCAGGTAATGATCTCACAGTTTGTGAGTTCGAGCCCTGCCTCGGGCTCTGTAGTGACAGCATAGAGCCAGGAACCTGTTTCAAATTCTCTGTCTCCCTCTCTCTCTGCCCCTCCCATGCTAATGCTCTGTCTCTCTCTGTCTCTTAATAATAAATAAACATCTAAAATATAAAAAAAAAAAACTCTTCCACATAAAATAGAACTGTTTGGTGGGAATACAGTATGTATACGAAAATCAAGGTAAGTGCTTAATTTCTGCTTCTAATTTCCAGTTTTCACAATAGGGCATTAGTGCCTTATTTACTTACTAGGCAACCAATGAGTTTAGTTATTTTTCTTTTCTTCCTCTATGGTCTTTTTCTTCTCTCTCGCTCTCTCTTTCTCTCTCTCTCTCATACACACACACATACACACATACACACACTCTTGCTTGCTCTCTTTTCGTATCACTGTAAATTTATTGTTTTTTATATATTCAATGTCTATCAATTCTAGTCATTATTATTCTGATACTCAAATGGTCTCATAACTGACTAATGGAAGCATCTTCATATTGGCCTTTGTTCTTTTGACATAATCCATTAATCTTCCTTCCTTTGTGACACAACAAGATGTCCCAAGCTCATCTTGCAAATTCCTGTCCATATCCAGAATCAGGCATTCCTCCAATAAGCCCTGGTTTATTGTAGTGGGGAATGGTATTTAGACACCACAACACAGGCACTAGTTGTGCTCATTGTTATTGGGTTGTCATTGCCCCTTGGTCTCTTCTGTGGATAGAGCCAGGGAATAAGTATGAACTTAAAAAAAAAAAAGTAAACATATGCAGGATGTTAATTATACTTCAACAAAGCTGTTAAAATGAAAAACAAAAGTAACGTACATCAATAGGCTCTAGTTCAACCACTATTTGCAGTCTCGACATTGGTGAGATAAAGATAACCATATGGAAAAGTACATAGCACATGGCACACTACTATACACCACCACAGTTCAGCAAATAAGTGCTGACAAAAATGTGCTCCATGCAAGACATCTTTGATAGAGATCAAGAAATCCTAAGTTTAGTTTTTAAGTGAAACAACTAGGTGCATCTGGAAAAAATAATTTGAAACCAGCTATTATTTTGTATCAGAATAAATCTCAGAAGGATCAAAGAAATAAAGATAAACAATTAAACCTTAGAAGCATTATTAAAAAGCCATGGAAATTTTTCAAAAGGAAGCTGTGAGAGACAAGTATGACCCCAAATCCAAAGGAATAAAAGTGTAATTAATGATGACAAAAAAATAAGATTTCTGCATAGTAAAAACTGTCATTAGCAAAATTAGAAGATAACTGACAAACTGAAACATAATATCTGCAACTCAGATCACAGATTAAGAGCTAATTTGCATAACAGAGAGCTCCTACCAAATCTCTAAATAAAAACAAATAACCCAATAGAAAAACATGGGTAGAGGATATGAACAGACTATTCACAGAAAATAACCTACTCCAAATGGTTCTAAAGTATATGAAAGTAGGCTTAATTAACTCAGTAAAAAACAAAACAAACAAACAAAAAACCCCACAACAATTAAAAATTTTTTTTATGTTTTTATTTTATTTTCGAAAGAGAGAGTGCGAGTGGGGGAGGGACAGAGAGAGAGGGAGACAGAGTCCAAAGCTGGCTCCAGGCTCTGAGTTGTCAGTGCAGAGCCTGACATGGGGCTTGAACTCACAGACTGCGAGATCATGACCTGAGCCGAAGTTGGACACCCAACCAAATGAGCCACCCAGGCGCCCGAAAAACCACAACAATTTTAGATGAATGCTAAAAGCAGTAAAACTAATAAATTTTACTAAATCTTGACCCTTTCTTTTTAATATTCTGTGTGAGCAAATTGGAAATACACATGAAATGCTTGTGGTGCCTACTGAGGTATGTCATTCACATTGAGGAAAGCACTTGTGAGATTGAACTGCGAGCTGAACCAGCCTTTTTCATGAAACATCATTTTTACTGGGGAAAAAAAAAAGAAATTTGTAAGACAAACTGTGGTTATTCAGACATGTATTTGTTAGACATTTCCTGAGAAATGCATGGAGTCTGTTGCTTTAAGGAAAACAATTAACAGCCACTTGCTAATGATAAAATTTGAGCTTTCAAGCAAAAATTAGAGGACTTTGGAAAACTTGTATCTGCCACCATGAACTTCACAGTTTCCTAATACTTAAAGGACTTTTCTGACAAACTGAGTAGTGATGTTAAGAAATATAATTTTTAAAATATTATAAAGTGAATTATGTCAACATGTAGAAAATCTGCAGAAGTCCAAGAACCAATATTTTCCAAGTGACCAATGTAAGATGTTACAAAGTCATGCATGAGTGGGGGTAAAAGTTCCATTCAAAGTGCAAGAGAGACAAATAGATATTATTATAAGAGAGTACAAAAAGGCCACTGGTGTGGTTTCAGAGTCTCATTGTAATTAATCTTTAAGAAACTACCACTTATCCGGTAAGAAGTGCATCAAAGAAGAATTTCCACAAATATCTGAATAGGTTATTAAAATCCTTCTCCCTCTTCCAAAGTCTTATTTGTGCTCACACCGAATTTCTACACATCAACCACAACAACAATATTGTGACAGACTGAATGCAGACACAGATATGAAAATTGAACTTTCTTCTATTAAGCCAGACAGTAAAGAGATTTGCAAAAATAGAAAACAATGAAAATAGTTATTTTTCATAAAAATGTTAACAATGAATACGTTTATAATTTTTTAAAATAAATTAACAAATGTTTTTAGATTTCCTCATTTTTAGTCTCTAATATAGCAAATATCAATAGACATAGGGCCACATAAACAAAAGCTCTTTAGGGTCTTCAATAATGTTTAAGCATACAAAGAGTTACTAAGAATGAAGAGTTTGAGAATCACTGTTCTAGAAAATTGTAAATTGCTAAAAATGACCCCAGAACACAGACATCAAGGCAAATTAATTACCATAGAAGAAATCAATGTTTATAGTGACCTCTCAATAAAACATGCATTCTACTACATCTTTAAGACACACATAACCACACTACTATATAAACTTTCTGCAGCATGAAGGGAAGCTTCCAAATTTGTTTCTTTGATGCCAGGACATTAATATGTATGTACACGTACACACACACACACACAAACACACATACATCTTAAAAATCTTAAAAACAATCTCATTTGTAATATGTTTTGTGAAGAGATATTTTCCCCAGGAATGCAAAAAAAGGCCTCAATATTAAGAAATCTACTCGTCATACTAATATGAATGCCTACTTAGCTACTGAAAAGCATTTGACAAAATTCTACATTCATTCCAAAATGAAATCAGAGAATTACTAAAAGAAACCATGAGATAATTTAAAAAAAAAATCTCAGAATGTGAAGGGTCTTTCTTAGCAATCAAATCTTTTCTTTTCTTTACATCTATTTATTTTTGAGAGACAGAGAGAGACAGAGCACAAGTCGGGGAGGGGCAGAGAGAGAAAGAGACACAGAGTCTGAAGCAGGCTCCAGGCTCTGAGCCATAGGCACAGACCCTGACGCGGGGCTCAAACTCACAAACCGTGAGATCATGACCTGAGCCGAAGTCAGAGCCTTAACTGACTGAGCCACGCAGGTGCCCCTGCAATCAATTATTTTCTTGATGTGTCCCATCCAGTGGAGTATAAACAAGGAAAGGTTTTTTTTCTAATTACTGGTTTCAATTGCATTGTGTCACTCATCTTTTCCCACCCCTTAATTAAAATCTAGGGAAGAGTCAATGACTTTCTGCTAACTTCAGGTTATTAAAACTCAGTCCAATGCAGTTTAAAACCCTATACTGATCCAATTCAAAGCTTGGTCCTCACTATCACCAGTTAGTTAGACTTGTGCTTGAGTAAAGAGACTATAACATTTATAATCCAAATCAGAGCACTCTTGAGTGAAAGTTGGCACTAGTAAAAAAACACAACACCTTGGTCATGTACTGAGGCTGTCCTGGCCAAATCAGATGAATGGCCACCTGAGATCAAAGGACTTGAAATGGGGAGAGAGGAGTCTCCTCCACCATTTCAAGCCCCCTCCCCTGTGGATTCTGCATCTAGCTCCTCCACAGTTGGGGAGCAGGAAGAAGGGACAAAGGAGGCAGAAGCCATCTTGCCTGTCTGGCAATACGTTGGTGGTGAAGAGATATTCCTGGATCTGTTTATTTCCATGCAATAGTCTCTCAACGTTGGAAGATCACATAGTCCAACACCCTCCTTTTACAATGAGAAAACTGAGGCCCATGTAGATAGGGTGACCCTTGTGAGGTGGCCACCCCAGCAGTGGACTTCAGCATGTCCTCACAGCTCCTATCAGTGTCCCCTTTGCTGCCCTACCGCTGCTTCTCCCACCTGTGCCCATCAGAGCCAGGACAAGGCAAGACCTTGGGAGGTACTCTCACGTCAGGTGTAATATTTAAGGGGTGCCAAAAAAGTAATAAAGAACAGTAATATTGCAATGCAGTATTTTTAAAGAGCAAAATAACCCATGACAATCAAAATATCACAATTTGCAATATAGACATTTCCTTCCTTGGTATTACAGACATTTCCTTCCGCCTGAGGCAAGAATAGCCACAGTATACATAGCTTTAAATGTCTAATATTCGTCTCAGACTGAACATGTCTACAACAGAACTCTCAATCGTCACCTAACCTGTCCCTTCCTGAGGCCTTTCCATCTTGGTAAATGGCCTAGTTCATCAGGCTGAAAACCCAAGAGATGATCTTGATTTTTTTCTGCCCTTAGTACCTACATCCAACCCATCAACAAGTGATCATCTATTTTCAAACTCTGTTTCCAATCTCCAATCGCCTTCATTTCCAAGGCTAACACTCTTGTATATAACACTAAGTTCATTCAACCTGCAATAGCCTCCTAACTTCTCATTTTCACCATTATCCTCCTGTAATCCATCTCCTTAAAACACAAATCAGATCACGGCCCTCCCTTGACAAAAACCCTTGGGTGGTGTTGTAGATAATGTCCTCCCAAAATACGTCCAAGTCCTAACACCAGTACCTGGGAATGTGGACTTTTTTGGGAATAGAGTCTTTGTAGATGTAGTTAAGTTGGGGATATTGGGATGAGATCATTCTGGATTTAGTGTGGGACCCAAGTCCAATGACTTGTGTCCTTGTAAGAGAAAGAAGGAGATTTGACTCAGAGGCACAGGACGATGGCCATGTGAAGACGGAGCAGAGACTGGTGTGATAAGTCTACAGGACAAGGAACGCCATGGCTTGGTAGGAGAGAGGCCTGGAAGGGGCGAGAAGACAAGGTACAGATTCTCCCTCAGGGCCGCCAGGAGGAACCAACCCTACGAAGAACTATGAGGGAAAAAGCTTCTGTTGTTTTAAGCCACCATGTTTGTGGTAATTTTTTTCTGCAGCCATAGGAAGCCAATGTAGGCAGCAGTTTTCTGTGGCACTTAGAATAACATCCAAGCTCCAAATCCTACTTCGCAAGCTACATGGCCTGCCTCTGCCCTGTCCTTGACTCCAGTTCCGCTCACCTTTTCCTCATCCACTGTGCTGCGTCTTCTCATTTTTCTAAACCCAACAAGATTACTTCTACCCTAGGGACTCTGCTGTCCCCTTGGGCTAAGAAGCTCTTCCCCCAGCTTCCTACCTCACTGGCTCCTTCCTGTGATTCCATCCTCTGCTCCGTGACACCTCCTGCGTAGACATTTGCTACTCTCTTTGGTTACACAGCTGAAAATGCCAGATATCACCTTCCCTTCAGCTGGGCCGTGGGTGCATGAGCTAGGCTTTGCCTATCAGATGTTGGCATAAAGACACGAGGACCCGTGCAGAATCCGAAAGGCGTGATGAGTGCAGAGGCACATAGATCCAGCGTCCAGTAGTCATCAAGGCAGTGGCTTCAATCCACTCTCCAGCGGCCACGGTCCAGAAGAGTGCACTGCAACATTGGGGCTCGGCCCGTGTCGCCACTGGGGGCCGTTTCTGCAGCATACCCTCCAAAGCCAGTTCTGCGGCCCTGCCACATTTTAATTTGCTTAAAGTGACCCGGAAGTGATCTCTGTAGACTGCAACCAGGGGTCTTGTGTGATGTGCCTCTTCAGAGACCCTTGCAGACCGCACAGCTTCCGTGTTTCCTGTGTTGTTTCCCTCATAGAATGTACCACTGCTGAAATTTCTACTTACCTTGCAGCCAGTTGCCTGTCTCTTCCACTAAGAGCATGTTCCCAAGGCAGGAATGAAAACAAGCGTCTTGTTTTCCATCACATTCCCAGTGCCTAGAACTCTGTCTGAACATAGTAGTCAATCCATAAATATCTGTGTAATGAATAGACTTAATAAAAGAAAGTAAAAAAGGGGGTGCCTGGGTGGCTCAGTTGGTTAAGCATCTGACTCGATTTCAGCTCAGGGTGTGATCTCACGGTTCGGGAGTTCAAGCCCCACATTGGGCTCTGTGCGGACAGTGCATGGAGGCTGCTTGGGATTCTCTATCTCCCCCTCTCTCTGCCCCTCCCCCCATGCTCGCTCTTGCTCTCTTTGTCAAAAAAACTTTAAAAAAAAGAAAGCAGAAAAAAGACAATGTCTGCACTTGAAGTGAGTTTCAAATGACTAATTTAACAGTAGAGAATTAAGAGCTTTCAAATTACAATGATGAGTTTGGCTCTAACGAATATTAAGGGAGGTACTGACGCTACTCTAAGGTTAGTGCTCAGCACACGGTGCCAGTTGGAGGCACCCATGGAGACAGGCTGACTGGAGGAACCCTGTTGACAGGCCGGCAACATTTCACAAAGGCAACAAGCAGGAACTCTGAGGAACAGGTATCTCCATACAAGCAGCCTATAATTCCACCTTCCCTGCAACAACACGGCCAAAGCGGTTCAATACTGCTTGACCAAATATTACCTCAGGTCTGGGGACTTCCAGATGACCCTTGTCAGCTTATTTCATCCGTTTCAACATGTTGTGTGCATACGGTGTAGTAGTTATCTGTTGCTGAATAACCAGTTACTACCCATTTAGCAGGTGGAAACAGCACAGTCATTATCCACCGTGTCTGTGGATCTGGAATCCAGGCTCAGCTCAGGGGCCCTTGTTTAAGGATGCACTCGAGGTATCGGCCAGGGCTGGGGTCTCGTCTGAAAGGAGAGATCTGCTTCCAAAGTCACACGGTTGTTGGCAGAATTCCAGTTCTTCAGGCATGTTGGACTGGAAGACCCGTCAGTTCCTGGTGGCTGTTGGCCACAGGCTGCCCCCATTTCCTTGCCCCACAGGCTCCTCCTATAGCAGCTCGCAACATGGCGGCCTGCGTCATCAGAGCTAACAAGGGAGAGAGGCTTCTAGCTAACCAGGCGTCAGAACCCTACTTAATCTCTTCATGGAAGTAATATCCCAGCACTTTTGCCAAATTCTAGTGTTCAGAGGCAAGTTGCATGTTCCCACACTCGAGAGGCGGGGATTCCACAGGGGCACCAATAAGGGTGGTGGAGATGACAGCGGGCCACCTCTGAGGCTGTCCACCACACAAAAGCAGTGCGGTGGAATTAGTGTGTGGTGAAAGCTATAGGTCCCAATCTTCTCATAAAAGGAGGCAAATGTTAGAAATATTTTCTATTAACGTGTGCCAATTCTATGCACCATGAAAAGCACAACACCAGGGGGGAGAATGATTGACAGGTAAATCTGTACCTGGCTCCCATCTATGGTATCAGGATCACAAAAGTGTGACCATGGGAGTCCTCTGCAGGTTGTCTGCTAAAACCAGGAAATGGCACTAGGTGACAGAAGTAGACCGATTTTTCAGATTGTATTTCAGGAAATGCTAGAACCTTTAGGCCTGCAGGCCTGGGAACAGGAGAAACAAAGCGAGGAAAGTCGTACTCTGAGGTCTGGTGGATAGGACATTGTTTCCACCCCTACAAAGAATTCTGTGAACTCTGCAGTGAAATATGGTTGAAAATTACCAACCCAACGCACGTTCCATATGAATCTTTCTCAATGAAAAAAGCTGTGTCCCTAGTCCTGTGCCATTGCTCACTTTTGTGAGACCATTTTAATGAACAAAGAGAGTTAACTGGCCTTGGGTATCTACAGGACTGCAAACTGGAAAAAATGAGAGTTAAAAAATAAGGATTCTAGGGGTGCCTGGGTGGCTTAGTTCATTGAGCACCCAACTTCGGCTCAGGTCATGATCTCATGCTCAGGTCATGATCTCATGGTTCATGAGTTCGAGCCTCCACCTCCCCTTCTGGCTCTGTGCTGATAACTGGGAGCCTGGAGCCTGCTTCAGATTCTATGTCTCCTTCCTTCTCTGCCCCTCCCCTGCTCTCTCTCTCTCTCAAAAACAAACATTTAAAAAAAACTTAAAAAAATAAGGATTCTGCCTTACAATGGACACATACAAGTAGCTCAAAAAAATGTCCGATCTCAACTAGAGTAAAAAAGCCTTTCTATGCTTTTATGCCTCGTAGATAAGTAAAACTACCAGTGATAACATTAAGAGCTCTGTAAATGACAGACACCATAGTGTAGTGGCTAAGAGCACAAACTCTAGAGTTCAACTGCATAGGTTCAAACACCGGTGTTTCTTGTGACCTTGGGCAGGCCACCTAACCTCAGCTTCCTCCTGTATAAAATACAAATGACAGCACTTACGTTCCGGGGGTTGATGTGAAGATCAAACACATTGATGTTAATACAATACTGGCTACTGTCATGTACGCAGCACTGTTCTAAGTTCTCACATGTAATCCTCGTAAACCCCAAGGAATTGCCTCCACATTTCACTCCGCTACCAATACAGCACTTTTATTCTTAAATTTCAGACTGAAGAGCTTTAACACAAATTTATTTAGATCAAAGATTCTGAAAATAAAACGGTGTCGAAACACCCACTTGACACATTCATTTGAAAATCTGCCTTTATAATTTCACCAATATCCACATCTGTACCATGAATTAAGGAGTTTTGAACTTCAATTAATTTCCTTTTGGAAGTAGTATGATGACACTGTCATTACAGCAAAAGACCAGTAGATGGCTGTCCACAGAAAGGAACAAATACCCTCACAAGATCATTTAAAAAGACCTACAAAAATCAGCACAGGAAGGCTACGAATAGGGGTGTTGAAAATGTAAGAATATTTTTACTTTAAAATGAAATGTATATTTAATTTCATCTTCTCACAGTAAAGTCTTCATTAGACTGCTGGAAGAAGCATCTACTTGGGTATTTCCTTCTCAAAGGGCAACTGACATAACAGCAATGTATTTATAATTTTATAATACGCATATCCTCTGACTGAGCCATCAAAGGATATCTAGTAATTGATCTATGACAGTAAGGATGGCATTCTGTATTTTCTTCTTTTGGATAAATTGTTAATTTTCACTTTTTCCTCCTGTGAATATCTTACCTCTAAAGTTAGAACATTACACTTTTAATTAAAATGCGGGAATTACTCAGGGTGGCTGGGTGGCTCAGTCGGTTAAGCGTCCAACTTCAGCTCAGGTCATGATTTGTGGTTTGTGAGTTCAAACCCTGCATCGGGGGCTCTGTGCTGACACTTCAGATTCTATGTCTCCCTCTCTCTGCCCCTCCCCTGCTCACATTCTGTGTATGTCTCTCCCTCAAAAATAAATAAACATTTAAAAAATTTTTTTTAATGTGGGGACTACAGGAGCTATTAACTTTAAAGAGAAAAATACAACAAAATGTTTGAACTAAACATAAATTTGAAAATAGTGATGTTACAATGGAATACTACTTGGCAATGAGAAAGCATGGAATCCTGCCATTTGCAGCAACGTGGATGGAACTGGAGGATATTATGCTGAGTGAAATAAGTCAGTCATAAGAGATATCATATGTGGATCTTGAGAAACTTAACAGAAGACCATGGGGGAGGGGAAGGTGGAAAAAAGTTACAAACAGAGAGGGAGGCAAACCATAAGAGACTCTTAAATACAGAGAACAAACTGAGGGTCGATGGCGGGCAGGGGAGAGGGGAAAATGAGTGATGGGCATTGAGGAGGGCACTTGTTGGGATGAGCACTGGCTGTTGTATGTAAGCGATGAAACACAGGGATCTACCCCAAAACCAAGAGCACACTTTACACATTGTATGTTCACCAATTTGACAATAAATTATATTTAAAAAAAAGAAAGTGATGTTTTCATTACATTTTTCTTTTGCTTTTTTTAAAATTTTCATTACAGTTTTCTAATATTACCTCAACTAGCTATCTCCTTAGCTCTAGTCACATCAAGAATTTTTCCCATACATGCTGGGCCACATTTTGCCTTTTTCTATACTGAAATTCTTTTCTGGGGTCAAGGAAGTTAATTTGTTCACCATTTTCTCCAGTGCTTGAGAGGAAAGGCACACCTAAGAATAGACGTACCAGATTTGTTCCTAAAAAAAAAAAAAAATCACAAATATGCTTCTCGACCATTCCTACTGGTCACCATCATAAGTTAAAGAGGCCTAAGTTATGAAGTCTCATTTAGATTACAGCTAGTAAATTAAGAATTCAGGTTTTCAGATTTTCTTTTGCAAATTCTACTGATTTTTTTTTACAGCCAATGGATGACATTTTAGAATAACTGAACTAGAGGGGCACCTGGATGCCTCAATCAGTTTAGCGTCTGACCTCCGCTCAGGTCATGATTTGCCAGTTTGTGAGTTCTAGCCCTGCATCAGGCTCAGAGCCTGCAGCCTGCTTGGGATTCTGTGTCTCCCTCTTTCTCTGTCCCTCCCCTGCTTGCACTGTCTCTCGCTCTCTCTCAAAAATAAATAAACATTAAAAAAATTTTTTTAAAGAATAACTGAACTAGAGATATAAAAATTTTAATATTGAAATTAATTGTTAAATGGCAGAAAAATCTAGTATACATATTTTTGTGAGTCAAAGAAAGCCAGCTGTTAGCTCTGACCAATCATCACCAAGTAAGTTAATGCTGTTATTTCATGAAAGCTTCAAATAGAATTTCCCTGCAAGGAATAGAAGAGAAGGGCTCAAGGAGGAACCCTAATTGCAGGGGTCAGAGCTCTGTCATTCACCACTTCAGTGTCTGAGCAAATAACTCTTCTGCACTCAGCACTTCACCTGTAAAATAATGAGGTCATTTACTCTTCCTTCTGCCCTGTACCAAAACCCATCGTCCCTATTTCGTTCTACTTAACCACTCTGCCATTTGGAAGTCCACGTGTCCTCTTTATGCTCTGTCTCCTGGCTACCCACGTCAGTTGATCGCTCTTAAGTTTTTCCACTGTCCTTTGTCCCATACACTCAGGCGATCTTGAAGGGTCTTATCCTATATTATCTTAACGGAACAGAGAGCGGATATAACATGTTTAGAGTCAGGGAGAGAACCTGGGTCTCCAGGATGGACCTCTGGATGCACAACACCCTCCAGGATAATCCCAGCCAGCCACGCATCACTTTCCCGGAGGGAAAGAACCCAAGTTCAGGTGCTTTCTAGAAACGGACTAGATGCTTCTACCGCTCTGCGAAGCCAGAAGACAAAGTTGCACGGAAAGGTATTTCAGGCTACGAAAAGCAACCGCCTGCTAATTTTAAAAACGACACGCCCCGGCTGTCAGGTCATTTTCCCTAATATCCACGTGAGTTAAACGCAGAGCCGTTACCCACCTGCTCAGAGAACGAGGGATTCGGTTTGTAGGGGAAGAAACATTTGCACTGTAACAACCACAGGAGTCGTTTTGATTTTTGCAGAGACCGGGGGCAGGTGCACCAGGCAGAGGAGTTTCTCGGGTTTTAGATCGCAATCTCCCGGTCATCTCTCTCGCAGGTGGCTCCAGGACCGTGGCGGTGACCGCGCTGGCGTGCACTCCGCCTCCCGGGGCTGTGACTCCGCCGGGCCGACAGGGGGCGCCCGCGGCCGCACCTTTCCCGCCAGCGCCGCGGCCGCTCCAGCCGCGACTCGCGCAGCCGCCTCGGGAGCCGCCACGGCCATTCCTCTTCCGGGGCAGTGCGGAGACCCGGGCGGGACCCGGATGCAGACGCGAGCGCGCTATATAAGCGCCGCGCAGGCCTCACGCCCTCCTTTTTGGGGAAGACGCGGTCGCGGCCGGCGCGGACCTAGCGAGGCCCGGCTCCCGCTCCTGACTCACCGCTGTTCGCTCTCGCCGGGGAACAAGTCGGTCAGGAAGCCGCGCCGCAGCCATGGTGAGGCGGGGGGCGGCGCCGCGCGGGGCGGGACGTGGCGGGACGCGGTCGCCTCTTGGGACGCCTGCCGGCGCGGGCGGAAGCCCCAGCCTCCCTTGCCCGGTAAAGGGGCTCCTGACACGCAGGAGGAGCCTGGGGAGACTCGATGGGGCGTTTCCAGGCTCGTAAAAGGCCTGTTTTCACTTGTGTAACGCCAGGCTTTTAAAGACACCGGGAAGACGCCCGTGGAGCCGGAGGTGGCGATTCACCGAATTAGAATCACTCTCACCAGCCGCAACGTCAAGTCTTTGGAGAAGGGTCAGTACGGTAGCTTCGGGGTGAGACCGTTGGGCAGGAAAAAAAAAAAAAAACCGATGAATGTGACTCGCTGCTGAGCCCGAGTGACTCGGGGAAGTCGAGCGGCGAGGTGCGTAAAGGGCCAGAGCGGGGCTGACGTACCCTGGACGGTCCGTGTTGGCGATGAGGAGACGGTTACTGTGTTGAGTTACGGTGATGGGTGTATACGCTATTCTGAGCCAGCCTCAGCTGAGGGCGCGGGGGTTGGCGCGGGCCGCCTCGGACGAGCTCAGGGACGCCTTGATCTCCCTGCAGTGTGTGCCGACCTGATCAGAGGCGCCAAGGAAAAGAACCTGAAAGTGAAAGGACCGGTTCGGATGCCCACCAAGGTGACGGGAGTGCGCGGGGCGGGACGGCGGGGGGCGCGGCCCCGCGCGCGTGCACGGGCGGCGTCGTGCGCGGCCCGACATGCCCGGGCTCCCGTGTCCTGTGTTGCAGACGCTGAGAATCACTACCAGAAAGACTCCTTGCGGCGAAGGTTCTAAGACCTGGGACCGGTTTCAGATGCGGATCCACAAGCGGCTCATTGATCTGCACAGCCCTTCCGAGATTGTGAAGCAGATCACCTCCATCAGTATTGAGCCGGGAGTGGAGGTTGAAGTCACCATCGCAGATGCCTAACGCAGCCTTTTTAA
>CM053569.1:70357197-70559324 GCA_028646485.1 Cryptoprocta ferox
CCAGAAAGACTCCTTGCGGCGAAGGTTCTAAGACCTGGGACCGGTTTCAGATGCGGATCCACAAGCGGCTCATTGATCTGCACAGCCCTTCCGAGATTGTGAAGCAGATCACCTCCATCAGTATTGAGCCGGGAGTGGAGGTTGAAGTCACCATCGCAGATGCCTAACGCAGCCTTTTTAATAAATTGATGGTCCGTTACCTCTTGCTGCCTTTCTTTCATAGGACGCTCGGGCCTGAGTGTGCAGTGGTGCTGCGAAATTGAGCCCGCCTCTCGGGGGGGACAGTCCGCGAGGTGGATCCCGGGCTGCGCGGCGCCCGTTCTCTCCCAGGCGACGCGTCCCGCATCACCTGAGAACGGGTTCGTACTCACAGAACACACCAAGAGCCGCCCATTGACCAGAGTACACGGTGCTGGCTCGTAACGGGCTGCACGTTGGAGCCTTTTCAAAGAACGCATCGGGAGCCTACCCCGAAGTTCTAACTGGATAGATACAGGACGCGACAGATGGGAGGTTTCTGGGCCGCGGCTCTGACTTGAGAACCTAATGGGTCCCGGTGGGTAGCTAACCTGGGGAGCGTAGTTCTGCCGGTTACCGGTCTTCCTCCCGAAGACCAGGCTGAAGAGTAAACATGTTTTTGGAGCCATTTGCAGTTTTGCAGACCGGTGTTTTGATTATATTTTACATTAACGGGTTAAAAGACGTAAACCTGGTACTAGCTTTTAGGTTAAATCTATGAGTATTTTTTGTAAAGTCCTTGTCATCATATTTGCTGTGTTTGATAAGATTATAGTGATGAAATTCATTCCTTTACTCTGGGTTCGGGCTTAGACCTTCACTGGACTGTCTTCACTGCCTTCAGTTACCATGTGTGTTCAAACTGAAGGTGAGCTCAGATTTCTCCTTCTGTCCAGTTGTGTAGTACATACCTGTGCACTTCCCAAGCTCAGCCCGGACAGGCCTACGATGAAAATCCTCTTCCCTCTCAAAACTTGCGTTCTTTCCCAGTCCATGGGCCGCCATAAGCAGACACACGGTCCCTCCGGTTGGAATCCTCACCCCTTTTACTACGTCCAACATCCAAGTCATTTTTGATACCACCTTTTTTTTCCTCTTAGACCTCAAAAAACATTTGGACTTCAGGGATTTGAGTGGAACTGACTGGAAAGAACTATGCCAAGCTGATGAACACATATTCCCTGATATTTTTTAATTAGCTTGGGAAACGAAAAGATTTCACTGTAGCTGTAATACAAACATTCCACAGTGAGTCTAGTGAAGGTTTCTGAGGTAACCAAGCAGTGATCCATTCTTTCACAGAGAGGCTGGTGTTCTTGGTTTAGAAGTGAAGGAATTACTGATGAGAAACCAAGTAGTGAGTTACTGACCTGTCCTCTAATCCAATTTTAAGCTTTCTCTACATTGGCAACCACTAAGACATGTTTACGTGTATCAGTTAAGATCATTTTAATACTTCAGTACCTGGCAATGTGTGGCCTCCACATCGAAGTACCTACAAGCTTGTTTTGATGATCAAAGTCTAGTGTAGAAGCCTGGAATACACCCAATATCCCGAGAATTGGTTGAAAAACTCTCTTAATTCTGCAGAAACGTTTAAAGCCATTTAGAACTAAAGAACAGCTTGTGAGAAGGGTGCATCCGAAGATGTTGAAAGGGCAGCTTCACGGCCTTGACAACAGTTCTGAGTTTCAGCTGATGTGCCAAAGTAACTCTTCCCACTCCGTCGTATTTAAGCTATAGGTATTATTTAGAGGGTCTGTAATACAGCCAAAGTAGAGCACTCAAAATTTTGGGAACTGCTACTGTCTGAATCCTTCAAACATTTAAAAACCTCTATAATACTTGGAGACAAAAGCCATGCAGGACCTTGGGGTATTTAGCGCTGAAGTAAGGTGGGTTAAGTAGGGCTGGTGGTGCCAATGAGTGAGAGGCCGGCTTGGCGTGTATGGGTTAGGGATGTAAACTACTGGAATTTGGGAGGCCTCTCCAGTCCTTAATCTCCTCTCCTTTAGATTTAACAGAGTACTCACAACTGTGAGCCAAACGTAAGGCAGCAGAAACCACTGTGGCTGTGCATTTGCTGGGTCACATGTCCTCACCTGACATCGTAAGTGCAGGTGTGCAAGCTCTCTGGGTATAAAGTGAACAGGCAAGAGAATGTAGAAGTAGAAATTCTTGGCCATGCAGTCAGCTCTGCTCCAAACATTGTTCTTCGGATGTGTGGGCTGGATAAGACACTTTGGGCCTCAGTTCTCATGTGCAAAATACTCAGGAGCATATATGGGTGTTCCTTTCTCTAGGGGACGTTTTCCAACCAAACCAAGACTGGCTTGCTAAGGGCATAGATTTCTCACATGTGGACCTAGATTCCCAGAGGGTAAGGTACACTGCTGGTCAATGGTATTAGGTCCAGTTGCACTTTATGTGAGAAGTATACATGAATTCCCACGGGCATGGCCTCTAACTACATCCTCCAAAAAAGTGAACGTGTAGATCTAACTATATGGAGAACCTGGCCAGGCCAAGGTTTTGTTTTTAGAAAGTAAGAGGAGCCGAGTTAATTATTTCCTTCATTCTAGGAATAGTATATTTCACTTACATAGGAAGTTCAACCTTTAGAACAAGGAAGTGAATGCTTCCATACCTTTTGTTCTGTAAACTGCCTTTTTTTCTTTACATAGAACCTACCCTGAGAGGTATTGTTAATATTCAAAACTTTTCATGTACGTAAAACTGTGTGAAATTATCTATCTTCTCTTTAACCATATAAAATCTGTATCTTTTTTTAAAAACACAAATAATACTGAACGTTCTGTAAATTTTTTATGTATCTGGGAGAAATTTCCATTATCAGTACATACTTCATTTCTTTCAATGAATGTTGCATTATATGGATGCACCTGAATTTAATTACGTAACCAGAATTAAATAAAAAAATTGATTTTAAGAACCAGTCATTTAAGAACATTTACTATATTCAAGTATGACTTTTTCCAAGTCACTTTGAGTCCTCCCTCCTTTATAGCACTCTCAGTCTACGTTTTCACATAATTGAATTATGTGAACTATCTGAATCTTGATTCAGATGGTTTTTCAACCAGTTGGGATCTTGAGTGTATTCCAAAGACTTCTGTGCTGCAATATACTTCAATCATCAGAACAAGCTTGTAGGTACTTATACAAGAGAAGAGCTAAAACAAAGATTTTTCCATCATAGGATATCAGAATTTTTAGGATGTTACCAAATTGATGCCCTCGAATGATTGCGCCCATTTATATTTCTTACTAGTAGTGGAGGTGCAGTAACCTCCCATCTGGTGGACAAAGATGTGTTGGTATTTTATCCCTGCCCTCTGTTTTCTCTTTCTGGAGCTCGTATTGATTGGGTGACCTTCTGAAGGTCCTGGATGCCTGTCAGCTTTCATTCACATGCTCTTTTAGTCTTTTTTTAATCTTAACAGTGTAGGATAGATATTTCCTTGACTTCCTCATCTAGCACTTACTGATTTAATTTTTCATTTTGGTAATCTTGGGTTCTTTTTTTAATGCCTCCATTCTGGAAAATTTCAAACAACACAGAAGTAGAGGGAATGGTATAATGAACCCATTCAACTTTAAGAACTGTCAGCTGATGACCGTCTTCATGTGTAACTTCACCCTCTTCCCCAACCAACCTTCAAATTATTTTGAAGTGAATCCCAAACATTATATTATCATGTATACACATTTTTCAGTGTCTAAAGGACTCTTAATTACTACTTTGTAATTATTTACTTTGTTTTTTCAGTTTAGTAGTGTTAAGTATGTTCACTTTGCTGTGCAACAGATCTCTGGAAGTTTCCCATCTTGCAAAACAAACTCTACTCCCTGAACACCTCCCCATTCTCCCCACCTCCAGCCTCTGCCAACTACCATTCTAATCTTTGTGTCTGAGTTGGATTACGTTAGAAACTTCCTAGAAGTGGAATCATACAGTATTTCTCTTTGTGACTGGCTTATTTCGTGTAGCATAATGTTCTTCAGTCTCATTTTTGTGCTGTATGACAAGATTTCTTCCCTTTTAAAGGCTGAATAATGCATTGCGTGTATATACCACATTTCTTTATTCACTTGTCCCTCCATGAACATTTGGGTGGCCTCCACCTTTTGACTAGTGTGAAAAATGCACTGAACCCAGGAATACTAATAACATCTTTAAGACCCAGCTCTCAATTCTTTCAGGTAAATACACAGAAAGTGGGACTGCTGGATCATATGGTATGACCGTATTTGTCGTTTTTGAGAAACCCGCATAACACTTTTCCATAGCTGCACCGTTTTACATTCTTACCAAACGTTCCAGTGTCTCCACATGCTCAACAACACATTTCCTGTTTTGGGTTTTAATTTTTTTTTTCTTACAGTAGCCATCCTAATAGGTGTGAGGTGGTATCACATTGTGTTTTGATTTGCATTTCTCTAATGATTAGTGAAGTTGAGCATCGTTCCTTACACTTGTTAGCCATTTCTATATCTTTTGAGAAATACCTATGCAAGTTATTTGTCCATTTTTTCTAATCAGGTTATTTTCTTGTTGGGTTGTAGGAGTTCTTTCTATATTCTGAATAACTCATTATTAGAATATGTGATTGGCAAATGTTTTCTCCCACTCTGGAGGTTGCCTTTTCACTGTTGATTGTTTCCTTTGATGTGCAGGCTTTTTTTAAGTTTCGTATAGTCCCATTTGTCTATTTTTGCCTTTGTTGCTTATGCTTTGGGGTTTCATATCCAAGAAATCATTGCCAAATCCCATGTAATGAAACTTTGTTTTCTTCTGGGAATTTTATAGTTTAGGTATTAAAGTATTTTTCTGTGTGTGTGTGTGTGTGTGTGTGTGAGTGCATATGTGAGAGGGAGAGAATCTTAAGCAGGCTCCATGCTCATTGCAGAGTCCAGTGCAGGGCTCAATCCCGTGACCCTGAGATCGTGACCTGAGCCAAAATCGAGTGAGACGCTTAACAGACCACCCAGGTGGTTTAAGTCTTTAATCAGTTTTGAGTTAATTTTTGAATATGGTTTCATAAGTTTGCATGTAGATACCCAGTTTTTTCATCACCATCTGTTAAAGAGACTGTCCTTCCCCCCCCCCCCACCACTGCTGTCTTGGCACCCTGAAAATCACTTTACCTTATATATGAGGGCTGAGGCATCCTTGCATTCCAGGAGAAAATCCCTCTTAGTCACGGTGTAGAATCCTTTTAATATGCTGATGAATTTGGTTTGCTACTATTTTGCTGAGGATTTTTGCATCAGTATTCATCAGGGATATGATCTGTAGTTTTTTTATTAAAGTATAATGGACATGTAACTTGATAGTTTCAGGTGTGTAAGGTAATGATTTAATATTTGTGTATATAGTCTGTAGTTTTCCTATAGTGTCTTTGGCTTTGGTATTGGGGTAATGCTCTCCTTATAGAATGAGTCTGGAAGTATTCCCTTTTCTTTGGCTTGTTAGAGGAGTTTGAGGATTGGCGTTAATTATTCTTTATATGCTTGGTAGCATTCCTCAGTGAAGCCATCTGATCCTGGGCTTTTCTTTGTTGGTAGGTTTTTGATTACAGATTCAATCTCCTTACTAGTCTATTTTGATTTTTTTATTTCTTCGTGATTCAGTCTTAGTAGGTTGTATATTTCTAAGAATTTATCCATTTCCTATGGGTTATCCAATTTGTTGGCATATAAGTGTTCATAGTATTGTCTCAAAATCCTTTTTGTTTTTAATATTTTATTTATTTATTTTTGAGAGAGAAAGAGAGACAGTGTGAGTGGGGGAGGGGCAGAGACAAAGGGAGACACAATCCAAGCTCTGGGCTATCAGCCCAGACCCCAATGCGGGGCTCAGACTCAAAAACTATGAGATCATGACCGGAGCCGAAGTCAGATGCTCAACCAACTGAGCCACCCAGGTGTCCCAATACTTCTTGGTTTTGTGGCATTAGATGTGATGTCCCATGTTTCAATTCTGATTTTAGTTATTTAAGTGTTCTCTTTTGAAATTAGTCTAGCTGACAGTTTTTGAATTTTGTTGATCGTTTCAACAATCCAACTCTTAGTTTTGTTGATATCCCTATCAGGGTTTTTTTTTTTCTATTCTCTATTTTGTTTATGCTTCATCTTTAGTATTATCTTTTCATGATAAGTTAAGAGTTTTTTTTCTTTCTCTAGTTGAGATATAAAGTTAGATTACTGATCTGAGACTTCCTTCTTTCTTAATGTAAGCGTTTACACCTACAATCTTCCCTATTGGTACTGTTTTCACTTTATCTCCATTTTGGTGTGGTGTTTTTCCATTCTCATTTGTCTCGTGGTATTTTCTATTTCCCTTGTGAATTCCTTGACCAAAGAATTTGACTAAATTGGTTTTTATGAATTCCAGAAACTTGGTGAACTCACGGATCTGTTTCCAGTTTCTTTTTTGTTATTTATTCCTTGGTTTTCCTCTGATAATTTTCAGTGAGGTCTCTAGGTAGAGATGAAGCAACTAACTTTGCTCAGTCTGCAATCCTGAGCTGAGATTTAACTGATTAAAGTTTCTTGAGCATCTGTTTTATATAGATACCCAATCCAGGACCATTCTTGGTAACAAGAACGGTAGAGTGGCATTGTGCTGAAGGGAAGGGGCTCCCAAACCAGGCCATCTGGGGTCCAAATTTGGCTGAGACTTTAGGTATGTTACTCACATTCTTGTATCTTAGTTTTCTCATCAGTCAATCAAATGAAAATAATAAAAATCCCTTATGGAGTTGCTCAAAGATGAAATGAGTTAATATTTTTAATGCACTTAGATCACTGGTTGGCATAGAGTAAGAACTATTTCAGTATTTGGAAATGAGGAAATTTGAATTTCAGAGAATGAAATGCATCTGAGAATGTGTCCCCTTGAATTTGTCTCACACCTGCTACAGAGTTCCTGAATACAACGAGATTTAAAACGTTTTTTTTTTCTCCTATTAGAGATCAACTAAGTTGAGTGGTGACAACTTTTGCACTTAGGGAGTTAAAAAAAAAAAAAGTAAGTTTGAATGACTATGTGTAACCCTGACAAGATACACAGGCATCATAGTTGCAACTGAAAGGAACTCACAGAAAATCCAACAGAGCCAAGAAGCACAACCTGGCCAAAGGAACACTCAAGGAAACCGATTCCAAACATTTGTTTCCTTTATTTTTATTAGCCTTGCATTCACACAATATTTCAGCCAAAGCTTGAGGAAAGTAAGAATTCAACCTATTGAAAGCCCAATGAAAAGACCATAATAAAATAGTCTGCAAAAGATAAAGTTCTACAAAATTGCAGTATTTTTTAATGTTTTTTTATGTTTGTTTATTTTTGAGAGAGGGAGACACCAAACCCAAAGCAGGCCCCAGGCCCTGAGCTGCCAGCACAGAGCCTGACTTGGGCTCAGACCCACTAACGGTAAGATCATGACCTGAGCTGCAGTGGGACACTCAACCAACTGAGCCCCCCAGCCACCCTGCAGTATTTAAAAAAAAAAAAAAAAAAAAAACTTTTGACGTCGTTTTCCTGTAAGCATTTGACAGGTGTTTTCAATCACATATTTGTTCACTTAAAATTGAGCACATTTGCATTTCAAGTCTCAAGTGTTTTCGTTTCTAAATGGTCAACACTGTGGGGTTACATCTTTTTCAAAGATAAATCCTATTAAATTTCGCTTTAAAAAAAACAAATGAAGCAAGATCCACAAGAGCAGAAAGTATATTGTCCCTTAAAACTGAGGAAGGAGAAATCAACCAGTACACTAAAACCAGGATTTATCACAGTTCAGTCATTTGTGGCCACAATGCCAGAAAAATGAGGTGGACACATGTTCCTTAAAGATTCTTGTTTTTCTCTTGAAATAAACTTACATCAAAGCTGCAAGAACAGTACAAAGAACATTTTGTGACCCATTTGGGGAAAAGTTGTCAACATGACACTCCATTGCCCCCAGACACTTCAATGTATTATTTCCCGCACAAAAATGCATTCTCCCGCCCAACCATAATAGAACCATTAAAATTAGAATATTCACACTGATAACCTTAGTTCCGTCTGATCCTCACATCTCATCCCAAGTTTTGCCAGTCTTTCCAATTTTGCCCTTTAGAGCACAAGGATCCAGATAAGAATCAAGCATCCCATTGAGTTAACAGATCTTGTCTCATTTAGCCCAGAACAGCAGTTCGGTGTTCCTTTGACCGTGACCTTGACACTTCTGAAGGTTCTAGGCACTGACATTTGGATACTTGCCTTACCCCGCTCTGGCTGCAGCACCTCATTCAGGGCCCAGTCTCGCCAGCGTGCCCTCCCATGGGGGCTGGACGCCCAAAGCTGGGCTGCTGTTGCCCTTGCAGTGACCCCAGCTCACCCTGCGCGGGCTCCAACACCCTTGCACTGGGCCTCCCAGCCAGCCAGGCACCCCCGCATCCTGCTGAGGCACCAGCATCCTGCACTAGGAAGCCCCTCCACGGACAACCCACTTCCTGCTCAGGTGCTGATGCCCTGCAATGGGACCGTCACAGTGCCCCACTCGCGGGGTGGGTGGCCTCACACAAAGGCTAAAGTGCTCAGGGAGAGAGGCACAACGGGAAAGCGAGGAGGACAAGCTCCAGAGGGTATTAACAAACACGGTTCAGGGGCGCCTGGGTGGCTCAGTCGATTAAACCTCTGACTTCAGCTCTGGTCATGATCTCACAGTTTGTGGGTTCGAGCCCCACATCAGGCTCTGTGCTGACAGCTCAGAGCCTGGAGCCTGCTTCGGATTCTGGGTCTCCCTCTCTCTGCCCCTTCCTCCTCAAGCAGAAATCACAAATTGTAAACACAAAAGTGTTGTAGTTCACATCATGAAATGGTCACATTTGACTATGATTATTGTAAAAACGTGCAGAGAATTCAGTCTTCAACATTTTATATGTATACACAAAAATCAATAAAAATGATTGTATAAAACTTAAATTAGTAAGAGGCTATTATATAATTTGGGTTCCTGTTTCATAATGATGTGTTTGTGTTCTCCAGAGAAACAGAACCAATAACTTAGACATACATGACATTTATTGAAATCTCTGACATTTACTGTAAGGAATTGGCTCGCCTGATTACGAATGCTGACACGTCCCAAGGTCTGCACGGTGAGTCGGCAAGCAGAGACTCGGGAGGGCCCACGGAGCAGTTCCAGTCCAGTCCCAAGGCCCGGGAACCAGAAGTAATGGTATAGTTCCAGTCTGTTCCAGTCTGTTCCAGTCTGTAGGCCAGTAGGCTCGAGATCCAGGAAGAGACAATGTTTCAGTTCAAGTCTGAAGGTAGGAAAAAGCCAGTGTCCCAGCTCAAAGGCAGGCAGGCAGGCAAGGCAAGTCCCTCCTGCTCCCGGGAGGGTCAGCGTTTTCGTTCTATTTGGGCATTCGAGTGAGTGGGTGAGGCCCTCCCATATCGGGGCGAGGGGCAATCTGCTTTACGCAGTGTACCCATTTAAATGTCAATGTCAGCCAAAACCCACCAAATATCTGGGCCCCTCATGAGACGCGTAGTCAAGTTGACATATAAAAATTAACCGTCTCAAATGGCAAGCTGCATGTCCCCACAGGAAACCCCCTGGTCACTACCGCTAGCCCAGGCCACCATCACTTCTTTTTCTCTCGCACCTGTAACCTGAAGATTAGCATCCTGTTTTTAAGTATGCAGTTCCGTAGTGTGAAATACACTCACAACGTGAAAGCAGAGCTCCACAACGTTTCCATTTTGCAAAACGGAAACTCTATACTCACGAAACAACAACTCCCTTTTCCCGGGCCTCCTAGCCCCTAGATCACCGCGCTACGTTCTGTTTCTCGGAGTTGGTGTCGCATACCTCACAGAAATGAGATCCCAATAGTATTGGTCATTCTGTGACTGCCTATGTCACTGAACATAATGTCCTCAAGGCCCACCTATGTTGAAGTATTTGACAGGATTTGTCTTTCTTTTTAAGGCTGAGTAATATTCCACCGTGTATACCTTATTTTCTTTATCCGTTTATCTATTAATGGATGTTTCGGTTGTTTCTACTTCTTGGCAACTGCGAATAGTGCTGCTCTGGATATAGATGTGCAAGTATTTCTTCAGGGCCGTACTTTCAGTTCTTTGGGGTAAATTTCCGGAAGTGGGATTGCTGGAGAGTATGGTCAACCACCACTTCTTACCTGGGTTATTGCAGTAGCCTCAGTCCCTGTCTCTTGTTCCCAACCACGGGCTCTTTCTCTTTTTTTTTTCCATACGTGCTAAAAATTATCTTTCACATATTTAAATCAGGTCATGTAATTTTTTCTGTTTAAACTTCTCCAATAGAGACATCGAGTTTCTGCTTGGGATGCACAGAACTAGAAAAAGAGCCACTCCCAACTTTACAGCGGTAAGAAAGAAAAACCCCCTCAAATTCATGACTTTTATTGAACTCATCGGGCTGCTGAGGTCTTATGGCAACCAGATGGTTATCTAAGGAGACACAGGCGTCTTCTGGGAGAGACTGGATGCAAGAATCTGGGTTTTTTTGGTCTTTGTTTGTTTTGTTTTTTTTACATTTATTTATTCTTTTTAATTTTTTTTAACATTTATTTATTTTTGAGAGACAGAGACAGAGTACGAATGGGGGAGGGGCAGAGAGAGAGAGGGAGACACAGAATCTGAAGCAGGCTCCAGGCTCTGAGCTGTCTTTGCGGGGCTTGAACTCACGGACCACGAGATCATGACCTGAGCCGAAGTCGGATGCCAAACCGACTGAGCCACCCAGGCGCCCCTACATTTATTTATTCTCGAGAGACAGAGTGAGACAGAGTGTGAGCGGAGGAGGGGCAGAGAGAGAAGGAGACACAGAATCGGAAGCAGGCTCCAGGCTCTGAGCAAACGTTCAGCACAGAACCCGATGCGGGGCTTGAACCCAAGAACCGTGAGATCATGACCTGGGCCGAAGTCGGACGCTCAACCCACTGAGCCACCCGGGCGCCCCAAGCGTCTGTTTATCTGGGGCAGATGCAGCTACTAAGACAAATCGAACATTTTTCATCCTTTCTAAGTTTCAGAAATACCTCAATTAGGGAATGAATGTTGCATTCTGAACAATGATTTTACAGATGACTGAAGTGTAGTCCTTTAACTTCCAAATATTTTCTTACATCCATTTCCAATGAAACATTTCTAAAATGTGCTACTCTTCACCCTGCTTTATTAGAGGACCCATACCAATTATTGGGCTTTTGCAGGCTAGCAGATCTAGCACAGGTGCTATCCTGTGCTAGGAGACTATTGTGTCCTCCGGGGCCATCACACCACGAGAGGCCCCCGAGTTCATTTAGAGAGAGAATCCTGGGGCCATCAGGTGGCTCAGTCGGTTAAGCGTCCAACTCTTGATTTCCGCTCAGGTCCTGATCTCACGGTTCATGGAGCCCCGTGTTGGGTTCCATGCTGACAGTGCAGAGCCTGCTTGGGATTCTCTCTCCTCTCTCTCTGCCCCTACCCCACTCTCTCTCCCTCTCTCTAAATAAATAAATAAACTAAAATAAATAAATACATATATACATAAATAAATAAATAATCCTCTAGCTGTCCTTCCGTTCCTTCAGGAAAGCCCTTCAAGGCTGTCCTTCCCAGTGGCATAACACCTAGAGGAAAACCTTCTAGAGCAAGACCAAAGTCCAGTTACCTTAGCTCTCAGATGAAAGGTACCAGTAGACCAAGTAGGAGTGGACTGGACTGGAACCCATCGAGGTCCCTGGTCAGTCCTGTACCCACATGATTGTACTCACCTGCCCTCCAGGGTTTTGAGAGCAAATCGAGGAGCAACACACCCACTAAACTCAAGGGAGTGTGCAAGCGTGTCCAGATCTGGTTAGGATGCTTTCCTCGGATTCTGTGTGGTGTGGTACCGGGAGTTCTAACTTAACAAGGAGCTCTTTGCTTAGGATCTTTGGATCACCAGAAATGTGTGAATGGACTCCAGTGAATTCACTTCGAAACTATAGATAAAATTTTGTATATGCTTATGCCTGAGCTTTCTGGGAAGGGGTTCCAGTATTTTCATCAGATTCTCAGAGGGAATGAAATAGGCTGAGATGTTACCCCTCTAACTCTTAGGAAAAAGAAATGACGAAGTGAGTTACATTAGTCTTCTAGACAGGCTCAGTCTGGGCTGAGCATCAGGTATAAATAAACTCAAGTGCAAGGTTATCTCTATGGGATTAGCTTCTGAGGCATATATAAGTGTATATCACACTCAAGTTATAATGGTTCCCACAAAGGGCACCTGGGTGGCTCAGTTGGTTAAGTGTCTGACTTCGGCTCGGTCATGACCTCACAGTTCGTGAGTTCGAGCCCCGCATTGGGCTCTGTGCTGACAGCTCAGAGCCTGGAGCCTGCTTCGGGTTCTGTGTCTCCCTCTCTCTCTGCCCCTCCCCCACTCACGCTCTGTCTCTGTCTCAAAAATAAATAAACATTTAAAAAAAATCTTTTAAATATTGCTCCCCACAGTGTCCTGCACCTTTCTTTTCTTCACTAACATATCAGGACATCATTTTAGGCATTTTATTTTTGTGTTTATGGAACTATGCTAATCTTTTTAACGATCACATGGGATTCCTCTGTATGGCTATACCACAATTTATTTATCTAGCACCCCATTGGTAGATACCTAGATTTTTTTTATTGTAGTTTTGTTGTCGTTGTTATAAATAATGCAACACTGCATTTCTTTGTACATGCCTTTTTGCTCATTACCTTCAGACACGGGGCATTTTCCAGAATGATAGGTGAAACTAGGTGCTGTACTTTTGCTTTTTATGTATTCCCTTAAAGATTTTCATATATTCATGGAGTATATGTATTTTTCCACAAAATGTATGTTTACATTTGCCCCAGTAAATACATCTTTACAGTGTTAATGGCATAAAAGTGAGAAGCCCAGAGTGCTGTGGGCTACAGCCCCCATTGATCAGTGGATATGTAATTTGATCCTACTCTAGAACAAATTACTCACGTATCAATGTTCTTTTTTCAGTTATTTTTTGCAGGATTGGATATGGTAGCTAGAAATCTGACAGAAGAGTCAATGGCCAAAAAAGTAATGGTACAGTGATACTCTGAGTAAAGATATATTAATATCCAAAGTAATATTTCAAGAAATCTCAGGAACAGAACAAATTAGTAATAATTTTTTTTAATGTTTATTCTTGAGATGGGGGGGTGGGAGGGCGAGAGAGGAGGAGACACAGAATCCGAAGCAGAGCTGACAGCTCAGAGCCCGACTCGGGGCTCGAACTCACGAACCGTGAGATCATGACCAGAGCCAAAGTCAGACATTTAACCACCCAGGCGCCCCTAAGGTAAAGAATGCTTGGCTGTAACTCTAGCTCTCACTATTCTGCACAGAAGAATAAATTTATGTCCTATAGTGAAAACTTCTAAAAACTTTAAAAGGGTTGTGATTTTTAAACGCAAACTTTGAAGTTCTATTCCTGAAGTAATCTCCCTGCAAGTTTTTGGCAGTTGTACTGTTTCTTTTAATATTTTACTGGATTCTCTGAGAGTATATTAAGAGTGTGGTTCCATATGAAGAAGAAATCTGGGCTCTGGGATGAAGGCAAATGCTTAGTGGATCATATGTTTTTCTGTACATTTCAATATGGTTTTGATAAAATCGTTGATTTCAATTCAATGAGTGTTTGTTTTATTATTTGCACAGCTCAGAGCTAAACGTTTCACCTAACTCACTTGGAATTTGCCAAGGACCCATTAGCAACATGAAGTATAAGTAAGAATATATTATATTGAGGGCCTGGAGGTGGGGTCAGGAGGTAGGAAGGAGGAGGAAGAGAACAAGTGAAGGAGTGTTCTAGGTGGAAGGTTCAGCTCCTAGGTTACAAAGAGCATGGTGTGGGAAAGGGTCTGAGAGAAACTGGGTGTGGATGAAATGTCTAGCCTGGGATTCATGTGAGGAGAGGGGTACTGTGCAGAGGCAACACGGATCAGGTCATGCAGAGGATTTAGTCTGTGCTAAGGACTATAGACTTTATCCTCAGAGAAAGAAGAGAACATTAGAGGGTTCTGGTCAGAAGACTAAGATGATGAGATACGGTATTAAAAATGGATTGAAGGGGGCGGGGGGAGAAGCCTGAAGGCTGGCAGAGCCCAGATAAGACACAACTGCAACTTTAACTAGAATCGTGGGAATTGGAATGGAGATTCTATCACTGGGAGAGGTTTTCAGAAGGTAGAATCTACCATATTTGTAAACAGGTTGAATAGGAGGAAGAAGGCCACTGAAGAGTGATGCTGAGAGAGCATTTACAAAGAACACTAGGGAGGGTTTGGAGGGCTGGCCTGACATGTTTGACGTGGCCCTGTGACACCCACGTGCAGATACATGGTAGCTAGCTGGATAAAATGGATCAGAAGACCTCTTTCTCAGGAGAGAAATCTGGAGTGGAGATCAAATATGGGAACCTCAGCACGAAGAAAGTTACAGTCACAGAGATAGATGAGATGGCCCAGGGGGCACGTGTCTAGCGAGACAAGGTGGGCTAGATAGAACCTGGAGAATACAAATCCTGGTCAAGAAAACCCAGGGACTGTGGAACAAGGGAAGCCAAGGAAAACATTGCAAGAATGAGAGAGATGTCAACTGGGTCACATATAAAGATGAATCCATTAGATTTAGTAAAAACTCCAACAACGATTACTTCAAAACAGCTGGTGGGGATGTGAGGGGCACTGTGGGAGGCTGGGGAGTGAGAGGAGGGTGAGAGAATGGAGGCAGTGAGCACAGACGGATCTTCTGCAGAGTTTGGCTGTAACAGGTAAGAGAGACAGGGCTAGAGGCCAGCTGCATGTGGTTGAGTGGACTTCGTGTTCTTCAGATGAACTTAAGGTGAGACTGATTTCATAATGGCACCAATCCAAGCCATTTTATTACTTTTTTTGTAGTTACGTGATCAAGATTTAGAAACGGGGAAAGCAAATGGTTGTGTTGATCTCGGACTGGGCTTTTCCAGATCACGACAATGGTGGGAGATATAACAAGACAGTGGAGAATATAAAACATATTTCCCGTAGCAAAAACACCCCAATAACTCAATTAAAAGATAACCTAAGAACTTGCATAGATATTTTCCCAAAGAATACATATAAATAGCAGGTATATGAAAAGGTGCTCGACATCACTAATCATCTGGGGAATAGAAATTAAACAATAAGATACCATCTCACATCTGTTAGAATGGCCGTGATGCAAAAAATCAAAGACAACAGTGTTGGTGAGAGTATGCACTGCTGGTGGGAATGTAAGCAGGTACAGCCACTCCGGAGAACAGTATGGAAGTCCTTCAGAAAATTAAAAATAGAACTACCATATGCTCCAAAAATCTCACTCTGGATATTTATCCAAAAGAATTGAAGTCAGGATCTCAAAGAGATATTGGCGCTTACATGTTCACTGTAGCACTGTTTATAATAGCCGAAATGTGGAAACATCCTAAATTTTCTCGATGACAGATGAATGGATATTTTAAAATGTAGTATATACACACAATGGAATGTTATTCAGCCTTAAAGAAGGAAATCCTAGGGCGCCTGGGTGGCTCAGTCAGTTAAGCATCTGACTTTAGCTCAGGTCATGATCTCACGGTTCATGAGTTCAAGCCCGGCATTGGGCTCTGTGCTGACAGCTCAGAGCTTGGAGCCTGCTTCGGATTCTGTGTCTCCCTCTCTCTCTGCCCTTCCCCTACTTGTGCTCTGTCTCTGTCTCCATCTCTCTCTCAAAAATAAACATTAAAAAAAAAGGGAAATCCTGGAGTATGCGACAACATAGATGAATCTCGAGGATATTGTGCTCAGCGAAGTAAGCCAGTTACAGAAGGGCAAATACTGCATGATTTCACTTATCTCACACAAAACTTGCTAACAGATATGTGAAAAAGTGTCCAACACTTATTAATCATCAGGTAAATGTAACTCAAAACTACAATGAGATATCACCTCACACCTGTCAGAAAGGCTAAAATAAAAAACACAAGAAACAACAGGTGCAAGCAAGGATGTGGAGGAAAAGGAACACTTGCGCACTGTTGGTGGAAATGCAAACTGGAGCCGTCGCTGTGGAAACAGTATAGACTTTCCTCAAAAGTTAAAAATAGGACTACTTTATGATCCAGCTCTTTGCACTACAGTGTATTTACCCAACAAACTACAAGAACACTAATCCAAGGGGATACGTGTACCCCAATGTTTATAGCAGCATTATTTACAATAGCCAAGATATGGAAGCAGCCCACTGATGAATGGATGAAAAAGATGGACATATATATATATACACACACACAAGGGAATATTATTCAGACATAAAAAAAGAATCAAATCTTGTCATTTGCAACCACATGAATGGAGCTACAGAGGATAGTGTTAAGTGAAATAAGTCAGAGAAAGACAGATACCATGTAATTTCACTCAGAAGTGGAATTTAAGAAACAAAACAAATGAGCAAAGGGGATACAAAGGGAGGGAGAGATGAACGAAGAAACAGACTCTTAACTATAGAGAACAATCTGATGGCTGCCAGAGGGGAGGCGGATGGGGGGATGGGTGAGACAGGTGATGGGGATTAAGGCGTGCATTTGTCCTGATGAGAAGCAGGTGATATATGGAAATATTGAATCCTTATATTGTCCATCTGAAACTAATATAATACTGTATGTTAACTAACTGGAATTAAAATAAAAACCTAGGCAAATGCAAATCAAACCCACATAAGTTATCACCTCACATCTGTTAGAACGGCTATTATAAAAAAAAAAAGACAAGAAATCACAAGCAAATAAAACCCAAAACTGAACCCATAGATATAGACAATAGATTGGTGGTTAGCAGACGTGGGGGTGGGGGATGGGCAAAGTGGATGAAGGTGGTCAAAAGGTACAAACTTCTAGTTATAAAGTAAACAAGTCCTGGGGTTGTAATGTCCAGTATGATGACTATAATTAACAATACTGTAGTGTATATTTGAAAGTTGCTAAAAGGGTAGATCTTCAACGTTCTCATCACAAAAAAAAATTCATAACTATGTATGATGACGGATGTTAACTAGACTTGCTGTGATCGGTTTGCAATACATACATATATTGAATAATTGTACACCTGAAACTAATATAATGTTATATGTTAATTATATCTCAATAAAAAAATACTTTTGGAATAAGATCAACAAGCTCAATGAAACCTGACACTTCATCTATAGAAAGACTTTTAAAACCTGCTTTCATAAATCATATGATTCTTTTTTACATATGAAAAGGTATATATAAAGCCACAAACATTCCATGTGGGGAAATAATTATTGAAACATTCTGGGGCGCCTGGGTGGCGCAGTCGGTTAAGCGTTCGACTTCAGCTCAGGTCATGATCTCACTGTTGGTGGGTTCGAGCTCCGCGTTGGGTGCTGTGCTGACAGCTTGGAGCCTGGAGCCTGCTTCGGATTTTGTGTCTGCCTCTCTCTGCTCCTCCCTTGCTCGTGCTCTCTGTCTCTCAAAAATAAGTAAAATGTTAAAAAAGTAAAAAAAAGAGTTGGACACTCAACCAAGGCTCAACCACCTGAGCCACCAAGGTGCCCTTGTTGTGCACCTGAAAATCCATTAAGAGGGAAGATCTCAGCGTTAAGTATTTTCACTCTAAGTTTTAAAAAATGCCAAGAGCTAGAAAGTTAAATCCATGAATGAAAGGGAAGATGTGAACAAAAGAGGATTCTGATAATTACATTCTGGCAGAATGAAAGAAAGTCAAGTATGTGTTGGCAATCTCACAGCAGCATTCAAGTCACTCACACACACACACACACACACACACAATGTGGAGTTGAAAAGGGCACAGGACTTGGTAGCAGGAAATCTAGGTTCCAATTCCTGTTCTTCCTTCTTGTTTGACCTTGAACAAGCAATATGACCTCTCTGGGACTCAGATGGCTTCTGTATAAAGGCTTAGACTAAATGATCTCAGCAGTCCCTTTCAGCTTTGAAATTCTAGAATTCTGGGACTTATATTGAAGGGAAATAGTTTCCCCATGATTCTACATGGATGTGATGCTAATTTTCAGCTACGGTTATAAACCCTAACTAGAGGAATGATATACTCCATAATCACAAGAGGACTTTCTGGTGTTTTAATTCA
The DNA here is from genome assembly GCA_028646485.1 of Cryptoprocta ferox. NCBI lineage: Eukaryota > Metazoa > Chordata > Mammalia > Carnivora > Eupleridae > Cryptoprocta > Cryptoprocta ferox. Next base: position 70,375,439 of record CM053569.1, read on the forward strand.
GACTAGTGATCTGAGAATATTGGCATAATAAGTTTGGAGAAATGTTAGGATTTTTATTTTAAAGTGGCTACAGCAAAGAGTCTAGTAACATTCAATAAAACACACTTTTTGGTAAAAAGGAGTTCTAATAAATGACGGACGCTAACTTATTTTTCGCTTCTAAATAAATGTACCTAGAACTGCAAATCCAAGGAGACACCCCAAACAATGGACATAATAAAGAGTCACAGTGAAGAGGAAAAGGAGTTACTTCAAACTAATCTCCTGGCCTTTACTGTCTCTTACGATATGACCTTGGCTATGAGTAAGCTCGCCCTTGTATCATGGTTTGTCTGGGACACTCCTGGTTTATGTCTTTGTTTTCCATGTAGTTAATGACACTTAAATGACAAAAATGCCCTAGTTTGGATGCTGAGGGATAAGATCACCGTACTGTTCATAGATTCATTTCTGCTTGTTTAATTCCTAAGCCCACTTCAAAGATATTCTCCATCTGGTTCTCAAATGTTCCTTCAGATGGGCCCTGTGAAAACCAACTGCAGCCAGAAGAGTTGGTTTTCCTCTTTACTTTTCATTCCCTGGCTGCGACGTTCTTAAGAGCCAGCCTTGTTGTAGTGATTTAAGTGGCTGATGTTAGAGTGATTTCTCTCGGACGTAGAACGAGCTCTGACGTCATTGCGCCCTCCTCTTATGACGAGAAAGAGCTGGGCAAACTGAAAAGTCAAAGGATTTTGCTGTACCCATCAGAGAACTGAGGTCACAGCGCACACCCCTCCCCCTGAGTCTGGAGAGTGAGGAACAACCAGCAAGATTCCTGGAGCAGGTGTAGCCAGATGCCCAGCTGGGGAGGGGCAGGGAGAGAGGGAGAGAGAGAGTCCAAAGCAGGCTCCACGTGGTCAGCGCGGGGCCGGTGGGAATATTTAAACAGTAATGTTGACAATTTGACTGGAGGCGGAGGACAGTCTGGGAAGGGAGTGAAAAACCCCTAGAGGCCACAGTCACGGCATGGGGCTCACATGTTCACAGGCCTTTCCTCCAAGGACCAGGTTCTCGCAAGCTCCCCGAGTGATTTAGCAGGAGTAGAGAAAGAATTGCCAAAGTGACACCCTCCCGGCTTCTTCTCCCTGACAAGGGACTGACCCCCAAGGGGAAGGCCTGAAGAGACAGTTCTGAAACCTTATCCCCACTGAGGAAGGAGACGTGTCACCCCAGCCTACCTCAGCCTTCCTGTCGCACCTAAGAAAAAACAAGGACATAAATTCATAGTCCACAGGGAAGAGGATTTCATGGACAGTTATCTGGAGATGCTGAAGTCTAGAAAAGAAAAGAAGGGGGAAAGCTCTGCTCAGGGAAAAGGGACAGAGACACTTTTGAGACTTCCCTTCTGAGACGAGACAACTGAAAGACTGAGACTTCATTACAAAATTAGACAATGCCCTCCCCCCACAGCCTACCACGGTGCTGACAGCAATAATAGCCGTAGTCAGAACGGATAGGAGCCGAGAGAGCTCTAAGACACAGCAGCTCAGAGGAAAGCCCCAGGGGCGCCCGGGTGGCTTAGTTAGTTGAGCATCCGACTTGGGTTCAAGTCATGATCTCATGGTTCATGAGTTCGAGCGCCGCATCGGGCTCTCTGAGTACAGAGCCCACTTCGGATCCTTTGTCCCCCTCTCTCTGCCCCTCCCCTGCTTGTGCTATCTCAAAAATAAATAAACATTAAAAAAAAAAACAAAAACAAAAACAAAGGAAAGCCCCAAAACCAAGAAGGGAGGAAAACCTAAATCCACTAGACGACTGTGAAGTCTCTAGTGTTTCTTGCTGAAACAAACACTAAACACAGCCCCATTCTTGGCCAGAGTTACATAGATCTTTACACAAATAGCCTTTTACCTCAGTTCTTATTACCAGATGAAGCATATCTAACTTCCAAAAACACTGTTTTCAAGGTGTGCCAGAAGACAAGAAAAACACAGACGTTGAGACGAAGCAAGCATCAGAACCAGACTCAGATATGACCAACATATTGGAATTATCGGAAAGGTAATTAAAAATAACCATGCTGAATATGTCAAATGCTGTAATGGAAAAAGTAGATAACGTGCAGGAACAGATGAGTAATATAAACGGAGAGATGGAAACTCTAAAGAAAAATCAAGAGGAATTGCCAGAGGTCAATAGCACAGTAACGTAACATAAATAATGTCTCTGATGGGCTCATCAGTGGACTTGACACAGCTGAGGGAAGAAGCAGTGACCTTGCAGGTAGGTCAACGGAAATTTCTCAAACTGAAATTCAAAGAGAAAAAAAGAATAGAAAAAAAAAAGAGTGGAACATCTAAGAACTACAGGGAAATGATAAAAGGTATAACACACACATAATTGGAATGTCAGAGATAAAACAGGAGAATGGAACAGAAGAAACATCTGAAGGAATGTCTGATCGATAGACACCAAACCGCAAATCCAAGAATTTCAGAAGACACCATGTCGGTTAAATACCAAGAAATCTACAGCTAGGCATACCATATTCAGGCTGCAGAAAACCAAAAACAAAGAGAAAACTGAAAGACATCAGAGTGAGGATAAACATTTTTCATCTAGAAGAATAAGGATAAGAATTACAGCTGACTTCTCAGAAGACATGCAAGCCAGAAGAGAGTAGAGTGAAATCTTTACGGTGTTGAAGACTGAAGATGAAATTGCCAAAACCCTAGATAGAGTGAAATCAGCCTTCAAAAATGAAGGAGAAATACAGAAAAGACAAACAAACACCGAGGGAACTCATTGCCCACAGACCTACCCACCCCGGAAGGTTAGAGGAAAGTCCTCAGGCAGAAGAAAAATGATGTAAGTCAGAAACTCCGATTTACAGAAGAGAGGCAGAAAATTAGAAAACGTATAAATAAAGGCAAATAAATTCTTGACTTTTTTCTTATTTTTTAAAATGTTTATTTATGATTTATTTTGAAAGAGAGAGGGAGAGTGCAAGTGCGAGAGGGACAGAGAGAGAAAGAGAGAGAATCCCAAGCAGGTTTCATGCTGTCAGCACAGAGCCCTACGTGGGGATCGATCTCAAACGGTGAGATCATGACCTGAGCCAAAATCCAGAGTTGGATGCTTAACAAACTGAGCCACCCAGGTGCCCCTACCTTTTCTTATTTTAACTGCTCTAAAGGAGAATTGTTTAAAGGAATTAGAACGACAATGTGTCAGTTGTTTACAGCCAATGGACAAGTAGGATGCATGCCAGCAATGTCACAGGGATGGAGGAAGGACTTGGAATATTCTAGTATAAAGTGTCTGCACTCTACATGAGGCAGTATAGTATTATTTGATGGTACACTTAGACAAGTTGTAAGGTATATTGCAAACTCTAGGGCAACCACTAAAATTTTTTTAAAGAAATATAAATGATAGAAGAGAGACAACATGAGATCAAATAAAATGCTCAATTAAAACCAGAGAATGTGGAAGAGGGTGGCGGGGGGGGGCGGAGAAACAAAGTACAAATGCAGCAAATAGAAAACATTTACGACAATGGGTGATTTTCATCCAGCTCTATTGACAATCAATTTAAATGGGACTGGTCTAAACATACCAGTTAAAAAACAGAGATTGTCAGATTGGATTTAAAAAAAAAAGATCCAGGGGTGCCTCGGTGGGTTCGAGCCCCACGTCGGGCTCTGTGCTGACAGCTCCGAACCTGGAGCCTGCTTCGGATTCTGTCTCCTTCTCTCTCTCCACCCCTCCCCCGCTTGTGCTCCCTCTCTCTCTCTCTGTCTCTCAAAAATAACTAAACATTAAATTTTAAAAAAGATCCAACTCAGTTTCAAAATTAAGACTCAGGGTATTAACCATGTTTCTAGCTTCAGCGAACTCTGTTTTAACATCTGCTCTACACATATGTGTTTGACCTGTCTTTTTCTAGGCAACCCAATAATATACCTCAGTCACCTTTCCTTGACTTCCGGCCTCCCTCATTGCTCTCCCCCCCAGTGGAGCGTGCTTTTTTAATATTTTAATGTTTACTTATTTTTGAGACAGAGAGAATGCAAGCAAGGGAGAGACAGAGAGAGACAGAGAGAGAGGGAGACAGAGAATCCCAAGCAGGCTCCAGGCTGACAGCACAAAGCCAGATGCAGGGTTTAAACTCACAAACCATAAGATCGTGACCTGAGCCAAGGTTGGATGTTCAACCGACTGACCCACCCAGGCGCCCCAGGGTGTACATTTTAAATGCAAGCTAATCAATCCAGAGTCCACACTCCCAAATACCTCTTTGATCTGACTCACGCGGAGTCATTATGCCCTTGCTCTAACTACCAGGGCCAGGCGCCCGTGTGCCCCAGAGCCCACTGAAATTATTCAAACTAGCCAATCCTAAACCCACTTGTCCTTTCTTGCCATTTCTGCACTGAAAAAGTGCAATAAAGGCTCGCCAACAGTTCCCCTCTCTCTCTGCCTCTTGACTGAGCCTGATGCTTCCCCGTGTGGCCCCCCGTGGCCTGGTGTGTCCCTTCCTGTTAGGAACTGTGAGTAATAAACTACCTTTTTTTTTTAAGATTTTATTTTTTTTAATGTTTTATTTATTTGAGAGAGAGAGAGAGAGAGAGAGAGAGAGCAGGGGAGGGTCAGAGAGAGAGGGAGACACAGAATCTGTAGACAGGCTCCAGACTCTGAGCTGTCAGCACAGAGCTGTCAGCACAGAGCCCCCAATGCGGGGCTTGAACACACAAACCCTGAGATCGTGACCTGAGCCGAAGTCGGACGCTTAACCGACTGAGCCACCCAGGCGCCCCCATAAACTACCTTTTTAATGGACATCGTCTCCTGACTATTGCCCCTACCATAGCTCAGGTTTTCTATCGATACATTAAACTTTGAAACACTCAGATACATGAAAAGCAAAACGATCAAGAAAGGTGTATCACGCTAACACTAATTTTTTAAAAAGCTGGAGTGACTATATTAATTTTAGACAAACCGTAGCTACCTTGAGACACGACGATGTTTTTCTAAGCCTCAGCACAAGAACCACGACGGGGTGAGATTTCCGTAATCCCTTGTAATTAAAAAAACAATCCTTTGTAATTTAAGGTTCCCATCTACCAGCATAAGGCATTAGGGTGGAAAAGATAACATTTTGCATTTGGATTTGATGTTTGTGCCATACATAAAAGTGTGAAAGGAGGGGCGCCCGGGTGGCCCAATCAGTTAAGCGTCTGATTCTTGATGTCGGCTCAGGTCATGATCTCTCGGTTTGTGAGATCGAGTCCCACATCAGGTTGATAGTTTGGAGCCTGCTCGGGATTCTCTCTCTCTGTCCCTCCCCCGCTCATGCTCTTTCCCCTCTCCCTGCCCCATCTCAAAATAAATAAAAAAAATAAACTTAAAAAAGAAGTGTTAAAGGTGAAGACGGAGAGGTGTTGTGGACTTTCTCAGAGACTGATGGGGTCTGGAGGACTAATGATGAGAAGGAACAATGGCCGGAGACAGGGAGCACCCAGCCAGGGGATGGCCTTCTGGGCTGGATGGGAGCACACTTCCTTTCCCAATGAAATAGCTGGTGAGAACAATTCCTACCCACTACTTACATGGGTCTTTTAACAAGTGCATTATTTGAAGAAAACTTAAGTTCATATGGGATTTGGGGGAAAACAAACACATAAACCCAATTTGTGTGGTGGGATTTTATTCCCTACCCACCCCCAGGCCCCCACACCACGATCTAAACCTTATCATGGCTTTCAGTGCCTCTTTCCACCATTGAGAGATTCTTATGTGAGGATTTTTTTCTCTCCTCATGCCTGACTAGAAACGGAGAACTCTGAAAGGCAGAGTGAAGAGTCGTCCAAATTATGCTCTGATAGTCTTAGAGAATCTTCTAGTTGCTTCCTTCTGACGAATATGTAAGACCCCCGTCTACTCGATGGTGCACAGTAAGGGTCCATTACTGACCTTACAAGATGGTCAGCAAGATGCAATGCAGGATACAAGATGGCTACAAAAGCCACACAGGGAGTTTCCAGAACCCCAGTGACCACTGAGGGCAACAGGGACCCAGGGAGGGACAGGTTAGCCCACACGGTAATTCATCTTCTAAAAACCAAGCAAACTGGAAACCAACCTGACAATAAACTATAAAGTTAAAATAAATAAATAAATAAATAAATTAAAAAAAAATAAAAAAATAAAAAAATAAAAAAAAAAAAACCAAGCAAAAAGTCTTTGTGCCCTATGATTCCATTTATATGAGTCTTTAGAAAAGGTGAAATTATGGTGACAGAAGGTAGATCAGCAGCAGTTGCCTGGGGCAGGGGTGGGCGCAGAGGTGCAAAGGAACATGAGGGAACGTTCTGAGATGCTAGAAATGTTCCACATCTTGAATGTGGCAGTGGTTAGATGATAGGATAGACATGCCAAAGCTCATTGAATTGTATATCAAGAAGATGTGGTTCATCTATACAATGGAATACTCCATGGCCATGAGAAAGAATGAAATTTGGCCATTCGTGGCAACGTGGATGGACCTCGAGGGTGTCATGCTCAGCGAAATAAGTCAGGCGGAGAAGGACAGATACCATATGTTTGCACTCATAGGTCTAACAGGAGAAACCTAACAGAGGACCATGGGGAGGGGAAGGAGGAGAAAGTGTTAGGGAGAGGAAGGGAGACAAAGCATGGGAGACTCTTGAATACTGAAAACAAACTGAGGGTGGAAGGGGGAGGAGGAAAAGGGAAGGGGGGTGATAGACATGGAGGAGGGCACTTGTGAGGAAGAGCACTGGGTGTTATATGGAAACCAACTTGACAATAAACTATAAATAAAAAAAATTACACCACAACAAGTAGCTAGCTAACTAAAAAAAAAAAAAAAAAAGAACAGTGCAAGTCACCCTCACTTAAAATGAGTGAAAGAGCCAAGGGTGCAAACTAAACCAGCCCCCGCCCCGCCCCCATTCCTTTCCTCCCCCTGTTTCCTGCAGGTCTCCTCCATTGGGGGTCCACGGTCTGGATGCCCTGCTCATTGACCAAAGAGAAGGAGCCCCACTGAGTAGTACAGATCGCCTTGGTTATTTTCTCTCTTTCTCACTTTCCTTGAACCTTCAGGGGTGCTGTGGAGAATGATACCAGCACCTTGTAATAAAGAAATGCATCTGGAATCATCTTCAAATCTCTTCTCCTCCTAACTGGGCCTTCTTGAGAACCAAGGGGACTCCTACCAAAACCCTTAGCTCCCATTTCCTCATGTCCATCTCAACAGAGGGGCTGTGGCATACCTTGTTCTTTGCCATTTTGCTGGGACTGGAGAACATGGTGTCTTACCCTGTCACCTCCTGGCCCGTTGTAGGGAGTGGCACCATTAGACCAGCCCTCAGGCCCCTCTTCACCCTCTGTGCCCACCTCGTTCCTTTAAGAATGTCTCTTCAGTCCTTCAGGAAGTTTCAGAACGCGTAGCATAATATATCTCTATATGTTTTTATTAATCCCGGGGACTCAGGATTGATCTGAAATTTATTAGAGAAAATTTACATCATGGCACAATTTAATTGCAACTTTGAAGAGATTCCTGAGGGAGATTGTTTTTGTTTTTTTTTACTTTTACTCAAAAATTTAATGAAATTTTTGGTCATTAATCTGCCTTGGTCATTAATCTGCCTGGGCAGTTGGTGGGGAATGTGTTCACACCTGCAGTGACGTATAGTTCAGCCTTCATCCAGTTATAAATCTCTGCGACCTCAACTCACCTATAAGTGTCACTGAACCTCATTAAAAAGTTTTAAATCCACTCAACCCTTAAAGGGAATCTTTATAATTACAGTTATGTATAAAATTTTGATAAGGCTTTTCTGAATTCAGTGTACAACAAACACCAAAATGGCGAGGAGATGCATTAAAACTGAAATCTTACTGCATTCGGTCAACAAGGAAATACATTTATTGCCCGTAACTTTTATCTGTTTTTAAACCAACTTATAACCATTATGAAAAGATTTTTCTCAAAGAAAATTCTACTAAATCCACCAGCCCTTTTGATATTGAGGAGGATGGTTATCCACTGAAACCTCACTCTCTCAGGAGAACTTGAAGGGAGAGCAGGAGCCCATTAGGGATTTGGACACTAGAGGACCAGGGACCACCATGGGTGGACTTTGTGACTTATTTCATAATGTCTATTTCTCTGTGATAAATTCTTAAAGTGGGAAGGGCTTATATTCATCTTCCGAGAGAGCTGAAGGGAATCCTGTTTTGAGGACAAAAAACCCAAAGGATAGGCCCAGTGGTGGCCGCCATTGAGAAGAAAGCACCCTTAGGACCCCCGGCAAATGTTTCCAAAGGACTTGACACCATTATGCCCAGTATGCGTTGGAAGGAGAAAGACTGTAGCCCGTGGTCCTGGGGACCTCTCCAGCCTTGCGCCCGACTGCTCTGTTGCAGGACACCTGTTTCTTGTGCACATCTTCCACAGAAGTTTCCCCATTGTTTAGACCCTCATGGCAGAGGCTTATAAGTTGCTGCTTCTTGTTTCTGAAGATTTTGAGCACAGAGCAGGGCCACTGTTGGATCACTGCTGACTCTGTCCCAAAGTCTTATTTTCCGCTCCAGTGTCATCACTTCCTTGGGCAGCTTCACTTTCTGTTTGTTTCTATCACGAGGAGAAGTATTTGGCTTTCTCTGTCTGTGATGGGAAAAGCCAACTCTGTTTTATCTCATAAATATCACTTTTGATAAGAGGTGGCCCGGGGAGACAACAAAACATGGCTGAGCCAGAACTCCTAGACAGTGGAAAGGCACCAGGCTTTCAGGTTAGAGATGCCCAGGGCGGGTGTTTTGTGAATATGAGGAGAGAGACACTTGCTTCCGGGTCAGAAGGGGTGACTGTTTCCAGTAAAGACCATGCTTATTATCAGAGCCAATTGGTCCAAATTCCTGCCCTGTGGTTTATTACCACATAGGTCTCTTGGGAGAAAATACTCTATACCTCTCTGTTATGTGTTTTACATTTCATACGTTTCTGTTTTCTTGCTGTCGTTGGTGGATTGGTTTGTTTGGAAGCTGGATCATTTTAATATTCCCAGGGCAAAGACATCAACCCATAAAAGGGTACAAATTGTCTGTAGTTACATTATAACTCAGATATCATCATTTAAGTCAGACAATAAGTTGTTTGCTTTCAGGAAAACTTTTAAGCCCCAAATCTAAGAGAATTTTTTAATGTGGAAAAAACAAATCAAAACAGTAGAATAAATTATAACCTGGCTAAGCGGTTATCAGTGCCATTAAGCTCTACTAACTAAATTTTAATGAAATCTGAAAAACAAAACCCAAAACTCATCTTACCTGAGAGGTGACTTCTTAATAGATCGACACACCTCTTAATTCAAAGTATCATGGAAATCATTCCTTTCAGAGCCTATTTAAGATGTCTGTGTGATCGGAAGAGAATAAGAAGTGTCATTCAAATGAATAACTGGAGTGTTTTCGCCCCACTATTCTGTATGCCAAGCACAGGGGAAATTAGGGCTGTGGAGTGAATTTTTGCCATTTATATTCTAGCCAAACTACCTCTTTGGTTATTTGCAATTTTCGAAGGTGCTGGTCTTTCAGCTGTGTTTCTTTTTGTGACACATTTTGAAAAATCATTCAGGTTCAAAAGTAATATATATTAACTAATCATTTGAGGTTTTTTCCTCTGGAGATATTTAAGACTTTAATGGAGCCCACTTTCCTCCTTTTTTACTGTTTATTCTTAATAAAGATATAAGTTTATGAATAACAATCTCATATTAAAATAGGCATGCACTCATTAAGCACAGGGACCTTATGTATGAGCTGGATTAAAGTTCGTAGAATAGTAACTTGTCACAGCTTTGCAGTTTCTAGAACTGAGGGCTGGAATTCAGATCTGCTACTTTATAAGGAGTAAGTGATTGTATGTTTTAAACAGTGACTACATTATTACACATTTTCATGAGTTTGTATTTCTGGTAAAATCTCTTTCATACACATTATTTTTGGACTGGATTTTTGAAAACGGACATAGGCATTTTATAAACAGAAAGGTTTGAGGGAGCACTTGTAAATGTAGCCAGGTTATTTCAATTTGATGACGCGGGTTAAGATTATGAGCGCTTTCTGGGGGCGTGGGGTGGAGCTATATTTCCATTTCATTGTTCTTTTCAGCTTTGAAATAGGACTTAAGGTCGCGCACAGCAGCCCATAGAGAGAGAACCAGACCACCATTGGGTCATTTATGTGACTGAACACAAGATGGCGCTGTCCCCTGAAGGAATGGACTGGAACGCTAAGTTTTTTAAAGCCGATTGTCAGCGGTTGGTTTGCTATCTTGTGTTTTCCAAAAGTCAGATAAAAATGTTCCCTTTACCTTTTGTCCTTAATGAGGTTTTAACTTCAGGAATAAGCTTCCACGCTTGAAACAAACGTGGACTTCTTGAATAATGTAACTCTAAGTACGGTGTTAGGTCAAGGGAGATGACAGGATGCGGATGGTAACTCTTTATGAGTTCATGGTACCAGGAGCGGACTCCTGGAACTTGTTTCCCTTTCCGTGGTGGTTGTTGTTAACGAACTTCAGTTTTAGAACAGTTTTAGATTCACAGAGAAATTCCACAGACAGTACAGCAAGTTCCCGTACACCTTGCATCCAGTTTTCCCCATTAAGGTATTACTGTCACAACTAATGAATTGATATCGACACATTATTATTGACTGAAGTCCACACTTTATTCAGATTTCTTTAGCTTTTACCTCCTGTCCTTTTCCTGTCTCAGGATCCCATCCAGGACACCACATTAGATTTAGTCCCCGCGTCTCCTTGGGCTCCTCTTGGCTGTGACAGTTTCTCAGACTGTCTTCATTTTTGATGACCATGAAGGTCTTGAGTGTTACTGGTCGGGTGTCTCATAAGATGCACCTGCATTCGAATGTGTCCGATGTTTCCTAATGATTGGACTGGGGTTATGGATTTGGGGGAGGAAGACTGCGGAGGTTAGAGCACCATTTTATCACATCAAGGGAGCATACTGTCAATGTGACGAATCACTGTGGATGATGTTGGCTTTTATCACCTGGCTGGGCCAGTGTTTGTCAGGTTTCTTCGCTCACGTTGCCTTTTTCCTCCCTTCCCATGCTGCCCTCTTTGGAAGGAAGTCGCAATGCACAGTGAACACTTAAGGGGTGGGCTGTTACTCTTCGCCTCGTTGAAGGCGAAATCTCTCCATAAATTATTTGGAATTCCTCTACATGGAAGAATTTTCTCTTCTCCTCCACTGTTTCATTTGCTGAATTATTTATTTATTCCAGGGTGGACTCATGAATTTTTATTTTATGCTCTGAGTTATAATCCAATCCTACTTTATTTATGTGGCTACTCAAATTCTTCCAGCTTCGGCCCTTGGGAGCTCTTTCAGTTGGTTCCTGTGTCCCTTTTAAGCCACTTGTTTGCTTTTTAATAGATTTTGTTTGGTCTACAAATAGCACTTAGCTCCATTATTCTGTGAGCATTTCTCTTTTCCATTACTAAAATAATAGACAGTAATGAAAATTGGAAGATAGATAAAAGTAGAGAAAAAATGCACAATTCAATCCTTATTACTTGAGTGTGTTCTCTTGCAGTGCCTTCTTTTTTCTTTTCTCTTACTTAGCATATTTTCAACATTTCTTTTTTTAAATAGGTCTAATCATTCTTTGTAAAGAATTTCATATTTGGGTTATTTCTACTTAATTATACATTATGAACATTTTCCTGCCATATATATGTGTGTGTGTGTGTGTGTGTGTGTGTGTATATATATATATATATATATATATATATCACTTAAAATGTTTTACATAAGGAGCACTTGGGTGGCTCAGTTAGTTAAGGGTCCAACTCTGCCGACAGTGCAGAGCCTGCTTGGGATTCTCTCTCTCTCTCTCTCTCTCTCTCCTTTCCTCCCTCCATCTCTGCCACTCCCCTGCTCGCACTCTCTCTCTCTCTCCTCTCAAAATAAAAATAAAAAATAAAAAACTTTAAAAAATAATAAAGAAATGGGGCGCCTGGGTGGCTTAGTTGTTTAAGCGTCCGACTTCAGCTTAGGTCATGATCTCACGGTCCGTGGGTTCAAGCCCTGCGTCAGGCTCCATGCTGACAGCTCAGAGCCTGGAGCCAGTCTTCAGATTCTGCGTCTCCCTTGCTCTCTGCCCCTCCACGCCTCAAGCTCTGTCTCTCTCTCTCGAAAATAAACATTTAAAAAAAGTTTAAAAAATAAGAAAGAAAATGTTCTACATAATCAATTAACCCTTTCTGTTAATTGATTAAAATTAGCCCATAAATATCCTTGGTGTATTGCATAAATCTGGATGCATAGCAGGTCTTTAACACATAGGGACTGAATAAATTAGCTACTTAGAAAGTTTTGATATTTTGGAATTATAAATATGAAATGAATGTGTTTGAGTCTACAAGTTACTTAAGTATTTTTACATATTTGAGATTACTAGAAGTTGAGCTGAGTCCAATAATAGCATGGATGTTTTGGAAGCTCCTTTTTCTTCAATTTTTTTAATGTTTATTTATTTTTGAGAGAGAGACAGAGCGTGAGTGGAAGAGGGGCAGAGAGAGAGGGAGACAGAGAGAGAGAGGGGCAGAGTCTAGTTCAGAGCCTGGGTGCCGCCCTTCTAAGCACACATTCTCACTGCTTTGCTGAAACTCGGGGATGTCGTGTGACCAATTCACTTCCACTCTGTTCAAGAAAGGACAGGAGGAGAAGAATCTCTATCCTGGGCAGCCCTGGCCACGTAACCCTCTCAAGCACTCTCCTAAGTGGGCAACACAGTGAGACTTCATATTTCTCCCTAAGATCTCTGCTTATTTACACACCTGTGCTATCCACAAGGTTCATTAAAAAGGTAACACAGTAGCATGAAAACCCCAGAAAACCCCAGAAGCTTGACTCCTACATTTGACAGGAGGTAATATATTAAGACAATGAAGAGATTTCCTGCTGTCAGGTTTTAGAAGTTTTTAAATTATTTTTCTCTCGCAGGGGAGAGTTCAGCCCTTGTTTTGCATTACTTGGTTTAACAACATGGGGGTTTCTTTGTGGCATTGCACCTTCAGATTTTTTAAATTAATTAATTAATTAATTATTAATTTCTTAAGTAGGCTCCATGCCCAGGGCGGAGCCCACCACGGGGCTTAAACTCGCCACCCTGAGATCAAGAGGGGTGACTGAGCCACCAGGCGCCCCTCACATTCAGGTTTTAAACCTCGCACACATCGTTGAATGTTAGTTTGGGGAGGTGAGTCTTGTGGGGGCTCACCATTTTCAAATTCTGCTCTGTGAGGAGTGCGAAGTGCTCTCACCTCTGCCTCTGCCTCCGGGTTATGTCTTCTCCTAGACAGAGAACCCTAGTTTCTACTCCACACCATTCTCCTAGATGCTCATGCAGGCCTGAAGTCACTCCTGAAAGGGGTTTGGGTCACACTGTTGTTGACCGATAAAGGAGGAAAGTATTTATTTCTCATTCTACTCTCTGGAGTTGAAGGTTTTAATCTGATTCTTCAGTTTTTCATTCTCTCTTTTTCTTTATTTCCTACCACAGCCCGAGCAGCTATCTGCAATATGGTTTGGGATATTTTTAAAGCTGTTGACAGATGGGAAGCTGCTGTTGAGAGAGCTAATGATAACAGAAATCACTATGGAGTGTGTGATATGCGTGTCTAGGTATTCTTTTTTTAATGTTTATTTATTTTTGAGAGAGAAATAGAGGCGGGGGGCAGAGGACCCGAATCCGAATCTGCAGAGGATCTCTGCGCTGACAGCAGAGAGCCCAATGCGGGGCTCAGACTCCTGAACCATGAGATCATGACCTGAGCCAAAGTCGGGTGCCTAACCGACTGAGCCACCCAGGCGCCCCCTAGGTATTCTTCAGTATGAAATACACTCCAGCTTGTGCAGCACCCAGCACCGTGCCTAGCACACAGCAGCCAATCGATAAATGTTAGTTGATTGATAAACAGCCAGTATTTTATTGTTATACAGTTGAGACCAACTGACTTCTCTTGCTCATCCACGCGTTCTGGTTTCTTTAGGGATAAAAGTCATTTTAAACGACAGGAACAACAGAATACCGCAACCTCTGGGGATTCTGGCAAGAAAATACTGTCCCTGAAATACTTCCACGTTTAAAGAATAAAGCTTGGCATACTTTCATGTCCCTCAGAATAATGAGGTGGCGGAAGACGATCGCTGACGGGAATCACTCCTGCGTGCGTGTATGTGCGTGTGCCCAGGGCTGTGGCCACAAACACTCTGCCCGTCCTGTCTCTCCATCCTAGGAATCAGAGATTACTCTGGTCTGCTGTCGCACAGGAGCTCTCTCTCCAGTTTCGATTCTCCCTGGGGCGCTGCCTTAGGAAGCCAACAGGGGCCCACTGGCAGGCTGGGCAAGGTCAGGCAGGCAGACAGGGCCCTGCGGGGCACCCACCTGCGGGGCACCCAGCCCCCCAGCCCCCACCAAGTAGTTGAAGCACGGCTCCCTCTCACCTCTGATGTTCCTCTTCTCCCCTCTCTTCTTTCTCTCTGGCTTACATTGTCCTTATATTGAGCTCCACCCAGCGGCCGTTGGCAAGCCACACCTTGCCCGGGGCCTCTAGGGGCTGTATGTCCCTCCCAGTGAACTTGGCTTCACAACACATGGTCTGTTTGCGCTCTGTGACAGCCGCCCCCACCTCCTACGGCCAACCCTGTCCACTTCACAGCGGTAATTAAGGTGAAATGAATTCATGAGGTGGGCCCTAACCCAACATGACTGGTACCTTTTCTTTTTTTTTTTAAATATAATTTATTGTCAAATTGGTTTCCATACAACACCCAGTGCTCATCCCAACAAGTGCCCTCCTCCATGCCCATCACCCACATGAGACTGATATCTTTATAAGAAGAGGAGACTAGGGGGTGCCTGGGTGGCTCAGTCGGGTAAGCGTCCAACTTTGGCTCAGGTCATGATCACGTGGTTCGTGGGTTTGAGCCCCATGTTGGGCTCTGTGCTGGCAGCTCTGAGCCTGGAGCCTGCTTCGGATTCTGTGGCTCCCTCTCTCTCTCTCCCCCTCCCCCACTCATGCTCTGCCTCTTTCTGTCTCAAAAATAAACATTTAAAATACTAAAAAAAAAAAAAAAAAAAAGAGATTAGGTCACAGATGCAGGCGGAGGGAAGACTTCGTGAGGACCCGGGGAGAAGGTGGCCCCTGCAAACCAAGGAGAGAGGCCTCAGGAGGAAGCGATCCCGCCCACACCTTGGTCTTGGACTTGTGGTCCCCAGCACTGTGAGAAGTGAATCAAGCCTTCCCGCCCAGTCAGCGGTGCTTTGTTGCAGCAGCCCTGGCACAGGAATGCATTTGGCTTTGACGGCAGATCTTGGTGGTGTTTTGCATTCTTTGTACCAGAAGCGTTCCTCAGACTGAGGCAGGAGCACAGCCTCCAGGGGTGAGTGATGCGGGGCTCTCTCCCTGGTGGGCAGGGACGCATGGCCGCACTGGAGGGCAGGACTTCCCCTGGGCCACCTCCCCCTTCGCCTTCAACTCAGCTCGTTGGACCCTGCGAACCCTGCGTAAGGTCTGCACGGCTCATCCCCATCATTTCCAGGACACTGCGCGGCTGCCTCTTTGGCTGAATTGGCCAAGCCGTCAGCTGGGCCCCCACCACGTCCCTCCTCCTTCCCTGTTAGCTCACGGGAACATCCCTGCACCCCTTCCCTTTAGCTCTTTGCAGTCCTTCCCCCCCACCCCCTCCAGCACTTCCCACAGGTGGCTGGAGTCCACATCCCCGCTGGGGATGGGGTCCCAGTGGGGCACGACTCTTGCACTCAGGGAGCTCCTGCTCTGCTCTGTTTTTATCTTCCTCCGTTGTGTTCCTCCTCATTCCTGCTTTGATACTGTGTCTTCATTCTTTCCCCCTGTGTTCTGATGCTTCGCCTGGCTGATTCTGGAGGGACTGTCCCTCCCCTCTCAGTGAGTCTCGAAGTGTGGTCCAGACTCAGGAATATCAGCTGCTGTTCTGGGGTCCCTCCCCAGACCGACACCCCAGGACTAGAAACTCAGGGTCCAGGGGCAGTGATCTGTTATAATGAACCTTCCAGGTGATTTTTTTTTTTTTAAGTTTTTCAACTTATTTTTGAGAGAGAGACAGTGGCAAAGTGGGGCAGGGGCAGAGAAAGAGGGAGACAGAGAATCCCAAGCAGGCTCCACGCTGCCAGCCCACAGCCTGGGGCGGGACTCGAACCCACAAAGCTGTGAGATCGTGACCTGAGGTGAAACCAAGAGTTAGACGCTTAACCGATAGAGCCACCCAGGTGCCCCATTTAAAAAAAAAAAAAAAAAAAACTTCCAGGTGGTTTTGATGCAATCTCGAGTTTGAGTACCAGGGCCCTAAAGCTACCATTCTGGGGGGCTCTGCCTTTCCATGTTCCCCACGCTATTCTGCCCCTGCCTCTTGCCTGCTGCATCCTTTCTCCCAAACATCTCTCTGCAGTCTCCTGTCCACCTACCAGCACCCTGTCCCCCTGCAAACCAATCCCGGATGTCACTTATTTACGAAGATTTTTGTCTTTATCTCCCTGCCTGTTCCAGTAACCAGTTTGGCCATCTCTCCGTCTTCACGTTTTCAACCTGTTTTTTCTCTTACGATAGTTTTCCTGCACTACCTGTATCATTCCTGTGCTTGTCTCCTTTGGAATTTGAGACCAACTGTCCCTGTCCCTCACACGTCTACGCGTCCTGTCTCAGCGAAGTGTTCAGTAAAGCACTGCATTGAATGACTACTATTAGCCCATGGGACGCCTTATTTAAGGTGAAGTACACGGACGAAAAAGAGATTAGGAGTGATGAGCCCCTTTCAAAACGTCTCTCAAAGTAGGATTCAAAATTAACTCTATGACAGAGCAAATGTTTTATTTTTAGTTTTTTTCTTTTTTAAAATATTTATTTATTTTTGAGAGAGAGAGAGAGAGAGAGAGCATGAGCAGGGGAGGGAGGGGCAGGGAGAGAGGGAGACACAGAATCCAAAGCAGGCTCCAGGCTCTGAGCTGTCAGCACAGAGCCCGATGCGGGGCTCGAACCCACAAACCATGAGATCATGACCTGAGCCGAAGTCGGACGCTTAATCCACTGAGCCACCCAGGCGCCCCTGTTTGAAAGTGATTCCATTTATCTCTCCCGTCAGAATGTCTGTGGTGTGGCTCCCCCACTGACTGTCCAAAGACTTCCACACCTGACATGCTCCCAGTTCTTTCTCGCACACCCCCTCGCCCTCATCAAAATGACTTTTCCAGAGTAGTTAAGATTTGAGAATTCAGAAGGCTTCCATATGGTCTGAATTGCATGTTATGAAAGAACATCTTTTTTTAAAAATCATTTTATTTTTTTATTTTTTTAATGTTTATTTGTGAGGGAGAGAAACAGAGCACGAGTGGGGGAGGGGCAGAGAGAGAGGGAGACACAGAATTTGAAACAGGATCTAGCTGTCAGCACAGAGCCCGATGTGGGGCTTGAACCCACGAGGCATGAGTTCATGACCTGAGTGGAAGTCGGATGCTCAACCACCTGAGCCACCCCAGGCGCCCCAAGAACATCTTTTTTTTGTTTGTTTGTAGATAATTCACTACTGCGCTCTTTAACGATTTTAGAAACCACAGCACACCAGTAGCTCTTGTGGTCAACTAAAACCGCTAGATATTTCCCCACTGGAACTGCTAAGGATCACACCTCCCTGAGGTGGATTTGATCGCAGATGATTTTAATGACTGTGCTACTTCAAAGAGACTCATAAATATTTTGCATCTTGGAACACGGCTGCCTAATAGGGGTTTTGAGTAACCACTCCAAGCGCCCTCCATTTGAATCGGACACACCACTGATACTAAAAGGGCTTACATATTCTTCAAGATCTCCAGGTACGAGACCATCTCCTGTCTACAAATCCAAAGTCCAAGAAACTCTGAAAACCAAGTTGGTTTTTTGACTCTTGGGTCGTTGTTTGTTTTTTGTTTTTTAGAAACCATTGGATTGAAAAACTTGACCTGAAGCTATCTACAGCCTATATTCATCCCACTTGGTATGAATTTATGCGTGTTTCTGCAGAAATGTTTTATTTGATTAAAGGTTTCTTCTCCAGTGTTCATTGAAAGCTTACCGCTAAAGATTCAGTATGTTCATTGCATTAACCTGTTACATCAAAAACAAATTTGAAATCAAAAACATTTCTGACCTTAAGGGTAGCTGATGAGGGATTAAGGACCTTTGTCCAAGCCCTACGTGAGCATGATGAAATGAATTCATATTGTTTTCCTGCTCTGTGATATGGTATCTACTTTGAGTGCTCTAAATAAAGCCACCTTTGATTCTAGAAGTTTTCTGCTAACATCAAACATTGCCCCAAACCGATCATTTCTAACTAATCTTTCCAACGACCTGGAGACGAGGCCACCAAGACTGCCCCTATTATTTCCACATGTAAGTGAAATACCCAAGATCACATGATGGCCACCCATTTAGATTCATAAGAACACAGGAAATTAAAAGGATTTCCTCCTATACATCTGTCAGATTAGAAATTTGTGGAATAAAATTTTACCAGTTTAATGCAACTTTATGTTATAAAATAAAGCCTAAATATTATCAAAGCATTTTATTCAAAAGTGTAGTCTTGGGGTGCCTGGCTGCAATCTTGATCTTGGAGTCATGAGTTGGAGCTCCATATTGGGCACAGAGATTACTTAAAAAAAAAAAAAAAAGGAAAAGTGTAGTCTCTATAAATTGTCTTTTAAAATTTTTATTATTTTATTATTTTTATTTTAGAGAAAGAGGGAATGCCAGCAGGGGAGAGGGACAGAGGGAGAGAGAATCCCAAGCAGCCTCCATGTTCAGCACAGATCCCGATGTGGGGCTCAATCTCATGCTCCCAAGACCGTGCCTCTGAGACCATGACCTGAGCTCAGAAGCTCAACAGACTGAGCCAGCCAGGTGCCCCTATAAACTTTTTTTTAATTAAAAAAATCTTTATTTATTTATTTTTTAAAAATCCTTATTTATATTTAAGAGAGAGAGAAAGAGAGCGAGGGAGGGGCAGAGAGAGGGAGATACAGAATCCGAAGCAGGCTCTGGGCTCCAAGCCGTCAGGACAGAGCCTGACGCGGGGCTTGAACTCATGAACTACAAGATCATGGCCTGAGCCGAAGTCCGATGCTTAACCGACTGAGCCACCCAGGCGCCCCTAGACTGTCTTTTTTTAAAAAGGTGTGAGTGGTAAGTTGAATGCTTGTCTGATTTCTCTTCCCAAGTTACAATTACTTAGAAATTGCCCCTCACACCTGTGTGGACTCCAGCGGAGTGATTTGTAAGTGACTCTTTTGTGCCCTTGGAATGCTCAAATGAGTCAGGGAGATTCTGCGGTAAAAGTCTCTCATTTATCTCACAAGGAAACAACATGATGTGAAACCAGCCTATTCATCCTGTGGCCTTAAATGTGTCTGAGTTTTCAGCTGTTAAACAGTGATAGCACGGGCCACACCTTCAAGGGCTGTGGTGTGAGTTACAGGTAATTTTTGTAATGTGCCCAAGTTCAAAAGACAGCACTGAGCCAACGGCGGGTGTGTGGTTATCTTTGTATATTTATAAGCACCATTTCCATCAGGAAGAATGGCAAGGCTCGACTTCACTTAATCTGAGAACCTCAGGTAGTCGTAATGTAGGAGACAGAGAACCGGCGTCTGCATTCAACTAGGCAGAAGCAGAAAACAAGGATATTGGGAGGAAAGATGGGTGGTGGTGTGATCTCATCTGGGAGCACAAGGAACCAACGGGCTGTGGGAGGCGGCCATCAATCACATGCATAAAGGCTCAGCTACGGGATGAACATTTGCTTTAATTCAATCAAGTATACCAGATGCTGGTGTTTCAGCAGCTACTGCCCCGATCTAGTTTGTTCGAGCAAAGGGAGAGATACAAGCAAAGCCATCACCAGTGGAAGAGATAGCTCAAGGGCATTGAAATGCAAATATAAACTCATTTCCAGGCAAAAGTGGAAATGAGTTTATACTTACGATCAGTGTCCTTGAGCTATCCCACTGCCTAAGTAAATAAATATGGTCCTTCCTTTTGTTGACGTCTTTTACATGCTGTGGGACAGGGATGAAGGCTCCTGCAGTACACAGCCTCTTCCCTAGAAGGCGGCCTGGGCAGTATGCTTTTCCAGTGCGATTCTGCAGAACCCGGGAGGTATTCTTGGAAGGGGCTCTAGGGTGTTCCTTCTACTAAGGACGCCTGTGTCAAGCCTCTGAGGTTGACTTTAGATTCAGTGAGCTTCAGGGTCTTGAGAGAGGAAAAAGGCACATTTTCCCTTTTCCTTCCTCCTGTACTCCTCCATCCTCCCTGGGGGCATCGGAGGAAAGAGCAGGGCGGCCCTTCCTTTGAGCAATTAACTTTGCGATATGGACCGAAGCAAGGGAGTGACTCTCAAGCCTGGGCAAACCATGTATCCACCGGGGAAGCCTTCCAAGGACAGTCACTTACGGCCGTCCTGCGGAACAACAATGGCAAGATCTGAGGGGTCGGGGCGGGGGGGGGGGCATGCTGCTTTTCAAGTCCCCAGTAATGAGCTGGGATGTGATGCCATAAGGCGTTTTGCTCCCACCGGAGGCCCTAAGATGATACCAACACCTGCCCGGCCCCTCATCTTGCCTGCCAGTCATGACGAAGCTGGAATCCTACTGACAAGGGGAGAGACTGAGCTCGTGGTCCACGGAGGGTGATGTGGCGCGAGCACATCCTGAAAGTGAGTGACGAGGCCCCAGGTGATGGAGGAAAGGATCACGTACTCGATTGGGAGGGACATGGTGAATGTAAAATGGCAAAAGGAACCAGAATTGAGAGAAGACAAACAAGGTGAAGATAAACTAATTTTCTAGAGATTTCTTTACACTTTCTCTCCATAGAACATGCTGGGTCATAGGTGTTGTTGGGAAATGAAATGTGAACAGGTGGGGGAATCAGGTGGTCAGCTGTGCAGCCATTATACGGTGAGAATAGCCTATCTTTGTGAATATGGCATTTGTGGATCAAGAACTTTAGAATATTTTAGAAAGGACATTTAAGAAAGGTTGCACAGGAAAGTGGAATATTTTATCCCTTGCCCTAAGTACGCAACACCTAGGCAACACACACAAAATGAAATTCTAATGGTGCCTGCTAAGCCTATTTGAAAACAAATCCTATTTGGCCCCCATAAAGGGATAGCCAGACAGTCAAGTCCTAGTTTTCCAATCTGGAAACACTCAAAGGAATGGAGGTAGAACTTGTACAAGTTTTTTAAACGATGTAACTGTATGGAGTCGCCTCTCATTTCCCCCCAGTTGGTACTCATTTCTACGCTGAGGAAAGTTGGAAATGTTGGACACAAGGAAAAAGCTCGAGATGTTAGTGGGCCAGGTGTATTCAAATAAAATCAAAAAAATAGCAATATTAGGTATATACACAACAGCGTAAGTGAAACACGATATGATGTAGCATTTTCTATTCAAAGCTCACAGTAGAACAATTTAGTAAACAAAACCTCTCACCTCCTTTGCTGCAGGAGCTCATTTGAGCCTTGCAGTCACTCCGTTGCTTTCACATCCTCGTATAAATAGTCTCACACACACCTTACACAATTTAGAAAAGATTGCTGAATCACAAAAATAGACCCAAATATGGCGTTTTTACTTTCTCGAGTACAACTAAAATTAACATTTCATCGTTAAAATAATGTTCAAATCATTGGAAGCGATAAAGAGAATTCTTACGTCTTATAAGGCCTTATCAGGCTCTGCAGAGATTAGAATCTTATTGTTCTCCCAAAGTACATTGTCCAAAAAGTCTCTCAGAGAGGAAATTGTGGGATTGAAGAGCTGGGCCGTTAAAAAATATTCCTTCTGAGGGTACAGCAGTTCCTTTGGTTCTTCTCTCTTTCCTGGGAGGTCTGGGCCAGCCCTGGCTGTCGGTGGAGTCCGCGTGGTGGCACACGATAGCTCTGCACGCTCACAAACCACACTTACTGTAGGAAACAGAGCGGAAGAACATGGCGGCTGGACACTTCTGTAGGAAACAGAGCAGAAGAACATGGCGGCTCCTCTGCTTTGTGTCTGGGGGTTCCAAGCCATCTCCATGGAAGGAAAATCTTCAACAGTCTCAGACTTTAGGGGCAGGGGAAATCACTGCAATCTGGGAGAGACCATTTTAACATGTTGACTTCAGCTGCAAAACGTAAGAGATCGGATTAGTAATTTCTTTTTTAACAGATAAGCCAAAGCATAGAGAAAACGCAAACAAGGGTCATGATACGCATCTGGTTACTTCGCTTTTTATAAATGAGTTTCATTCTGCTACTGTTTTGAGATTCACTGCGAGGGCCTCTGAACCTACAGGTCACACATCGAGTTGTAAACAAGAGGCCAAGGTGGGTGCCTGTGGGACAGGACAGGTGGTTTCTTCTCAGAAGGCTGTATGCAGATGTCGTCTAGCAAAGCAAGACTGCCGGCTGGGAGCGGGCCATGCGGCTACCGGTGGGCATCAGCCAATGAGAAAGAGAATAACTTTCCCATGTCGAGAGTGTTCTTCCTGAGTAACTTGGCCTCACTTTCAGGAAGCAGGGCCGGTCGATGATCCTAGCATATGAAACACTGGCGCAAACCAGTGACTGTCCTGTTTTCTTTTTTTTAATGAGGCAGCCGTCCCAGCCGACGGCCACGAGACTTCCTGTGCGTTAAGGCTGCTGCTGATACTGCCCTTCTGTGGCGGTGTAGAAATCATCCAGGACACTCTGCAAGTAATCAAACGTCGGCCTCTCTTCTGCCTTTTCTTTCCAGCACATTTTCATGATGTCATAGAGCTCCTCTGGGCAGTTCTCCATGCGGGGCATCCTGTAACCCTGCGACAGGGCGGTCATCACGTCGGCATTCGTTCTCCCTAAAGCAAAAGAGATGTCCCATTTAGAAACCTGACCGAGGCTCGAGCGCTGGAGTGGTCTTTCTGCTCCCTGCATCCTACATCCATGATTGAAGTGAGCTGCAGAAGCTGTGATGGACTGAATTGTGTCCCCCCTCTGCCCCCCACCCCCCAAATCAATTCACAGGTTGGAGTCCTAGCCCTCCGCCTCGGAACGTGACCGAGCGTGGAGATACAGTTTTGAAAGAGGTAATCAAATTAAAATGAAGCCTTGAGGGTCTGCTCTAACCCAATCTGACTGATGGTCCTTACAGGAAGAGATTGGGACACCAGGGACGTGTGGGCACCGAGGAAGTGTTGTGTGAAGACACCGCGAGAAGATGGCCATCTCCAGGCCAACGAGGAGACTTAGGAAAAGCCAAACCTGCTGGCTTCTCTTCTCGCCGTGAGAATTAATTTCTGTTGTTTGAGCTCTTCAGGCAGCCCTAGCAAATGGATAGGGAGGCGAAGGAGGTTTCGGTAAGCAACGAAATAACATAAATTTTACTACGAAGAGGCTCAAGACGGAGCCCGGAGCGAAAACAAGCAAAGGAGAGAAGCGGAAGACAGAGCAAGTTCTTTGAATGACAAAGTTCTTTGAATGACAAAAGGATAATGGACTTGACTGACCTTAAATGATCTACTCAAACCCAATTCTAACCCTCAATCTCAATTTTTTTTGGTGGTATTTTTTCCAGCTTCTACCTCTAATACACATACCAAAAAAAAAAAAATCATCCTCCCATACGTTATCTCATACCAACATCTATATTTTTTTAAAATAAGCTTTTCAATGTAACTTTACTCAAGGAAGACAAAATCCTTAAAATCAGCTAGTCCAATGGATTATGTTCCAATCATTAAGTTGTCTCCTAAGAAGTCTTCAGTACAGAGCTCACACTGACTTTAGAATGTGCACGGTCTTAACACCCAGTGAGGGAAGGGGAGTGTTCGTTATTCCTACTGAGCTCTGCAAGGGGATCAGTGATGAAGGGCGGTCTTTAATGTGGTCAAATGTTGATCTTTGATAGTGAGAATCGCTTTAAGGGAAAATAAAGAACATTTTCCTCTGTGTTTGAAATAGGATAGGGGCAGGTGCTTGTTTGGCAGTACCTGTCCACATCTGCATGTTTTTCCTACTTTGTGGGGATACCTTACCATGTAGGGAAAAACCTATGTCAGGCAGAATGTTTCTATGTAGTATCTGATACCTGGCATATGAAGAATTCCATTCATGGCGACCAATTTCCTTTCCATAGCCATAAGTTTTACCAGTGGTGGTCACTGAGAAGATTCTAAAAGAGCTAGAAGTGAAATGTCTTTGACCAGATGTGAAACAGAACCTTGTTTTGAATTTAGTCTCTGATCAGCGGTTTTCAAATTGTGGGTCACGACCCATTTGAGATCAACAAATTGATTTTTTTAAGGGATCCACCAGTATTTTAAAAAATAAATTATAACAGAATGAAATAGAAAAGATCAGAATGCCCTTGCATGTAGTAAAAGCTTGCGTGATTCCGTGAAATCTTTCGTTTTGTTGGTGCAGTGGAGTTTCCATTTATCTCTTACCATGGGGCGTGATCAGTGACCTTGAACTCCTCTGCCCTTAACTAACCTTTCTTTTTCTAAGGACACAGTGGCCGGAGGTCCTGCTTGGATTTAAACCCTCGAAGGAAGACATGATAATTTCAGCCTTGGAAGAAAAGTCCTTGTTTTTGCAATGGGAAGATCCAAGCAAACCTTATTTATAATCATTAGGATCTCCTGAAAGTTGTTTATTTACATGGTGAATTAATTTTGCTCAAGTCTTCCGAAACACTATCTTCAGGAATGTTCTAATGGAAAGACTTCAACTTATTCTCGTTGCTTGAAGCCAAGACCGATGGGAAACGCTCTATTCATTTGGGGTTCTAGTCTCCATAAATTACGTGGCTTCAGCATTGCTCTGGCTCCTGTAACTAACCAAGCCCGCTTGGATACATTTCAGTTGAAATCTCTGTGCTTGCTTCTCCTTGGGCATTGGGTGAGGCCCTGCGATCTTGATTAGAGGATTACACCCAGGATAATAGAAAGCAGCAGCTGGATCAGCAAACTTCTTAGGAGTATCTTTTTCACTTTTTTTTTTCAAGTTTATTTACTTATTTTGAGAATGAGAGAAAGCGCAAGTCAAGGAAGGGCAGAGAGAAGTATCTTAGGAGTATCTTTTTCACTTTTTTTTTTAAGTTTATTTATTTATTTTGAGAATGAGAGAAAGCGCAAGTCAAGGAAGTTAGCACAGCATGGAGCCCAACGCGAGTCTCAAACCCACCAGCCATGAGATCATGACCTGAGCCCAAGCTGGACACTTAACCGACAGAGCCACCCAGGCGTCCGTCTGTTCTGCTTTCTGCCTGGAGAAACCCTAGCTGAATAAACGGTCAGAATGTGCTCACAGAAGAGATCTTCTAGCCCGCCCCCCACTTGGCTCACTGCAGATTTCTCGCTCTTCATTCTCGTCTGTTTTCCTAACTCTGAAGAACTCTCAAGGATGCAGATACAGGCCAGGTGTGCTCCTTCGTGCCTGAGGGACTTTGACTTGAGAGGACAAGAGAGGAATCGGAAGGCACAAGTAAATCAACAAGCAAAATAAGGCTACTGAATGAGGAGTCTTCTGGAAGAAAGAAAGGGGGTGGGGGAGACCTCAACCAGACACTCAGGTTAAACCTGATCCGTGGTCATTGCTAGCTTCAAGAAAGCCAACACCCATTGGCTGGTGATGGTAAGAGCGAGTAGTTTCACACCCCATCCTCCATTCTCGGCACAAGCATTTACTGAGTGCTTCCGATGGGGGGGTGAGCTGGCACTAAGCTCTGACAGAGGCAAAGGTGAGTAAGACAGAGTCTTGTCCTCAAATGGCCCGGCCACAGCCCAATGGGGAAGATGCCCCCAGGAGAGGGAGGTGGGTGGGGAGCAGGAAGTGAAATCTGGAGTGGGTAGGAATTAGCGGACACCAAAAGTTGGTGAGGGGGCACAGGGAGGAGAGTTAGCAACTCTCTTGCCTCCGAATGCGGGTCCAGCAGCTCCAGGGACCACGACAGCCTTTAGAGACAAGGGGCCCTCTGTGTGTGGGGACGAGGGAGCCCCAGCTGCTATGGGCCACAGTCTCCGGCCCCATAATACATCCAAATGGGCAACTGTATTTTTCTTTTGAGCCCCGCCTGTGACCAAGGTGAGCATTTACAGCCAATGAATTCCCTGATTCCAATTCACGTGCTGGACGTGTCTGGTAAGAAACAGCCAGGAAAGGGGCGCCTGGCGTCTCAGTCAGTTAAGCATCCGACTTCGTCTCAAGTCATGATCTTGCGGTTCGTGAGTTCGAGCCCCATGTCGGGCTCTGTGCTGACAGCTCAGAGCCTAGAGCCTGCTTCAGATTCTGTGTCTCCCTCTCTCTCTGCCCCTCCCGTGCTCACACTCTGTTTCTGTCTCTCAAAAATGAATCAACGTTAGAAAAAAAAGAAAAAGAAAGAAACAGCCAGGAAAAACATGATGCTTCAGAAAACTTTGTCATTTTCAAACCTCCCTTTTCTTTGTAAGAGCAAAGCAAAACACAATGCCAACCACAAGAGCCCCTCTCTTTCCTTTAGAAAATTCATATATAAATAGGATTACAGTTGCTTTTAAGATAGTGAAGTAAGGATCTTTTGCCCCACCCCAACCCCCCCTTTAATTTATCCTAAAACACAAGGAGGACAAGAAATAGAGACTTCGGTTCTGCATTTGGTGAAACCAGGAGACGCCTGTGCCCCAGGGGCAGAAGCGGTCTGAGCCAAGAGCAGGGACGTGGATGACACACACTCACGGAAGGGTGAGGTTAGCGGCTGCAGACAGACTGTACCCGGAGCAGGTGGCCCACATTAACACTGGAGAAACTGAAGGCGACAAGCCCCACGCTCAGGAAGGCCAGCCCCGGTTGAGGTGGGGGTCAAGTGCGGGCCGAAGGAGTCAGGAGAAAGGCTGCGGATGGGAGAATGAGACCCTCTGACACACGCCATAACCTGAGCGAAACCTGAAGACACAAGTCGGACACGAGAGGGCAAATACTGCATGATTCCATTTATAGGAGGTACCCGGGGTTGTCAGATTCACAGAGACGGAAAAGTAAAATAGGGGTTGCCGGGGGCTGGGGGGGTAGGGGACTTATTACAGCTTCAGTTTGGGATGATGAAAAAGTTGTGGAAATGACGGGTAGTGGTGGACACACAGTGTGAGTGTGCTCACTGTCACCAAGTGTACACTTGAACTTGGTTACCATGGTAAATCTTACCCTGTGTCTATTTTACTACAATAAAAAAGTACAACCACAAACAACAACAGAAGACACTGAGCCCCCCCCCCCCAACCAAAGTGCAGCTCCAGAATGCTGAGGGCCAGGCTGGTCCCCCCACAGGCAGGACCTGGAAGATTCTCTTCTGAAGAAACTAAATGTTCCCTGAAAACAGACGTGAAGATACTGTCCCGGGAAGGTACTGACAGGTAAGCCTGGACCACCACGGACCCTCGTTCCCATAAGACACCTCATCAAGGTGGGGCGGGGGATAAAGCCTTCGAGCAGACATGAGACTCGACCTACCTACGTGATCCAGAAAGAGAACAGAAAATAGGGCGGAGGACAGTTTCAAGGAAGCTATATATGAAGATTGCCCAGAATTTATGGCTACAAGCTTCCAAATAGAAAGGACAAGCAATTGCCCAGCGTAACATAATAATGACGGATGAAATTGCAGGCATGTAGAGAGATCCTGGGCTATTCCATAGAAAAAAATGGATCCAAGACCCAGGATGGGATCAGAAGGCCATCTGCTTTGGCCGAGCCACGTAGGAGGTAGATTCCGGGAAGGAATTTGTTTAATATTCTGAAGGGTTTGCCATACTAGCATTCACAACAGACGCAAATTTGAGAACGGTAGTTACGTAGTGATTTCACTTTATTTAGGTCACGAGTCTCTCAAGAAAAAGTCCCATTTGGGAAGAGTCCTAAGTGTGAATCAGAAGCAGAGTATCAATTCTGATGCCTCAAATTTCCATGACTTTGATAAACTGTCTTTAGTATTCAGTGCTCACTCATCAATGAGAACAAGAGAATGCTTGACAAAAAACCATTCCTCACAGCTCTGAGTCTAGGGGGGCTAAGAAATTTAAAGCGCAACAGAAAATTGTTGAAATGGACTGACAGTAATTGAAAACAAAGCATTTGGGGGATTTGCCCAAAATATGATTGATAGGTACAAAAGCCTTTTTCTAAAAGACGTGTTAAGAAAAAGACCTTTCCTGAATTATATTTGGTGGGCACAGAAGTTTGTGCTTTTCGATGTGCCTCCTCGGCGTATCTATTTCAACACAGAGAATTGCAAATGGGAAATGACACTCCTACCACCTACCCCGTATTTAGTATGTGATGATTAGAATTTTGATAGGTAACTTTTACTGACAAAATTCTACCCTTTATTCTCTTATTCCCAGAAGTTTGTTCATGTTGGTGATCGCAGTTTTGGCACCCAGCCAACATGTGTATTTGGTACACCTCTAATTGTACCTGCATGGATATTTCTAGAGTGTCTCTGTTCAATTCACCGGAAATTGATAATAATGGTACCTATGGGGGCAAAGGGGGCAAGGGGGCAAGGAGGGTTGTATGGCTGGAGGTTAGGAATGAAAGGCACACCACTTCCACCATATACTTCTTTGTGTGTCTTGAATTTAGAACCATGTGACTATGTTCTTACTTAATGATAAGTAAAATGGGGAAATATTTTTACTTAAGAGAGACTAGTATGAGTATATGATTTTGCATTCTGAGCAGCAAATATTAGAATAAATAAAATGTGTGAAAGTAAATGTCTTTGAGGAGCATGAGGCCAAGGAGGCAATTTCTCATGAGAAGTCTTTTCATACTACCTGATTTTTTTGGTGCACGTATATTACTTGAGTAAGAATTGAAATATTTAATAAAGACATAATTTTTAAAAAATGAGAAACATCAGAAGTTTATCAAGAAGAAAATTAACATGACCTCTCATTTCACTGCCCAAGGAGAGTAGCATTTGGTATATTTCACTTTTTAGTCTTTTATTTAATTTTTTCTATTAATGTTTATTTTTGAGAGAGAGAGACAGAGTGTGAGCTGGGAAGGGACAGAGAGAGAGGGAGACACAGAATACGAAGCAGGCTCCAGGCTCCGCGCTGCCTGCACAGAGCCCGACACGGGGCTCGAACTCATGAACCGCGAGATCATGACCTGAGCCGAAGTCGGCCGCTTAACCGACTGAGCCACCCAGGTGCCCCGCCTTTCATTTCTTTTAAAACACGCATTCACTTTGTATCTGACTTCCTTATCTCCTTTTTGTTCCCTCTTTTTCTCTTATTCCCATTATTTTACAAACCTAGGCATATGCTTTGTAAACCACTTAAAAAAAAAGAAAAAAAGAAAAAGCATCTCCAGCACTCTTCCAGGTAAAGAAAATATGCCCAGATAACTGAGTTATCGGTGGGCTCTCTCCCACAAGCAGTTTTATAGCAGTGATGGATACGGCCTGTGTTGGCAATATTCACCAGTTTCCGTGCTGTGAACCAAGTGCTCTGATATTTAAGTAAATAGGATTGTTCAATTCTGTTCCCATCTCCTAACGCTGGAGGCTCTCATCATGCAGCTCTCGTGACCGGAACACCTCCTCAATCCAGAGCTCCTGACAGTAGCTCACATCCCCTGTCCTTACAAGGGACAAGCTATCTGGGGGAACAGACCAGTCAGTGCTTTCTGGTTGGTCCTACTGTATTTTTTTCCCACCACTTTCCTACTGCTTTTCTTCTCTCTTCTCTTCTCCTTCCTTTCTTCGTTCCCTTCGTTCCCTTCCTTCTCTCCCTCCCTCCCTTCCTTCCTAACATTTTTAATGATTTCCTTCCCCTAAATATTTTTAAATCCTGGGCACTGAGCACAGTGCAGGAGAACAAGGTACTCGGGAGGTGCCCAGGCCTGGGGTCAGAAGCAGCTCTGCGAAGAGCTAGCGCCTCAGTTCTGGGCCAGCGTCTCCTCCGAGCCTCACAGGTGTCGCCTGTATGTCTCCGTGGAGCACGTCCTACGTATCTCGTATTGTTTTATGAAGTTAAATGTTTATCTGATCAGATACCAGATTATGCATGTAATCTACACTCTATATAGACATAGATATAGATTATAGATACAGATGCATAATGTCAGGTATCAGGACTGATCCAGAAATATTTTCCTGGGGCGCCTGGGTGGCTCAGTTGGTTAAGCGAACGACTCTCGGTTTCGGCTCAGGTCGCGATCTCGCGGTTTTGTGAGTTCGAGCCCCACGTCGGGCTCTGCGCTGGCAGCGCGGAGCCTGCTTGGGATTCTCTCTCCCTCTCTCTATGCCCTTCCCCATCACACGGTCTCCACCTCTCAAAATAAATTAAAAAAAAGTTCCCCCTATCTTCCAGTAGTGTTTTCATTCACTTCGGTGTCTAGAGCAGGGTGGCAGTCCGAATACGAAATGTTGGCGTGAGGATTTCATGGGGCTGTTAGCCCGCCACCTGAAGGCTCTTCCCTCCCTGGTCGCCTGGTCCCCGACTTCTCTATGGCTCGTCCGAAACAGCACTGAGGGTGACCAGGAGCGCGAGGGCCACAGTGCTACTCTGCCCACACGTTTTTCTCATCCATAGCACGGTGTCTATCTAGCCATTAAATGGGTTAGGCATGTCATTCATTCATTCATTCATTATTCCAGCAAATACTCCCTGGGACCCAAGCCACAGGGCCTCAGGATGTCATACAGTGGCTGTGTCCCCAGTGGCTCCCTCCTCAAATTGCCGAGTCCCTGTTGCTACCAGGATCACAGGACACAACCAGCTACCCCCTCCCCCCCTCGCTCATCTGTAAACCACTCCATAGCGCACTGAGCTCTCTGACAGTCTGTCGCCTAGTTGACCGATAGGCGACAGACTAACAGCTCTCAGACGCGGGGGGCTGTGACTGCCGCATCCGGGCACCTCGAGGTGCCCGGCACCCTCCGATATGTTTTGAACGACGGAATGATTTAAACGTTAAAGATTTAACTTTAAATTCATCATAGCATCGATTTTGTAAAAAGCCAAACATTAACAGGAATGTGGAGGCTCTGGGAGAAATCCTTCTTCCTGCATAGTCCAGTACAGAGCCTGGGAA
This sequence comes from Cryptoprocta ferox, assembly GCA_028646485.1. Classification (NCBI taxonomy): domain Eukaryota; kingdom Metazoa; phylum Chordata; class Mammalia; order Carnivora; family Eupleridae; genus Cryptoprocta; species Cryptoprocta ferox. The sequence goes on from CM053569.1 coordinate 70,406,662, forward strand.
AAGGACAGGCTGGGCCAGAGTGGCTGCAAGGGCTTCGGGGGTTAGGAAACTAGACTGAACGGATGTCCTCACATTCAGTAAGTTCCAGACTGGAAAGATCTTTCGCTGAGAAGCAGAGGCGGTTCTTTCCGGAAGAGGCCGAGACTCCCAAGTACTTTATACAATGTAACCTGTGTTTCCAAACTAACCAAAAAGCATTGCAAATCCTCACTGTTAGATCTGTTTCCTCCTCTGTCAGGTGCACGGCCCAGGAGGGCGGCGCCTGCGTCTAACCTTCCAGCCCATCCTCATATTGGCAGCACCAATGATGGTGTCAGGCATTAAGTGGTGGAATTAATTAGAAAAACAAAGGGAAGGGGCGCCTGGGTGGCTCAGTCGGTTAAGCATCTGGCTCTGGCTCAGGTCATGATCTAGCATTCATGGGTTCGAACCCCGCATCAATCACGCTCTGTGCTGATGGCTCAGAGCCTGGAGCCTGCTTCGGATTCTGTGTCTCCCTCTCTCTCTGCCCCTCCTCTGCTCGCACTCTGTCTCTCTCTGTCTCTCAAAAAATAAAATAGAACATTAAAAAATTTTCTAGGAAAGGGAATATGCATTCAATCAAATGAGAAGGCAGAGAAGTGTCTAAGCCTATTTTAGAACACTTCCCGCTAAAGATAGTCACAATCAAGTTCTAGCGCAAAGGGCTTATTCTTAACTTCTGGATCTGGGCTTATTCTTCTATGCCTCCTGCCATTTGGCTTTTTTTCCTCATACCAACTACTTGAATGGAAATAGGTAAGTAAACGATACCTGGGTAGGGAATTTTCCCGTAGGTGACGATCTCATACAGGAGAATTCCGAAGGACCACACGTCAGACTTAATCGTGAAACACCCGAAGTTGATGGCTTCCGGAGCTGTCCACTTAATGGGGAATTTGGCACCTACGGAAGAAGACTTGTGTTACTTGGGCCTCTGAGCTGAAACCAAAAAGTCACGGGCATGCGGCCCTCATACTTTCCTTCTTTGGGGAAAGATTTTAATGATTTCTTTTGAATAGATGATGCACGCGCACAGTTACAAAACAGTACAAAACATTATACTGAAAATAGTTGCCCCCCCCCTCCCCTGTGTCCCCTTTGGGCATTCCCCTTGTGAGAAGCAAAGTTCCTCATGCACCCTCCCAGAGATGTCGTAACAAGCCACTTTAAACAAACGAACGTGACACGGAACATAAAGGCATTTATTCTTTGCTCACATGTTTGTCCCTCGACTCCGGCCCCTAAAGCATGTATCTTCAATGTCCCGATGTTGTCCACTGAACCCATACCACGTTATATGGACTATAAATATCTCTTGACATGCACAGGCTGGCGGGCAATCTCGGTAAACCCATACCAATCAGAATTGCAGATACTACTCCAAATGTTAAGGTCTGCTGCCTTCATTTGCTCGGAGCAAACATTTCTACTTTTAGGAACTGAGGAGTAGAACAGTCTGCCCAGAGAGAAGCAGTAACGACACCAGGATTATGGAATTCCTTGTGGTGTCAGACCCAAGTGGGAAATCTGAACAAGAACAAGGACACCAGACAGCCCCGTGGAACAGCTAGGTACTACTACGTACAGGTGCGGGGTGCTCACCGTCGTGATTCACCCCACAGTGCTGGGCAGCATGGGGGGTGGGGGGTCCGCATTGGGGGTGGGGGTCCATCCTGCACAGCACACCCTGCTTTGAATGCCGGGTCTGCTGTTTCCAACTTGGTGTGACCCTGGCAAGCCACTTACTACTACCTTTAGCTCTCCTTGGCATGTCCACCTATGAACTGAGGAGACAGAACGTCCCCAAGGTTGGTGCCAGTCAACTTGGTTGATCTGCATGCTTGGCACAGGGTAAATGCTGACATAAGGTAAACCTTACCGTTGCCCTGAAATGGCTACTATTTAATTCCAGAACCCAGGCTCTCTGCACTAAGCCACCGTCTCATGCGAGCACAGTTAGCTCTTTCTGTGAGACACCAGTGCCGCCAAATTCAACAAAACCAGTGGAATATACTCCAGCTGTGTACTCTGAGGCTGCATCTCGTGGGTTCGATTCTTGGCTCTCCCACTTACTGTGAGGCCTTAGAGCTGCCGAACTGCTCCGCGGCCTGTCCTAGACGGTGGGGATGGTAATGATAATGTAACAACATGGCTTATTACGTCACCAGCCTTTCCGCTGAGGACAAGTTGCCACCCAACCTAAGAGGGAAGCCACCAGAACCATGATGGCCACAAGAGACACTGTTCTCAATGTGCCTCTAGAAATCCAGTAGACATCTTCCAGAAATGGCACACGTGTGCGTACAGGAAAATAACCCTTGTTTAATATGTTTTGGGAATGTCAAGAGAGTGCTTGGCTCGGCAAAAAAAATGCACTCAACTTTCATGAGTGAGACCATCAGGGTCCTCAGATCTTATGCGACACGGAGAGGGGAGCGCAGCCCCAGCCCACGCGCCAGCGACCGGGGGGCTGACACTTCTCTGTGCCTTTCAATATGTGTAGAATACAGAACGTGGTTAGATAAAGGGGTGTATTTTTGCAGCATTGACTTTTCTGTGGGGGAGAATTTCCAGGTCTTATTTGGCAATCAAGAGGCCAGAATACGGAAATTATCCAAAAGAAAGGATACGGAATTATGGTCACAAATGTTTTCTCTATAGCGAGGGACAGTGTGCATCCTTATTTGCGCACACAGCTTGAATACACAAATACCAACAAAGAATTTCGAACTTTCCAAGTCTCTTTTTGTTTTCCTTTGCTTAACTGAAATACAAGTGACAACATTTATAAACCTTATACACGGTATGTGGAGTTAATCGGGAGAGTAATTTTAAAAAGCAATTCTTAGATGCACAAACAGAAACTACAGAACATTGTGAACATTTTACCAAAGGAGTCATTTTTTTTTAACGTTCATTCATTGTTTTGAGGTGGGGAGGGGCAGAGAGAGAGGGAGACACAGAATCAGAAGACAGGCTCCAGGCTCTGAGCTGTCAGCACAGAGCCCGACGCGGGGCTCGAACCCACGAACCGTGAGATCATGACCTGAGCCGAAGTCTGATTGCTTAACCGACTGAGCCACCCAGGAGCCCCAGGAATTCTTTTTTTTAAAATGATAACTATTGTAATTGCTTTGTTAAAAAGAGAGAGAGAGAGAGAGAGAGAGAGAGGGAGAGAGAGAGAGAGAGACCAAAACAAAATAAAACTAAATAACAAAAAGCTGAAGCCGGTGAGGACAGCTTACCTTCCCTTGCCGTGTACTCATTATCCTCGATCACGCGAGCAAGCCCAAAATCCGCAATTTTGCACATGAGTGACTCAGAGACCAGAACGTTTGCTGCCCGTAGGTCCCGGTGAATGTAGTTCTTCCTCTCGATGTACGCCATTCCCTCTGCTATCTGAAAACAGAAAGGGGCTCTCATTTTCCATGTAAGGTAGCCTATCGCAGAGGACCATCAAGGAAAACCAAAAAAAACCTTACACATTCCTGGAACCCTGTCATGTGTATTATTCTGATCATTCAAAACTTGAAAACCGTGGGTAGGGGGCGCCTGGGAGGCTCAGTCAGTTAAGAGCCCGACTCTAGGTTTTGGTTCAGGTCAGGATCTCACACCTTGGGGATTCAAGCCCCGCGATGGGCTCTGTGCTGACAGTACAGAGTCTGCTTGGGATTCTCTGTCTCTCTCTCTCTCTCTCTCTGCCCCTCCCCTGCTCACTCTCTCTTTCTCTCTCTCACATAAATAAACAAATAAATACATTACAATTAAACAAATTATAAACAATAATTATATATTATAAACAATAATTACAAATTATAAACAATAATATATATTATTATTAAACAAATAATAAATTACAATTGCTATTTTGAGTCCTATCTAAAAGAACTGACCCCGCCCCAAATCTCCAATGATAGCTGATAAGAGACCCTAAAGCAAGTTGAGGGCCGAGCACCAGCTAGCACCAGCCCCCCCTCCCCCCACCCCGTGGGATGTGTGTAATATTCCTCAGGCACTCCTGGCTGCCCAAGAACAAAGGAAAGAACAGAAAACAAATGGTTAAACCGATGGCCTTCTCCATCAGTTTACAAAAATCTCACCAATAGCCTAACCTCTTAATGAGAATGCTTTGCTAAAGGGAAAAACCACCTTAGCTGACAGTAGCTAGGCCTCCAGTAATCCGTCAGTCCTCTTTAGCAAATAGAAATCCCTTTAAGAAACTTTCTCTTGACTTTACCTCCCCCAACTCTACATATATATGGGGTCACTCTGCAGGATCCAAGGGCAGCTCTTCCTGCCCATATGGGTTCTGTCCCCATGTCTTAATAAAATCACCTTTTTGCACCAAAGGTGTAAAAAGAATTCTTTTTGGCCGTCAGCTCCGAACCCCACCATCACCCCCAAAACCCCATCAATAGTGATCGCGTCTCAACGTGATTTCTGACATAGCTACGTGTCTTGACATTTCCTAATGTGTGGGGGATCTTTTTAAGACCCCCACTAAATTCTTGCACGTAGATACACGGATGTCATTATCCCAGTGTTTCAGATGAGAAAACAGAGCTAGGGGAAGGGCCAGCCTCATACAAGTAAATTGCTGGGGGATCAAGAACAGGATGTCCTGAGTCAACAACCTCCTTGCTGTCAGGTTAATGGACAGCCCACAGAACCGGTTCTCCAAGCTTTCCCTGCACGTGTGTCCAGGGTGACCAGAGAGACTCATCGGGACAACAAAGCTCTCTAGCAGGAAAGCAGCAAAGATATAAATAAAACCATGAAGTCAGGGAGGTGAAACTGCTACTCGTGGCTTACTAGAAAACTTGGTTTTTAAGGAAATCCTTGTGAGATGTTTAGGGAAAAACATCACCAAATTATAAAGATAAGGATCTGGAAGGAAGGAAGGAAAGAGTCAAGGATCAAGGATGGATGGATGGATGGATGGAAGGAAGGAAGGAAGGAAGGGAGGAGGGAAGTTAGGAGGGAGTGAAGCAGGGAGGGAGGGAGGGAAGGAAGGAAGGAGGAAGGAAGGAGGGAGGGAGGCAGGAAGGAAGGAAGGAAGGAAGGAAGGAAGGAAGGAAGGAAGAGCGAGCCGTATCTGGTGGACAGAGGGAAAGCTCTCATTAGGATCACATCACATAGGCATGAACGTCTTCTTCTGGATTCTACCTTGAATTCCAGGAGTCTCAGCTCGGAGGGCCTGCCTTTCCCCCTCATCCACTCAGTTCAAACCCCCTTTCAGCACGGCCATGCCGCTTGGCAAAGGTGTTGCCCCTTGTTACTGGCTATGCTTCTCCTGGACCCTCGCCTGGAACGCCTCCCCCCGCCCCCGCCGGCCAATCCCTAGGTTTACCTTCTCCCCGGAGGGCCTTCCCTCTACTCCTCTGCCACGCGTCCTCACTCCATGCCCACCGTCAATGGCCACCTAGTACCAACTCATCTGCACGTACTGAGTAGAGCCCAGTCTTCCTCTCCATGCTGTTTCATGTGTTTATCAGGTCGTGCCTGCCAGACAGTAACCACCACCAGGGCAGAAGCCACACCTTGTACCTTTTCTGCCTTCACTTCTGTCTCCTGAAATCTTCAGCCTTGTCCCCAGACTCCCCAGAGCCACAGAAAGCGCTTCGGTACTTCCAGAATATTATGTCACCGGCACGCGGCCGCGGGAATTTGGCAGATGGTATTTTTGGGGGCCACACAAGTCTGGCATCTAATAATCAGCAGACTCGAGGCCCTTGACTGTGTAGGGAAAGTGGAGAAGACCCAGGCTACGGGAGCCCCTGGGGGAAGCTGGACTCAGGCCCCTGCTTGGCCAGCCCGGCCAGCCCTCATGGCCCAGGCGACCGCAGCCCTGACAGAAACACTTCCTTTTGTCCTCTGTGCAAGTCCAGCTGGGTCACTCCCTGCGTGAAGCTAGTCGCAGGCCAGCGTCTGAACACTGTGGCCTCGCCGCTGAGGCCCACCTGCCTCCTCACCACGACCAGCTCCTGTCCTGTCTCCCGGGTCCTCTGCTGGGCACGTTCACTCCTGTCGCTCCGGCCTGGCCAACGCGTTTGGAAGGCCTCAATGGCGATGTGACTTCCCTCTAGGAAGCCGCACCCAACTCTCCTCCTCCCTCCCAGGGCTCTCTGCTCCTCAGCTGCTTCCCTACGAGCCCTGCGGGAATATAAATGTCTCAGGGCAGGCGTGGGGTGTGCACGTTCCGGTCCGTGGGCGCTTCTGTAACATTCCAGCAGCCATATGCAGACTGGGTCAGGAAGCCCCAAGAGCCAAAGTCGGCCACAGTCTCAACTTGGGCCTGCACGTGCAGTTGGCTGTAGCCCTGGGGAACCCAACACCCCTCTAGGGAAGCGACTGACCCACCCGGACGTGTGCTGGTTGCGTGGACACAGCCTCTAGGACATGGCAGCAAGTATCCACATCTCTCTTATTCTTGGTGACAGATTCTGATGACTTATATGTTATTTTTTAAAAAATGATAATTATTATTGCCCTTGGGACTTTAATGAGGCTGAAAGGAAATTTCTTTCCCAGAGTCATACCGCAGGTTAGCGCAATGGTTTGGAATACACTTAATTTCCCTTCTGTGCATTTAGCAGTTAAAGTTTAGCTACTATGCTGGTATGTGCTTTAAAATTCATTTTCTTAATATTTATTTATGTTTAAGAGAGAGTGTGTGCATGAGCAGGGGAGGGGCAGAGGATCTGAAGCAGGCTCTGAGCTGACAGCAGTGAGACTGATGCGGGGCTCGATCCCACAAACTGGGGGATCATGACCTGATCTGAAGCCAGATGCTCAACTAAGTCACCCAGGTGCCCCTGGGCTAGTATTTCTTAACTTTGGCTGTGTCCCTAGGGGCGCCTGGGTGGCTCAGTCAGTTAAGCGTCTGATTTCAGCTCAGGTCATGATCTCATGGTTTGTGGGTTCGAGCCCCGCATCGGGCTCTGTGCAGACCGCTTAGCTCAGAGCCTGGAGCCCTGCTTCGGATTCTGTGTCTCCCTCTCTCTCTGCCCCTCTCCTGCTCACACTCTGTCTCTCTCTCTCTCTCTCTCTCTCTCTCTCAAAAATAAATAAACATTAAAAAACTTTTTTAAAATATGACCACTACCTAGGTCTCACCCTCAACCAGTTAAGCCTGAATCTATAGGAGTGGGGCCTCCAGTCCAGGTGGAGACACACTTTAGGCCCTTGTGACACTAAGTGTGGCCCTCGGGCTAGGAGCAGCCTTAACATCGTCTGGGAACTAGTGAGAAGCATGGCATTTTGGATTCTGATCCTGGTTTCTTCATTTAGAATCCTAATTGGAACACGATCTCTGGGTGACCTGCACGCCCGTTAAAGTTGCAGAAGTACGTATGCTCCTAGATCATCTGCTTTTAAAATAAGCTATTTTAAGATTCAAAGTTCTCTATAGATTGGAATGTGCTCTTGGTCTCAACACATTACCTACAACCTTGCACACAGATTGCTGTCCTCAATGCTGGGGAAAGGAAGGTCCCATACAGCTCAGCTTAAGCAACCGGAAGGAACAAGGTGTGTGTGGCCGGAGGTAAAGAATCTAGGCCAGGAGGGAGGTGTCACATGGGAGCTGGGTAAGGTTCAGGGCCAGATGCCAGCAGGCTGGGAATGCCTGGCTGAAGTCCTAGTCCATCAATAGCTCAAAACATGTGTCTTGAGCTTCTGTTTTTCCTATACTCAGGGACGACTCCTTCAGTCTCACGTTTTGGGGACAGGGGACCATGGCCTCTCTCCTTCTAGATCATGGTTCTGAAGCTGGGCCATTACTTAAAGGATTTGGGAAACTGACTTGATTTTATTTACTTAAGTTTCTTTATTTATTTGAGGGGGTACAGAGAGCGAGGGATACAGAGAGAATCCCAAGAAGGCTCTGTGCTGTCAGGACAGAGCCCGATGAGGGGCTCAAACCCACGAACCGTGAGATCGTGACCTGAGCCGAAGTCAAGAGACGGACACTTAACTGACTGAGCCACCCTGGCACCTCTGATTTGATCTCTATGCTTCAAATCAGATGAAGAGATTGTCTTTGTCCTGGACCACGGCAGCCTCACGTCAGGCCCGGGGATGCACAAACATGAGAAGACCTCAATTCTGCAGACCACCTGCTGAGGCTAAAGCAAGTAATTAAATATGTCTCTTCTGTCCACGCACCAATTCCCGACTCTGTATTAGAGAGTCTGGGCGTGAAGCCACTGGATATTTGAAATAAAAAGCGCCCCCATTATCTAAAATGAGAATAGTCACGTAAGAAGATAATGTTAGCGATGTTTTCATGCTCCTGGTTTTAAGCTAACTGATTTAGGTTTGGGTGTGCTTTGCATTTCTTATACTCTTCAGCTCAAATAGCATGACAAATGTACATTTCTTGGTTCCTTTTTTTGTACCTTCAGTGGAAATATATGATGGTGACGTTTCTGCCTTTGGGGTGTGTGTGTGCACGCGTGTGTTGTGCTCTGTCGTCCTGGCAGGGCAGAGAGGAATTATTAAGTAAGATAGCGACCTCCTGGGATCCCAGCCTGGGCCAGTAACCCAGACGGGCTCTGGTGAAATCCCAGGCATTTTGTACCTGGTGAAAGTTCTAGGCACAGGGGAGATATTGAAAATGCTGTTTCCCGAGTTAAAGGGCAGGTGCTAAATCGGTCCCATGCAGTGCAAGTTTTTCAGAAAGGCCCTTCGAATGTGCTGTTAGAAGAAAAGAAATCGGTCAGCAGTGTCCAAATTGGCTGGTGTCTGCCAATCAGCTTTCAAACATGGCAGAAACGAAGGGGCTAAAAATACATGTGCCACCAGAGAAAGAAGGTGTTATCAAATGTTCTGACCCCAAACACACTGGCCTGCCTATTTTGCTGCTGGTGTGAAATAGAAAGTATCATCCCTCCCAACCGATGTACCCTCCCTGGCCCACAACAAATCAGAAGGCGCCATGTCTTGCAAGGGTAGGTGACCCGGCTGCGTTGGCTGCCGGGTGAGCGGGACTGGGGGTAGGTTTCAGATCCTCACCCAGCACCTAAGAGGGTCCTTACGGGCACATTTTACAGGGCAATGCAGTCAACGTGTGTCTGTTCTGATATAGCCACGTCTACAGATGTGATTTTACAGACGCACACGTACACACACAAATACAACACAAGCATATGGCGTGTTTTTAGAACGCTAACAGCCTCTGCTCCCTCTGCCCATCATTCTCTACTGCACACAAACACATATACGCACGTATGCAAAGTGGGTCGGAACACAAAATGTAGAGTCCTCTCTACTTTGCAAATACATTTTTTTTTTCCCCAGCGGACAAGGTTGGAAATCACACTAAACTTTTCAGACGCATTTGAGCTGAGCTCACTCGTTTTTAAATTCCTGTCTAACATTAACATTCAGGCAGAAAGTCTGTGCTCCTCTTCCCCAGATGAGGAGTAAACACTGCAGGCAGCTCAGCAGACTCTCTTCGCACACCCCTGCCTGGGCCGCTCTGAGGAAGGCAATATGGCTCCTGTCCTCTCAGTGACCCATGGCCTCCATCATCAGATGGAGAAGTGAGTTGCCAGTGACCAACTCTCAGTACAGTTCTGCTTGGGGCAGGAAATACCTAAAGACCACAGGCTCTGGGTCAATATCAGATGGGCTTATTTTATGTGAACTACAACTCTGGAGGGGGGAAAAAAATCTCAATTATGTTTTAATAATCCTTACCAGTGACCTTCCTTGCTGGCGATGACCCCAGAGGTCACTCATCTTGTCCTGCTTTTCTTAGTAGCCCCATCAGAAGCCTGTCAACCCAGCACCCACACAGTACTCATGCCCCCTCCCCCTCCCTCACCCACCCAGCGGGCTCCCTCCGGGTCACAGGCTCTGAGCCTTCAGCGGGCCTTTCCAGGCCTGGGCTCAATGGATGGTCTGCTGGGCACACACACCGGGCTGCTTTCAGCAGAGAATCGGAGCGATGCTTTGGACAGATAACAAAAGGTTTGTGGGGATGGCCTTGCTCTGGAAGTCTTGCTCCGGTGTTCCGTTCAGTCCTAATTACTATCACTTTCCTGAGAAATTGGCAAGTAACAAGCTCTCTGGCTCAGTGAGTCATTTTTTATTTTAATGAGAAGAAGCCCGCATTTGAATCAGATGACGGAACAAAGGAATGGAAGGAGCCTAATTGAGGGACTCAGTGTGATCTCTCAAGCAAAGCTAAAATCTGCCCCAGGAAATTCCAGCCTAAATGAGAAACTGGAACTGAAAATACAACCTGTCTTAGAATTGGCTGGCTGGAAAACATTTGTCATCTAGACCAGCAATGAGAGAAATTAAGCAAGAAGGGTGCCAAAAGGCAGGAGACAATACAAGATCTGGTTTTCTTACGCTTTACCTGTCCCATTAGGCATCGGTAACTTCATTCTTTAGAGAGGCATTTCCTTCCTACACTTGGGAAACATAAACTTCAAATAATTAATTGCTTTCCAAAGCCCTAGGGAGCCCGTGAAATGATGATGATGACGACAGTATTAACAAGCTGGCATGGGACAAAGGAGTAGCAACTGGGTAAAACCTACAGTCTGAAGGGTCCTTACAAGAAAAAGCTGCTAGAGTCACTCCCAATTGACCTAAAGACCATTTAATGACAAAAGAAAAATAGAACATAAAGACAACAGAAAGCTCTCAAACAGAAAGCTTAAGTGAGAACACATCTCTCTCCTTTGGACTCCAAATATGGCAGCATGTGTCAGATAGCACTTGATAGTTTTATGGAAACACTTCTCTATTAATATTCATTGATCTTTCTATACTGGATTCCTACAGTCTTTAATCTGTAGTTTGGATAGAGGAAGGGATGGAGCGCAGAGCTCATTCCTTGCTGGGTTTTGGGTCAAGATTTTTTAGAAATTTTGTTTTAGCTTTATTTGGTTACTATAATGTTCTTATTCTTCTCTTTCAAGCAAAACTGCTAAGAAACAGTGAAGTCTCTTCCTTTGATAATGGTGATGATGGTGATGGTTATAGATAACCTATAGATAGGTACGGACTGCTTACTCTGTCCGGGTATCTGGCTAAGCATTTATACTCCTTAAAACAAGCCCACGAAGCAGGCGATATTCGTGGTAAAGATGAGGAAGCAGAGTGTTGGAGCAGGTCATTTTTTCCTGGATAAACTTGGATCTTAATCCAAGTCTGGGCTGGTTCCACCACCTGCGTTCTTAACCATTCATCCAGACTGGCATCTTCCTTTACCAAGTGGTACAAATAGTGGACTGCTCACAAGCAGGTAAAAGGAGGGAGAAGAGAAATAAAATAAAAACAACTAGGTAATTTAAAAAGTGGCCAAGTTCAAGTTTGCAGTCTTTCGGACTATCGTCAGAGCTCTGGGATGAGGGCATTTTGGTATATGCAAACTTAGGGCTCGGAAGGTTCCTGGGACTGGTCAAAATTTAATCAACTCAACAGCATGCAAGGATGTCTCAAGGAGACATGATTTCCATAGAGACAGTTTCGTTGAATAATCATATTCAAATCGGTAAGTTTCCATGCAGGAGATTCATCTTCTTTAGCGAAAAAGGAAGACAAACCTGTCAACTAATTCTCATAGGTGTCTTCTTGCAAAAACTTATTAGACTACTTCACACCCGTTAGAATGGGCATTATAAAGATGGACAAACACACACACACACACACACACACACACACACACCCAAAAAACAAACCCCCAAAAGACAGAAAATAACAAGTGTTGGTGAGGATGTGGAGAAATCTGGAACCCTTGTGCACTGCTGGTGGGAATGTAAAACTGTACAACCATATACCTAAAACCATTACCACACAAACATGGAATGACCCTGTCATCCATCAATTCCACTTCTGTGTATTAAAAGCAGATATTTGTACCATCTCTAATGGATATTTATACACCCCTATTCCCAGCAGCATTGTTCACAATAGTCAAATGGTACAAGCAACCTAAGTGTCCACCGATGAATGAGTGGATAAACAATGTGATCTGTACATACAACGGAATATTTAGCCTTAAGAAGGAGTGACATTTTGACACATGCTACACAATGGATGAACCTTGAGGACATTATGTTAAGTCAACTGAGCCAGTCATGAAAGGGCAAACACTGTATGATTCCACTCATATTATGGACTGAAAGTAGTCAAATTCGTAGAGACAGAAAGGAAAATGGCGGCTGCAAAAGGCCAGTGGGAGGGAGAATGGGGAGTTGCTTAATGGGCATAGAGTTTTCTTTTTGCAAGATGACAAAAGTTGTGCAGGTGGACGGTGGTAATGATTGCACAGCACTGTGAATGTACTTACTGCCACTGAGCTGTGCACTTAAACCTGGTTAAGTTTTATGTTCTGTATATTTTACCCCTCCCCCTGCCCCCGCAACTATACTGGAAGCCTCCCACTGTAGGAAAGCAGGACCAGAGCCCAGCATAGGCTTTCTGCCACAGGGACAGCAGCCAGCATGGCACTCGTCACCCACCCGCCTGTGGGTGCCGTTCACATACCAGACGGGAGCGCCCTTGCACACCTGGGCGGGACCAAACCAAACTGAGAAGCAGTCTGAGCTCCTCCCGTATCACGTCTTCCCCTTCGGCCGCTCTTCAATCCAGCTGCAGATAAACCTGGCCATGATGGGAACACCTAACTAGGGATTGGCACGAAATAGAGAGATTACCGAAGATGATGCCTCGGAACATAGTTGAACAGTTGTGATTATGCATCATAAACTTCAGAATGACTCAGCTTGAGTTTACATAAAATGGGGGTGAGCCTCAAGTTTCCCACTTTGCAAAATGGTGCTGATATTAGTATCAGCCTGGTAAAGTCCGGATGACATTGAAAGGAGAATGGGAAGATGTTCAGGGCAAGATTATGACTCTTATTACTACTACCACTACTAGTAATACTACTATTATAGAAAGATCAAAATCCAGATTTGGTTCCTAATGGTAAATGACACAGTGGACTGATCCTGTGGGGCCCAGGGACAGTGGCAGGAAGAGTGCACTGGCCGAGTGGCTGCCAGCAGCCTTGGCAGAAGCTAAATTCCAGACTCGGCCTCCACTCGGCGTGACTAGCTAGCTCCCTTCTACGAGCTGCCTGAGAGGGTAAAGGGGTGATCTGCCAAGCATCCTCCCCCCCACCAGTTCTGTACACGCAGGACTGTAAGGACGCTGGGGGATCAGAAAGCTCCTTCGCTTACTGTCCCCTCTTCGACGTCAATTTCGTTGGCACTTCTGTGATCGAAATGAACTGCTCCTTGATCTGAGGCTAAGGAGCCACGCTCCTGTTTAGCACTTTGAAAAGAAAAGGAAGCAAATAGTTCACAACTTATGCCGCTGAGGGAGGCAATGAGGAAAACCAATGGCTCTTCTTCCTGAGCTTGAATAGCGATTTCCTGGGAGGTGGGATGTGAATGAACCCAGATAGCCCCCCAGACACCTCAAACTGAGAAACAATTCGCTCTACTAAATGCCACTGGGTCTTACGTGTAAGTGATGGATCACTAAATTCTACTCCTGAAGCCAATATTACACTGTATGTTAACTAACTAGAATTTAATTTTTTTAATGTTTATTTATTTTTGAGAGGGAGAGAGACAGAGCATAAGCCAGGAAGGGGCAGAGAGAGAGAGGAGGACACAGAATCTGAATCAGGCTCCAGGCTCTGAGCTGTCAGTACAGAGCCCAATGCGGGGCTTGAACCCACAAACTGTGAGATCTTGCCCTGAGCAGAAGTCAGATGCTCAGCTGACTGAGCCACCCAAAAGCCCCCACTAGAATTTAAATAAAAACTTGAAACAAACCAAAAAAGCCAAATTTCGCTCAGTGAAAACAAGCTGTGAATGTCAAGACACTTAAAGACATTTGTATTCTGATCTTGTTATATGGCTGCTGGGCAGAGGAAGGGCAGGGATTCTTTGTTAAGGAAACAAAATAGGGTTTGTCCCCAGGAGAGTTTTGTATTGTTATTCATATTAGGGAAAATTGGAGATTCTTCATATGTTAACCTACACTGCACGTAGGGAATGTTAAGGAAATCATGATATAATCATAGGAATAGAACATTATATTGTAAAGGTACATACATGTTTATGAAGAATTTTTAATAAAATGAATTATAATATTCAGTCCAATACATACAAAACAGCACAGCATACACAGTAAAAATCTACTGTGTAATTAGAAATAATTAAAATGGATGGTGATGAGCTAATAGAAAAAATGAACAAAAGGTTTAAAGAAAGAGTTCCCAGAAAAATATACTGCAAAGAATAAATACAGAAAAAGGTGCCTGACCTCATCTATGTTAAATAAACATAAATTATAATATTGAATGCTACATCTAACCTATCAGATTGGATTAGAGAATGCTAACAATACCAAGTTTGGGCAAGGAGATGAAACAAAAGATACTCTCCTTTTTTGGAAAGACTTTCAGGAATAACTATCAAAATTTAAAATGTACACATACTTTTGGTAGATCTACAACTTAAAATTAATTTTATTTGATTATTTTAATGTTTTATTTACTTTTGAGAGAGGGGGGATAGAGGATCTGAAGTCGGGCTTTGCGCTGACAGCAGAGCGCCCAACGTGGGGCTCTAACTCAAGAATCGGGAGACCATGACCTGAGCCTAAGTTGAAATTTCAACCAGCTGAGCCACCCAGGTGCCCCGACAACTTACAATTCATCATTCAAATGCACTTGCACAAGTATATGAATGTGCAGAGAAGGCTCTTCACCATATACCATTTCTTACAATAAAAAAAAAGACAACCCCCCCCCCAGAAGATAACGTAAATGTCCATTAATAAGGCAATGATTACATAAATCACAGGACATCTGTACAGGAGCAGAGAGAAGCAACTTCAGTAAAAGATTGGCGGAGGTGGTGCCTGTGGGGCTCAATCCGTTAAGCGTCCGGCTATTTTGGCTCAGGTCAGGATCTCAAGGCTCCGGAGACTGAACCCTGTAGAAGGTTCTGCGCTGACAGCCGGCTTGGGATTCTTTCTCTCCCTCTCTTTCTGCCCCTCCCCTACTCGCACGCTCTCTCAAAATAAATAAACTTTAAAAAAATTTTTAAAAAAAAGAATGAGGGGGATCATTCTACATTGATATACAAAAATAGCCAAGATCTACTAAGCTTGGCTTAAGAGCTGCAGCATAATATGTGTCATGTGGTTCCATGGGGACAGGGAAGAATGGCCATAATGGATGCAGGTATCTGGAAAGATGCATTAGAAATGTTAAAATTGGGACCAAGGAATTGGGGTATAAGGTTTTTAGTTTCCAAGCTAGAGTATACTTTACTTGGACTTTTCTTCTTTTGTAACCCATTATCAATGTAACACTTAAAAATCATGAATAAAAACTGGATAAATATTGACTTTGATAAATATTTACTTTAATAAAATAAAACTGAAATATAGCACAAGAACACACAAAAATGCTTATAACAGAAAAATGGGATCTGAATGCTATTTTTTCATTTATTTTCAACGTTTCTATCATAAACATGCACTGAGTTTTCTTTTTTAAATGATTATTTATTTATTTTGAGAGAGCAAGTGAGCATAGGGGAGGGGGCAGAGAGAGAGAGAGAGAGAGAGAGAGAGAATCCCAAGCAGACTCCGAGCTGTTAGCACAGAGCCCGATGTGGGACTCAAACTCATAAACCGCGAGATCATGACCTGAGCCGAAATCAAGAGCTGAACGCTTAACCGACTGGGCCACCCAGGTGCCCCTGCACTGACTTCTAATAAGAAAAAAAACCCTCTATTTTTGGGGGAAAAAAAAAGATCTGATATGGATCACATTTTCCCAGGACTTCCCAGAGCATGAACACTTGTTTTGTGCTGTATCAACTTTGAAAGACTTCTAGGATTATTCACTGGGTATGTATTCACATTTAGATGGTCACATCAATGCGTGTGTATGCCACAAGTTAACCTGAAGCAGCTGGGAATGTAACTGAGGGTCTGGTCACTTGTAGCTTCATGAGGATGAAGGACCCAGAGGACATTCTTAGTCCATTAAAAGAATGAAGATCAATGTCATTGTGAGGCAGGGTCTTCCACTAGCCTGAGGACTGTCTTCCACTTAGACTCAGCCAGTCTGCCTGCTAGGAGCCTGGCCCTGGTCTAGGTGTGTGGCAACTAAACAGCGTCCTTCCCCCCCACCCCCCACCCCTCGTGGAGTTTACTTCCTAACGGGGCAGACAGAAAGGAGCACACAGCACACAGACATCCTCGGTGTCAGACAGCTAAGAACTGAAAAAAACCCCACAGAGGCGCATGTGCTGTATTTCATCTCCAACAACAACACACTTTAAAGACCTTGAGTTTGGCTGGGTGCAAAGCATTCCCGGGCAAAGCCTGGGCTCTCGCTCTGGAATTAATCCCTGACTTCTTTTTCCTGGGACAGACTGGAAGAGGTCTGTAATGAGATGTGATAAATTCCAAATGTACCTGAGACAGAGTTGCCGTAATCATTATTTACATTGCAGCCCTTCGGAAATAAGCTTCCAAAGTGACCCGTGTTTATGAACGGAGCCTGTGAGGGTTTGCTCTCTGCCATGCCTCACGCCCACCTGTCTTCCTTTTCCTAAGGATGGGGGAGCAGGGAGCCGGAAGGGAGGCATCTGAGGAGAAAGCACTGTCAAGGATTTTGTTCACCGGCTGGAATTCGTCTGTGCCTAATGACTAGAGGAAATAGTTACCGGTCTTCACAAACTCAAAATAGGATGAGAAAGAAAGTCCCCCCTACTGGCCAGAGCTTCACAACGAGGAAGAGAAACAGTACACTTGACCCTTGATCCACACAGGTTCGAACTGCATGGGTCCACTTTTATGTGTTTGTTTTCTTTTGTCGATAAACACAGTACAGTACTGTCAATGTATTCTTATGATTTTCTTAATAACCTTTTCTCTTTAGCTTACTTTACTGTAATACAAACATATACTTGTATATAACATACAAACTATGTGGCCCCTAACTCCTGTGTCGTCCAAGGGCCAACTGTACATTCGAAGGTGTATGACCTAGAAAAACGATCGCTCGCTTAGCTCAGCAAATTCTCCATGGCAGTGCTTTCCAGAACTCATCGGGAGCCCAAGACACCTGCAGATCGTCCTGAGCTCTGCTCCTTAATTACTGATATCCAAGAGAAGGACCCAGAAATCTACAGATTTTAAACAAGGGCTCAAGGTGAGTCTTAGGATAAGGCAAGTACGTGAAACCCCATGACACTGACTTCCATACAAATAAAAGAACGAAACATTTAAGCAAGGATGGAACTTCTGAAAGATAATCCACCACAAGACTAGCAGGGCAGGCAAGTAGACAGCCACTCTGGGGCCTTTCGTTCTTCTTCTGAGTGAGGCCAAGAGCAACTGGAGGCCAAGGAGAGGAAGAGGTTGATCTGATCCGTGTTTCCAAAGCAGCACCTGGGCTACAGCGTTAAAAATAGGCTCTGAAGGAAGCAAAAGCTGAAGCATGAGACTAACTAGGCAGCTACTCGGTAATTTGTTTTGAGAGAGAGCGTTGGACTTGGGTCAGCGTGACAGCGGTGGGAGGAGTTAGGAAGGTGAATCTGTTTTAGAGGTAGAATCACCGGCTTTGCGGAAGGATTGGACGTGCAGCGTAAGAGAGAGTGAGAGACAGTCACTAATGACTTCAGGGGCTGGGGCCTGATGACTAGAAGGATGGAGACAGCACCCCCAGGAGGGGAGAAAGCTGTGGGTGGGGGGGGGGTGGGTTCAGGAGGAGAAGGACGGGAGCTCAGTTCGGAAGTGTGGCATCTGTCATGCCCGACGCACAACCATGTGGAGATGTGAGTCAGCAGGTAGCTCAGGGGAGCAGATCAAGCCAGGGCTATAAACTTCAGAGGGGTCACAGTACAGACAGTTGTGCTGGGTCAGAGAGCGTCTCCCCTCAGATTCATGATCACCTGGGCCCTCGGGATGTGACTTATTTTGCAATGGAGTCCTTGCAGTTTTAATTAGTTGGGGATCTCACTAGAGAGTCATATCCTAAATCCAATGACCAGTGTCTTTATAAGAGAATGGCAGAGGGGGGTTAGAGACACAGATGCAGAGGAGAAGGCCTGTGAAGGAGGAGACAGACTGGAGCACTGTGGCCACAAGCCAGGGAGCACCAAGAGCCAGGAGGCGGGACAGGCAAGGAAGGGTTCTCCCCTAGAGCCTTCTGAGGGAACACGGCCATGCCAACATCTTTCTTTAGGACTTCTGGCCCCCAGAACTGTGAGGGAATAAACCCCTGTTGTTTTAGGCCCCTGTTGTTTAGGTGGGAATTTGTGATGGCACCCCTAGAAAAGAAACACAACACTTTCAATGGGATCACTTGAGAGGTCAATATGGAGAAAGAGGACGTCTGAGGACTGAGCTCTGGGACCCTCTGATGCTTAAATTTTGGGAGATGAAGAAATGGCCACTGAGAAGGGCATCCCGGCATGTCTGGGAGCAGAGAGGGACCAACCATGGCTGCTGGGCCCCCAGAGAAGAGGCAGAGAAACGTCCTTGGGCTCAGTGTGGCGGGAATCACCCAAGACTTGCCAGGACCTGTTTGGTTAAATGGTGCTGAGTTCAAGAGCAAGAGGAAAGGAACTGGGGAAAATGAGGCTAGTCCTTCCAGGCTTTTGCTCTTACAAACTAGAGAGGAGAAAAATGGAGGTGGGGGTAGCTGGACAGAGATATGGAAGAAAAGGAGAACTTTACTATAATTCCTTTGAGAATGGCACAGAAATGAGGGGGAAACTCCAATGCAGAATTTCTAGAATGATGTCTTGAAATAGCAGCGGGGGATGGGACCTGGTGCATGATGCAGGGAGGACAGACTACCATGGGGGGCTTTCTGCGGATGGCGAAAGAGACAGCAAGGAAATCCGCTGAGAGAGGGAGAAGGGGAAGGAGTTGGGTTTGGGGGCAGAGGAGAAGGTGAGAAACAGCTGTCTAGGAGCACGAGGAAAAGTTCCAGGCCTTGAATTTCAAGTGGGAAGAGCCAATATGTTAACTAACTTGGATGTAAATTAAAAATTAAAAAAAATATTTAAAAAAAAGTGCAAAGAGTGAGCGTGTCACATCAGCACTGGTGACAGCTGGGTGACTGGGGGCAAACTCAGTAAAGAGCTGGACGTGAGGCACGTATGACAGAGGGAGAGCCACAAGGGAGTCTGCTGAGGCCGGGTTAGGACAGAAGAGACACACGAGGAGGAGGAGGTGGGGGGAGGCACGGCAACGGGCAGAGGGCTCCATGGGCTGGAAGTGCGGGGAAGGGGCTACAGTTGTTGGAGGTGGAGTCCCGGACACACGGGGGCCGAGGACCGGAGGAGACTTGTGGAGGAATGGAGCCATGGGTCATCCCCAGCGGGTGGGCTGTGTGGGGCAGTGGAGGAGAGAGGACAGAGTCTTAGAGGAGAGGAAGTCAAGAGGCAGGAGGCCTGCGTCTCAAGGTCTACCTGCGTGGGTCCCTACAAACAAGGGCAGGGTCTCCAGGGGCTGGAGGGAGACAGTGGGAGCCAGAGTTGAAGTGCGGCAGTGACAAGTGTCCAGGGATCTGGGGACGGCTACAGGAAGGAGGGAGGGTGGACCTCAAAGCTGGACGTCCCGGTGGGGGAGGAGGGCAGGGTGACGGAAGGTCTGGATCTTCTATAGGTAAAAGGTATGAATATGATCTTCGTAATCAGTTCTTTAAAACCTACAGTGTTGCCCAGACAATTACGTTCTAGACACAGGAGGAGATGTGGGTAGAATAATTGACATGAGCTGGAAATCCCAACAGTTAAAAACATTTTTTCTTGGGGCGCCTGGGTGGCTCAGTCGGTTAAGCTTCTGACTTCGGCTCAGGTCATGATCTCACGGTTTGTGGGTCCGAGCCCCGCATCGGGCTCTGTGCTGACCGCTCAGAGCCTGGAGCCTGCTTCGGATTCTGTGTCTCCCTCTCTCTCTGCCCCTCCCCCGCTCATGCTCTGTCTCTGTCTCAAAAATAAACATTAAAAAAATAAAATAAAATAAAATTAGGAAAAAAAACATTTTTTTCTTAAGTTTATTTTTGAGAGAGAGACAGAGCAAGCGAGTGGGGCAGAGAGAGAGGGAGAGAGAGAGAATCCCAAGCAGGCTCTGCACTGTCAGCACAGAGCCTGATGCGGGGCTCGAACTCACAAGCCGCGAGATCGTGACCTGAGCCGAAACCAAGAGTCTGACGCTTAACTGACTGCGCCACCCAGGCGCCCCGCAAATCCTGAGATGTGAAGAAGAATCAGCGAGCCACACCGTCCCTTGAACTCCAGCATCCTGGGCCCTGCCGGCAGGTGCAGGCGCAGGCGCGGGGGCTCTCCCAGAACAGGGAAAGGCCGCACCAGGATCTGAATGACACAACGGGAGGAAAGCCTTGCTCGTGGTCCCCTCGCCCCAAATTAAATGCATCCACTACTGGCTTCGGTGCTAAAAGCTTCACGTATCATTTCTCATTCCTCCCGGTGTCCTTGATTCCACAGAGAATGAGGAACAAGGCAGCTCTTTGTCCTTGCATAAAGGGCCCAGATCCTTTTATCTACTTCCTTCTTCTTCTCTCGCTTGTATTGAGTTCAACAAAGTAAGTTTTGTGCGCCAAAGTAAACACACTTGGAGGAAGAGGAAGAAAAAAATGTATCGGGAAAATACTTTATGGTTAAATACACCTGAATAGCGACCCAGAACACATTAAGAGACACACAGTCTTCTCAACAGTCTTTCAGAGCTGCATGAAGCAGGGAACAAAGAATTTATTGTTCTAATTTTTTTTTAATGTTTATTTTTGAGAGAGACACAGAGACGGAGCGTAAGCAGGGGAGGGGCAGAGAGAGAGAGGGAGACACAGAATCAATCCAAAGCAGGCTCCAGGCTCCGAGCTGTCAGCACAGAGCCCCACGCGGGGCTTGAACTCATGAGCTGTGAGGCATGACCCGAGCTTAAGTCAGACGCTCAACGGACTGAGCCACCCCGAAATTTATTGTTTTAAACCGAATATAGACAGTCCCCACTTTGGTCAGTGTAGTCATTCAACAAATAGTACTGAGCACCCCGTATTTACATGGCATTGTGCCACCTGCCGCGGATACAAAGGTAAACAAGAATTTACCAAAACGTTCAAACTGCAGTAAATGTTACGAGAGAAAGGAACAGGAGGCCGAGATAGAGAAGAATGGGGGGGGAGCTCGGGGTGGAATTATTATAGGAGGGGTGCGTGGGGGAGGTGTCCTTGAACAGGAGGTGGGCTGAGGCAAGGCGCAGAAGGGGTAGATTCCAGGAGTGGGTCTGGGGGAGGCGCCAAGTTAGGGAAGAGCCCGGTGGGCCCCCAATGGGAACAAAGCAGTTGGGTCCACAGGCCAGTAGGAGAGTTTACAAACGTAGCGGGAATGCATCGAAGGTACTAAGCACGGATCCAAAATCAGCCAATTGGTGAGATACCCAGAGGAGTCGACCTCACAGAGGCAGAGAATGGAAAGGTGGTTGCCAGGGGCTGGGGAGGGAAGGCCGTGAGGGGTTAGGGTTCAATGGGGAGCACTCTCAGCGTGCGAAGATGAAAAGGTGCTGGAGATGGACACTGGGGACAGTTGCGGAACAGTGTGAACGTACTCCGTGCCGCTGAGCTGTACGCTTAAAAAGGATTCAGGTGGTGGGCGCCCGGGTGGCTCAGTCGGTTGAGCGTCCGACTTCGGATCAGGTCATGATCATGCAGTTCATGAGTTCAAGCCCCGCGTCAGGCTCTGTGCTGACTGCTCGGAGCCTGGAGCCTGCTTCAGATTCCGTGTCTCCCTCTCTCTCTGCCCTTCCCCTGCTCATGCTCGCTCTCTCTCTCTCGCACGCTCTCTCTCTCAAAAATAAGTAAACATTTAAAAAATAATAAAATAAAAAATAAAAATGAAAGTATTTCATTTTTTCCTTCATAGAAAAAAATCAGTATGAACTTGCCTTTGAAAATAAGGACTATATAACTGCATTTAAGTCATGATAGAAACAAGTTGTTTCCAGAGTGTGGCTGGGGCACGGTGGGGGAGGACCGGCAGGGAAGAGGAGGAGCGTGAAGAGGAGCCAACCGGGTTAGGGAGTTCGCTGTGCCGACGCAGGAAAGGATTCGAGGAGCTGGGAACAGAGGAGGCGAGCCGGGAACAGAGAAGAGCACCGGGGCCGGGCATTCAGCTTTTCTCTGAACCGCCACGGTCTAGCCAAGTTCTCCCGGGACCTCCTTGTTTAAGAATTCCAGTGGAAAATTCCGCTTCCTCCTTTCAGGGCTGTGTCCCAGATGGGCACTCCTGGGGTCCCCCGCTTGGCCTCCATCCTTGTCTCTCTTGGTCCCTTCCCGGGGGGCTCTGCCCTGGGCCGTCCTCCGCCCCCTTCACACATTCTCTCTGGGAAAGTCATCAAATCCCCATGGAAAGTGATCAAATCCACCAGCCTCCGGACCGTCTTCAGCTCCTGTCCCTCTTCCAGCTCACGTCTACACCGAGCGCCTCGAGGGCGTGCCTGGGTGCGTGTGGAGGCACAAATCCGTATTATGGTAAATACAACCAGCACCCACCGGATTACCCAGGGGCCCAATAAAATGGAAAGCGTAAACCTGTACCTCCTGTGAGCACTTCTGCTGAGTGTAGACATTCTTTGTCTTCCACAAAGCAGTTAACTGTTCCTCCTCTGTAACTCGAGAGTGGACAATATTTCCAGACTGTCTCTCTCAGCAATGTGGCCTCGCTTCCACTCTTGCCATGCACCCCATTTGCACCACCCCCCGGCACCCCTTCTCTGTGACCGTTTGCGTCAAATGCTCTCCAAGACTCCTTCCTACATCCAACCCCTTTCAGGCCAGCAGGGCTAACCCTGGCTCTTAGGGTTGCCTCCTCCAGGAAGTCAACCTTCTCCTGAGCCCTCGCCCCCTGGTCTGAAAGCAGCCTGCAACGCACATCCCAGAAAGGCCTCCCCGTGCTCCTCGTGTGCCGTCCACTGCTGTAACTTATCTGCCAGGCTGTGCTCTGTCCGTGTTTGTGGGTGAAACAGACGGAGGTGTCCCAAGGGGGCGAGGGGAACATGGGGAAAGTGAGCCAAGGGCTCCAGACAACGATCGATTGGAATTCACCCTCTGCTGCTCCTTGCAAAGTGCTCCCGTCTCCATTTTCACAAATTGTGAGCAGCTGGTCATCAACTCTGTCCACCTCTAAACGACTTCAATTTAATTCCGGCCTTGCATTCCACGATGAGTCCCGAGAGAGGAAATTATTCTGTGACTTACACTAGGACTGACCAGAAGTGGCCACCCCTGGGCAGAATAACACGGAGAAAAGAGGCATATCTGGCATGCGGA
Organism: Cryptoprocta ferox; assembly: GCA_028646485.1. Lineage (NCBI taxonomy): Eukaryota > Metazoa > Chordata > Mammalia > Carnivora > Eupleridae > Cryptoprocta > Cryptoprocta ferox. The sequence goes on from CM053569.1 coordinate 70,430,042, forward strand.
CCAGAAGGACCGCCCCCCTCCCCTTTACATTAGCTGAAAGCTTCTTCCTGCCGCTAGAAAGTTTTCCCATCAAAATTAAAACAAGAGTAACAGCCAGTCATGGCTCCTCTGCTCAAATACGCTAAATGCCCCTGTCCCCCCACCCCCAGCAACGTGGGGGAAAAAGAAAGTTCTCGTTTTGCGCTATTTTTAAATCGCAGTTTCCCATTCTTTCAACTTTTTCGGGAGGAAACTGCACAGGATCCGGTTTTGCAATTCTGACGGTCACTGGTTTCATGTGTCCATCTGGTAAGTTTTCAGAGGCGAAGTTCAAGTCTCGGGCCCAAAGCTCACTCTGCGAAACGTCGGGGTTCCACCTTCCTGTGATGCGTTCCTATTCCTTTATTGAGAGCAAGGTCAAAACCTTGTATCGGCGTCCTCCGAATACACTCGACGTCATTCCGTAGGCTTTTGGGTGAGGATTCACATAGCTTTGTCCGTAGATTCTCTTAGTCGCGGAATTTTAGGGCTGGGGCATCAGGCTGCGGGAACCTAACCCATGGCTCTCGCTTCGTGGATGAGGACGGGGCCCGTGAAAGGATCTTCCCGGGGCAGCGCCAGGTTTCCCAACCCTCGGCTCAATGCCTTCTCTGTTAGTGTCATCAGTAGCTCCGTCTACAATTCGAGTGACGTGTCGCATATTCTGAACAGAGCAAGGCACCATCTCTAGATTTTATATTGGGACTCACATTCCAAGTCGGGTTCCTTAGTTTTTTGTTTGTTTGTTTGGGGGGGGGGCCCTTGGCAGGAAGGGGGTGGAGAGAGAGGCCATGGCTCCTTAGGACTGCATGCTGGGTGACTACCGCATCCCATCAGCCAGCACAGTTGAGGTGGTTTCCACCACATAAAGAATTGGCGACACGGGGCCTCGATCCAGAGTCGTGCGTGAGAAGTGAGACCAAAGGTGGGGTGGAAAAGGGGATCTAGGCTCCTGATGCCGTGCAAACCAAGTATGTGACCGGCGGTTTCCCCTTGCCGCTGAGTGGGGTTTGACGTGTCAACTGGAATTCCTCCTCTGGTTTGAGTAAATGAAATGTGATGACACTACCCGTCGAGGGCTGATTAATAAAGGTTTGGAGAATAGAGTAGTTGTTTCATGCCCTTGCGCTGGGGGAAGGGGAGGGAGGGCTGGCCGTGAGCGGCGGAATGAGAGCCTGACTTATCTTTTAGGTTCTTTGCGAAGAGGTAGAGAGGGGACACGTTACCTGATGGTATTGGCACATGCTGCAGAAACTTCGGAACCCCCCCTGCGGGCACTGCAACCTCACTTCCCACCAACAGACTGGCGGGTTCCCACCTAGAGTTCCTGCAAGGGATTCCCAGTCTACACCTTGTGTTGTCAGTCCGCAGATCCTATGATGAGGAGGACCTCAAAAAGCTCTGATGGCAAAAAGCCTTCCCACTCAAAAAGGGTGAGAATGACACGGACAGATTTCCTACCTTCCTCCGTTTACCAATTTCCAATATAAGGTGCGGCTTAGACGTAATGTAGGGGGCAAAATATATTTAAGCCTGATCACTATGTGATAAAGCTGCCCGATGATCGAGATTTTGGGGTGGGGAAGAAAGCTCGGTATCATTAATTCTGAAAAGCAAATCCCATCAAGGGGGTAAAAATGAGTATCGGTGCAGTGTCAGGTACAAAACAGTCCTAGGGCAGCTCTGATCTTGGCGGAGAGTCTGAGACAGTGCAGGGGAAAGAGCAAGTTATCTGGGGTCAGAAGACGCAGGACCGAGTCTAGCAATTCCAGCCACTGGCTCTGCAACCTTACACAAGCCCAAGGTCACCTCCTCAGCTGTAGAATGTGGTAACTACCGATATAAAAATGCTTGCAAGATAGTTGGGCTCAAAGGAGTTAAAGAAAGGTTACTTGTTGCCATTATTGTAACGAAAACTTTGACTTTCCTATTTTTATCACACACATGTGCATTGTCCATTTCACGTTTGCTAATTTCTGTACTTCTGTCACGTTGTCACCAAAGAGCAAGAAATGCTTTGGTTCACTTGGCCTGAATTGCAGGATGATCTCTCTGACCTCCGTCTTACAGCTGTGAATCTTCTATTTCTCTGTTCTCCTTTGTAACAGTCTTCCATTCCATTTCCGCTTCCGTTGCAGGGAATCCCCATCACCCTCCCCCCCCCCCCCAGCTTTTCAAGTTCATTTTTCTTCTCTCCCAGGAGGCAAAGGCTGGAAGGGAATTCTGCAGTCTTTCTGCTCTGAAAGTATCCAACTTCCTCCGCAAAGGGGTGATTTTCTGACTCCAGCACCGAGAGCACATCGCTTCCTTTCCTACATTGCTAGAGCTGCCTTAGTTGGGATTTCTTCCTCTTCACTAAAAGCAGAGGAAGGTGAGGGAGCGGAGAGATGGGCTGTACAAGGTGAGTTACACTTGGGCTCCGAAGAGCTTTGTGGGACTCATCCTGAGACAGGAAGTGATGAAATCGGCTCTCGCATGAACCGAGAGGCGGTCATGTGCGCTCGCCCACTTCCTGTCTCGACTGGCCAGAGGGGAGGTTGGTGAGGGGAAAGCAGAGCTTGGGGAAGTAGGTCGTGGGGAGAGGGAAGAGGAGGCTGAGGAGAGGCTGTGAGAAAGTCCCAGTGCTGTCCCTTATCCCCCTCCCTCATCCCTCTGGGGCCAAGATTCAGCAAACTGCTTACTCTCAGTCCCTCACTGGGAAAGAGAGCTGAATGTAAGTGTGTCCTCTGGGGCTCTTTGGTGCCACTGACAATGCTAATATGAGAAAGTACATACACACTCTGATTGTTCAGAGTCCACATACCAGCCGGCCTTCCACAATTCTTCTAAAGTCACATGGACGAAGGTAGAGAAAGGGATGGATTACTAGGTATGTGGGCACCAGGTGTCCTCTATCACCTTGGGCCAGCTTAGTGATTCCTCTCATCCATTATGGAGAGGTGGCAGAGTTAAATGGCTGCACACGGTGGAGAGGAAAAGGAGGGAAACTTCAGAGAAGACTTTTTATATAATGAGAGCCCTTCAGACCGGTGACAAAGGGGACTGACGGTGCTATGGTTGGACCGTGCACTGGGTGCGCTCAACAGGCCCCCACTGCTTGGTGCCAAGGTTCAGGCCCTTTTCTCACATTATCGATACCAGAACAAGAAAAGTCACAAGCAAATGAAGCAGATGATAATCAAAGGTGGGGGGACAGCATATGGTCTCGGGGGGGTCCACCTCGAGGGAAGGACTGGGGAAGGGTCTGGGTGAGGTCCGCACCACGAACGAAGGTGAACTCAAAATGAGGTTGTATTTGGTGAATGAATTTTGTGCTGAGCCACACGCTTAGCGACATCCCGGGCGCTGCTGACCTGCTGACTCTCCCGCTGACACTTAACTCCCCAGGCCCTTAAATTAGATGTCCCACCAGTTCTACCCAGTGGTCACGGCAGGGAAAGAAACCCCGGGCAGGGAAACAAGAGCTCGTCCATCAGAAGCTGGATTTGCAATGCTGGTTTGGTGGTGCCTTTGATTATCCCAGGCCCCTCCTGTCACGGGGGGTGGGGGTGGGGGAGCGGAGGTGGGGGGAAGGGCTCAGCCCCATCCCAGTTGACAAGGGAGTCAACTGAAGCCCCCTGGAACCTAGAATTTGAACGTCACAGTCAATGACAAGCTCTGGGAGATTCTTCCTTGCAAACTACGAAGCTTTAGAAAACACCTTTTTCCCCCAAACTCATTTGTAAGCTAGAAAAAGTTGCCTTTTTTAGTGATAGTAGTAATTCACCAAGTCAAAGAACGGGTACAGAGACCCTGAGTTGAACCTTAAAAACTGTGACAATGTCAAGATAAAGTTTCATAAGGTAAGCCAAGCAAAAGCAAATAAAAAATACTCATGTGATGGGGGCGCCTTGGTGGCTCAGTCGGTTAAGCGTCCGACTTCAACTCAGGTCGTGATCCCACAGTTCGGGAGTTCGAGCCCCGCGTCGGGCTCTGTGCTGACAGCTCGGAGCCGGGAGCCTGCTTCGGATTCTGTGTCTCCCTCTCTCTCTGCCCCTCCCCCACTCACGCTTTGTCTCCCTCTCAAAAAGAAACAAACATAAAAAAAGTACTCATGTGACAAAATAAAGTCCTTCTTCAGGCCTAGTACACACCCTGAGGTGCGTAATTTCGGTAGAACCGTAGACTCTATATTACCCCATAGAGCCACAGGCACAGATCAGACCCTCAGGTGCATTTGAACTCCAACCACTCAGGCCTCCAGGCCAAATGTCCCACTTTTCCATATCCCTGTCAGCTCCCTTCCCTCTCTGAGAAGCAGGTGCGACACACCTTCACGACACCCCTCAAGTGCCTCACCCCCTGGGGATGCCTAAATCACTGCCCCTCCTTTATGTCAAGTATGACGCAAGTTTATCAACTTCCGTTTCTCCATTTTCCGACTCCTTGTCTACATAGGATCTAGCGCTGTGTCATCCAAGTCATCTTTCCTCTCGCCGCAGAGCTGTGGTTTTCAAACTGTGGTCCTGGAACCCTTGGAGTGCCACAGAGCCTCTGAGGGGCCAGCGTACAGAGCTTGAGGAAAGGATTAACAAGTCAGGGCTGCTGGACTCTTTCCCTTCCCCCACCCGTTCCACAGCAATCTTGCTTCTTTCCATATTAGACGTGGGGGTTCCAGGTCACCTTGGAATGTCCTACTCAGATAAGGAATCCACTGCCAAGTTCAGGTAGAGGAGATGGGGCCTGAGCAAGAGGCCGTCATCACACACTGTTACTGGACTGATGGGTACTGTCATCCCCAAGGTGACCTCAGCTTCTACCAACAGGCTCTGATGTGCTTGTATCCATGCGAGTCCATGATTGGATTAGACCCCCAACAACATCTCCTTAAAGTAGGACTTACCGTTCCCATTTGATGGGCAAATAAACTAACCCAAAGAGGCAAAGGACGTCCTGGGTGGTTACGGCTATCAAGTCAGAGCCACGGTGCACACCAGTGTTCGGATGTTGAACCCCAGCTCTGCCCACAATCCTGCAGAACACGTATTCTGACGCTCTCTTACTCCCGGTCCTACACCTGCACACTAACTCCTTCCTTTGATCTCATCCTCCCAAGAAGGCCTTATCAATTTCCCAACTTAAAGAGGGTCTGAGGGAAGAAACAGGAGTGAGAAAGGAAGATCGAAAAGGCCACCCTTACTTGGGACTTCTAGAAATCTCCTGCGCCCCTTCAGGCTTCGTCACACATGGCCCTCCCAACACGAGCTACCCATGGCCAGTATTTGGAAACAAAACATGCAAATTACTGAACATGCCTAACAGACACGATGAAACTATCCAAAGTCGGCAGCTGGCCTCATCCAAACGTGCGTTTCCTTGACACGCCGGGCGCACTGCTGGCTGTCGGGTAACTTCCCTCTGCCCTTAAATGACTTCAGGAAACGGGTGATTCCAAACTAAACACATGTGCAACTTCTCGGCTCGTACTAGAAATATTACAAATGAGTATTTCTTAGAATCCTAAAGTCACAGCCAACAAGAAGGATTAGAAGGGGGTCGATAAGGAACAGAATATAGTCCCTCTGTTTGCCAAGAATACCCAGGACTTCGAAGTTTCTGCACCTCAGGTTAGGAACTGAAATACCGCCCTGCAGCATTTAGAATGTGCTGGGCTTCTATCACGTGGGACCGCGTCTCCCACATGAAGAACAGAGCGACAACTTCAGCTGCACTTTTCTAGAGCTGGTGCGGAGGGGACCATAAGTAAGAGAGGCTGACTTGTTCCAGGGCAGAGAACACCCCAGCCAGAGCTCGACACAGGCACAAACGCCTTCGGTGTGACACCCCCAGTACTGTCTCCAAGGAAGTGTGTTTCGAAAGGTCTTTTTCTCAGAACCGCGACGGGGAAGCCTTCAACGAAAATGCCTTCTCCCTGGAACATGGGGACTCTGAAGCAAGGTCTGCGTGAATGTACGTGCACCCCGGATTTTTAATACTTCACCTGAGCAGAAAAGTCAATTAGCTTCGGCAGCAGGACTTTGCCCCCTTCGTCACTCTTCAGGAAATCCAGCAGGCTGCCTGTTGATAGAGGAGGGACATGTCAGGGTAGTTCCAACACACAAGACCAAGTCCAAACAAAAGTCCCACAATCGTGACTATTAGTGCGGGGCCCCGCACAACGATCGCTTTACAATTCCGTATGGCCATGGTGCCCTTCTCTTGAAGCCCAGCCCCCTCTCACCGGCTACTTTTGACCTGGCGTGTAATGGAGCGTGTGGTCCAGGTCAGAAAGGCTGACGGCGGACTCTGTTTTTCAAGCTCCAGGTGTTTGAGAGCAATGCATTTCAGAGCACTTTGCACCCGGCACCACGGTACACTTAGCGTAGCTGCCAGAGCTTCTCAGGGACAGACGCCAGCAAGTCCTCATAGGGGACCTGCCTGAAGCAGGCACTGGGCTAGGCTCGCTCTTATCCGTGTCCAGCCAAAGTGCAGAACTCAGCCTATGCTACAGGTGCTCAATGAGTGCATGTGAACATACTGTGCTTTGTAACTAAAAGAAAGTGGGTCAAAAACCCCTTCCCCGCTTCCTATGGCTTCATCTCTAAAACGACACCTGCGTTCTCTCCGAGAACTTGAAGTGTCAGCCTTAGGCAAGTCGCTTACCTGTAACGTCTTAGCCCGTGTAAAGTGGGCGTGGCCTCCCAGCTATCATCAGGGTCCTTGCGAGGACAGATTTAAAGCTCGGGCCACGGAGCTTGGCAGGTAGTAAGTGCTCAATAAATGTCCTGCTACTCCATCCACGGCACGGAACTATGGTACGTAGCCCTGAGATTGCTGAGACTAAGCGAGATCGCCCAGGGAAGGCATCAAGAACAATCTGGTATACAGTAAGTACTCAATAAAGGCTAAGCATCGTTAGGTGGAAAAACGAATATTTACATTTATGATTCCGAATGCTACCAGCTGCTGAATTCAACACGTATTTACTGAACTCCTAAATCTTATCCTCAGCCTGGTTTCTGGGTTATAGAAACCTAAGCCACAGGAACTAAGTATTTGGGTTTTTTTTTTTTTTTAAACAATGTCCTTTTCTGGAAGGATTCAGAGTGACTAACATTCCTTTTAATGTTTTTTTTTTTTTTTTTTTGAGAGACAGAGCAAAACAGAGCACGAGTGGGGGAAGGGCAGAGAGAGAGGGAGACACAGATTCTGAAGCAGGCTCTGACAACTCAAAGCCTAACACGGGGCTCGAACTCAGGAACCATGAGATCATGACCTGAGCCGAAGTCGGACGCCTAACCGACTAAGCCACCCAGGCGCCCCAGACTGACTAACATTCTGAAATATTTATATATGTTAGATAAGAAAATGTAACATCCAACTTTATATTCACGTATGACATTACACTATCATCCCCATTAAGCAGGATGATTGTTAATTCACTACTGTGTATGTTTCTTTCTTTTCTTCCTTCGTTCCTTCTGAAGAGTTTTAAAGAGCCATTTGGCAATTTGTTAGTGTCTCTAACTGAACAGAGGAAGAAGGACGGTGATTCAAACCCTGTTACCTGAAGGTAGTAACAGTGGGACAAAACGTGGTTGCTGGAAACGTCTTCAGTGACCCTGACTGCATAGGAATTTAACTTCCAACAGTTTTAAAAATGTTAACGTCTTATAAACTTTTCAAATAAATGTTTATTTTTGAGAGAGTGAGCGAGCGAGAGCGGGGTAGGGGCAGAGAGAGAGGGAGATGGAGGATCAGAAGCAGGCCCTACACTGTCAGGGCAGAGCCCGATGCGGGGCTCGAACTCATGAATCATGAAATCGTGACCTGAGCTGAAGGCAGACGCTTAATGGACTGAGCCAACCAGGCGCCCCAAAATGTGAACATTTTATATACTTTTAAAAGTTTTTTAAATGTTTTTATTTATATGAGAGAGAGAGAGAGAGAGAACGAGTGAGCGAGGGAGGGGCAGAGAAAGAAGAGACACAGAATCCAAAGCAGGCTCCAGGCTCTGAGCTGTCAGCACAGAGCCCGACGCGGGGCTCGAACTCATGAACCATGAGATCATAAACTGAGCCAAAGTTGGACGCTTCACCGACTTAGCCGCCCAGCCCCTCAAAATGTTAACATTTTAAAGTGACACCCTGAACATTCAGATAATGCTCAAGAGAAAAATGAACTCATTTTAGGATTTTTTGAATTCCCATTTTAAGTATATAACAAAAATACTCTTACTTGAAATATGTATTTTTTTGGACAAATATTTATTAGGGGCCTACTGTGTATTGTGTGCCATTCTTGTGACTAATATGTATATGAAGACAAATGCAGAGAAAATAGACTATATATTATCTCTATGATTCCGAGAATACTTGAGATATTTCTGGCGAGGTGGTGTATGAGCATGCTTTGTTTTCCCATAGGTTCTGATTTTTCAGTAGTGAGCATGCTGTTTTAAAGTTTTTTTTAAATGTTTATTTATTTTTGAGAGAGAGAGAGAGAGGCATGAGCATGGGAGGGGCAGAGAGAGAGGGAGACACAGACTCCAAAGACAGACTCCAGGCTCCCAGCTGTCAGCACAGAGCCCAACGCGGGACTCGAACCCACGAACCGTGAGATCACGACCTGAGCTGAAGTTTGACGCTTCACCACTGAGCCCCCCAGGTGCCCCGAGAGCATGCTGGTTTCGAACGAAAATGATCTGAACGTTCTTTGAACGTTTAACCGTCTCCCTCCTGGAGCGCTGAGGCTGTCACACGCGCTGGGTCTGGGGGCGCGCTCACCCTTGGCCATGTACTCGGTGATGATGTAGATGGGCTCCTCCCTGGTGACCACGGCGTACAGTCTCACCAGCTTGTCATGCTGCAGGGTCTTCATGAGGTTCGCTTCCTCCAGGAACGCCTGCACAGACATGGTGCCTGGCTTCAGGGTTTTCACGGCCACTTTGGTACTGTTGTTATAGTAACCTAGAAAGAAAGCAGAAGAGGGGGCACGTTTTACTAAACTGCAACCCAAAAACGCTACGCAGAGTTCAAAGAAAACGTCGTTCTAGATGGAAGAAAACTTACACAAAACCCTCTCCCAGTGTTAACATTCGGGGAGGCTGGGTCAAGGGTGGATGAGAATTCTCCGTACCATCTTTACCAAAGAAATCTAAAATTATTCCAAAATCAAAAAGTTTTCATAAAACAATATTTTTGAAAAAAAAAACCCTCTATATGCGGGGCACCTGGGTGGCTCCATCAGTTAAGTGTCCGACTCTCGATTTAGGCTCAGGTCATGATCTCACAGTCTTGCAGGATCGAGCCCTGCATGGGATTCTCTCTCTCCCTCTCTCTCTGCCCCCTCCCCCTCTCATGTTTTCTCTCTCAAAATAAATAAACATTAAAAAAAACCTTCTATATTCTATATGCACGCCATCATGGGGACTAAGATTTTCCTCTAATTAATAAAGTGTTTTTTATTCAAGAACAACAACAAACACACCCAAAGCCTTTTATACTCACACACACACACACACACATGCACACTCAGGTCTGGAAGAAAACACTAAAATATGCCAAATACCAGCTCTCTCCAAAGCGCAATTAGAATGATTTCAATTGTGTTCACCATGGCTTTAACTACCACATTTTCTACAATGAGTATGTATTATTTTTGTAATCAGGAAAAAAGACTTGCATTCTGAAAAGTTATTTATGTATACTGAATTCAAGTACGGTGTACTAGAGTCAGATAAGCATTTCCCAAAGGTGAAAGAGAACTGGACTTAGGTGACTGTGAGCAAATGCGTCTGTGCTGAAATGTCTGGGGACCGCTGCCCTCCCCCACCCTCCCCTGCCCAGGAGATGAAGCAGAAAGCAACGAGAGCCCTGCCTTGAGGAACGCTGTCTGACTTGCCTAACCTCCTCGCTTCCCACACTTTCTTTCCCACAGGACACTTTTCACACCCTGCGGAAGGTGCTCTGGGAAATACTAACTCCTTTATATAGTTTCCCCAAGGCGCTACTTTTCTGGAACCTGACCCAACGATGTGCTTGATTCTGAGCCGGATTTTCTCCTGGTTGTCTCCAGTCTTTTCTCAGTGGTTTGGCAAAGCAGAAATATAGATAAGCACGCTCCTCTTTCCTTTCCTTTCTTTCCAGACTTGCCTTGGAAGTGCCAGGAAAAAAGGTGAGGGAGGAGTGGTAGCAGGTTACGACCCCAAATCTCCCTGCAGGTTCCTCGACCTGGGGTGTTACAGCGTTTTTTACCAGCCCTAAGAAATGGTCATGTACAGTGTCTGGTCTCTTTGTTAGGTCACATAATTATCTGTATATGTCCAGGATACTGAGATGGCCGGCAGCACACTCAATAAAATATCAATGAGGAAGGGGCGCCTGGGTGGCTCAGTCCGTTGGGCATCCGACTTCGGCTCAGGTCATGATCTCATGGTTCGTGAGATCAAGCCCTGCATCAGGCTCTGTGCTGACAGCTCAGAGCCTGGAGCCTGCTTCAGATTCTGTGTCTCCCTCTCTCTCTCTGCCTCTCCCCCACTCATGCTCTGTCTCTCAAAAATAAGTAAGTGTTTAAAAAATTAAAAAAATAAAATTAAAATAAAAAACAGTATCAACAAGGATGCTCTCTGGGTCATAGAATATGGAGTGACTTTTACGTTTGTTCTTTTCCATTTGGATTAATTTTGTAAATGATTATTTAAAATTGTAAATGTTTTTTTGTTTTTTTACAAAAGGAATTATTTTTTAAAGGAAATTATGTCTCTCTTTCCACACCTCCAAATGGGCAAGAAGAAGTATTAGTTTACAGCTAAGAGTCAACTATATATAGTTAATAATTTTTCTTCTGATCATGAACATGAATCACTCTATCAAAACTTTTCCTTTCATATTCCACTTTGATTTGTACTTAATGGAAGCCCACAGGGCTGTACGGAAAAATGTAAAGTGCAATATATAAAGTAAAATAAGTGTTAGAACATATGAATGAGACAATAGAACGCTGACAAAATATTCTGTGAGGTCATTTTCAGAAGCTACAACTTATACAAATTAGTGGAATCATAAATATATTAAATTGACTTTCCATCTAAATGCGTAATTATGCACAATATGACCGCTCTAAGAATTACAGCCCTTAAGAGTAAACTTAAAGGAAAATCCATCAACAAAAATCCATTAAAATTGCATTTGAATCGAGAAGATTCATTATCTCAAAACTACAATGACATATCACCTTGCTCCTGTCAGAACGGCCAAAATCAAAAATGTGAGAAACAACAAGTGTTGGTGAAAACAAGTGTGGAGAAAAAGGAACCCTCGTACACTGTTGGTGGGAATGCAAACTGGTGCAGCCGCTGTGGCAAACAGTACGGGGGTTCCTCAAAAAGTTAAAAACTACCCGATGATTCAGGAATTGGACTACTGGGCATTTACCCCCAAAATACAAAAACACTAATTCAAAGGGATACATGCACTTGTGTGTTTCCTATAGCATTAATGACAATAGTCAAACTATGGAAACAGCCCCAGTGTCCATCAGTAGATGATTGGATAAAGAAGATGTGGTGTGTGTGTGTACACACACACACACACACACACACACACGTGCGTGCGCGCGTGCACACACACACACACACACACACAGTGGAATGTTATTCACCCGCAAACAAGAATGAAATCTTCCCATTTGCAATGACATGGATGGAGCTAGAGAGTATATTACTAAGCGAAATAAGGCAGAAAAAGGCAAATGCCAAATGATGTCACTCATATTTTTGTGGCATTTAAGAAGCAAAACCAATGAGCAAAGGAAAAAATAGAGAAAGAGACAAACCAAGAAACAGACTTTTAACTATAGAGAATGAACTGATGGTTATCAAAGGAGAGGGGAATGCCGGATGGGTGAAATAGGGGATTAAAGAGCACACTTTCCATGATAAAAATTTTTTAAATTAAAATAAAAATGAAGATTCATTATAAATTTGTTCAAATTTATATATCTGTATTTACGAATATATGAACATATCTATATGAATAATGAATTCAGAAAAGTTGCAGGATACAAAGTTGATATTCAGAACTCTGTTGTATTTCTATACAGTAATGATGAAGTAGCAGAAAGAGAAATTAAGAAAACAATCCCAATTACAATTGTACCAAAAGGAATAAATATCTAGGAACAAATATAACCAAGGAGATAAAAGATCTGTACTCTGAAAACTACAAAACACTGATGAAAGAAATTGAAGATGACACAAACTAATGGAAAGATATGCCGTGGTCATGGATTAGAAGAATTAATATTGTTAAAATGTCCTTACTATGCAAAGCAATCTACAGATTCAATACACTCCCTATCAAAATGCCAACAGCATTTTTTTTTTACAGAACTAGAACAAATAATCCTAAAATTTGTATGGAACCACAAAAGACCCTGAATAGCCAAAGCAATCTTGAGAAAGAACAGCCAAGGGGATGTCAATCAGATTTCACCATATAGTACAAAGTCGCAGTAATCAAAACAGTGTGGTATTGGCACAAAAATAGACACATACATCAATGGAATAGAAGAAAAAGCCCATAAATAAACTCATACTCATATGGTCAATTAATCTATGATAAAGAAGGCAAGAATATACAATGGAGAAAAGATAGCTTTTACGAGACATGGTGTCAGGAAAATTGGACAGCTACATGCAAAAGAATGAAACTGGGCCACTTTCTTACACCATTAACAACAACAACAACAACAACCTCAAAATAGATGAAAGACTTAAATATAAGACCTGAAACTATAAACCTAAAAGAAAGCATAGGCAGCACTCTCTTGGACGTCAGTCTTCACAACATATTTTGAATACGTCTCCTCAGGGAAGGAAAACAAAAGCAAAACTAAACTACTGGGACTACATGAAAATAAACAGTTCCTGCACAGCAAAGGAAACCAACAAAATGAAAAGACAGCCTACTGAATGTGAAGAGAGATTTGCAAATGATACAGCCAATAAAGGGTTAATATCCAAATATATAAGGAACTTATACAGCTCAACACCAGAAAAACCAAATAATCTGATTAAAAATGGGCAGGGGACCTGAACAGTCTTTTTTCTAAAGACTTACAGATGGCCGACAGATATAAGAAAAGACGTTCAACATCACTAATCATCAGGGAAATGCAAATCAAAGCCCCAATGAGATCTCACCTCACACCTGTCAGAATGGATAGTACCAAGAAGACAAGAAATAACAAGTGTTGGTAAGGATGTGGAGAAAAAGGAACCCTCATGCACTGTCGACAGGAATGTAAACTGGTACAGCCACTGTGGAAAATAGTATGGAGTTTCCTGGGGAGCCTGGGTGGCTAAGTTGGTTAAACGTCTGACTTTGGCTCAGGTCATGATCTCACGGTTCATGAGTTTGAGCCCCGCGTTAGGTTGTGTGCTGACAGCTCAGAGCCTGGAGCCTGCTTCGGCTTCTGTGTTCTCCCCCTCTCTCTCTGCCTCTCCCCTGTTTATACTCTGTCTCTCTTTCTCTCAAAAATAAATAAACAATAAAAATAATTCTTAAATAGTATGGAGTTTCCTAAAAAAATTAAAAATTGAAATACCATATGATTCAGTAATTCTACTTTTGGGTATTTACCTAGTGAAAATGAGAACATTAATTCTAAAAGATATATGCAACCCTATGTTTATTGCTGCATTATTGACAATAGTTAAGATATGGAAGGAACCTAAGTGTCCATCAGGAGAGGAGTGGATAAAGAAGTCACACACGCGCGTGCGCGCGCACACACAATGGGATTTACTCAGCCATAAGAAAGAATGAGATCTTGGCCTTGGTAGCAACATGGACAGGCCTAGAGGGCATTATGCTAAATGAAGTCAGAGAAAGATAAATACCATGTGATTTCACTTACATGTGGAGTCTAAAAAAACAAAATAAACGAACAAACAAAAAGCAAAAAGATTCAACAGAGAACAAACTGGTGGTTGTCAGAGGGGAGGAGGTGCGGGGATGGGCACAATAAGTGAAGGGGATGAAGGCGTACAAACTTCCTGTTATAAAATAAGTCAAAGAGATGCTAAGCACAGCATAGGGACTCTAGTCAATAACATTGCAACTATGTTACGTGGTGACAGATAGTCACCACACTTACTGCTTACCACAGTGAGTGATGTGCAGAATTGTCAAATCCCTATGTTGTACGTCTGAAAGAAATGTAACATTGTGTGCCAACCATACTTCAATAATAATAATAAATGCAAAAAATAAATTACATAACATGCAAAAACACTTTATACATAGATCCTCAGTTACGTGACTGTATCAGTGGCAAAACATAGCAAGAAAATACATTCTCTTTGCCACGTGTAACCGACAAAGGACTAGTGTCCAGAATATATAAAGAATTCCTACAAATCAATAAGAAAAATAGAAAAATAGGCAAAGGCTTGAATGGGCATTTTGAAAAGAAGAAGTCCGAATGGCTGACAAACACGTAAAAAGAACTCAATCTTATTAGTAACCAGAGAAATGCAAATAAAGCTATAGGAAGAAACCACCACCCAGCTCGACAAAAATCACAAAGCTGACGACGTAAGTGCTGTGAGCACATGACCGTGGTGGAGAAACTGGAGCAGCCCCCCAAGGCCTTCTTCTGTGCTCTTTTCTGGGTGTCAGCTGTGAAATTCAGCTGTGAAGCCTGTCTTTAACAATATTCCCAGGGGCCCGTGAAGGATGTTGACAGAACAGCCTCCTTTCAAGCACAATCATGTTGAGTGACCACACACACACACACACACACACACACACAGGCGTGTGGCCCACCTCCTTCTAGATACAATTCCGTTGATCAGGAAATGGCACACTGAGAACTCGTACATTTTCCTGGGACAAGCACTTTGGGAACAAAGTTGGCGATGTTTAGTCGAGTTGAAGATTCACACTCCCGTGATCCAGCAACTCGACTCCTGGCCACCCTAGAAAAACTCATGGACCCTTGATCCAGTACAAAAAACGTTCCTAGCAGAATTGTCATTCATAGTTGCTTCAAACTGGGAACAGGTCCAGTTCCGTCAATAAATAGTGAAATCGGGGGCACCTGGGTGGCTCAGTCGGTTGAGCGCCCAACTTCAGCTCAGGTCATGGTCTCACAGTTCGTGAGTTCAAGCCCCGCGTCAGAATTGCTGCTGTTGGCACAGAGCCTGCTTCGGATCCTCTGTCCCTCTTTCTCTGCCCTTCCCCTGTTCGCGCACCCTCTCTTTCTCTCTCTCAAACATTTAAAAATAAATAGTGAAATCAATGGCTAAACCACTGTACACCTGGAGTACAAATATAACACAATATGATATAGCAATGGAGGTAAGTGAACGGTAGCCACACCCAAAAACATGACGATTCTCACAACTATATTGTGGAACAGAAGAGGCAAGACTTAGGAAAGGGACAGGTTTTGGTATGATTCATTTATATAAAGTTTAAAAATAGGCAAAACTCTCCTATATTCTTTGAGGATGCACAGCCCCACGTACATATGTAACAGAAGTATAAAGAAAAGGAAATTATCACAAAAGTCAGAATGTCAGCTGCCTTTGGGCGGCGGTCTTTTTGGGGGATGGTGCGGTTGTGGTTGGTAAAGAGTAAGTGGGGGCTGCTGGCAGGTTTCCACCATGTGACCTCAGCGGCCACCACACCAGTTGTCATTTTGTAATTATTTGTGATGTTGAATATTTGCATTGTATGCACCTTTCAGTCTGCCGGTTATGTCACCCAACAATAAAAGCGAAAGAAACAAAACTGTTCTCCCTTTGGCATCAAACAATGGAACTCACTGAGCCTTTTACGTAAATAAAAGTATGGGTAAAGGATGAAGGAAAAAAATGCTTTCCAAGGGTAGGGAAAAACGTGGTCAGGAAATAGCACAGCTGCTGAAGATATTAAAAATGCTGATAAGGAGTTTGAGATGAACAGTGAATAAAACAGCTGGGTCAAGCGCAGCTCAAGAATGGCTTCCAAACTCACCGGGGCGGTAGTATTTAAACAAGAGGGTGAGTTTCCAACTTGCACTAAAGGCATGATTTTTATTCAGCACTAAGGATCAAATTGTACTTTACCAAGATATTCTCCAGTAGGGTATAGCTTCCATTAACCTAGTCATGGAGATTTGGGCTGGCATTACAGACAGACAGTGATTTTTTTCAAAAAAATCATTTGAGGGGGAGCCTGGGTGGCTCAGTCTGACTATTTTAGCTCAGGTCATGATCTCATGGTCCCTGAGATCTAGCCCCCCACCAGGCTTGGGATTCTCTCACTCTGTCTCTCTCTGCCCATCCGGAACTCACATGTGTGCCTTCTCTCTCTCTCTCTCTCTCTCTCTCTCTCTCTCTGTGTCTCAAAATAAATAAATGAACATTTAAACAAGAATTTCCTGAAGAGGGCCAATTTGGCACAGTTCAAGAAAGCCGGTGTGACGCTTTGAGAAAGCTCCATTTCCAGGTGTGACTGATATGACTGATTTGCTATAAAAAGCATCTAAGTTCCACAAAAGGGAAGCCGGGTTTCAAAAGAGATGCATGTGGTTCATTTCAGCTGGTGATTAATGTCAGTGCAACCGGCTCAAACGAACATTTATCAGGCAAAATTCAATGGAAAACAAGCTCCCTTTCTTCTGCAAAGTCTCTTCACAGATCAAGTGGTAACAGGAAACATCGTCTTTGGCTTCAGGGACCAGTCAGTTCCCTTGGAATCCAACAATCCGTGGGGGAAAGCGTGTCACCGAGCCAGATGTCAAGAGGATCACGCGAACGAGAGGAAACAGCTTGAGGGAGAAACTTCTTTCTTTTATCTCCACCCTCTCCTCCCCCAGAACAGGTCACTTCCTAGTATTTGTTCATGCGTTTCAGACCAAAAAAATCTGGACCATAAAATGTGACTGCCAGTCTATGAACTTCACAAAAATGTGAATTTACTTGGTTACCAGTGATATGATCTTTAATTTGTTCTACTGTCTCTACCAATGAGAAAAACTAGCCTGCTCATCTCTTGGGAAATAAAATATGAAAAGAGAAATAAAAAACTAAAACTCAGGCAGCTCTGCCGACCTTGCTATTACACCAATGCTCGGACGGATGGAACGAGACGCACAGACACACCCAGGAGGGGGGCATCCTTTGACCTCTGATCCGTAACATAATGTCACCAATCGTTTATTCTTTTGGTCTTATTCCCAGTATTCCTCTGCTAAATGCATTCAGCATATTGACGTTATTTCAATAGCAAAGGAAGCGCTCCCTGAAGGCCAAATTCATAGAACCGTATCTGCAAAAGATCCCTGGTCAAAATGTCTATTTTGCTCTTTTCTCTTTTTCTCTTTCTTTCCTTCCTTCCTTCCCTACCCCCTTCCTCCCTCCTCCTCCTTCCTTCCTTTCTTTAATACAAGACTAGGAGAAAAGCATGATTAAAAAATAACTATTAACGTCAATATCCTGGCAATCATACCATACTCTAGTTTTGCAACGTTACCATTGGGGGAAACTCATGGGATCTCTTTGTACTATTTACATACACACACACACACACACACACACACAAAAGCCTTACTGAAACAGAATTCACATACCATACCATTTACCTGTTTGAAGCATATAATTCATTGGTTTTTATATAATCAGAATTGTGTGCCTGGCAGCACAATCAATTATTGGGACATTTTCATCACTCCCCAAAGAAACCCCATAGCCATTAACAGTCATGTCCCCGACCTCCCAGCCCCACAACTGAGGCAGCCACTCATCTACTTTGTCTCTATAGATTTGCCTATTCACAATGTTTCACACAAATGGAATCACATAATATGTGGTCCTTTGTGTCTGGCTTCTGTCATTTAATATGTGGTTTTCAAGGGTCACCCCATGGTGGCATGTGTCGGTACTTTATTCCTTTTTATTGCTGAATAATATTTTATTGTATGGAAACAGTGCATTTTGTGTATCCATTCAATTGATGGACATGTGGGCTGTTTACAGTCTTTAGCTATTATGAATAATGCTCTTACAAACATTCATGTAAAAGTATTTGCATGGACATGTTTTTATTTATGTATTTCTTACAATTGCATGTGAATCTATAATGATCTCAAATAGAAAGTTTCTTTTAATGTTTATTTATTTATTTTGAGAGAGCACACATGAGCAGGGGAGGGGCAGAGAGAGAGGAAGAGAGAATCCCAAGCAGGCTCTGCACTGTCAGCCCAGAGCCCAAGGCGGGGCTCGAACCCATGAACCGTGAGATCATGCGTGGAGCCAAAATCAAGAGTCAGATGCTCAACTGACTGAGCCACGCAGGCGCCCCTCAAAATAAAACGTTTAATAAAAAAAAAAACCCCAGGAACTGGGGTGCCTGGGTGGCTCAGTTGGTTAAGCATCCAGCTTCAGCTCAGGTCATGACCTCACAGATCCTGAGTTTGAGCCTTGCGTTGGGCTCTGTGCTGACAGCTCAGAGCCTGGAGCCTGCTTCGGATTCTGTGTCTCCCTCTCTCTCTGCCTCTCAAAAGTAAATAAAACATTTTAAAAATATTTAAAGAAAAAGAGTTTTGCTTGTGCTCTGTCTCTCAAAAGTAAATAAAACATTTTAAAAATATTTAAAGAAAAAGAGTTTTGGGAATTGGTTATATACCGTGAAAGTCCATAACAGTACTGAACTATATACACTTAAAAATGGTTAAGACGGTAAATTTTATGTTATGTGCATTTTACCACATGCATAAAATTATTAGCAAATCTATTCAAATGATGAATTTTTCACAAGGTTTTTACCCCCCTTTCAAGCAATTTAAATAAAAAGCAACACTTTGAATAGAAGAGTTACTCATTTTTCAATGCCCCATTCTCCTCTCTTCTGAACTTTTCCCCCACCACCTGGGCACAGGCTAAAAGATGTTCTCTAAAATCAGTGGGAACATTTAGCAGGTGGCCAGTGGAAGCCCGTGAACAGGGGAGGGTGAGAAATGGGCCGGAGGTTCTAGAATATCTAGAATCGTAAGCCGAGGCTATCCTAGTCTGAGAAGGACCAATGTGCTTGAGCTCCGGGTGACAATTTCAGCACAGCCCTGGGCCACTCAGGACAAAACGGCCGCGAACAGGTCTACTCAGCCGTGTGCCTCCCCCCACCCCCTGCCCCCGCTGCTACCTCGCCCTTGACTTCCCACTAGCACACCCCCTTGTCAATTTCAAATGGCACTGGTGAGCGCCACCATCGCAAAGCTGGCAAAGTGGTTGGCATTCTACTTGCTAGTAGCCCTCAAGACAATTTTAAGAAAACACAAGGGGACTATCATAATGTCTTCCCCTCAAAGCGATAGCTTCCCAGACTAGCAGATCTTAACTCTTATCTCTTGGGGGCAAATAGCATGTGGTTTGATGCCTTCCTCTTGGCTTCACAGCTGAACACAGGGCGGTCGGCACTGAATTCCATTACCATCGCTTCATATGCAGGGTTACTGTCTTAGAGCAGGTGAGTACCCCGATTAAGTTCCCTCTACTTTTCTCTTCATGACAGGTATGCAATTCCTTTGCCAGCAAATATTCACAGGAAAGTCTAACTGGATTCTTTATGGTTTGAATTTGTGATTGAAATTGGGGTAAATCCACTAAAATATAGCTTCTCGTGGCTACAGTCAAATACAGTATAATAAAGATAAAAAAAATAGAGTGCACGGAACCATATTCTATAGGAAATGCGTCAGGTGTATCATCTCATTCTTCCTGTCAGCAACGGAGGAGATAGGTGTTTGCCCATTTTACTGATGAGGAAACTGATGAGATCAAATTAATTTGTAAAGAGCTGATTAGCAAGCGAGCCCAGGCCTCTGGGATGCTGGAGTGCCTGGCCTCTTCACCACGTTGAATGACTTTGGGTAAGCCGCTTATCTGAGTCTAGTGTCCTCGTTTATCAACTGATGACAATAATTCCTCTCTCGCAGTGTTACTGCAATGAGGACGAGAGATCACCGATGAATATGTGCACAGAAGGGGGGCCAGTGGACACTATGTAGCTCGGACAATGCTTCCTCCCCTCTGTCCTTCTACCTCATTGTGCCCACTTTGATCATCTCCCTCCCATTCGGAGTCAATGGCCCGGGTAGAAGGCAGGTCCCTGGTTCCCTAAGGAGCCAGCGGGGTTGGAGAAAACACGTTTGGGTGAGTGTGGAGGAGGGCAAGGACAGCCTCTCTTTAGAGAAGTTATGGCTTCTGAGAGAGAAGAGAATTCAAAAGGAGCAGGTTAATGCTGAAACCATCTGGGGAAAGCCCTTTTGGGGTAGAGGTTATTTACATGATCTTCAACAATCTCCTCACAGATTATTCATTAATTACGAAAGGGAATTAAAAAGTAATATTTACAATGGAGACATCTGGAGCACCTCATTAAAATCAAACAGACTATCAGCCATGATGGGATCAAGTGATATTTTGTGCCTCCTGGCCGATGCCCTGAGGACACAGTATCGCTTAGTACTTAGGGACTATTCACGCACCAAGGCAGTGCAGGAGCCAAATCATGAAAAAAATTCCAAATGAGGGGCATTCTACAAAACAACTGACCCGGGTTCTAGAAAATGTCAGTGTCATAAGGGATGAAGGGCCAAAGGACTGTTTCAGATCAAAGGATAGTTAAGACATGTCAACTAAGCGCAAACATACGATCCTAGGGAGCCAACGAGGATTACTGGGACAACTAGAGAAATTCTGGACACTATTAGATAATAGTATGCATCAATGTTAGATTTCCTGAACGTGGCCAACGTAGCATGTCAGCTAATGGCCCTGCTCTTAGGAGACACATGTTTTAGTATTTAGGGGTGAGAAGTCATCAACACCTGCAAATAACTCACAAGTGGTTCAACAACAAAAATAAAATATGTATGTATATGTGTGTGTGTGTGTGTATAAAAAAGATAAAGCGAATATAGTAAACTACTAACTGGTAAACCCAGGAGAAGGGTTTGCAATGTTTCTATTGCTGCCCCCATACTGTGGATAGTAAGAAATAAATACTTACTATTCCTGCCCCCATACTGTGGACAGTAAGAAATAAATACAAATACCTCAGGGGGATAAAGTAGGTGGCTTTTTTTTTCAATGAGCAGAAACAGTTTGATGATTCCTTGAAAAGTTTATAACAGAATTACCATGCCACCCAGCAGTTTCACTCCTAAAAGAATGTATATGCCCAAGAGAAACGAGAACATTTGTCTATACAATCTGCACATGAATGTTCATAGCAGCATTATTCACAATAGCCGAAAGGTGGAAACAACCCAAATATCCATCAACAGATAAACAGATAAACAAACTGTGGTTTATCCATACAATAGAATTGGGGCGCCTGGGTGTGGCTGTTGGTTAAACATCCGACTCTTGATTTGGGCTCAGGTCATGATCTCACCGTTCACAAAACCAAGCCTCACTCACATTGTCGGGCCCTGCTCTGTCAGCTTGGGATTCTCTCTCTCTGTCTCTGTCTCTGTCTCTCTCTCTCTCTTTCTCTGCACCTCTTCCACTCACACATAAGTACATATTCTCTCTCTAAATAACTAAATAAACTTTAAGTAAAGGGGGAATATTATTCGGCCATAAAAAGGATAAAATTCTGACACATGCTACAACATGGCTGAACCTTGAGGACATTATGTTAAGTGATGGGCACCAGTCACAAAAATGCAAATACTGTATGATTCCACTTCCATGAGGTACCTAGACTAGTCAGATTCATAGAGACAGAGAGTAGAATGGTGGTTGCAAGGGTCTGGGGGGAAGGAGAAATGGGCAATGACTACTTAACGGGTACAGTGCTTCCTTTTAGGCTGATGAAGATATTTTGGACCGTGACAGAGTTGGTGGCTGCACATCACTGTGAATGTAGTAAATGTCACTGAACATTGTTCACTTTGAGATGACTGATTTTACGTTACGCAGATTTTTACCTCCATAAAAAGGAAAAGAGCAGAGAAAGGGGGAGTTTGATATTTTGACTTGAACCAGAGGGTGTGAATTAGAAGACGCCACATCTGTAGCGAAACTCACACCCAGGAATCTGCTGACTGGGACGGAAATGGCGCATCCAATATGCACTACTGACTGGTTCTGAAATATGCCAGCCAAAATGAAGAATTCTAATTTACCTGAACGCCATAATATGTTCACAGACTTACAGTGCAGGAAGAACGCATCATATGCTCGGTCAGTATCAGCCCTATTTAAAAGATGCTTTGACTAAAGCAGCACCAGCAGGATTTCATAGGCAAAACTCTGATCCCATGGGCCAAGGTTCTGGAGGAGAAACCTCTCCCTCACAGACCCCTGGGTGGGCAAATGAAATGTCTACATCGCTACAGCAAGCTGAAAGAGTCTCTAGTTTCTGCCCGGCTGGGACTGCACAGTATTAAAAGCTGCTACCCTTTCTTCTCTCTAGAAATCATCGCTGCTTTCACTCACATAAAGCTGGCCCAGAAAAAGTGATCCAGTAAGATGTGTAGGACCTCACATGTTATCCTTAACCAGAGTAACTGCACTTTCAGTTAGAACCTTGAAGAGAACATGAATTTTTTTTAAAAAAGTTTTCGAAAATTCTATCACCATAGAAAAAGAAATTCGCATTCAATGTAAAAAACTTTAGAAAAGACAGATGGGGGGGGAAAAATCCCTTGGAGAAAGTACTGGTATAATTTTGGTGTAATTCTTGTCAGCCTGAGAAGGCAGGACTTAACGGTAAGGAATGATTCATTAATGGTGGCACTTTGAACATCTTTGGAAACTTTTTTGGTCAGAAACTGAAATAAGTGTGATGCTTCCTATCACGGCCACTAGTAAGAATGATCCTAATGCAGAACGTAATTTTCCCTGAGATGGAAGCAAATTTCGTGCACATTTTTTAAAGTATGTGTCCAGAGAATCCAGTCATGAGAGAATCGCGAACGAGTAGACACAACAATGGGGAGAACAACGCACTGCCCTCTTATAAATGTTTATTCTAAACTTTTTTTAATGTTTGTTTATTTTTGAGAGACAGAGCATGAGTCGGAGAGGGGCAGAGAGACACAGAATCCGAAGACAGGCGCCAGGCTCTGAGCTGTCAGCACAGAGCCTGACGTGGGGCTTAAACTCACAAACCGTGAGATCATGACCCGAGCCTAAGTCAGACACCGAATGAGCCACCCAGGAGCCCCTAAAAGTTTATTCTAAAAGAGATTTACTACGGTGGGGATGGGTGGGGGTGAAATAGACGAACGGGAGTAAGAGGTACAAACCTCCAGTTATAAAATAAACCACTCACGGGGATGAAAAGTACAGCATGGAAGATACAGTCACTAATATTAAAATAATGTTGTACGGTGACAGTGACTATACTTCTCATGGTGAGCAGAGCATGACATAAAGAATTGCTGAATCCCTTATTTTTGTGCCCCAGAAACGAATATAATATTGAATGTCAGCTGTAATTCAACTAAAAATTTAAAAATATGTATTTAAAAAAAGTTTTAAAAAAGAAGAGAGAGAATTGCAAGGAAGAGAGTCCAATCAAACAGATTTGCAGGCCAGTTCTTGATGCCAAGTGGGCAGAGCAAAACAAAAGAAATGCTGCTTCTGACATGGTTTAGTGTTTGGCTGAGAAAACGCATCAAAACTGGCTTGAGCCCTCATTTCCCTGGTAACCTTCTCCAGAGCCACGACTTACCCATCCAGACTTCCCCGAACTGCCCGGCACCAAGCCTTTTCATCAACTTGATGGACTCTCGTGGGATCTCCCAGGCATCCTTGTCCCATGGCTTTTGAGGTTTGGGACTAATACACGCCTTCTCCAATCTTCTGCACAAGCCATCTGACTGCTCTGATTTGCAAGAACGAAAGTTAAAAAGGTTGAGAAATGTCATGGTTTGTATTTTACCAATACCTATGAAGGAATTTCGACTACTTGTGTGATCACTTCCGGCTCGACACAGTCTACGAACCTAAAATGTTGTCGGGGTATCTTTTGTCTCATCGTGACTTTTGAAATTCTTACATGAAAGACAATTTAAAACTTGCCTTGATTTTATCCATTAGTACCGTTTGCAAGCCTCCAGTGTGCACTCCCTCAGAGTGGGTTCTAGAAATAAAGAGTACCCACGGCCGCCCTTCAACATCGACTTCGATCACACAGGGAATGAACCCAGAGGCTGCCCACAGGTTTGGCTTAACAGGGCTGAAAAGTGGCATTGGAGACAGAGGACCACTGACTTGCCACTTCTAAATATTTTCCAGTCATTGTCATGTCTGTTTTCTTTTACCCAGCATATGTATTACCTTACTACCTTTACCCCCCCACATATATATACACATATGTGTGTGCATGTATATATGTATATATACGTCTAGATACACAAAGACACATATCTGCAAATCTGCATCCTGATTCCAAATATTTAAAGATGTGTTGTAAAAATATGCACTACGTGAAAAGAATATTCATTTTGCTCTTCACGATTCTGGAACGTGAACTGTCAAACAGCACGGACGAGGTGGGAAGGACCAGGATAATTATCCACTAGGATCAAATCAGTCTTTAAATGCAGACTTAATTATAGGTGAATTTAGAATCAATTATAGAATCTGATCCTCCAACTTCATCCAAAGGTTGTGTGACGTAGAAGAATTTTAATATAAAAAAGTGTCTGACACTCTGCATCTCATGATCATCTGTTTTGCCTTGTCCGACCTTCGGGTTTTACTCACTTTGGTAATGCTTAATCATGTCACTGATAGAAGGAAAGGTGATTCGTGGAGAGATGTAATAACCCCCATTGTCCAGGCTTCTAATTTTGTAGTGCTTAATAACGTCACCATGCACAGGGTCATAATCTCTGACGGACAGAGAGAAGCTTCCTGTGAGAGCAAAACACAAGGAAAGATTACGCGTATATTTTAGAAGTAAGATCTGCCTTACGCAACACTATAGTACGCATTTTGCCATAAAACATGCAAAATGTAAATTAAGTATGTATGTAATGCATAGGTTTTAAGGGCCTATAAAAAGTCTGCTTGACAAATGAGGCTGGTATTTTGTTTGCTATGAAGCTTACCAACGTGGCATTTTCCTTCTGCACAATAGTTTATTATTTCGCTGCACTGAAAAGGTACTTTGATTTTCTTTCTCTTCGAGTTTCAAGACTTACCCTAAACCATAATGTTAGAGGCTCAGCAAACATAAAGTGTGGTAAGAAACGGCCATAATTATGTCTGTTTCCTATGTTCCTTTTTAGTAGGAAAACTAACCATTGGCGTTTATTTGTTATCAGACTCTAAAATTTTCACTACCAGCACATAATGTATCTCTTCCTAAAAAAGAATTCTAGACTGGTTTCTATGAATGATTTGTGAAGTAGAGATCTCTAAGAGGATTTAAACCACTTCCTACCTTTTAATGTTTCACTTTCTCTGATAAGAAAAGCCCCAGCACTGTTTCCGGGCGCCAGAAGTTGCCTTTCGGCGTCTTTCCTGGTTATGTCCTTGAAAAACCACCTGAGAAGACAGTGTGACATTTCATGGATATTATGCTCCAGGGAAGGAAAACGGTAAGCCACTGGGGGGCCTGGGGGGCTCAGCCGGTTAAGCATCTGACTCTCAATTTCAGCTGAGGTCATGGTCTCGCGAATTCGTGAGTTCAAGCCCCGCATCAGGCTCCTTGCACTCATAGTGTGGAACCTGCTTGGAATACTCTCTCTCTCCCTCTCTCCCTGCCCCTCCTGCATATGCTCGCTCTCTCAAAATGCATAAATAAAGGTAAAAACT
This sequence comes from Cryptoprocta ferox, assembly GCA_028646485.1. Lineage (NCBI taxonomy): Eukaryota > Metazoa > Chordata > Mammalia > Carnivora > Eupleridae > Cryptoprocta > Cryptoprocta ferox. The sequence goes on from CM053569.1 coordinate 70,455,867, forward strand.
TGAAAAAAAAAAGGAAAAAGATAAGGAATAAACATGAAAGCCAACGTAACAAATCACCCAAGATGACGTGTAAAGGACGAGTAAATGACTCACTCTTCTGTTTCCAAGGTGTTGACTTTGGCTACGTAGTTGCTGGGGATGAAACCCTCTCTCTTCGTTGAAAGGGATTTAGCCTTCCACCATTCTCCGTGTCTGGAATGGAAACAGACATCATAAAGTGCTTGTGTCCAATGAGTCAAGAGCTGCAATTGTCTTAAGGTGTTTGTTTTGGGGGGCGAGGGAGAGTGAGAGGAATCCTGGAACCCCAGAATCCAGTGGGAAATTCCCTCATTTTGCTGAAATAACAAATACGTTTAGAGACGAAGGCAAGGGCCAGCAGTCTCACAACTGGGTCACCGTGCCCAGCGGTGCGCAACCACGAGTTGGTGGAAATGGTTCCCATCTTGCGGAAGCAACATTTGTGACTTCCCCCCAGGACACATAAGAAACGCTTGAGGACCCTGACAGAAATGGGAGTCAAGGGAATAATGAACTATAGTTCTTATGTTATAAACTCCTTTGTTAAAGTGTGGAAACATTAATTTCCATAGACAGATGCTGTGGAAAGAAAGATATAGAAAACCATAAAATAGGGGCGCCTGGGTGGCTCAGTCGGTTGAGCGTCCACCTTCGACTCAGGCCATGATCTTGCGGTTCGTGGGTTCAAGCCCCAGGTTGGGCTCCACACTGGCAGTGTGGAGCTTGCTTGAGATTCTCTCTCTTTCCCTTTCTCTGCCCCTCCCCCCCTTAAAATAAATAAACTTAAAAAAAGTATATTCAGGGCGCCTGGGTGACTCAGTCGGTTGGGCATCTGACTTCAGCTCTGGTCATGATCTCGCGGTTTGTGGGTTCGAGCCCCAGCCTCAGGCATAGCTGACAGCTCAGAGCCTGGAGCCTGCTTCAGATGCTGTGTCTCCCTCTCTCTCTGCCCCTCCCCTGCTCGCACGCTTTCTCTCTAAAATAAATACATATTTTTAAAAAAAGGAAAACCATAAAATAAATAATTCCAAGCAGGCAGGCTCATTCCCATGTCCTTGGCCTCAGCATGGAGTCAAGGAGGAGGCTGGAGCCAGGGAAGGAGGCAGGAATGGATGGGGCCCCATGAGCCTCAACTATGATCGTCTTCAAATCCCCACACGAGTCGGGCTCCTTTTCCACAAGACATGAAAGACACCCGCACTGACACCAAGCTGCTGCCTACTGTATGCCTGTGCTGTATTTACACACACGCACATTAATTCTCACATCGATCCCAAGACAGGGGTACTGTTGTTTTCATTTTGTAAGTGAAGAAACCAAGGCGTAGAGAGGCAGTGACTTGTCCCGGTCACACAGCTTTCAAGAGGCAGAGTCAGGCTTAGGCTGAGGCTCACGCTCAACCAGTGAGAACTGCTCTTAACCACTTAGTGACTTAGCCCTTTGTACTTCCTGCAGGGTCCCCTTCCTCCAGCGTGGTTGTGAAGCCAAGGTGACAACGTATGCAAGATCAGTGGGAAATACCGAGCAAATCCTTATTCTCGGCACTGAACCCCCGTGGTCTGAGCCACAGGTGCGTGAGTCAGCAGAGAGGTCAAGGGGATGAGGATGTCTCTGTCTTCACAGAAGGGGCTACAAACGCTGAGTAAGGGCTTTTCCAACACGACTGATGCTGTAACACAGCGTCCTGAAAACTCAAACCAAGTTGCACCCAGAAACCCAGTCTGGATTTGGCCAATGGAACTAAACAACCATGGCATTGAAATAACACTCAAATTCCACACAGACCCAGACTTTTTCAGGTGACACAGAGGGATAAAGAAAGAAATCAGGGTCTGTACTCAGAGGGAAGCCGGGAGAGTGTTCCCAGCCAAACATAAAAGGAAAACTCCTTTGGCCTTACTCCTCCCACCTCCAAAGCCCTGATGCAGCAAGGAGGCTGGCAGCTGAATGAAGGGGTCAGGACTCAGGGGCCTGAGCAAAGGGACAGCAGGCACAGCGCACGCGGGTGTACTTACTCCTCCAGGACCTTCATCTTCTCTCCTTTCTTGAACGACAAGTCGTCTGGATGGATGCCATCATAAGGGTATAAGGCTACCACAATGTCTCCTTGCTCCTCTGGATCTAAAAATGAGGACGGAGAAGGAAGACCATCAAGAATCAATCAATGCAAACATTTTAACAAGTCCTTGTCAGGCACAAAAGATGAATACTGACGGGTGTTTCCTGCCCAGTGGGGCTCAGAGCCCACATGGTCTACGGTAAGCAACGTATGAGATGCACCGGATACAGTATTTATCTCCAGTCATATAGGCCCGCACCTATTCTCAAGTCCAACTCTGTATTTAAGCAATTATTCAGCCAGGTTCAGAGCAACATTACGCTCAAAAGCTAAAAGGAGGAAACAATCCAAGTGTTCAGTGACGAATGAATGGATAAACAAAACGTGGTATGTGTACAGGCAACAGAATAGTATTCTGCCTTAAAACGGAGGAAAATTCTGGGGCGCCTGGGTGGCTCTGTCGGTTAAGTGGCCGACTTGATTTTCGGTCAGGTCACGATCTCCCAGTTGGTGAGTTTGAGCCCCGCGTCCGGCTCTGTGCTGACAGAGCGGAGCCTGCTTGGGATTCTCTCTCTCTGACCCTCCCCCTCCTCCACTCTCTGCCTCAAAAATAAACATTTTTTTAAATGGAAGACGTTATGAGAAGTGAAATAAGCCAGACACAAAAGGACACTTTACGATCCCATTTAGTTGAGGTACCGAGAGTAGGCAAACTCATCAAGACAGAGAACAGAATGGTGGCTGTCGGGCAGAGGGGAGTAAGGGAATGGGGAGCCGGTGTTTAATTTGGACAGAGTTTCATTCTGGGGAGATGGAAAGTTCTGGAGATGGGTGGTGGTGACAGCCGCTCAATAATGTGACTGTACTTACTACCACTAAACCGTACGCTTAAAAACGGCGACAGCGATAAATGTTACGTTGCGTGTATTTTTCTACAATAAAAACATAAATAAAAATAAGTCAAGCTGACTACCTCGTAGGGCCTGTACCAGTGAAGAAAAGAAACCACGCCGCTATGAAAACATACCTTTGGTTTGAAACCTCTGTCCCGGTAAGAGCTGAGACTCTGGAACCTAGGAGAGAATATTTGTTAGGAAAAGGATTTGTACGCTTTTCTTTCTCACGTGCACGTTGCATGTTCTATCATTTTTCTAGCAGCAGCACATGCGGTTTAGAACTGCTAAATTATTAAGCCGGAGAGAAGAGGAGAACAGAGAAAAACTTCTGCAGAGCTCTGTCCCGACCTACACAGCTCAGTGAAATGGCTTTCCGTTCTAACAGCAGTCATTTGCCTGTGGTGGCAGGAAGTGACAAGGACTCGAGGAGGGGCCGCTAGATGCTAACCCCATCATCAGTCTCCCCCTTACCTGGCAACAGGACCCTAATATTGTTTGCGATGGCAATTTGCCCAGCTGAGGGGCCATGCTTCTGACTTCTCTAACATTCTATGCAGATGGGGAGAGGAAGTAGGTCTGTAACCAAAATGGATGCAGGGGGCTTTGGAGCCGGCTCCCCTTTTCCCTTGTGCCCTTCTTTCTGCTTGGAAACAGGTGGTGGCTGGGGGTCTCAGCTTGGAAACCAGACACCAGGGACAGTGGCTTTGTAGACTGCCACTCTGGCCAGGACCGCTGATCTCCGTGTTTCCCAGATTTGTGTCGGAAACTGGCCAGGGCTCTGTCCCTAGGAGCTGAGGACCAGTCCTGACGGACCCAGCTTCCTAAGGCTGACCCTGGTTCTGTCATGGGGACAAAGGGCATCTTCTGTTATTTCTGATGGGGCGTGAGTTATCAGGAGGGGTCTGGGGGACAGCAGGCCACCTCAATTACTTTTTAAATCAAATTCCTTCTTCTCTCAGTGACCATGGAGAGGATGGCAAGACCTCCTGGACCCCTTTTAAGGAAAGTACTGTCAGAGGCCTATACCCACAAATCGCGCAACTTTTCTCCTTGATTAAAGTGACTTAATGGAATGGGACCCAGTGTGCACTGAACTTTAAACTTCTGATGAAAACTAGCCCATAAAATCTCCAATTACGAGGGGGGGACGGGGGGAGCAGAGGAGGGGGCATGACTGTATTTCCTAGTATCAGAAAATTATGGGTCCGTATTATCCTTGAAGACTTATTTTAAGAAGTTCTATACTGATTTTTTAATCATGTGGATTTGCATAATTAGGCTGCATGATCAATTATAAATGATTTAGAGGAAATAATTAGAAGATGAGAGACTAAATCATTTTGAAAGCAGCAAGCTGATTGTCAAATATCAATGAGTCCTTAATTTACAAATGTTTTAGTAGACTTCTTATGAGACCAAAACACGTATATGTGACTCAACTGCCCTGACTCTTTCTCTGTAAAATGTCTCTTCCTCAGGGTGTTCTTGAGTTCCATCAATTCTGCCTCGCTGTCTCATTAGAGCTCCTCTGTCATCAAGCCAAGGCGTGCATTTTTGGCACATCTCGCTGTAGCTGGGAGTGCCATCTACGGCCATGGGATAAGGCCAAGCTAACAGGCTCATGAAACAAAGGCATCTGTTACCACAAAAGGCACAGACGAAAATACAGTATCCATGAGAGGGTTGCAAGGTTGCAACCATTTTTACTACTTCTGCTTTCCAACGCAGTTTTTAACCTGCTTTATATTAATAAGAGGAAAACCGAAGTTCATGCTATTTGCCTTTGTGTTTTCTGAATAAAGGGCATCTTCATTCATCATTTCAAAAGAACACCTGGGCTCAAAGCATGTAAAATGCATTGCGTGTGATACCAGAAAAAGCCAGATGCTTTTTCTGAGACCTTTCAAGTCTATAAGAAGAAAACTATTTGTGACTCCAATTCTCAAAATCATTTTATTTCCTATTAATCATGTGTATATAATATAGTTCTACATCCATGCTTATGTAATATTTTTAAATATTATATTTATGTGTATTTATAATCACTAAAGTATTAAAGCTATATCCTTTTACATTTTGAGTTTCTCTCTATATAAGCGTAACATTAATTTATCTTTCTAGAAACATCACGTACGATAATTAATAGCAATAATATAGTCACTCTTCATCACCACTTACTTTTAAGAAGGCCAACAGTGACTTGTCCATTTCAACAATGGCGTGAGACTTTGACATACTCAACAATACATAACTTTGGCTTGGCAACAATAACACACTTCTATAATGCCAAGGCATTATATTTAAAACCTGTCAGACTAGAGACACTATGAAAATTCTTAATAAAGGCATTGGGGCTAATTTGGAATAAGCAGTTTCCAGCTCTAATGATTAGGAATTCCATAAGATATATATATATATATATATATATATATATATATACACACACACACACACATACACATACATATATATGTATGGATGGAAAGGATACTAAATCTGAAATAAAGTTCATTTAAGGTACCAACTATCCAAAGCTCTGTTCCTCTTTTCCATGAAATCAGATACAGTATTAAGTCCTCTTTTGCCAAGCATTTCCCAACTGCATCGAATAGCATATCTCTCATAAAATCTCTGGCATAGATGTCTGTTCAAGGTTAGGGGGCAGAATTAGCTGTGTATTTTTTTTTTTAATCTTTCAATTCTCTACAATAAGTCATGACAACTTCAGAATCTGTACAGTTTGGAATTAACTGAAGAATGGCAAGATATGGGGTAACATACGACATGCCAAAGGGCATATTAGCACTTCTTTTAGCTTCTGACTTGTTTCCAGAATTTCCTTCTGCTCCAGACCCCTGAACTAATCTCACTACCTACCCTAAGTCATACAAGTCCAGATAGATAGATTTATCTTTATGTATAAGGAGTTGTCTTTGTGCGAGTTTCATGAAAAATGATTTTCTTTTCACATGAGAAGGTGACCAACGGCCCCTTTATTGTGCAGGAAATGGCCTGGTTATCTCTAAAATGTTTACAAACTCTTTAAAGGATTAAGTTCCGAAGCATATTGAAAATTATTTGAGGCCCAAGTAATGGATTTGATTTTTTGCATGCACATGTTACAGATTTGGTGTTTAAGTGACGGAGCCATGCTTTGATCCTGCTGTGGGAATGCTCCCCTGAGACTATCTACTTACTGGCCTTTGCTGTTTATTGGACGTTGGATCTCTCACATAAATAGTTCGGTCAGTATTACGTACTGGTTGAGGCTTCAAATCTATTCCATCGCCATTCAGATTGTCTTTCCTTTTTGATTTTATACATCCCATATTTCCTGTTGGAATAGAAAAGCAATGACAGCGTTTTACCATTCTGGAACTGGCTTCAAGCTCCCAAATATCTCCATTAACAGAGAAGAAGAAGAATACATTTTTAGTCGTTATTATAGATCACAAACTCCAATGCGAATATCGTTCACGTACCCATTTGCCTGTTCGTGCATGCATTCATTCGACAACGATTTATCGAGCAGCAATTTCCTGGCAATGAGACAACATTCCTGCTCTAAAGATGCTCGTACTCTTGTGGGAGGGATGTGTGAATTAGAGTTACAACACGATGGGGCGAGTCAATGATGGAAGACGCACAGGACGTAGGAAAGGGCACCTAACTCAGGCAAGTGGAGAAACAGGTAGTCAGGGGAAATGTCCTGAAGGAAATGCTCTATGAGTCAGAATGGGAGGGATGTCAGCCACATGGCAAAGTCCGTAAAGGGAATCCAGGAAGAAGGAACTTTACATGCAAAATACTGACCCTGAGATAACATGGCCCCTTCGGGGAGCTAGTTCATCTCACCCCTTCAGAGAAGGGGTTCAAGCTGATCCCTTCGGAGAACGAGTTCTACAATGAGAAACCTTTTAGCCGGGGAGCAGGCAGGGAAGGCCACGGGCTGGGATGAAGAGGGAGGCACACCTTGGGTGCAATGTTGGGGAGTTGTCGGTCTTATTTGTCATTTTACAATGACATAACGTGCAAGGTGAAGTCAGGGGCTTGAGGCCTCAAAGGCAAGCATGATGAAGACCTAGAAGGTTTCAACTGAATGTGGCTTCGGGCCTGGGAAGATGGCGGTGGCCTTCGCCAAGACTGGAGATCCAAGAGGAGAGATGATGCCCGTAGGAACATCCAAATGATTGGACCCAGTGGGCTTCCCAGTAAGACATGTGAGTGTGGAAGCCAGGCGAGATGGTGGAGCTAGAGGCATGAACGATGGCATCAGCAAGCCCTGACTGCGTAGTACTTCGGAGGAAGAACCACAGACAAAAGGGGCTTGTGCCTGGCCAGTGCCCAAGGCCATAAGCATGCTTCTGAACTCGAAACTCTTTTATTTATTTATTTGGTTGATACTGGGATATATAGAGCTCCACACAAAGCACTCTGGGGACTAAAGAGATGACTTTGAAGACTGAAATCAGATACGCCCTTTGTCTACAGCACAGCCTCATGGTCAAATCTATACATTAAAAACAATGTGTTATGCGCTCCATCAGAAGGTCCCACAGGGCAGTGGTTCCCAACCCTAAAGGAACACCAGGATCATCAAACTCGGCAGAACAGATTCCCTGGACACATTCCAGGAAATTCCACGGGGGCCAGTGGAAGCAGGGTGCCCAGCAGGGGAGGGGGGTGAGTCTGTGGAATTCGGAAACACTGCCATTTGGGGACCACTGCCTAGGACAGTAGAGGAGGGAGAGAGGATTCAGAGTTTCAGGGGAGAGGTGATGGGAATCAGGAAACAACTCCTAGAGGAAGAATTGTTCGAAGAGGTCTCAAGATCTCTAGATTTAATCATCCACCGGGCACGCGGCCACAGCTGATCTCTGCCCCTTGTCCTGCAGACTTCCAGTCGGCCTGCAACCTTCAACTTGTTTATCATCGCACTAGTGAGATATGAAGCCTCTAAAGAGCAGTCATGCCTCTTTCTGAAACTAGCGAGCTGCAGTTCCCAAAATAAAGAGGAAGCAAGTACATCTTTGATTCAAAACAGCCCCCTCCCCCTCTTTTTTTTTTATATGCTAAGGTTTCTGAAATGGAGAAGGGTTTCGAAGTGGATCTGTAAATAAGCGAGATGGGTTTTAGCCTTGATCTGTGCGTAAACAGGCAAAGATCTTTTTTCTCCAGTCTCAACCCCCGCCCCCTCCAAAATGCTGTTTTCACTGATCATCCATTAAAATGAGGGACTAGGGCCCCGGCGCCCACCGCTCAGCACACTGCCAACGCCAAGGGAAGGCCCTGGAGGGTCCCTCTAACTACCCCCCCAGCCCTTGCAGCCCCTGCTCCCCCTCGCAAGGATGCACCCCCAAGCCCCCAGGCTGCAGGCGCTCCCGAGTCCTGGCCAGCTGCCCCACTCCGGCAGGGGCTACGTATCTCTCTCTGACTCTCTGTTTCTCTGTCTCTCTCTGTGTCTCTTTCTCTGCATCTCTCTCTCTCTTTCCCTCTTTCCCTCTCAATGTGTCTCTGTCTCTGCATCTCTGTCCCTCTCGCCCACCCTCTCCAGATCTAACCACAGTGTTACCTGCCCAGACTGGTCTTCACTAAGGATCCCATTGAAAAGATCACCCCTCTGCCCATTCCTCAGGCTCTACACTCTTCTTTTTCTAATTGTGACCGGCATCCCATGACATATTGGTTAATTTGTGGTCAGCGCCCACCAGAATCGAGGCTGGTGGGGGAGCTCCCAGCCCGTCTCTTCCCGGCAGTTTCCCCAGCAGCTACACAGTGTCTGTGCAGAGCAGGTGCTCAGGGGAGCACGCACCACAAGAATGGGCGGAGGGACCTGGCTTCCAACAGGCTCGCCCCCAGCCCTCTTGTGAAAGGCGAACAAGAGAAAGCAAAGGAGGAGCAACCCACCTCCGTCATTTTCAGAGGCAGAAACCTCTAGAACTAACTTGCAGTTTATAAGAAATACAGAGGTTAGAAGAACAGAATGTCCAGACAAATCCATGATGTGTAACTAACTAGTCTGGCCACTTTGAAGAGTACACGGGGGTGGGGGGGGGACGAGACTATTACATATGAAAAGACTAAAGACACACAATGGGTGAACCTTGAATGAATCCTGGATGGGGGTGGGGACAGAGGAGGACACAGGTTGGGATGGTTGGGGAAATCGGAGTACGTTTGAATTGCTAGGTTTCACGGGAGATATGAGATATGAGAATAGTGCTCTGATTGTGCAGAACGATGTCCAAATCTTAGGAGATGCACCCAGTTGTACAGGGAGGGAAGCTCCTGGTGTCTGCAAGTTACAACACTTTGGCGAGTATGAAAACGAGAAGTGGGTGGGGAGACAAAGGTGGCAAAAATGTTAAAAAATTAGGGAATCTAGGTGAGGACATTCTTTCACTGTTTTCCTGTGGCTTTGTTAGATTCGAAATTAAAAGTTGGTGGGGGGAGAAAATAAGAGGATGTTATGAATAACTTTATGAAAAAAAAGTTATACAAAATGTTAGAACCCCTGCAGAGAGAGAGAGAGAGAGAGAGAGAGAGAGAGCGCGCGTGCGCACAGGGGATGAGGTTAGAAAAGTACTTGGAGAGCTGTTATTTCTAGGTCATGCCAAGGAGTGCAGACTGTATGTCAGGAGGGAGCCCTGGAAAGTGTTTTACTCGGGGAAACTACATGAGGAGACCTCTCCTTCCGAGAAAGGAGCCAGGAAGGGGGGAGAGCTGGAGGGGAGTGGGGGCATCTGCGAGCCAGACCTCTCCGGGGTCTGGACAAAGAGGCGATGACCACTGTCCACGGGCAGTGGCCCAGCGATGAAGAAGGACGGAAATAGAAAGCAGGTGGATGTGTAAGGGGAGGGGGGCGACAGGGCACAGATGATCATCTCTTTACGCTCATTTCATAATTTCCCCTCCCCCATCACCACGGATAACAGAACCACGCACACGCACGCACATGCGCACACACACAGGCTGTAGATGAGAACAGTGAGAACACTGCCCCACGTGGCAGCACCGTCCTTGGAGGCCCAGGCTGAGCCGGCCTCTGCTGCCAGTCCACCTGCCAAGGGGTGTAGTTCATGACGGGCCAGTGAGAATGCTCAGAGGGCTGCCTGTGGTGACACGGGGATGGGCTCAGACCAGGTCTTGCAGCCCCTTGTGTGGTGGGAAGGTCCCAGAAAAGTAGAAAATGCAACGCACCCCCAACAAAAACCGAAAAGGTGGTTACATGTTTGCAAGCGATATGAGCTACACCCTACCATGATGCATAGGTTAGAATGTTTTCATTTCATTTATTTTTATTTGAGAGAGGCAGTGGAGAGAAGCAGGGTGGGGGAGAGAGAGCGCAAGAGAGAGCAAGAGAGCGAGAGCGAGAGAGCGAGAGAGAGATTGAGAATGAGAATCCCAAGCAGTCTCTACGCTCAGCGTGGAGCAGGACACAGGGCTCGATCCCACAACCTTGGAATCATGACCTGAGCTAAAATCAAGAGCTGGATGCTCAACCGACTGAGCCACCCAGGCGCCCTCACACTTTAGTATTTTTTTTAATGTTTCTTTATTTTTGAAAGAGAGAGAGAGAGAGAGAGAGAGAATGAGAACATGTGCCCAAGAGCAGGGGAGGGACAAAGAGAGAGAGGGACAGAGGCTCTGAAGCGGGCTCTGTGCTGACAGCAGAGAGCCCGATGCAGGGCTCAAACTCACGAAGCCATGAGATCATAACCTGAGCTTAAGTCGGAGGCTCAACCGACTGAGCCACCCAGGGGCCCCCACACTCTAGAATTTTTTCACTAAACATTGATAATGTTCTTAGCATCTCATTTGCTCCTTGAAGAACCCCTATGACGCAGCTATTACTGACCCCACTCTACAGAGGAGTACACTGAGGCCCAGAGGGGTTCCATGACCAGTCCGAAGCCACAGCGCTGCTGACCCCTGGCGCTGGGCCTCACACACGGGCTTTGCTGAAAGCCTGCGCTCAACTCGTCTGCCATATGATGGCTATTTTGAAACTTGTGTCTTAGCTACTTAATAATGATGCTGAACGAAGAGATTCTTTTTAGAGCCTGCTTCTGTTGCAACAGGACTTGAAATGCTTTCCCCAAAAAAAGACAATAATGAGTTTAATAAAATGAAAGTAGAAAAGCAGAGCCAAGGAGAAGAGGAAAATGTAGATGTGGTAACATGGCAGGCACCAGATTTGCTATCGCAGGTTTCCTGGCAGGGGGAGCAGGGTGCAGGGCGAGTGACGGCGCTTTCACAAAGGGAAGAGGAAGTAGACCAGGCCCGTCACAGGAGGGCAAGGCTCTTGCACAAATGTTAGTTTCTTATGATTAATGTTACATAAAGTGCTACGGATGATGTAGTTGGCAAGATCTTCAACTTTTTAGCAGTAAACGAAGACACATTTCCTACGCGGTGGTTTTCAGTCATTAATGATGACAACCGAGGGGCGCCTGGGTGGCGCATTTGGTTGGGCGTCCGACTTCAGCTCAGGTCGTGATCTCACAGTTTGTGGGTTGGATCCCTGCATCGGGCTCTGTGCTGACAGCTCAGAGCCTGGAGCCTGCTTCAGATTCTGTGTCTCCCTCTCTCTCTGCCCCTCCCCCACTCTCTCTCTTTCAAAACTAAACGAACATTTGAAAACTTAATGATAATAACCAAGGTTTGACATGAAAATACAGCCTGGGATCTTCATCACAGAAGCTGGACTACGTGGTCTGAAGAGGAGCAAACATCTGGGCAACCATTTGCTCACAAAGGGTGATCTACCAACACGTCCAGGAAATGGGAGGCGGGTAACTTTTCTTTCCATAAATTTCTTTCACTGGAATAAATATCCTTTGGGGTGGCTTATCCTCATTGAAGCGCCCTAGAATACTAAAACCTTTTTTAAAAAATATTTTGGAGAAAAGACTAAGTATCAGTCCCGCTTTATCACCCTGCTGCCTCTGGTCCGATCAAATAATGCCTCACGATTATCCATATACTCACTAAAGAAGCAACCGTCCACTTGAAATTCTACCTCTGGGGACTGACTTGCCTTTTTCTTTTCTCCGGCTTTATTGAAATATAATTGACCTATGACATTGTGTAATTTAAGGTATACAACGTAATGATTTCATACGCCACGTATTGTGAAATGATGACCACAGTAAGGTTAGTTAGCACATCAGTCACTTCACGTAGTTGTCTGGTTTCGTCTATTTATTTTTAAGGTACGAACTTTGGCGGATTCGTTCTTGAGATACACAAGGTCGTTCATGTGAACGTTATGCATATTATACAGAGAGACAATCTAGATGTCCATCCGTAGGGGAGAGTTCATTAAATTGGGTTAAACTGACGTATTCTGAGAGTAGAATGAATTAAAAAGAGAGGTTTGTATAAGTCGGGCTTTCTTGACCATCAGTCACTACTGACTGAAAAGACACACACATACATAGTGACACACATATCCATCCTTATGAAAGCGTATCCACCTATCCACGGAAAAAGAGTCTGAAAAGAGACCCACCACCATGTTGGTCAGGTTCTGACTTCTACTTGTAAGGGGCAACATCCTATACAGAAATTTTCTCTCCAAAATTCCTAAGGAGGACACTACAATTTATAAGGTAATTTTGGAATAAGAATTGTAGAACTGGACTGCTGAACTCAAACTGGGCTCATCAGTTATTAGCTGTGTGGTCTTGGGCGAGTTGCCAAAACCTCTCTGTGCCTCAGGAGCCTTCTGAAAAACGGAGATGATTTTATCTAGCTCTTTGCATTGTTATGATGATTAAAGGAATGAAATTAGTCAGTATTTGTAAAGTGCTTAGAAGTATGCTGAAAACAGCACACTGTAAGAGCTATATACATGCTCAACACATAAATAAATGTGGTCCAAATGCTAGTTTTCCCTCCAACATTGCAAGAGAGACACTCTCGCTGATGAACAAAAGCACAGCCTCTACTCCACTCCAAAGAGGGAACGGTAGGAGTCCATCTCCCACGTCACCCTCGGGGTGGCACCCAGGCCACCCAGACCATCGAAATGGAAGTTTTCTTCCTTGCTCCGCCTCGCCCCTCTTTTGGGTGGGCACCCTCCTTGCCATATCAACCCTGCTGTATGTATACTTTGGTATTGCATGATGCCCCGAGTGTGATTACTCTGTCATTAAAGACGGGGAGAGCAGCTGAGTAGTGAAGGAGCTTCCTGAGTTTGCATTTAACATACATTTTGGGTAATATCTTGGTTTCTGTCACAGATTTCCTAAGTTTAAAAGGTATAACTGGGACGCCTGGGTGACTCAGTTGGTTAAGCATCCGACTTCGGCTCAGGTCATGAGTTTGAGCCCTCCTCTGGACTCTGGACTCTCTCTCCCTCTCTCTCTCTGCCCCTTGCTCACTCGTGCTCTCTCTCTCTCAAATATAAATAAAATTTCAAAAAATAAATAATATAAAAAAGTAAAAAGTATTATATCACATATATTATATTTCAACCTATATTTTTCAAGGTAGGATATTTCAAGTCCATACAAAATCACTTCTCCAACTGCTACATAAAAGTTCTGAAATCACTAGTTTCTCATATTATCAGAGCCTAAAGATATATATAAAGTAGGAAACTGGATGCCATTTCCCCCTATGTAATCTGAATCCGTATTTTGACAGCAATTCCACACGATCCTAGATCTTCACATTTAAAAACAAAGTTACTAGAATTTAACCCCTCAGAACCTACATTTCCAGCCTTTATAAAAAATGCTACAAAGAAACTGGGTTGGTTTCCCATTTTGTTCTTCTTATGACTTGTAAATTCCCTCTCTTTATTTCAGCAGCCAAAAAGAAAGTAAAAATCTTTTTTTTTTTTTAACTCACCACTACTTCTCAAACTGACTGCTTTAATTTGCATTGAGTTTTCCCAGCAACAAGCCAATTACTCATCCAAAGATTGATTCACCAGGAGCTCCAAAATCTTCCTGTTACCGACCCCTGCCTGACCTTGCAATATCAAGTGGTCATTCTGGAGTCACCGGACATGTCTATGTGGGTAGGGAAAACAGAGAATGTGCAATTACCTACTTTGTCCTCAGCATTGCCCAGCATGAGGAAAGCAAAGCCCAGACGTGAACCTATGCCGGGTTATCAAAGGTCTTAGGTACAAGTGGAACTTGGTCCATCAGCTTCAAAGCTACACTTCTTTACCCACCCAAGGCTTTGCTGCCTCCCCCTAATGTGAGTTTTATCTCTGAATCAGTGAGCTTATAGAAAAACAAGAGAAAGAAAAAGGAAGTCCCAAGGACATAGAGATAAGAATCCCAAACAAAAGGGACCTTAAACACTTAATAAAAAAAGAGGGGGGGCGCCTGGGTGGCTCAGTCAGTTAAGCATCTGATTTCCGCTCAGGTCATGGTCTCACGGTTCGTGAGTTGGAGCCCCACATCAGGTTGTGCAGTGACAGCACAGAGCCCGCTGGGGATTCACTCTCCCCCTCTCTCTGCCCGTCTCCTGCTCGTGTTCCCTCTCTCTCAAAAACAGATAAATAAACATTTAAAAAAAGTGATTTTGAGCTTCCAAAGTAGGCTGGTTCTGGTTCAGGGGTCATTCGTCGGAATTTATCCCTAAAATAATGTCTTCCATGCCTCAGGCTTACATTCCAGAACCAGTTATTTAACTCAACAGCCTTACGTTGGCTGCCCAAATGGAAACCTTTTTGACGGCCTTTGATTTTTTTTTTTCCTTCTTACTTTACTTTCAAGGATGAGACTTCAGAGATGTTTTTAGAGAGGCAAGGTCTATCAGAGAGAAAAAGGCTGAGAAAAGTCTCAGTGGGAACCTCAGGACAAACAGAGGAGGAGAAAGCTCCAGAATTGAGCTCCACAATCAACTCCATCAGTTCCTACTTTAGTTTTCTTTTCTTTTGCCAATTTTCCTAAATTCCTTTCGAGAAAGATAGAATTGAAAAAGATGTAGCCAGACTCTCTTTACTTAGACAACTGGGATTTCTCTCATCTAGGGGACATGATAATCATTTTCAAATAGTCTCAGTATTTTTCCTCGATGAGATCTCCCAGAAAACCATTACTGACACAGTTAGTAAGCTGATAACCCAGGTCCACTCGGGTCCAGACCCTGGCTATTGACCAGGCCCTCATAGGAGGTCCTGAAGCTTAAAGGGCAGTTAAGTCAATGTCGTTTTGGGTAATCCCGACTCCTAGTTTTCCTCTGGGTTCCATATTAAAAGCAAGTCCTTGACAACTCAGGTCCCAGGACTGCTCTACACTGTGGGTAACACCTCTGCTCTGTGACTAAAGTTGGGCTCCCCCTCGAAGGGAAAGGGGTGCTTTACAGAAAGTACCTCTTGAGTTATAAAATGTGAGACAGAGGAGCCGGAAGGAGCATTAGAAAGAGTAAGGATGGGATAGAACCTGTGTCTAAGGGGGCCACCCCCACCGCTTTTATCATTAAGGGCCAATTGGGAAATGGGGGTGGGGTGGGAAGTTGCTTTAAGAATATTTGGTAGTTTTAGGTCTACATCCCTAGACCCAACCTAGAGGAGGCTGTAGATCTGAAAGAGGTTCTGTCTCTGTCTCTGCTTCCCACCTCGCACAGGGTAAAGCACAAAAGGATCTTGAGGCTCCCCTCACTCAGAGCCTTTTGAAGGGATACGGGCTCTGGAAGATTCCACTGTGATCCGTTCGTTCAGGAGGTGCTGTTAGGGTTAACACTCCCCACAAGCAGCAGTGCCCAGTCATAGTCGGCAGGCACACAAAGAAGAGGAGAGAATCTGTGGCTTTCCCCCTCCCCAGACAGCACAATAGAAACCTGTATCTACTCAGGCACCATCTCAGAAGGGAGGATGAGAAGAAACCTTTAGAATGAAGCTCTGATCTTAAAGCAGCGGCGGCATGATGGAAAAAAGACTAGTTAAGCTGGAAACAATTCAAACCCTGTTGGCTAAGGCGGCTTGCTGACGTGCCTCTATGCAGAGGGATGAAGAGAGACAGTTAGAGACTGTGAAGCCTTCTCTCCCCTTGGATTTTGCACGGCTGAATTGCAGAGCGTGCATTCTGCAAGCCTGCTACACACAGGATGCAGTGCATTCTGGAATTAGATGGCGGTGATGGGTTTATAACCTTGCGAAGCCACTAAAAACCACTGGACTGTACGTTTTAAAAGGGTGAATTTATGGCAGGTGAATTGTATCAATAACAATTTAAAAACAAAATGCTCCCTCCAGCCTCCAAGAGATGACATGGTGAGGGGTGGCTGGCTTCCCCTTCGTGCAATTTCCTTTATGTTTTTGTGACCAAAATCTGAGACATTTGAATTTACCTTACGTTTGCCAATGTCTTTATCTGGTTTGAAAGCATTTTTTTTAATTATATGCTGTAGGACGCGTAGCAGCAGTTAGCAATAACATAAATGTGTAGCATAAATAACATTAAGCCCATACTGAGATGTTCTGAAATGATACATATAAACAGCAAATTGACTGCGTTTATCAGAACCTTAATAAACCAAGACAGTTTTATTTTATTTTTTAAATTTTTTTCATTTCTTTATTTTATTTTGAGAGAGAAAGACAGAGACAGAGAGTGAGTGGGGGAGGCACAGAGAGAGAGAGGGAGACACAGAATCTGAAGCAGGCTGCGGGCTCTGAGCTGTCAGCACAGAGCCCAATGCGGGGCTCGAACCCACAAACCATGAGATCATGACCTGAGCCAAAGTTGGACGCTTAACCGACTGAGCCACCCGGGTGCCCCACCAGTACAGTATTAGTCACCGCATTTATTAGAGTGAGTCCAGACAAGACAATAAAGAAGTAGGTGAGGTTCAAATACCTGAACGTTTGGAACCTAGAGAAGTTGAAGGGTCATTTGACTCTTGCTGGAAGGCCTTGGAGGACAATGACAGGTGCAGGAAACTAGGAACTGAGAAGCCGAGTTGCTGGGTCCAGTCTTGACAGTCTTGTAATTATGGACAAAACCGCTTTCTTCTCTAGGCTCTAATTTTTTCACCATAAAATGAAATGATGTGACTTGGCATGAGAAAGTAAATACTATTTTTAACTTGACAATGCATATTAAAGTCCTTTAAAATGTGTGCATCTCCTGGGGCGCCTGGGTGGCTCAGTCAGTTAAGTGTCCGACTTCAGCTCAGGTCATGATCTCACGGTTCCTGAGTTCAAGCCCCGCGTCGGGCTCTGTGCTGACAGCTCAGAGCCTGGAGCCTGCTTCAGATTCTGTCTCCAGCTCTCTGCCCCTCCCCCACCCAACACTGTCTCTCTCTCTCTCTCAAATATAAATAAACATAAAAAAATATGGGCACTTAACTCAACATTCCATTCAGCCATACATTGTTTCTAAGAAAATAACTGGCCAGTGACACAAAGCTCTGTAGAACAGGATATTTTCTTTATAAAGAAAGGTGACTGTGTGTAAATACCACACAATCAGAAATATAGGTGACTCTCAAAATTTATTACACCTATAGGCCAGTTCCCTGAAAAACTACAAAATGATCAATTTACCAACATTTGTATATTTTAACTAGGTTTATATAATTTTATATTAGATGGGATGGTTTTAACAGCTTAAGTTTACAACTGTGTATTATTAGCTGAAGTGGTTTTAATAGCCTAAGGGTATAACAATTGTTATTAAATGTAATTGTCTTAAAAGCGTTTGAAAGTTTCTATGATGCCTTTTAAGCAAAGTTCTATTTTTAAAAACAGGATTGTTGAATCTTCTTAGGACTGTATTAATATTAGTTGGTAATAATAAGTAGCTTAATTTTTTTTTAAAGAGAGTGGGGGAGGGTCAGTGGGAGACAGAAAATCCCAAGAGGGTCCATGCTCAGTGCAGAGCCCGATGCTGGGCTCGATCCCACAACCCTGGGATCATGATGTGAGCCAAAATCAAGAGGTGGACGTTTCACCATATATATATGTATATATTCTATACACATTCTAAAATATATTCTAATATACATTATTTGTATGTATACAATAATTAT
This sequence comes from Cryptoprocta ferox, assembly GCA_028646485.1. NCBI lineage: Eukaryota > Metazoa > Chordata > Mammalia > Carnivora > Eupleridae > Cryptoprocta > Cryptoprocta ferox. The sequence continues at coordinate 70,473,840 of CM053569.1, forward strand.
ATATTTGTATATACACAAATATATAACATACAGTGTATATATATATATAAAAGGAACGCTTGTGCACTGTTGGCAAGACTATAAATTTGTGACAGCCACTATGGAAAAAACACACACATACAGATAAAGACATAGATACAGAACATACAGCACGATAGCATTTTTTGTGAGGCGGGAAAAGGAGTAGAAAAATGTCTAGGAAGAAATATCCTAAAATATCAAAATATTACAGTGTTCCCATGATGAGACTCCAGGTAGTTTTGGTTTTGTCTTTCCAAATTAAAATTTTTCCATATATATAAAACATATGATTTTCCTGATATAACACACACACACACACACACACACACACACATATATATATATCATAGTCTGAAAGACCTTAGGTCATGTACTCAATTACCTTTACTCTAAAATTTTTAAAGCTATTTCTATTTTGTAGAAATTTATATATATATATATATACACACATACAATGTATTTTTATTATACATATATGTATTTTTATTATCCATACATTATTTTTGTGTTTTTATTATACATATATAACGTGAACTACACGCATATATGTAAACTTGTACAAAAATGGAGAACCTTTTTCAAAAATTTAAAAAAATATACATAGATCAAAGGAACAGAATTAAGCCCAGAAATAATGGGCTATTTATATGGTCAATTTATCTATGACAAAGGAGACCAGAATATATAATGAGGAAAACAGTCTCTTCAATAAATGGTCCTGGGAAAACTGGACAGAAACAGGCACATGGAAAAGAATGAAAGTGGACCACTCTGGTACAGCACGCACAAAAATGAACTCAAAATGGATTAAAGACCTAAATGTAAGACTTGAAACCTTACAAAACTTCTAAAAGAAAACATAGGCAATAAACTCTTGAACATCAGCCCTAGCAATATTTTTCTGTATTTCAAGCAAGGGAAACAAAAGCCAAAACAAACAATTGGAACTACAGAAAATTAAAAAGTTTTTGCACAGTGAAAGAAACCATCAATAAAATGAAAAGGCAGGGCACCTGGGTGGCTCAGTCGGTTGAGTGGCCGACTTTGGCTCAGGTCATGATCTTGTGGTTCGTGAGTCTGAGCCCCGCATCGGGCTCTGTGCTGACAGCTCAGAGCCTGGAGCCTGCTTTGGATTCTGTGTCTGTATCTGTCTGTCTGTCTGTCTGTCTGTCTCTCTCTGCCCCTCCCCTGCTTGTGCTCTCTCTCAAAATTAAATAAGTATTTTAAAATTTTTAAAAAAATAAAATGGAAAGGCAATTTATTGAATGGGAGAGGTATTTGCAAACGATATATCCAATGAGGGGTTAATATCCAAATTAATATAAAGAATATGAATATAAATATATTAATATAAACAGTCTGATTAAAACTGTCTGATTAAACAGTCTGATTAAACATGGGCTGGGGATCTGAATAGATATTTTTTCAAAGAAGACATCCAGATGGCCAACAGACACATGAAAAGATGCTCAACGTCACTCCTCATCAGGGAAATGCAAATCAAAACCCCAATGAGACAGAACCTTCTACCACTCAGAATGGCTAAAGTGAAAAAAGACAAGAAAAACAAGTGTTGGCAAGGATGTGGAAAAACAGGACCCCTGTGCACTGTTGGTGGGAATGTAAATTTGTGACAGCCACTATGAAAGACAGTATGGGGTTTCTTCAAAAAATCAAAAATAGCAATACCATACGATCCAGCAATTCCACTTCCGGATATTTGCCTGAAGAAAACGAAAACACTAACTCAAAAAGATACATGCACCCTCTGTTCACTGCAGCATTATTTCCAATAGCCAGGATATGAGAGCAACCTAAGTGTCCCTCAGAGAATGAATGAATGAAGAAGTGGTACACACGCACACACGCACACACACACGCACACACACGCACACACACACAGAGAGAGAGAGAGAGAGAGAGAGAGAGAGAGAAATATTACTTAGCCATAAAAAAGGATGAGATCTTGCCATTCACAACAGCAGGGATGGACCGAATGGGTATTATGTTAAGTGACATCAGTCAGGCAGAGAAAGACAAATATCATTCAATTTGACTTTTATCTAAAAAACAAAGCAAATGAATGAACAGATACAGATTCGTAAATACAGAAAACTGGTGGTTACCAGAGGAGGGAGGGATGGGGGCAGAGGCAAAACAGGTGAAGATGAAAAGGTACGAAATCCCAATGATCAAGTAAATAAGTCACCGGGAGGGGCGCCTGGGTGGCTCAGTCGGTTAAACGTCCGACTTCAGCTCAGGTCATGATCTCACAGTTTGTAAGTTCGAGCCCCGCATCAGGCTCTGTGCTGACAGCTCAGAGCCTGGAGCCTGCTTCCGATTCTGTGTCTCCCTCTGTCTCTCTGGCCCATCCCCACTCACACCGTCTCTCAAAAATGAATAAACGTTAAAAAAAAAAGAATTTAAACTGAAATAAATGTCAATCACGGATATTCTTACTAGACAGAAGGAAACTGTTCAACTCAACATCCAGGAGCTGGACCTAAGTGGGAGCTTAGAGAAACTAAGACACCCACCAGCCTTCTCAGGAGGTGAATGACTCAGACCCCTATGTGAACACAAGAAGCAATTGATACCTCCATGGCCCCTTCTCTTGGACTCCTAGCAAAGTTGGAAGGTCTCAGGGAAGGGAGCTGGAAGAAAGAGGCTGTGCAAAGGTCCCGTGACTGGAATGAGGTGAGGGGTAGAAAAGGAGCCGGGATGGCTGGAGTGAGGCAAGCAAGGATCTGAGTGGTAAGAGGTCCTGACCCTCTTATGAGAAGTGTGTGGCGGATGACAAAAATATACCAGCGGTGGTGGCATTCCCCCTGGATCCGTGTGCAGTAGGAAGCCTTGCCTTACACAGCTGATCCCGATTTGCATAACCCTTAGTTGAGCAATTTCGCACAGAGGAAGACAACAGCGGATTGCTGAAACAATGGGGTTTTTTGGTTTTGTTTCTCTTAACGATAAAAGGGAACACAATGAAAATAAGATGAGTTCATGGAAACTTATGTATCAGAGAAGCTTATGTATCAAATGTGTCATTTAAATGACCAGAAGAGGAAATGACAGGCAGACTATGAATTCTGGACGTACAGCCGACCGAGAAGTATAATCAACTTCAACTTTGCGTCTAGCCTCAGGTTTTTGTGATCAAGAGCTCAGCCGCGTAGATTTGGAATTGCATAAAAGGAGGTATTGCTATTCCACCTTCAGAGTTAAGGCAGCTTTACGTAAGCGCATGCAACGTAATACCAACGACTAGGAAATCAGAAGAAATAAAAAAAAGTGAAACCAAGCCCAAGGCAGCTGAAGGAAGCTGAACGTTCTAGCCCTGCCCTAAGTCTCTGCGCTTGTTAGATGTAGGCTGCAAATCTACACAAGGGTAGGATTCCTTGAGGCGGAAGCAAAGGGGAAAACAGGCCACAGAAATATACCAGCTGCTCTACAAAAGAATTTCTCAACCTCAGCACGACTGCCATTTTGAACCAAAAACAGTTATTTATCGTGGGGGCTGTCCCGTGCGTTGTAGGGTAATGAATAGCATCCTTGGCCTCTCCCCAAGAGGCTAGGAACACCCTCTCCCCCGCCTCCTCACGAGTCACGATAACCAAAAATGCCTCCAGACGTGGCCACATGTCCCTTGATGAAGGTTATAGGGCAGGAAAGCAGATGTTTTAATTACTGGCAGCGACCTTAAGTACTGATATTTTCTGCTACAGATTGGGGTAAAACAACGTGCTTTGTTAGTCAACGGTGGGAGTCAGGTTTAATGTCCCACGGTAATTGGAGGGGCATGGCCAGAATTCTTGTCCGGAAGAAGTCTACCACTCTGCCTGTACACGCAGAGACAGACTCACAGAGACACACACAGAGATCCGGTGTTGGTTGGAATCGTTCCAGAAACTTTTCATGAGAAAATCATCACCCTGACTCTACACTGAAATATAGACGAGTCATGGGGCCGCAGGGGTGGTTCAGTCAGGTAGGCATCCGACTTTGGCTCATGGGTCATGAGTTGGAGCCCCACATCGGGCTCTGTGCTGTCAGCGCGGAGACTGCTTGAGAACCTGTGTCTCCCTCTCTCTGCTCCCCCCCACCCCTTCCTCTCTCTCAAAAATAAACATTAAAAATAAACAAACTAGTCTCACAAGATAAAGCTAGAAGAAACAGGAAGAATCATCTATTCTACCTACCCCCCTGTTATGAAAATGTATTTTATTTTCACTGAAGTTAACACAAAAACCCATTTAAAACTTCACTGGCGGGGGGGGGGGGGGGTGGCGCCTGGGTGGCTCAGTCAGTTGAGTGTCTGACTTCGGCTCAGGTCATGATCTCACAGTTCATGGGTTCTAGCCCCGTGTCAGGCTCTGTGCTGATGTCTTGGAGCCTGGAGCCTGCTTCAGATTCTTTCTCCCTCTCTCTCTCTGCCCCTACCCTGCTCATGCTCTCTCTCTCAAAAATAAACATTAAAAAAAAAAAAAAAAAACTACTGGGAACAGAATAGAGAGCCCAGAAACAGACCTACTGAAATATGGTCAACTGATCTTTGACAGAGGAGTATGTGAAATTCAATGGAGAAATGACAGTGTTTTCAACAAATGGTGAACAACTGGACATCCACATGAAAAAAAAATTAATCGAGACCCAGACCCTACATCATTTACAAAAATTAGCTCCAAACGGATAAGCAGAACTCAATGTAAAATGCGAAAGCATCAAAGTCCTAGAAAACAACATAGGAGAAAATCTAGATGACCTCAGGTTTAGTGACAATTTTTAGATACAATACCAAAAGCACAGTCCATGAAAAAAACATTGGTAAGTTGAATTTTGTTAAAATTTTAAACCTCCGTTCTGTGAAAGACTCTTAAGAAAATGAAAAGACAAGCTACAGACTGAGAGAAAATCTTTGCAAAACACGAATGAAAAACTGGTCACCAAAAGATACAAAAACTCTTAAAGATCAATAATAAGAGAACAACCCAATTTAACAACAAAAGATTGGAAGAGACACCGTTGAAGATAAACAGATGGTAAATAAGCATATGGAAAGATGCTAAACACCAGACATCATGAAGGAATTGCAAATTAAAACAACAATGATATATACCACCACACGCCTATTAGAATGGCCAAAATCCAAAACACAGACGCCACCAACTGCTGTTGAAGATAGGAAGGAACAGGAACTCTCGTTCATGGCTGGGGGGACGTAAAATGGTGCAGCCACTTTGGAAGACCGTTTGGCAGTGTCTTACAAAACTAAATTTTCTCTTGACACCTGATTCGGTAATCGTACTTCCCGGCATTTACCCAAATGAATTGAAAATTTACGTTCCCCCAAAACCAGCACACGGATGTTTATAGAAGCTTTATCCATCACGGCCCAAGCTTGGAGGCAACCAAGAAGTACTTCAGTGGGCGAAGGCATAAACAAATGATGATACATCCATACAAAAAAAAATATTCATAAATAAAAAGGAAATGGGCCATCAAACCACAAAAAGACATGGAGTAAACGTCAATGCATCTTGCTAAATGCAAGAAGCCGATATGAAAAGGCTGCGTACTGGATGATTGCAACCGTAGGACGTTCTGGAAAAGGTAAAACAAGCCCTGTTTGTGGGAGACCATAAGATGATCAGTGCTTACCAGGAGTTCAGGGGGAGGAAGGAATAAACAGGTGGAGAACAGGGGATTTCTAGGGCAGTGAACTATCCCATATAAAACTGTCATGGTGGATACAGGACATTATACATTGGTCAAAACCCATAGAATGTACAAAACAGAGTGAACTCTATTATTCATTTCATGAATAATAATGTACCAATCTTGGCTCATCAGTTCCAACAAAGGCACAGAGTAATCCAAGATGTTAATAATTGGGGAAAACTGGGGGGTAATGAGTGCTATATGGGAAACTCTTCTGTACTTTCCCCTCAATAAACCACTCTGTAAAAACCTAAAACTGCCCTAAAGGTAATCTATTAACTTTTCAAAGTATATTGTGACAGAATAAGGTACCAATCCAAACACTTCTGAGTCATTTCAGAAAACAAGAGCCTCAATTTTGAAAAGATGATTGCCTTAAAATATCTCTGCCGGGAAAATTTGCACCCATCTACACACTGTGCATGGTCCTTCTTAACACCCCAAAGTTTTCCCGTTATCAAGGGCAGGCTCTTATCTGCTCTACCTTAATAATTATGGTGTAAAATACAGAGTTTCATTAAATCTTCTCAGCTGAATTCCTAGGCTTCTACAATGTTAGCTTGGGAAAATAACTGGGAAGAGACAGGAGATCTTTTAATGTTTAATAATAAAGCCGTGAATCCTAGCAATATGCCTATAGCCATTTAGGATAAAATGAATAGTAAAACTGAATTAGGCTTGTAAAAATGGCAAGGCAAAACACATCTGCTAATATAGCCCTGTTTATACGTATATATTTGCATAGTGAACAGGATTTTGTCAGCAATTAGTAATCCCACAGAACTACCATCAACAGATAGTTCAGGAAGTCAAATAACTAAAAATAGGAGGAGTAGCAGGTACATAAGGAACGTGGTCCATTTAAGGGGCTGTTATGGAGCCATTGAAATTGAGGACAAGAAAATGGCTGGATCTGGCGAGTAAAACCGGAGGGGGGATGTTAGGAAGGTGGGGTAGGAGTCTGCTATTTTATGTTAAAGTTTTTAGCTGTTTTGGTTTTTAAATTATGTGCAAGTATGCCCTTGATGGTGACTAAGAATTTTTTTTAAGGATGGCTACAAGAATCGTGTACCTAAATTTAAAAAGAAAACTGTTTATGGGACGCCTGGGTGGGTCTGTTAGGCATCCGACCCTCGATTTCGGCTCAGGTTATGATCCCATGGTTCACGGGACGGAGCCTCATGTCAAGCTCTGCGCTGACAGTGGGAAGCCTGCTTGGGATTCTCTCGCTCGCTCGTTCTCTCAAAATAAATAAGTAAATTAAAAAAAAAAACCTGTTTGTAATGTAACATTTTTTAAAAATCAAGATAAGTTTTATATACATGATGATTACATCTGTACAAAAGGTTTGGAAAGAAATATTAAAATCAAATGAAATAAAAATTGAAACAACAACACTTTTATGCTTTTATGGTGGCTCAGGGTTTTTTTTTTTCTTCTCTTTCTCCATTGCCAAAATGTGTACAAAAAGCTACGGTGTTTTACTTGGATAAAAATATGCTTGTAAAATTAAAAATCAAACATGGCGAGCCGCACATTTATGCTAGTCACCTCTACCCAGAGCGGCCTTTTGACTTTTCTGTTATCTGGGAGACAAGGGACACCCATGTGATGTTCTGTCCTGCTACAATGCCTTGATGTCAGCCGGCCTCAGTTTCCACAGACAGGGAATGGGGTGATACGGGCACTCATCCCGATGGGGTTGTGGTGGACTTAGACGTATCCAAGAGAGATGAAGGTGTGGAAAGCCCGTCCTCTCCGGGGCCTGGCACGCTGTGAGCTTGTGGTGAGGAAAGTATGATGGTTAGAAGCCAGGCAATGAGCCTAACCTAGAAGAGCAGAGGTCACAGGGCCACGATTTTAAACACGTGAGGAAGAAGAACTGGAAACCATCCTTTGGACTAAGCTTGAAGACAAAACGGTGACTTATCGAGGAGAAGCCGACTGGAGAGAGTAACTTCAATCTCACTCCAGGAGTCTAAAAGTGAAAAAGAGGAAATGAGGCCATGGCTGGGTCCAAAGTTACTTTCCTAAAATGGGTATGGCCAACAAGCGCCATAAGATGGAGGAAAAGAAAAGGGGATGGTGGAGAGCAGGCCTGCGTCATAGTTCCCAAACTGTGTGCCAAGGCACCCAGGGTGCCACTGCAAATTCAAGGCGAACCAGGGATATTTCACATTTGCAGGGGAAACACAATGACCTCTTTGGGACACCATGAGGATGAATAGCACAGTTTCCACATTAGATTGCGCTGCATTTCTTTCAACAATTTCGAATCTGTGTGAAACAGGGTTTTCTGGGGTTGCTGTGATAAAAAGGAAGTATCGCATGGAATAGAAACATGAAGATAAACGTGGAACAGAAAGTAAGGGTGGTGGCGCCCAATACAATTCCACAAGTTGAGAGGCTACGTGACATAGGTATACACATCCCGTTAGCATATAATCGTGTTCGTTTAAGAATAGCATAAGGGTGGCTCAGTCCGTTAGCGTCCGACTTCGGCTCAGGTCATGATCTCACGGTTCGTGGGTTTGACCCCCCATCAGGCTCTGTGCTGACAGCTCGGAGCCTGGAGCCTGCTTTGGATTCTGTGTCTCTTTCTCTCTCTGACCCTACCCTGCTCACCGCTCTCTCTCTCTCTCTCTCTCTCTCTCTCTCTCTCTCAAAAATAAATAAAATATTTTAAAAATTTTAAAAAGAATTTAAAAAAGAATAATGTAAAACTAGTATTTTTTGCTTTTGATGTTTGTGCGCTATTTTTTTTTCAGATGGTACGAAGTTGTTGTAACAAATACGTGTTAAGTAGTCTGGATCTAACAACCTAAACACCGATGGAACTGTTTTGTGTTTCTTTTGCTCTAGGATTGCCATGTAAAAATTACAGACACACTCAGGGTCAGTAATCTTTAAAACGTGTGCAGGTTAGGACAGAGTCGATGGGTGCTGTGAGCCTGAGCAGTGAGGCAGAGGGTCCTCAGCCAGGTGCACCTGGGGAGGTGGGGGGAGGTCTCCTGGCACCTCGAACGCACCAACTTCAAGTTCATACCACCTGCCCCTCTGTAAGGAGAAACCGCTCATTCTCAGTATGAATACGCAAGAGGACGCTCTGATCAGTTTGAGAAAAATCTCAAATCATGGAGACAGCACGACAGATGTTCTGTGGAAGTTCCATTTTCCTTCGTGAAAGTGCCTCCTTTTTCTCGCCATCCTACTCACCCGGGCTCGGAACCCCTGCCATCTTTGCCACCCGAGTGTCACACTTGACGCAGTAGAAACAACTCTCCGTCAAGCCCTGTCTCTTTCGCAATAGAATCGTGCTTGGCTTCGAAGCTCAGAAAAAGGCCAGGACCGGATAAAATTTCCCCGACGTTAGTCTCCTGTTTTACGAAACCCTACGTGACATTAATTACGAACATGACAGCACTGTAGGGATAATGAGTCTGCATCGTGGCAGGTACCTCCTAGCTAGTCCTCCGGCATCAGCCTTGCCCCTACTCTTTGCTCCTCTTCGCGAATCATCTTACCACTCTGTCCGTCTAGATCCCAAGTTCTTCGGACCCCCTTTGGGACTCCACTGATCCAGCGAGTTAATACACATACTCGCAGAGCCCAGTTTCACAATGGCCATGTGCTGTCATTTGTCCTCACCCTGCCCACTTCCCTATTTACATTTCTCCATAGCAATATTACAGGCATTCAGACTGCAAGACCCGCTTTATCATGTGTCGGTCTCTCCTCACAGGAGAGCAGGGATTTTTGCTGGTTCTGTACGCGGCTGTATTTCCAGAGCAGACAACGGGGCTGGGCTCTTGGAAGTGGTCTGTACGTGTTCCTCTGTTCAACAGAGCAAGTAGGGCGGACGCGCAACGGAAGTCAGATATTTAGAGTTATTGGTGAGATCAGCCCCACTGCTATTGCCAAGAAGATAAAATCTCAAGTATTTAACTTGCCCCTCGGCCCCTCACGGCCTGGTGACGGCCTACCTCACCACCACCGGTGTTACTCCAAACGAAGACTCCTTCATGGACACAGACTTGTATTCATTGACGTGGCAGCGTGATCCCGCCTTGGCGCCTTGGCATGCACCCATCTAGGCAAATCCTACATATCCTCCTAAACCTAACTCACACCCAATCTTGCCTGGTCCCCTCAGGTTACATCCTTCTCTGCCTCTGATTTCTCCTCTCTATAGTCAATTTGGAATTTAGGCACAAGGCCCAAGACAATCTCTATTTTATGCTGTTAACTCTTGAATTGTCTACCTGTGAACGTGTGCGTAGCTCTCCTCGACTAGGCTATAAACTCGTTGAGGGCAGCAATGGTCTATTTATTCTACCTTTTCATAGACCACCTTGCTTCCACCACCCAAACACACACAGAACCACTACCCAGTTGCCACATCAGCAATAAAACACCATTTACCGAGTTAAAGTTGAACTTAGAAACTTGAACTTAGAAGTCCTAAGGACTATATTTTGCAGTCAGACGTAATTCTATAAGTAAAATACATTACTCTTATTTGTGTTTTTTTAATTTCTTAATGTTTTTATTTATTTTGGAGAGAGTGTGAGTGGGGGAGGGGAAGACAGAGACAGAGACAGAGAGAGAATCTGAAGCAGGCTCCAGGCTCTGAGCTGTGAGCACAGAGCCCTCTGTGGGGCTCGAACCCACGGACTGTGAGATCATGACCTGAGTCTAAGTCAGAAGCTCAACCAACTGAGCGACCCAGGTGCCCCTATTTGTTTTTTAATAGATGATCAGTAAATGTTAGACCCCAAAATTATTTTCATTTCAGACCATGAAAACATGAATCTAGATCATGAAAACTATCAAAATGCCCCCATTAACTAAAAATCAAACAATCTGGGCTGAAAATCTCTACATTTAAGAAAACAATTTTTCTGGGGGTGCCTGGGTGGCGGCGGTCAGTTAAGCGTCGACCTTGATCTTGGCTCAGGTCATGATCTCATAGTTTGTGAGTTCAAACCCTGCAATCGGGCTCTGCACTAACAGCACAAAGCCTGCTTGGGATTCTCTCTCTCCCTCTCTCTCTGCCCCTCCCCCGCATTCTTTCCCTCTCAAAACTAAACTTAAAAAAATAATTTTTCTGAAGTGAAGTAGCAAAGGGCTTTGGAATGAGGAAATATGGGTCCAACTTGGTTCCTCCACTTATTATTAGCCGCATAAATATCAGCAAGTTAATTAGTTACGCTTCATTTTCCTCGTCTATAAACTGTAAATAATATTCCTCCTTCAAACGTTGCTCTGTGGATGAAATGAAATAGCATCCGTGAAACGCTTCGCCCAGAACAAGTGAACAATGTGTTACTTCCCATTTTCCCTCCCTGTCCCCTAAAACAAGGGGAATCAGATCACAGTGACATTATCATACTTAAGAAGGCTCGTGGCAGCACAAAGAAAGCCTTTGGCACAAACAAAACTGTTACATAAAAATTGCCAAGGAGTGTTTAAGAGTGCGGATTCCACTCACAGCTAAACCCTCTCTAAACTTCTAGGGAACCCCCTCATCTCCACCTCAATTCTGTTCTTTAATTTTTAAAAAATGTGTATTTATTTTTGAGACAGAGAGAGAGAGAGAGCAAGCAGGGCAGGGGCAGACAGAGAGAAGGAGACACAGAATCCAAAGCAGGCTCTAGGCTCTGAGCTGTCAGCACAGAGCCCGACGCGGGGCTCGAACCCACAAACCACGAGATCGTGACCTGAGCCGAAGTCGGACGCTTCACCGACTGAGCCCCCCAGGCGCCCCTCCACCTCAATTCTTACCCCCCCCCTTTGCTTCATTAAAACCTAAGTGGCCCAGATTGCAGACCCTTCCCCACCTGGGCTGGGCTCCCTGGGTGAACGTGCTACCTCGTTCTCCCATATCTGCAGCACACACACATCTGGCGGGAAAATGAGTTCCGTGCTTGCAGGTATTTCTTTTCCACCTGGCTTTGGCTTCTCTCTGAGTCTGTCCCCAAGCGAGTAAAAAATAAATTCGGCTTTTCGGCTTCAAGATGGGTTGCCTTGAAGGAAAAGGAGAGAAAGGAGCAGAAAGTAGCCACCCGACACAGCCGCTCAGGTCCTCAGTGTCCCCGGGCGCACCCGGAATTACAAAGCTGCCTCTAACCAGTTTCTCTGCCTTGGGAGCCGTTTCCCAAACCCACCTCTCAGCCCCAGTGTGCTCCGTTCCTCACCCAGGCTGGCACTTCGCTCCACCACGCCTTGGCCCCTAGGATGTGTCCCCAGGCAGCCTCACGCTGGGCAGGAAAGGGACTCATGACAGGCCCATTAGGCTTTTCAGCACCCCCAGGAGGAGGAAGTCACTCGTTCCCACGGGCCTGGGTTTTTCTTTCTGTGGGTGTGTTTTCTCTTTCTGAAACCAGGAAACTAAATTTGCCTAATGGTTAAACCCAAAAGGATTACACATTCTTTCTTCAAGAACCCTTGGAGGCCCGCCGTCCATCCCTCTGTGTTAGAAGCAGGCCATTTCCAAGTCACCCGGGCAGAGGGGATGCTTTCTAGACTCTTCTGTGAGGCCTATTCTATTCGGTTATTGTTAGAAAAAGTACCACATCAACAGACTGTTCATATTTAGGGTCTACACAGTATCTCAATTTCCGGAAAGAGACAAAATTCAAAATTTTGTCCCCCACCCCCACCCCCAGCATTTCTTTCTCCTCTTTGCACAAAACCGCTTTCAGGCTCAGGCTCTCACACGCTCACCCTCTTCACATTTCCGTTAATTAGCCTTGAACGCCCAGCAAGTTCTGCTTTTCTTCAAGAATTGAGATCCTCTTTCTCGCCCAGCGTTTTTACGGAAAACGTGTTCGCCCTTGGCAACGTAGCCGGACAGTCAGCAGCCTTCCTGTCAGGCACAGGTGGGGTGCCCTCACCGCAGCCCCGGCGCGAGCCGCACGGGAACCCGGGACACAGGCCACTCGGACTCTTTGTCCTCTGGGCCTGATGGCTGTGTGTGTCGAAGAACTGGGGGCTCGGGCCGCGCTTGAATCCCAAGGTCCAGGAGCTTTAACCCCTCGGCCTCAGTTGATGCACTTGGAAAATGAAGATATTGCCCCCTGTCTGTGGGGTGGGGGGGGCGCCGTGAGGGTTAAGAGAGGGAACACACCCAGAGGGGGGAGGGGAGCACTCAAGCTGGAGGGCTCTTGTTAATTTCACTTCCGTGTGGTTACCTCCAAATGCCTTACTGTTCCTTAATATATCCTTTCTAGATTTCTCCTTTTTTTAAATGCTTATTTATGTATTTTTGAGAGAGAGAGAAAGCGAGAGAGAGAGAGAGAGAGAGAGAACAGGGGAGGGGCAGAGAGAGAGGAGAGGGCGAATCCCAAGCACCCTCCGCACTGTCAGCACGGAGCCCGACGTGGGGCTCGACCTCATGAGCCATATCATGACCTGATCCAGATCAAGAGGCAGACACTTAACCCGCTGAGCCATCCAGGCGCCCCTAGATTTCTCATTCTTAATTCTTTTAAACCTATTTTCAGCTGCAGTGGTTCTAACAGTGCACTCTACTTATTCTTCCAACACGTAAGGCCACGATCCTTAACCTTGTCTCTGCCTCAGAACAACCTGGGGGCTTTTAAAAGTAATACACGTGTCCTGGCTCTACCCCAGACCAGCTATGTCACAGTCTCCGGGGGTCTGGCCTTGGGCATCCGTGTCTTACAATCTCCAAACAAGTCAACGTAAAACTCAGGATGGGACAATCGGCCAGCAAGGCCTGTGTGAGCAGATGCCACTCTAGGTGAGGCCTGCCCTGCGGAAGCAGAGTGCCGAGGAGGCAGGGCTGAGGCGGCGGCAGCGGGGGATCCGAGGCCACCCAGGTCTCTTCCCACCGCAGCTTCGCTTGCTCAGCTCTTCCTTCAGTTCCGGGCAGTTCTGGGCAATACTTCAGCTTCCTTCCAATAATTCCCCATTTCTGCTGAGGCTAGCCAGAGATTTCCATAGCAACTCAACAAACTTCTACGAAGACAAGTTATTCAGTTTAACTTGGTCTTATTTATGCAATTGTATGTGACATATATGGAACTTTATTTCTTTTTTTCAATGTTTATTTATTTTTGAGAGACAGAGCACAAGTGGGGGAGGGGCAGAGAGAGGGGGGGACACAGAATTGGAAGCAGCTCCAGGCTCTGAGCACAGAGCCCGGTGCGGGGCTCGAACTCACAAACTGCGATGTGGGGCTTGAACTCACGAACTGCAAGATCATGACCTGAGCTGAAGTCAGTCGCTTAACCGACTGAGCCACCCAGGCGCCCCTACAAATATGGAACTTTAAATCAAGAGATTGGGGAAATCCGTTAGGGTCTTTACCACCGAGAATCCCAAATACATTCCCTCACGTTCCCTGGACCTACACTGTCTCCTCACTTGTAAAACAAACGGTCAAACAAAACACCCATCTCTTCCAGCTCCAGTTCTATGTACCCATGAATCCAGGATCATTTTCATTTGTTCTAGAACACATTATAAGAGAGCCGCTGGAGGCGTAAATATGATAAGACATGGCCATCTCCAAGGAGCTGAGAATACGATGTCTTGGTGTCAATGGGGGACAATGACCCTATGGTGCATATTGAGGAAACTCTTTTCCTCTCCTTTCTTTAGTTCATGTCACCAGTTCATTAGCACCAGCTCTCGCACTCCCTCAACCTCACAAGTTTGATAGAATATTATTGGTGTTGCCAGCAGATCAAAACTTTTAATTTTTAATGCTTATTTATTATTTTTGAGAGAGACAGACAGACAGACAGACAGAATCCAAAGCAGGCTCCAGGCTCTGCGCTGTCAGCACAGAGCCCAGGGTGAGGCTCGAACTCACAAACCGTGAGATGGTGACCTGAGCTGAAGTCTAAGGCTTCACTGACTGAGCCACCCAGGCGCCCCATACACTTTTAAAGAGCAGTTTCAAAGCAATAACTCTCCCGGACCTCAACCATCACCCCAAATTAAAATTTTCACACACAGGCGCAGGCGCATGCAAACGCGCGCGCACACACACACATACACACACCGCCTGAGGCAGCATTTAATTTTCCTGCAGTCTGGAGAGCAGTGTCCCTATTCCGACATTTCTGGGATAGAGACAGAGAGAGGTCAGTCTGCGCTCTTCTCTCGGGGGGGGGGGGGGTGTTGTGAAATTCAGTGCATGATGAGGGATTTATGTCTTCCTTCCCATCTGGTGCCCAGAAATCATCATCAGAGACAGCGTATCCGTCTAGAACAACTGGTCCAGGGAGCACTACGCCATTGCCCTATGATGCAAATATACGTCTCCACCTGCTCTGTGATCTACATTACGCCCACACCCCTCCAGAGTGGAGTTAGGTCTGAAAAGCAGGCACAAATATGGGAAACACAGCCTCATCGGTTCCAGGTTACTGATATTAAAAGCACATTAACTTTGGTGTTTCACACACCCAACACTTCTCTCCAATATTTTCCCTTTCTTCCCTCAAAAAACAAAATAAGCATTTCTTTTAATATTTATTTTTGACAGAGAGACAGCGCAAGCAGGGGAGGGGCAGAGAGAGAGAGAGGGAAACACAGAATCCAAAGCAGGCTCCAGGCTGTGAGCTGTCAGCACAGAGCCTGACGCGGGGCTCGAACCCACAAACTGTGAGATCATGACCTGAGCCGAAGTCGGACACTTAACCAACTGAGCCCCCCAGGCGCCCGGAAAAGTGTTGCTTTCAAACCAGTACTTCGTCAGCCAATGATCAACTTGATACATTTTTTTTCTCAAGACCTAGCTAACAAATGGGACTAATAATTTACCATGAATCTGGAATTACCAAATTGATTTACTGAAAGTTTTGTTTTCATGAACCTAAAATACCACTGATTTTTATATCATTATTTTATGTACCATTAAAAAAAACCAAGAATGGCTACACTTCAACTTATTAAGATGTCATTCACTGTGATGTCAGGGGTATTAAAATGTAAAAATATGCTTGCCTTAGAGCTTGTGAAATACAGTAAATACATGTTTGTGGAAAACCCGTTTATTTTAGAATCATAATCTAGGTTCTGTTTTATTCTTAAATGTCTTCTTGTTTGGCAGTGCTGCTTCCTATTCCTTTTAGGGAGAGAGAATTAAATTACTATTAAAGTAAATTTTTATAGACTTAAAGCAAGAAGCAGCTACCCCCCCCCCACACACACACTTAATGGTGAAAGTGGGTAGTATTTCAAAGGCAGGGTAATTGTATTATTGTCATCTCTAATTCATGCTGACCTTGTTTTCCCATCTAAACGCTGCCCTGGTCCTGGGCGGCTCAGTCAGTTGAGCATCCGACTCCAGCTCAGGTCCTGATCTCACTGTTTGTGGGTTCGAGCCCCGCATCAGGTTCTGTGCTGACAGCTCAGAGCCCGGAGCCTGTCTTCAGATTCTGTGTGTCCCTCTCTCTCTGACCCTCCCCTGCTCACGCTCTCTCTCTCTCTCTCTCTCTTTCTCTCTCAATCTCTCAAAAATAAATTTAAAAACATAAAAAATTTTAAACATTGCCCTGATAATAAAAGCTAACATCTATTTAACACTATGTACCTGGTACTGTGTCAAGCACTCTACGTGGATTGTTTCCTTCAATCCTTAGAACGATCCTTCAGATGCTATTATTAACCCCATTTAACAGGTGAGAAAGTTGAGGCTTAGAGAGGTGAAGCGACTTTTCCAAGGGGACAGAAGCAATAGGCAATGGAGCCAGAGTTGCGGCAGGCACGTGCTGCTAGGTTAGCACCATTTTCCCTGCAGGGCGTGCTGCCAAAAAATCCTGAGAGTCCACACTGCAGACTACACACAGCGCCAAGTGGAAAGTGAGGACCACTGGGCGCCCTCCCCGCCCCCCCCCCGGCCCAGGAAGGCTGCACACTGGGAACGCGACTTGGCCTCGGGATGCTGGCCGCTAATGGGTTTTCCAGGGGCCGGAGTGAGCTGTTTGGAGCAGAGAAACAGGACCCCAGGGCCGGGACTGGAAATCCGCAGGAGCACAAAGGAGTCATCACAGAAAACACCGGTGACGTTGATGGGCAGAAAATGGGCAGACACCTTCTCAAACATCGATTCGAGAAACGTTACAAGGCCCCTCTTGATGCTTCACCGAGGGACGCACAAGCAACGTTTTTGAGCTGGAGGAGACTTAGAAGGTTCCCTAGACCAGCAAGGTCAGCACCTCCTGGGAACGGATAAGGAATGCAAATACTCAGGCCCCAGCCCAGCCCTTTGAAACCATACCTCATACCCTCGCGGGGGTGCGGCCACAATCTGGGTTTGCGCAGAACCCTCCGGAGGATTCTCAGAAACACGGACCAAGCAGTCCAACGTGGACGAACAGAACCCCAGCCTTCAGGGTCTTAGTCTAGAACCCCAACCATTTCAGTATTTAGTTCTCATTTCACCGGGATATCGATTTTCAAAGACCTTGGATGTGATAAGACGTAGTCAATATAATATAATTGAACCTGGATATCAGAGGCTAGAGGGTACCTGGGATCACAGAACCTTAAGTTCACAAAAGATTGGGTGAAGACCGGTAAGTCACAGCGCCCAGCTCTAGACTAGCCCGTCCCAGCACAGCGTGACTTAAATGACATGAGACATGTTTTCAAAAAGAAGAACAGATAACAGATAAGGCTTTGAGACAGAGTATGGCCTCCGTCATCAAGCTGTGGTTAATGTAAGTATCATAAAATATGTTTTCATCTCATTTACAAACCCATTTGTGCTCTCCCAGGCTGTTTGGACATTATTCGATTATCCTGATTCAAAGCAGGTGAAGCCCCAGGGACACACACAGACGGCGAAGGGCCCATTTCAAGTTCAGCTGCTCCCGAACCCCCTGGAAACAAATCCGTTAGCCTTGTTCACCTTTTCTGAGGTTGTGTGAAGCGTGGCTGCGCGGTTAACAAACCAAGGGAACAGGGCCGGGGGAGTTAACCGAATAGCAACTTGCTGGGTCCTTCTTCCTCGACCAAGCAGGTCAGGCCTCTGGATTTTGTTCTGAAAAAGTGGATCCCCATGTCTGGAAGGGGAGGCCGAGGCTGGTGGGAAGGGGGTACGGGGAACACGACCGCCACGGCGAGCCCGTTGTCTGCGTTACCGCCAAACGTCCTGGCCTCGGAGAAAGGTCCCTGAGCTCGGCTGTGCGTGCAGATGGCCGGACGGGCAGTGGCCCTGGGGGTGGCCCTGGTCCACCCGTGGGGTCGGACCCTCCCTGAGCGGAACTGCCCGCTTCTCACCCGGGGGAATCAGAGCATCCTCGCCTTGGCCTTTTCACTCTCTTCTTAAGGAAACACTCTCACCCGAAAGTAGGGGGTCATCTTAGCATGTTTCGTGCGAGACACAGAACATGCTTGTGGGGGGAGCAGGGCCGCCCCATCCCCCCGCCCCGGAATGCACGTCTAATCCCACCGACGTACTCCAGGACCCCATTATACCCCAGAGCCGTGCCAAAAACTCTCGGACCGGGCTTTCCTTTCTCTTGCTTTCCCATCCCAGTGTCCCCAGCACCCCCTCATCACCCCCCCACACCGCCCCGCAGCCCTCCATTCCCCATGCCACACCCTGCGGCCCGGCCCCGGGAGCTTTCCCAAAACAGCCATGGTTTCTCTCCACTGCTTCCTCGTTCCTCGGAGCCTGGCAGGTGGCTCCCTCCACAGTGACACACCTTCCTGGTTCCCAGCCACCTCCCTCCCTTCCCCTCCCTCCCCTCCCCTCCTCCAGGCCTCCCTTCCCTTCCCTTCCCCTCCCTCCCCTCCCCTCCTCCAGGCCTCCCTTCTCTTCCCTTCCCTTCCCCTCCCCTCCTCCCTCTTCCAGGTCCCCCATCCCTCCTCCAGGCCTTCAGACCTGCCCCCTCCCTGCAACCTCCCCTCAACAAGCAGGCTCCTTCTGGTTTCAAATAACCCCTGCAAACGCCATGTCCTGCGGGAAAACCTGTCCTGAACCTGCATCCAGAACTGCACGGCGCCCCCCAGCCCCCACCCGGTTCAGCACAGCCCTCCCTTGGGTTTATTCCGCCAGGTACTGGCAGCACCCAAGATGCTAGGAGACCCCCGCTAAACTCTGCTGACGGCTCAGAGCCTGGAGCCTGCTTCGGATGCTGTGTCTCCCTCTCTCTCTCTGTCCCTCTCCCGCTTGCACTCTCTCTCTCAAAAATAAATAAACATTAAAGAAAAAGGCTCCTTCCCTCATAGCGCCAACATAGCTGGAATTCAACCAGTACACCTCTAATCCTCTCGCACAAGCCTGTGTATTCCAGACTTGCCAGTTCACAAGAACCACTGGGACATTCAAACGGATCCGGGGCGCCTGGGGGGCTCAGTCGGTTGAACATCCAACTTCGACTCGGGTCATGATCTCCCGGTTCGTGAGTTCAGGCCCCGTTGCTGCAATCCCACGAGCCTGCCTCGGATCCTCTGAACCCTCCTCTCTCTCTGCCCCTCCCCCACGCACACTCTCAAAAAAATTAAACATTAAATTATTTTTTAAAAAATGGACTCTTGGGTCCTGCACTTGACAGACCCCTGAACTGGATGAGGGCATTTGTAGGTAATTCGGCTACTGATTTGACTCTGCTGATACTCTGTCCCTACTAAAATGTCAGGTCCTTTGGGAAGAGAATGGCATAGTGAACTTCATTAACTGCTTATACTATAATATTCGTTTTGGCTAAAATTCCTTCCTAAAGAATTAAATAGAAAGGGGGTGGGGCGCCGGGGTGGCTAGTTAAGTGTCTGATTTCTCAGGTCATGATCTCGCAGCCCGTGAGTTCGAGCCCCGCCTTGGGCTCTGTGCTGAGGGCTCAGAGCCTGGAGCCTGCTTCGGATTCTGTGTCTCCCTCTCCCTCTGCTCATCCCCCATTTGCACTCCTTCTCTGTCTCCCTCCCTCCCTCTCTCTCTCTCTCAGAAGTAAATAAACATTACAAATTTTTTTTTTAATTTTAAAGAAAGGGTGGGCAGAAAGAAGAAGTCATGGAATACATCCAATTTTGATTTAACACACTCTCTGGATAGGAGGACATTTCACATCCAAACGCCCTCTAATCGAAATGCTTATCTGCCAAAGTGGCTTTGTACTATATAAGAACAAAGTCAAGGTGAAGGAATTTTTAACCATGGCCACTTTAAGAGAAATTATAACATCTGTAGTTCATTTTTTGAAAAAAGACATTTTTATCAGAAAACTCAGTATTGCAACGGTGCTTATGAACTCCTGCTTTTTACTCAAACTGAGTTTGCTGGGGCTGAGGTCTCAGAACATAGTTGAGCGAGCCACGGCAGGTGGGGTCCGGTCGCAACGCTGGATTTTAGAAGGGCTGTAACTCAGACGTTTGGAGCCTGGCTTATTTGGCCTGTGCTTGACTACCCACAGAAGCACGCCATTGCAAAAATCCCTTTGTTTCAGGATGTCTATCAGTGTGTCCTTAAAGAAGCCGTTGCAAAAGAGGCGCACGGAAATCTGTTACACAACGAAGTAGAAATAGTCTTTGCGTTCCTAGGACGTGCATTCCTTTTTCCCGTTTTAAGGGTTCGCTTAGGAAGTGGCTTGTCCCCGTCACACTATGTTCTGAATGAGCCCCCTCTCTTCCCAGTTGAGCCGGGCAACACCAGATGGGGACGGGGAAAGGCGAAGGCTGGGAGGGATGGGGTGGATGGGGGAAAACAATCACAGTGACATTTAGCTCACTCCGAATCAGGCTTCCGTGTCTCAGCTTCCTGTTTACCATACCCTTAAATAAGACATGTCCGCATCACACACACACACGCACACACACACACACGCACGACCCTCCCGCCATCTCCATCTCAGTAAAGAGCACCGTCGGGCTGTTGAGGTAGAAAACCGAGAAATCAACCTGATTCCTCTTTTTCCCATTCCCCGAATCCAACCATGCACAAGCTATCCTCAGTCCGGCCCTCCTCAGCTCTACCACCGGGGCCGTGTACGCAGGGGCCCCAACCGCCAGATAAAATACAAGACACCCAGTTACCCTGGACTTTCACAGACACCGCAAGCCATTTTTGGTAGAAGTGGATCCCCAATATTGCATGGGACATACTTATACTAAAAGAGGATTCACTGCTAACCTGACATTTAAGTTTAATCAGGCATCCTGTATTTTTCTCTGCTAATTCTGCCAACCTGCCTTCCCTACACAGTCCAACCTGTTATCCATTGATTAAAATCCTCTCACAGCTTCCTTCAGAATTTAGAGTTAAAACTAAGTTCTTTACCAAAGTCTCGAGGGTCCCTGATGGGAGAAGGTGGGAGAGGTTGGAGAGGGCCCTGTGCCTGCCTCTCCAACCTCTCTGACCCTTTGGCTTCAGCCAGAGGAGATGGCCTGCTTCTCTGCAGACACTCAAGCTCCTCCCCACCTCAGGACCTTTGCACTTGCTGTCCCCCCATCCTCTCCCTCTCCATAACATTCAGATCACAGCTCAAAGAGATTCTCCCTCCACGGCCCATCTAGCCAATCTAAAGGGGCCACCCCCCCCAACACGCCCTGTCACACTCAGTCTTCCCTTCCTCAGGGCCCTTCGTCCTGCGTGAAAGCACTTAGTATATTGCCTTTCTGTCCTGACTGGCAGTGCACACACCACTAGAGCAGAGCCCATGTGTCTTTTGTTCACTGTTTCCAGAGCACCTAGAACTGAACCTGGCATTTAACAGCCTCTCTGTATCTGCTGACGAACAAGTGAATGGGTTTCCCGTCTGTAAAATGACATTTCCTTAAATTCCCCTTCACGTAGGCACGTTCAGCTTGTATAGGAATACGAGGCCATCCCTAAACAATCTTTCCCGCACCGGACAGACGTTGTCCCATCGGCCAGCGGAGGCCCATTTTCCGCCCATCGCATGGTAGTGCTGCTCACTTCTCCAAGTTCAGAGTCATCGAGAGTCGCGTCAGTGTTTCACTGTACGTTAAAACCTGTAATTTAAAAAATTTTGTAAAAAGCCAAAAGGCCGAAGCGTTGATAGAAAGGCTATAAAAAGCAGAAATGTCATAAGCCTAGTTCCACTGCAACATGATGAAAAGCACAAGATAGCCCGACAGCAGGGACCCTTAAGCCTTAAGCAAAACTTTTTTTGACGTCAGCTGGTAGCCTTATTGTGAAGAAAATGCATAAAGTTAGAGGCCGAAGGGGCACCTGGGTGGCTCAGTCGGTTAAGCGTCTGACTTCGGCTCAGGTCACGATCTCACCGTTCATTGGTTCGAGCCCCGCATCGGGCTCTGGGCTGACAGCTCGGAGCCAGGAGCCTGCTTCGGATTCTGTGCGTCCTTCTTTCTCTGCCCCTCCCCTTCTCGCACTCTGTCTCTCTCTCAAACATAAACATTAAAAAATTTTTTTTAAAAAATAGAGACCAAAGATAAAATGCTGAATATATATTGAAAATTATGTCTAATCTGCAACGTACAATTAGAAACAGTACGAACTGTCCAGCTGTCTGGGAATGGAAGCCCTTATCACATACAGCCCTATTTTTGGCTTATCGGGCTCAGAAGAGGAAAAGGGGCTGGATGCCTGTGGGCCAGTGGTGGCCCGGCCCTAAAGCAAGGTGTCCGGGTCCTTAAACCGCGGCGGATGGGAACTCCTCTCCTCATCTTATACTCCTCCTCATTCCCGGGAGATCGTGACGATTCTGGAGAAGAAAAGCCCCAAGTTTTAGTTTCAGCTCTTCTGAGCTGCTCGGAGAATAAAGTATGTTCAGTGGCCACCCAGGCTCTTACGTGCTGTTCAGATAGACCATTTGGAGGCAGGACAGGAAACCACAGGGCACAGGAGAAAGGGAAGTACCTAAGCCATGGTGTGGGGGGCGGCGGGGGGGTGGGGGGGGAGTGCGCAAGCAGACTCCAGCCCGGAGGAAGGGAGGAGATTAAACACATGTGTTAAATAGCAGCACATAGTTCCAGGAAGTCATACGAATGCCCCCCATTTCAAGATTCTAAATTCTCACAGTTTAACCATTTTACAGAGGCAGTTGTGAAAAATACAGGCTCATATTTTCTTTAAGAAAAGCCTGGAGGAGCGCCTGGGTGGCTCAGTCGGCTAAGCGTCCAACTCTTGGCTTCGGTTCAGGTCATGATCTCACGGTTCTGGAGTTCGAGCCCCACATCGGGCTCTGCGCTGACAGTGCGGAGCCAGCTTGGGATTCTCTCTCTCTCCGCCCCTCCCCCTGCCCGCACTGTCTCTGTCTCTCTCAAATACATACATAAATAAAATGTCTTAAAAAAAAAAAAAAAAAGAAAAGCACGGAAATGTACCAAGCCAAGTTCTGACATTGGGACCATTTGGCATTTGGCAGACTTCCTCACTCACGTGGACGCCAGGGGAAAGAGGATGAGCAAGACAGTCCCTGCCCCCGGGAATTCAGGGAACAGTGGGAGAAACGGGCAAACCAGTGCTGATCCTGAAAAGACACAACGGGTACCACAACCGAGGTCTGTTCAACGCGCTTCGGGGCCACAGAGAAAAGACGTGTCAGGGTCGGCTTCACCCATGCACGATGTAGTAACCTCAGTTATTGCTTAATTAGACTTTACCATAGGATATTACCTTTAGTTTTCTTTTCTTCTTTATTTTAGAGAGAGAAAGCATGTGGGGGGAGGTGAGGGACAGAGGGAGACAGAGAGAATCCCAAGCAGGCTCTACACTCAGCACGGAGCCCAACGTGGGGCTCGATCCCACAACCCTGGGATCGGAGCTGGGCGGCAGGCAAGAGTCCTATACCCCTACGAGGTATTTATCCAAAGGGGCACATGCACCCCAGTGTGGATAGCAGTGCTATCGGCAATAGCCCTAAGAATGGAAAGAGCCTAAACGTCCATCGAAGGGTGAATGGGTAAAGAAGATGTGGTGTACACACACAATGGAATATTACTTGGCAATCGAAATGAATGAAATCTTGCCATTTGCCACAACGTGGATGGAACTAGAGGGTATCATGCTAAGAGAAGTAAGTCAGAGAAAGACAGGTATCCTATGACTTCACTCATATGTGGACTTTAAGACACAAAACACATGAACAGAGGAGAAAGGAAGCAAAACTAACGTAAAAACAGGGAGGGGGACAAAACCTAAGTGACTTGGGGCGCCTGGGTGGCTCAGTCAGTTAAGCGTCCGACTTCAGCTCAGGTCATGATCTCGTGGTTCATGGGTTCGAGCCCCGCGTCAGGCTCTGTGCTGACAGCTTGGAGCCTGGAGCCTGCTTCCGATTCTGTGTCCCCCTCTCTCTCTGCCCCTCCCCTGCTCACGCTGTCTCTCTCTCAAAAATAAATAAAGACATTAAAAAAAAATTTTTTTTTAAAGAAGAGACTCTTCACTTGATCTTAGCCAAAAGGCCGGGAAGCCATAAGAGACTCTTAAATACAGAGAACAAACAGAGGATTACTGGAAGGGTTGTGGGTGGGGGGATGGGCTAAATGGGCAAGGGGCATTGAGGAGGACCCTTGTTGGGAGGAGCACTGGGTGTTATACGTAGGGGATGAATCACTGGATTCTACTCCTGAAATCATTATTGCACCACATGCTAACTAATTTGGATGTAAATTTAAAAATAAATAAATGTATATAATATTAACCAAAAAAAGAGTCAGATAGATGCTCAATTGAGCCACCCAGGCCCCCCCTCGTTTGCTTTTCTTATTGAAGTAAAATCGTGCTGTGGAGATGGATGGTGGTGACGGTCACAGAACAGGATGGATGTACTTAATGCCACAGTACACTTAAAGATGACTGAGATGGTACATGTTATGGATATTTTACCACAATAAAAAAGAAATAAATTTTCATTATCCATCAAAATATGTACATACAATGAAATGCACAGATCTTAAAGGCTATAGGAGATCAATTTTGATATATGTCCACATCCACATTCCCACCTTCCAAAACAAGACACAAAACGTTCCTATCACCTCACACAGTCCCCTTGTATCCCTTTCTAAGTCACACCCTCTCTCTGCTCACCGTTCTTGAACTTCATGCAAATGAAGTCAGTCAATATTTCTTTCTGATGCATTTTCCTTAATATGTTTGTGAGATTCAACCAGTTCTTACGTGTATCAATCTCCCGCGCCCTTTGGTCCGAGTACGGTCTCATTTATGAGTCTATCATCCAAATTTATCGAACCACTCTTCTGATAACAGGTATTCAAGACATTTCCAGGGTTTAGGGGTTTTTTATATATATATTATAAAAAAAAAGGTGTATCTACATCCTTGCACAGGTCGTTTCGTGGGCACCTGTTCTCACTCCTCCTGCATAAATGCCTAGGAGTGGAACTGCTGGGCTGTGAAGCAACGTATGTTGAATTTTACAAGAAACTGTCCAAGGGAGTCCCGTATAGCTGTCCTGTTCTGGATGGCGGTGTCCCGGAATCCTAGCCAGCATCTTGGTATTATCAGTCTTTTTATTTTATTTTTTTAATTTTTTAAATGTTTTACTTATTTTTGAGAGTACGAACAGGGGAGGGACAGAGACAGAGGGAGAATCCGAAGCAGGCTCCAGGCTCTGAGCTGTCAGCACAGAGCCCGATGCAGGGCTTGAACTCGCGAACCAGGAGATCATGACCTGAGTCAAAGTCTGATGCTTAACCGACTGAGCCACCCAGGTGCCCCTATCAGTCTTTTCTGTGACAGACACCATGGCTCACTGCACCGTGAATGCGCACAGGATCATTACTTTCCCGAACGGCTGCTGCTTCTCTCGAGGGCAGGAGGTTTACACCCCGGCTCAGCTGGAGATTCAATGGGGTTTATTTCATTTCTTTTCTTTTTCAACAAAGCACTTTCACATACCCTTTCAAAACCAATCCTGGGGCGCCTGGGTGGCTCAGTTGGTTGAGCGTCCGACTTCAGCTCAGGTCATGATCTCGCGGTTCGTGGGTTCAAGCCCCAGGTCAGGCTCTGTGCTGACAGCTCGGAGCCTGGAGCCTGCTTTGGCTTCTGTGTCTCCCTCTCTCTCTGACCCTCCCCTGCTCACACTGTCTCTCTCTCTCTCTCTCTCTCTCTCTCTCAAAAATAAATAAACACATTTAAAAAAAAAAACAATCCTGATTAGGAATTCTAATAGATGAAGAAGAAAAAAGCCGCTCCAAGATGGGGTAATGTGCCCCCGAGTTCACCGGGTAGAGGTCCCAGCCCCCGGCCCTCTGACTAAACAGATGCCCATTTCTGAGCACACCCGCCAACCTGTTTGCCTGTAAAGGGAGAAAAAGAAGCCCTAGGGAATGAGGAGCTCTGATGGGACTGTGCTACGCCATGCTTTCCTAGACCAAGACCTTCCTCACTCATGGGTGGATCACTTTGACAGAAGTCAAGACCAGCGGGCAATCCGCAGGGCTGCTGGAGCCGTGTCCCGGGGAAAGAGAAGCCCCCTGCCCATGGGAGACGCGTCACACCTGACTCTGAAGTCCCCGAGGGACAGAAGTTCTGTGGACCCCAAGCACCTCAAAACAGACCAGACGATGCTGTTTCAGTGAATGAGGCTGTCCCAGCAGGGGGTCTGTCCCCGTTCCCACTCCAGATGCTTCTAAACGTGTCGGGGAGAGAGTGGAGCAAGCACTCGGACCCCAGGAAACTGTCCGCCGTCCTAACTGGTGCCCGCTCTTGTTGCTTTCTTTGGAGGCGGAGGAAAGGTAGCTCTTCCCGGCCTGTCTCGAGAGTCACAATGTCCGCCACCATGTTGGACTCTGAGCTGGAAGATGACCGGATAGTAAGAGCACCGCCCTAATCCAGGGATCTGAATGTTTTCTTATGACAGCCCAAAGATCCCATGACGGCCAGAGCTAGGGAAATGGTTCTCAACCTTGCCACACAAGCAGCATCTCAAGGAGACCTCGAGAAAGTCCTGACCCCGGGTCCCCCACTGTTCCCATCTAATTGATGGGGGTGCATCCTGGCATGGGAAGGCTTACATGCCCTCCAGCGATTCCACTGAGAAGCCAGGGTTGAGGACTATGACGAAAACCCTACACTCCAACCTCACCTGCTTTGGAAAAAGAAAGGCACCATCCAGTCGTGTTAGGGCCCTTATCAAATATGGAACTCCATGTCAGAACGGAAATCATAGCGATGGAAATGCCATGCATGGTTTCACTTCAGGTGCCCTGCTGGCTAACTGCAACAGTAATGATCCCAAATGGGGTTACAATTCCATGCCCTTATTCAGGGGCGGGGCCTGGAATGTAGCCACTGCCCATCTAACCCCATACCTGAACTCAAAACGAAAAACATAGAAAACATATAAAGCTCTAATTGATACACAGACCCCATAATGGCAATATATTTGCAGTGGAGTTGGCTTTCATAGCATACTTTTGCTTCTGTGAACTGTATTTTTGGTCTATAAACCTTCTAGCCAAGGCACTGGGTGGCTTAGTCGGTTAAGTGTCCGACTCTTGATTTAGACTCAGGTCATGATCTCTTGGTTCATGGGATCGAGTCCCATGCCGGGCTCCGTGCTAAGAGCTTAAGCACAGAGCCTGCTTGGGATTTGTTCTCTCCCTCTCTCTCTGTCCCTCCCTCGCTCATGCACTCTCTCTTTCTCAAAATAACTAAACAAACTTTAACAAAACAAAAACAAGACAAAAAACCTGATAGCCAAAAAGAGAAAGTTATTAAGTTCTGAATTTGATTATACTAGAGACATAAAGAAAATGGTAGTATTTACAAAGTATTAGCTTTGGGGTATATTTTATGGAAAACAGAATTCACTTCTACTTATCTCAGATTTATCTACTGTAAAACTATTGCTATCATTTTCCTTTATCTCAAGAGTCCTTCTATCTCAGTGTTTATAATCAACTCTCAGAGAACAGATATTTTTATGAGTGATAAAACGATGTCGCTTCGTGTTTAAAACCTCAAAATCTATATAAGCGATAGAACATTCTAAATTCTACATAAACAAACAATAGGCTAATCATAGATACTAATCACTTTCAAATGGGAGGTTATCCCTAGACCCCGGGGTACTCAGATTCAACTGTCACCACAGACATTAATAGAAGCTTCCCAGGAAATAATCTATCTCGTGATCTTAAAAGTAAAACTTAATAGCAGCAGCAGATTTCCAACCTGCTCATTTCCTGAAACACTGGCAGTCAAAACCACAAGTCATTCAGTTCATCATTGTTCTCTTGTTAAAGTTTTCATAGTTGTTAACTTTGTCCCGCAAGTCTTGGGTACAGAAGCCTTATAATTCTTAGTGTTCCCCACTGGCTCACTTTGTTCTTCTGAAGACTTGAAAGAAATACCTCAGAGTAGGGCTCCCTTCTCCTATTTGCTCCAATGTGACAACCATTCCCCTTCCTATCAATACGAGAGAGTTTTTAAATGCATCTGACAGATGATCACAGACTACCCTCTGGCTCCTTCTGTGTGTCTAGCAATGAACTCATCACTGCCCTGGGTAGTTATTAACCCAAAGCAAGGTCCCAATGCCTGTTTGGGCTTCAGCTCCTCTCACCCGTTTGGTGGAGCCAGGAACCAGATAGTGATTTAGCACAAGCTCTTCAGCCGGCCAGCTCTCTCCTAGCTGCTCCCAACCTCCAGCTCAGGTTCAGGAAGGTTCTCGCAGGCCCAGGAACGATTCCAAACTGTCAGTCGATGGAGTTTATTTAAGCATATGCCCTGGGCTCCTTCTCAATCGGCATCAAAAATATTGACCCAAGACTCCCTCGGCCACACTCTCATCTCCACGGAAAGCAAGCGTAACGCAGCATCTCTGCCCAACACCAAGCCTATGGCTACCATGTTTGGGGGACTACTCATCCAGAAAAATCACCAGAGGTGGCTCTGGTTAGGCCACAACGCATCCCAAACAGGGATCCTGCACGAGCCCAAGTCTGGGGCGCAAGGACTGGTGTGGAGGGGAGATCGCTTCTTTTCTGTTAAGGTCAATGTTAGAACACTCCCACTTGCTCTGACTTCATCAAGACGAAGGTGGGGTTTTACTCAAAGAATCACCCGACACACCAGTGATGAAAGAAAGTAGAGGGATTCCAATACAGTATCCTTTGCAAAGGGAAAGTTGAAGTCTTACCCATTTCTCTCATAACGTCTTTTCAGAGAGCCGTCATTCAGAAATGGAAAAAGCCATTTATAAAGCCTACAGGAGACATTCAGTCATAGAGTGTCCAAGTGCTGAGCAAAGACACTGGGCGTATAGTTGCCTCCCAGCAAATAAAGTGGTTTTGCCCAGGCATCTGGACACATGGCCACAAATGCCACAAAGATGAAGCAAAAGGGAATGAGCTCAAGATGGCTATACAACTTGCCTCATCCGTAAGTTCTTTGCCTATTCTCCTCGCTGACGTTAGGAATCTAACTGCAATCTTAACTTTTCAAACTGTGAGGCTTTGTAACAGCATTTTAAGGTAGAGTGTATGATACTGAAGAGCTACTGCTTAATGCGAAGAAAAATGCAAGCTGCGTAAGTAATTAGCAAAAGAAAAATGTGAGATACATAGTGAAGAAAAGGCTTATTAATCCAATCACGAGTCCGTGTTAGCTATAAAACAAATTTGCTCTGCTTTAGCAGAAGAGGAAAATTATTCTTTCCCAGCAAAGGGTGACAACTGTAATTAAACTCAGTTACCAGCTGAAGTTAATGCGGATAAATTCAACTGACTTAATCCTGATCATGCTTTAAACTCTTGACGTGATGTTTAAAGTTTCAGTACAGTTTCAATGAACTTATTTGCTCTTCACCTTTTCAAGCTGTGACTGTGGTAAAAATCACAGCAAATTGGCCAAATTGGGGGCGTTCTCTTGCTCTGATAGGTTTTTAGCGTCTGGACTTCTGTCTTCCGCAAGACAGAGCAGTTAGTTAGACATCGGATTCACGGAATGGTGGAGTTGAGCTTGTCAGCCTGCCTTCCCAGGTTCAAGTTTCAGAGCCACCCAGCAGAGCCATGCGACACTGTGGCTCATTAACCTTTATGTGTCTGCAAAAGCGGATGATACCTGTACCAATGTCCAAAGGTTGTTGTGAGGACTAAATGAATAAAAACTTAGCGAGTGTTAAGGACGCACAGCGCGTGCTCAAAAAATGTTTGCAGCATCATTTTTATTATTAATCTCTCAGGCGCAATCGTATCCCTGGGTTTTCATTTAAGTAAATGTATGAAGTCAATCTCGTAAACTAAAGTCAAGGACATTACCTTCCACATATTATAGTCACGATTTTTTTTAAAAGTAACACTTCAAGGTTAGATACAGGCATACCTCATTTTATTGCACTTGGCTTTTTACAACTGCATTTGCTGATTTCATGTCTCTATCACATTTATTATTATTACATTGTTACAGTGACCTGTGATCAGGGATTATACTCGCTGAGAGCTCAGATGATGGTTAGCATTTTTTTAGCAATAGGTATTTTTTCATTAAGCTACATACGTTGTCTTTTTAGACATAATCCTACTACACACTTAATAGACTACGGTATGATATAAACATAACTTTTATATGCACTGGAAAACCAACCAATTCATCTGATTTGCTTGACTACAACATGCGCTTTATCGCAGTGGTCTGGAATTAAACTTACAATATCTCTTAGGTATGCCTGCAAAACACACCAGCCCGGGGGTCAAGTTGGCTAAGGTTCCATTTCCTTAGTAGCTGAAGGAGCATTTCACGTATTAGCTCTGAGCCTTGGTTTCCTTATCAATAACAAAAATATTAGTAACACACCTTGTAAGGAATTGGTGACCTAACACAGGACACACATTCAATAAACTTGCTATTTCTATTGTATTTTCTGGGAAAGGTAAAGATTGCTTGTAAAAACAACCACTAACCATGCTGGCATTATTATAAAACTGGTGCAGCTAAGAGAGAAGCTTGCCTTCCTCTCTGCCCCATGACTCATCATTCCCGGCTCCTTTTCCTCTCTGGTTCTGATACATCAGTCTTGGGTCTAAGAAAACGATTGCAAGTTGGATCCTGCATCTCATTAGCTAGCATCCAGCAAGACTGTCTGGATTTGAGGCCCTAAGGGCCAGAAAGTCCCTTTAGCTCCCTGCAGAGACGAAGCAATGCATGGAAAACTTAAGTCATCCTGGTGTGGGTTTCTCCTTTGTCCGTCGTTCATCCAAACATTCTTTCCCTCTTGGCAATACACTGTGCTTCTCAGCTTTAACAAACATTTCATAACGCGGTGCTGGCTCAAATCCAAGCATGCATCTAAGCTCACACTACCAAGGCCTTTGCAAAATCTTTGCAGTCATTTCCATACAGTTGCACAGAATAAGCTCCCTGAAGACTCTGATGGCCAAAAAATGATTACTGTACCGAAAGAAAAGCAAATATTAAATCTTTGTTAAGACTCTATTATGCTCTGAGGATATCCACATAAATGATCACAGCTAAACTTTCAGAGACCTTCTATAATTAATCGCCAAACAGATGGCCACACGGAAATGACCAGAAGTCAAGTGCCTTGCCCATGATTATACCTCCCACAGTGAGAATTTATACCCACAAACTTGGAGCCAGGTCATGTGACCGGGACCTCTGTCCATTGTCCCTACATGACATTACCCCTCACAAAGGGGAGAATAACTAAGAAGCACTGACCCCAATGATCACAGACTTGATGCTGGGGAGAGTCTATGAGAAGCTATGGTCACATCCATTTTCTAGGGCAGGGGGGAGGGAGCTGAGGCTCCCAGAGCCCACCTCCCCACAAAGGAAACCTGGCAGTTAAGGGCACTACTATCCCCCTCGGGCAGCAGGGACGGGTGGGCAGCAGATGCAGGACAAAATGCCCAGGTTACCCTCAGAATTTAAAGCTCAACTTTCCAGAACTCCCTGTGTGAATAACACAGCCCTTTACAAGCTCGGAGGACTCTCTTGGGGGAGGACCTTTATTTATTTTAAGTAGAAGCCCTAAAAGAGAAAAACTACTTTGAGGGTAAAACACACAGCTAAGGTTTCCCCCCGCCCCCCAACAATATTAAGCTTTATAGAAATTGCATTAGGAATTACACCTCGGAATCAACACCCTGCAAAGTTAAATCAGTAAAATTGGAAACAGTTCAGTCTGGGAAACATCAAAAGCCATTCACAAAATATCATTAGAAGCAGTTGCCTGGAATCTATACAAAGAGAAAGTGGATTAGTGGGGGCCCCAGGCAAGGTGGGTTTGGGGACCTTGGGGGAAATGGAGAGAGTGACGGCTCGTGGGTACAGGATCTCTTCTTGGTGTGAACACAACGTTCTCAGGTTG
Source organism: Cryptoprocta ferox (assembly GCA_028646485.1). Classification (NCBI taxonomy): domain Eukaryota; kingdom Metazoa; phylum Chordata; class Mammalia; order Carnivora; family Eupleridae; genus Cryptoprocta; species Cryptoprocta ferox. The sequence goes on from CM053569.1 coordinate 70,505,840, forward strand.
ACTGTAGCAATGACTGCTCAATTCCATGAACGTACTAAAAACCACTGAACTGCATACATTAAATGGGTAAATTATATGGTACGTGAATTGCAGCTCAGGAGGGCCACACTGTAAAAAAAAAAAAAAAGGCCACATGCAGGAGGATTCTATTTATGTTACATCCTGGAAACGGCCCAACTCTAGCGACAGAGAACAGGTCAGCACTTGCCGGGCGCTGGGGGTGATAGAAACATTCCGTGTCTTTAGTACGGTGGTGGCCAAGGGAACCCATGTGTTTATTCGATCATGGAACTGTATAGCAAAATGTTAAAAGTCGACTAAAAAAAAAAAAGGACCAAAAACCTCCAATTGTTTCTTAACACCTAATCTACTTTCAATTAAATCTTTGTTCATTTTGGGGCGCCTGGATGGCTCAGTTGGTTAAGCATCCGACTTCAGCTCGGGTCATGATCTCACAGTCTGTGGGTTCGAGCCCCGCGTCGGGCTCTGTGCTGACAGCTCAGAGCCTGGAGCCTGCTTCAGATTCTGTGTCTCCCTCTTTCTCTACTCCTCCCCCGCTCATGCTCTGTCTCTGTCTCAAAGAAATAAATAAAAAATAAAATAAAAGAATAAAATAAATCTTTGTTCATTTAACTTTGTTAAAAATTTCTTTTCAAAACGAAAATGCTTACTAATCTTAAAAAGTTACTCTGATGGCTTAGGGTGCTAAGATCTCCATACTGAAGGGATTTGGAAATACTTTGGAGTACATATGAAGTAGCAGGTTTTTTGTCAGAGGGGAGAAATCCAAGGTAGAAAAGGCGATTTTACGAGTAGGGTGGGGTGGGGGGATTATTGCTAGAACTCGGGGGCCAAGCCCCTCATAAACGCCAGTGAACCTGGAGGTCTCCTTAGCATCCGAAAAGCTCGTTCTTGATCTCAAGGTGTTTTTAATGTAGTAAGACTTTGAGCATCATGTACTGTACTATGAGGAAGAGAAAAAGTATCTTTTAAGATACAACAGAGAAGACTCAATGTTCATTAGTCTAAAACCTTATTTTCATTTCTATGGCATGAGAAGAATCACATGAATCAAAACCAAAGTAGCAACAGGTGCACCTCATCTCCCTGTCGGAAGGATAAGGGGCCAAGCTTGCTCTAAGGTCAGTCGGAGGATTTGAGGGGGCAGAGCCTGGATGGAACCCACTTTCTGGCCAGGGCATGGTGCTCCCCCAGGTCTTTCACTTCGGTCCTGCAAGCAGGTCACTTGAGTCCTGGTGAGGGAGCCTGAGGGTGGCCTCAACCAAACTGGGCAACGTTTTGATTCCCTCTCGCTTTTTATCTATAAAACTAGCTTTGTTTTTTTTTTTAACTGCTTTACCTCTCAGGCTTACGGACTGCCTAATAATAAAAGAAAATGTTTTCCCTTTGCCTCTTGCCTGAAGAGGAAGAAAAGGCTAGATGGACTGAAGTTGAACCCCAAACAGGAGCCACAAGCGTGTGGGGAGTTAGATTTCTCCGAGAACGTTCAGGAATGAAGAACATTCAATCCTTGCAGCAATGGGATGGAGCGTGAAATAAACATGTCATTGCTGACTTACGTGCAAGGAAAGGAGGCCTGATGAGCTTTAGGAACTTCATCTCATGCCCTACACCTAGAACGTGACAGATGCGGATTAGAACCCAATTCCTGGGGCGCCTAGGGAGCTTGGTCAGGTGAGCACCGACTCTTGGTTTCGCCTCAGGTCAGGATCTCACGGTTCTTCCGTTCAAGCCCTGCATCAGGCTTCGCGCTGGCAGTGCAGAGCCTGCTCGGGATCCTCTCTCTCTTGCAAAATAAACAAACTTAAAAATATATCTATTAAAAAGAAACCCAATTCCCGATTCTTAGCCTGAAGCAATGACCTTACACTGGCTCCCCAGACACCCCAAAGTTCCCACCACCCATTTCCCACCGGCTATTACATTGCGACCGGACACACCCTAATTCTTCAGCTGGGTAAGTAAGGAGTCCTGCCAAGTTGTGTCTCCACGTTTTCTTTTTCATCCTCAACTGAGGAACACACTTCTTCACCAAAAAAAAAAAAGGTCCTGCTGTGATCAGGCTCCTTGGCCCAGCCCCTCCCCACCCTCCATTTCCAGGATTTATTCCTTCTTCGAATCTGTAGCATCCGTGGCTGCCAACAGGCATAAGGGGTGGAAACTCTCAGACGCCGTGGCCAGGGGCCGGAGGCTGCAGGCGGTCACGCCGTGGGCTCCTGGCCTGTGGTCCTTCCGTGCCTTGACCTAGACCACAACCCACGCCTTTCGCACAGGAAGACCGCACCTCGGCACTCCCTGCCCGTGTGTGCTCCTCCTAGTTCACAGGAAAGAGAATTCATGCTCCTCATTCTACTTTTTAAAAATATGTTCACTTCCCGAGTCCTTATGGAACAATCTTGCTATTTAGAGCAAATGGATGGAACCGTGGGCCATCTGCATACACATTCGTGTGTACCGAGCATCCCAGCAATGTTTTCTGAATGATGAATAAATGAAGCATCACTTCATGGGTTAATACATCCCACAGGTCAAATCATGGCACGCTCACCTCTCCAACAAGAATAAGTGTCAGAACTACGTGAGGCAGGGCCGTCAGGAATAAGGGGACTGGGCTCCCTCACGTCAGAAAAAGGAGTCCTGGGGCGCCTGGGGGGGCTCAGTCGGTGAAGTGTCCGACTTTGGCTCAGGTCATGATCTCACGGTTCGTCAGTTCAAGCCCCAAGTCGGGCTCTGGGCTGACAGCTTGGAGCCTGGAGCCTGCTTCGGATTCGGTGTCTCCCTCTCTCTCTGTCCCTTCCCCATTCACACTCTGTCTCTCTCTCTTGAAAATAAACATACATTAATATTTAAAAAAAGAAAAAGGAGTCTTTCACTGAGGAGCATCCTAACTGGATTCCCAAAACCAGTTCTAGTACTTCCGAATGTCTATGCACAGATTGGCGCTGTCATGGCAGGAGGTTTGAGTACCCCGTGGGCCACTGGAAACCACCTTGGCCACGCCCACGTTTTTCTATCTGCAGTTAGAGATGCACTTAGCTGTGCAGCGATGGGGCGAAGAGCCAGCTGCGCGTGGCTCCTGTCGCCCAACTTCACGAACGATTGGTGGAATTACAAGGTATCGAAATAGGGCTCTAATCAAGGTCCCAGGTGAGAATTTTGGCAACCGAGTAGCCAGGGCGTAAAACCAGGCAAGGATTTGCTGCGGGTCGAACGGCGGCCGGGCAGCAGAGGCAGGGTGCTGGCCAGTGGCTGCCGGACCCCCGGCTTGAGAATCTGTCCATCTGCCACACCCGACGGCTTTGTGCTGCTTTTCAGTTTCTTGCATCTTATTGCTGACAAGCTGACGCTGCAAACTAAATTAAGACGAGGAGCCTGAACGAGACAGGTCTTTGAGGGAAGAGAGTACTGTCTGGGGGTGGGGGGGAAGAGGAGACGGAGGGTGGAGCTCTGCCTCTTGAGTGGGGGTGGGGAGGGTGGTCACATGAGAGTTGCTTTAAGCTGCTTCGCTGCATGCATGTTCTAGTGCAGTCGAAAGAAAAAGAGCACTGCTGCAGCGGGGAAACTTTTTTTAAAAAGTTCCCCTTCAAGGGGCACCTGGGTGGCTCAGTCGGTTAAGCATCCGACTTTGGCTCAGGTCGTGATCTCAGGGCTCGAGGGTTCGAGCCCCGCATCGCGCTCTGTGCTGTGTGGGACTCGAACCCATGAACCCTGAGATCACGACCTAAGCCGAAGTCGGACACTCAATCGACTGAGCCACCCAGGCGCCCCTGCTCCAACCCGTTCTAAAGGGTCCCATGAGAGACTCGCTTAGCATGTGCTTACAAACTTCCAGGGAAGGAGAAGGAGGCCCACTTTGCGCCCCAGCCACATCCCTTTCAGGCCTCTGCTTGTGCAAATCCCGCTCCTGACCCTCTGATCCAGACTCTGCCTCTGTACGATTCTCCACTCTCATGCTTCCCCCGCACACATGCCACGGCCGCGTCCACACCTTGTCGCCATCAGTCCACAGGGCCCTCCGTGAAATGACAGAGTTAAAGACCCTCACCCTCCCTTCAAAAAAAAGGGAACACCAGACAGTGTGGTGGGCAAACCTCAGAATAAGGAGAATTTATCAAAATCAATGAAACAGCCTCTACACCATCCTCATCTCATTTGTATACATTTCCATTTATCTAGCAGCTTTTCTAAAATCATTTTTATTTATTTATTTTTTTTGAGAGAGAGAGAGAGGACATTATGACCCACCCAGGCGCCCCTAAAATCATTTTTTAAAATTGTGATACAATACACACAACGAAATTTACATCTTAACTCTTTTTAAGTGTGCAATTCAGTGGCATTAAGTTCGTTCCTTTGTGTTACTATCACCACCATCCACCTCCAGAATTCTTTGCATTTTGTAAAACTAAAACTATACCCGTTAACTACGTATTCCCATGTCCCCCCTTCCCCAGCCCCGGACATCCACCGTTCTACATTGTCTCTATGAATTTGACTTCTCCAAGAGCCCATCATAGAGGTGAAGATATACAATATAGATGGTCCCTGACCTATGATGATCTGACCTATGATTTTTTAATTTTTTTAATGTTTATTTATTTTTGGGAGAGAGACAGAGGAGGAGTGGGGGAGGGGCAGAGAGAGAGAGGGAATCTGAAGCAGGCTCCAGGCTCTGAGCTGTCAGCACAGAGCCCGATGTGGGGCTCAAACTCATGAACCCCAAGATCATGACACAAGCTGAAGTCTGACGCTTAACCGACTGAGCCACCCAGGTGCCCTTGGAGTTTTTGACTTTGCAATGGTGCGAAAGTTATATGCATTCGGTCCTTGGAATTGTGACTTTGGATCATTCCCCGGACTAACCACGTACAGTATGACACTCCTGTGATGCTGGCCAGAGGCAGTGGTGGTGGCGGCTCCCAGGCAACCACGCGATCACAAGGGTCAACAACTGATACACCACCACCATTCTGAACGCACCCAACCACTGCGTTCTCCACTTGCAGTGCGTATTCAATACAAGACAGCAGACTCTCAACACATTATTATACAAAATAGTTTTGTGTTAGAGGACGTTGGCTGACATGAGTGGTCTGAGCACATTTAAGGGAGGCTAGGCTCAGCTATGATGTTCAGTAGGTTAGAAATGTGAAACACATGAGTTTATTTGCGTGTAACCCCATCATAAGTCAAGGAAGATCTGTATCTGTCCTTTTGTGACGGGCTATTTCTCTTAACATACTGTTCTCTCAAGGTCAGAATTTTCTTCCTTTTTAAGACTGAAGAATATTCCATTATACGTACACACCACATTTAGTTTGTCCGTGCATCTGCCGATGGACACTTAGGTTCCCTACGCCCCTCAGCTCTTGTGAATAATCCTGCTGTGAACATGGGTGTACAAATATTTCTTTGAGACCTTGCTTTCAACTTGGGGGGGAGTACACACCCAGAAATAGAGTTACTGGATTGTATGGTCATTCTACGGTTAACGTTTTCAGAAACCACTGTCCTGTTTTCCATAGTGGCTGCACCAATTCACGTTCCGACCAGCAGTGCACAAGAGTTCCAGTTTGTCCACATCCTTGCCAACACTTGTTATTTTCTGGGTTTTGTTTTTGTTTTCCCTTTTTTTTTTTTTATTTGTGAAAGAGAGTGCATGCATGGGCGATTGCATGGGGGAGGGGAGGGACTGAGGGAGAGAGGGCAGGGGACGGAGAGAGGGCAGGGGACGGAGAGAGGGCAGGGGACGGAGAGAGGGCAGGGGACGGAGAGAGGGCAGGGGACGGAGAGAGGGCAGGGGACGGAGAGAGGGAGAGAGAGAGAATTCCAAGCAGGCTCTGCACTGTCAGGGCAGAGCCCAACACAGGGCTCAATCTCACAACCCTGAGATGACTTGAGCCACAATCAAGCACCAGAGGCTTAACCAACTGAGCCACCCAGGTGCCCCTGTTGTTTTGTTGTTTGGATAGTAACCAAACTTTCATTTGATAGTAATGACAACAATGGCTCTGGCTTCACGTGTGGCTAGTTCTGAATCTACTGCATCTTGAATCCTCAAAACCAGCCTCTGAAGCTTCAGTATAAGGACCCCAAGGCTAACAAGGCCACCACCCTGACAGCAGTCCTGCTAGTAGGAAGGGACAGAACCATATTTGAGCCCAAATATAACTCCTCATCCTGTACGCTGCTTTCCTTCTTCCCAAAATATTGGTTTCTGGGCACTGATTAAGGGGCTCAGGGATCTCCTGAGCAAGAACGTTACTGTTCCATCCATGACCTTGGCACGTTAATTTGTCAGCCTTGTGGTCAGTGAACCACCCAGAGAGAACAGAGTACAATAACCTCTTCCAGGCCAGGAACCTTATGCTACCAATGTTTGTTTCCCCCAAAGCACCTGCTGCAATGACCAACACACAACACTCAATACATATACACTTTAAAAATAAACTGTGGTTATGGAAGTCCAGTAATCACTACCAATCCCACCAGTCTGTGTGACTAGACACACACACACACACACACACACACACACAGAATGGAGAGCCACATACTGTGCACATGACAAATTAGCAAATTAGTAATCAAGATAACATAATATTTTCCTTCTAATTTCTTGAATCCAACATGATGTGGTTTTTTTCCCTTTATTCCTCATCCAGCTTTCACTTCTCTTCTCCCTCTCCACTCCTCTTCCATTTATATTAGGACCATCTATGGAACATTACTTTGCTTTACTGATTACCTTCCAACCCAAAGTATGCCCAACTATGAACCAATCACTGGAAAAAGTAGGAGCCTCTGATGAGTCAGGGCCACCCTATTAATGGGTATGGGGAAAACTTCTGCTGAACCTTCAGTGAAGAAGATGGATCCTAAAATAATCTGGGTTCTATTGGGAAGAGAGGTAAGGTAATGGTGCTTGGTGGGCAGGCAATCGGTAATGTCCCTACACATCCCCAGTTGACAGCCACAGCTTCAAACTTGTCAAAATAGTGCCAGAAGGCAGAGTTAGAAGCAGTAGGCAGAAGTTATGGAAATGAAATATTGTAACATGCTAGGAAAATCTTTCATATCCATAGCTGTCCAAAAATGAACGGGGTCACTTTGAGCACCCTATCACGGTGCTTCTCACAATGTGGCCTCCATTACCTGCATTAGGATAACCTGGGAAGAAACGAACATTTGAGACCCAATGTTCAAGGGAAGGTGACTACCTGCTAAGGGCTACCAAAATCTCTTCCTTCTACAGAATCCTAGGATTCAAATGTTGAATACCAAGGTAGACAGATGATGTCAAGAGCCCAGGGGTTGACATTTGACATCAGAAGGGCCATATTATTTGTCAAATTGGATTGCATAGCCTTATCTTTCTTGAAGACCTATAACTATGGCAACAATGTAACATTTGAGTCCTTCACTAAAGTGTTCAGAATTTTTTTCTACTAGACTCTTGAAAGATTGCCCATTTATAAAGGAATTTAAGGAAAATTACAATTAAATCCTCACTTAGTGGTTATATTAATTTAATTAAAACCTTAAAAATAACTGAAAACCCTAAGGTAAAAGACACACAGGCAGGTATGAAATTTAACTGGCTAACATTTCTTTGTTATATACATTTTCGTCCATTAAAATTGAAACAATTCAAAAGTCAGTGTGGTCCACCCTCCAAACAACCACCAAGGTTCTGTTCAGAGAGACAAAAAAAACAACTTATGGGACTCACTGGATTATACGGATGACCCTACATTCCATATTAAAATGTCATTTGAAGCCAGCGACTGGGTGTCTATTACCATATTTGTCTGTCACTCTCGAGATCACAACGCGTCTCATTTAAGGATGCGGTCCATCCCAGTAGCCTAGGCCAGAGGACTCCTCATCTTTCTGGAACCCCCAGGCCCTTTCACACATCAGCATATCCCCGTAAGGCCTCCATCTGGAGATTTCCTTCTACTGCAGCCACACCCAGCTCCAGCATCTCATCCTCACGCTCACTGGGAACCCTTTCCTTCTGCTTGCAGAGCACCATGTGCATACATCTAGGACGGCACTGGTCACACTCGGAGCACCACATCTGTTCCCCACACTCCCCCTGCATAGAGCATCCTTGAATGCGGACCATCCTGCTAACCCTGGCAGCCTCTGGGCTTACCGCAGTGCTGGGTACCTCGTGGGCAGACCGGAAGTTCTCCAGCACACAGCAAACTGCTGGGCAGGGTGGTCTGTAACGGACTCCCCTGCTAGACTCTGAACGTTCCTTGGGCTGTGACACTCTTTAAATTTTTGCTCAGTATGTGTTTGTTGATGGAAGGAATGAAGACAGTTCCTCCCCTCTAAGAAAGAATCACATAGCCCACTATAAAAAGAGCTCCCTTTTATTCGGTGCCTACTGTGTACCAGAAACAACACTAGGAGATAGGAGGTTAGCCCCGTTAATTACCACCACAAACCTGGCATTACTAAATAATGATGATAAGTAACTTACCTAAAGTCATAAGCAGGGGAACTGAGATAGGAACCCAGATCCGTTTAACTTGGAAGCCTGTTTTCTTTTTCCCATTTACATTATCTCCCCTCAAATTTAAGAGTAATAATCCCTCAAAGGCATTGAATACAACAGATATTCAATATGCCCTATCTGATTATGCAAGGTAGTTGCCAGTATCATTGCCAAATTATGCCGTTTTGACCAAATATTGCCATTCCTAGTTATGGAAATGCCTTATTTATTTTTTAATGTTTATTCATTTTTGAGAGTCAGAGAGTGACAGAGTATGAGTGAGGGAGGGACAGAGAGAGGGAGACACAGAATCTGAAGCAGGCCCCAGGCTCTGAGCTCGACGTGGGGCTCGAACCCACAAACTGCGAGATCATGACCTGAACCGAACTTGGATGCTCAACAGACTGAGCTACCCAGGCGCCCCTGGTAATGCTTTTAATAAACCAATTTATAGATCATAAAAATGATCCCAACACCAATCTGCTGCTTTACAATATATATTTTTTAATGCAGAGCCCAACATGGCACTTGAACTCACAACCCAGAGATGAAGACCTGAGCTGAGATCAAGAATCAGACACCCAACTGACCGAGCTACCCAGGCACCCCAACATATTTGCCTTTTAAATCAAATGGAAAATACTTAGAATACCACAGAAACTTAGACCTCAACTCCAAGCTAACAGCTTATTTCTTCAGTAGTGTTTCCATCATTAAAAATATTTAGATAGATGTTTGAGCAAGATGACCCTTTAGGACACTGATCAAGAACCTACTTGCTAGTGACTACAAGGTTAAGGCTTCTGACGTTATGTGAAACAGCAATAAATGTCACTTTTCAGCCCCAAATTAATCTCTCTGGAAGTGCCTGTTAGCCCCTGGGCTAATCATCCACCTATCCAGAGCAGTTAATGAGTGCTCACTAGCTCTTCATCATCTGGTCAACTCCATTTATAGCCAAGAGTCTAAGCAAGACGTTGATTGTGATGGAAAAAAAAAATGGCTTCCCACTAAAAGGCTCCAGTGACTCTCCAATGAGTTCTTGGGCCTTTGAATGATTCCTGCACAACTTAAGAAACATTTGGTAAGCTCCAGACTAAATATCACTAAATATAAGAAGCAGATGCTCCTTTAAGAAGATGTTATATCGATTTCCAAGATGCACAGCCCATGAGTTCCTCCAAGAAAAAGTCTACTCACAATTCTATCACGCAAGCTCCGTAATGGCCACTTTCGCCCCAACGTTTCCTGATCGCTCCTCCCTTTCCTCTGCACTTACTCTGGTTTCATGTCATTGCTCATTACAGTGCTGTTTTAAAATCATATAAGTGATTCTTTAATCACTATTAAAACTATAGCATAAAAAGTATTAATATGAATAGCTTACAGATTATGTGTCCTACCAATGCATATTTTATTTATATGTTCCCTACATATTTGTGTTCAACTTTTTATCTTTTTATTTTTATTTTAGTTTTTTAATTCCAGTATAGTTAACATACAGTGTTATATTAGTTTCAGGTGTACAATACAGTGAGTCAACTTCCCAAATACATCTTTCATTTTAGTAATGTATTTAATACTACTTTTTTTAAGTTTTATTTTGAGAGAGAGAGCGGGAGGGAGGGAGGGAGGGACGGTGGGGGAGAGAGAGAGAGAAAGAGAGAGAGAGAGTGAGCACACTCAACCAGGGGAAGGGCAAAGAGCAAGAGGGAGAGAGAGAACCCCAAGCAGGCTTCATGTCCAGCAGGGAGCCTGATGCAGGGCTCAATCCCATGACCCTGGGATCATGACTTGAGCCAAAATCAAGAGCCAGACGCCCAACCAACTGGGCCACCCAGGTGCCCCAATTTAATACTGTTTAAAAAGATCTACGGTGTTCCACTGTATGGATGTATCTTAATTTGTATTTGCTTAATAAGCCTCCCTATCAGACTGGACCTTATGGAATCGCTGGGCTTCCCCCATACGTTTTACCCTCTCATAGATCTCACCAGGCTGGTCTCAGAAGGATCGCTCTGGGTCACACTGCCCAGTGAGTTAGGAGGAGAGGTTCTTTCACCAAAATCGTTTCTTTTTCTTTCTTCTTTTCTTTTCTTTCTCCCCTCACACAGATGTGCATTCAGGCACAAGGTAAAACATGCTTCTTGATGTGGGTTATGTTCAAAGAAATACGAAAGTCACTGCCCTCTCCCAAAAAATTAACAAGAGGCTAGAGTTTAATTCTAAAAATAGAACTGAACCACTATAATTAGTTTAATAAATTATCATATTGCCTGAATATCAAAAGATTTCAGAACACCTACTTAGATTTTCATAATGGTTTCCATGATGGTGGCTAGCAACACGTACATCTTTCTGTTGCTGAAAACTCAAACATGGCCACCACGGGCTTTGCCACGGAAGGCTCTCCAGTGATGGCTGCATTCATTCTTTCCTCCCTCCCCCTCTCTCAGGGGCAAACTGAAAATGAACAGAGTAGAAGGTGGTAGAAAGAGCCCTGAGGAAAAAAAGCGGTGTTGAGTGGTAAGGAAGGTGGGGCTGCAGGCAAATGACTGGGTCTGGGGCCTTCCAAGCAGGAGGAAGTATCACTTCCTCGCCGGCCCCCTCCCTCGGGCCTCCTGTCAGGCCGCTGGCTACACTTCTGCTCTCCGTGACACAGCTTCCCCGTGGAAAGCAGAAGTGGTCCTCCCTCTCCAGAGGGTCTCTCTGAGACCAGCTTCTCTCTTCCCCTCACCCCATTGGGGGGTTAACATTAACAGGAAGAGCTGAGGCACCCAGAAGGCCCAAAGGCCAAGAAGACGTCACTGCTTGAGTTGGAGGTAGAATAAATGCAGTCCCATCTCTCCAGTCTCACTGTGTGGTCTCACCCGCGCTGAAAAGTGGGCCCAAGGAAGTCCTGACAGCTCTCCCCTCCCCCGCACCTGATGCTGTACCCCCAGACAGAGGAAGAAGGACTGGAGAGACTTGCTGCCAAAGAGCTTTCGATCATCGCGGCTTGGGATCAACAGAGTGAGTGTAGATGCCCACAGAAAGGTGGGGGTATGAGCAGACCCAGCGTCATTGGGCTTGGCTGAGGTGTGAACGGTACAAAGCAGACAAGACACACTTAAAGGCTCTCTGAGCTACACGAATGGAGACTTCTGCCCAGGGTTCTCCAGCTCACCGGGAGTGGAGTCTAGACCGTTAAGAAATACCTACTTAGACGGATTGTGTAAAGGTCTCGCCATTCTTATAATTTTACGGGACATCATTTATATAAGTCAGCATTATGAAAAATGAACAGTTACAATGACATGAACCAATAATCTCTTGCCATAAATGCTCATCTCTTACCGAGTCAACTCATGGTTCATGGACCTCGTAAGAGGGTGGCCGGAGAAGGGGAACTGGGAGGGACTATGTGAGTGTTAAACTATATCCTGATGGTCAATAGAACTTCCAAGAAATAGTTTGGCGGCAAACAAGGAATGTTGACTGCTTATTCAGTACTAAGGGAAAGTGAAGCACAGAACTAGATTGAAGAAAAAGTCCAAGAATGAGAAACAAAGGCCAGATTATTTTATCGGCCCCTGTAACTTGTCAGCATGGAGGCTCTATTTATTTTTAAAATTTTTAATGTTGATTTATTTAGTTTTGAGAGAGAGAACACGGGGAGAGGCAGAGAAAGAGACGGAGACAGAGAATCCAAAGCGGTCTCTGCATTGACAGCAAAAAAGCCCAACGTGTGGCTTGAACTCAGGAACCGTGAGATCATGACCTAAGCTGAAGGCAATTGCTTAACCAACTGAGCCACCCAGGTGCCCGCGGGTGCGCCTTTTAAACACATCATCCCGTCATTATTTGAACTTTCTCCTCTAAATTACAAGACAGCCCGTCCAGCTAACGTGAGCCAAAGATGTCCAAAAGACGGTCCAAGTCTTTAAACCGGGCTGTTCCAAAAATTCTAATTCCTCAACTGGCAGACTCCTATAGATTGTCTACACTTGGACTTCTCCCCTAAATGGGAACTTACTCAAAATAAAAATAACTTTCAGAAATGATGATAGAGTGAACTCAACATTTCACAATTTAAGTATCAGGAAACCAGGCAACTGTAAGAAATCTTTCAATATTTCTGACTGGGGGAAAAAAAAAAAGACTTCCTCTTACATGTCTTTCTCTTGTCACCAGTCTTTAAAGAGAGTAGGCAAGGTGTATCCTATTGTAGGAGTGTGGGATTTGAAAGGCACCTTGCTCATAGCAGGTGCTCAGTAAAGGGAGTGTATGTTTTAATGAGCATCTTATGGGCTCTATCTCCCTACTTTATATTTTCACCTCCAATGATGCTCTGTTGTAACAGCCACACAAGGAGGCTTGTAGAGCTCATGGGAGGCATTTCTAGCAGAGGCTGGAAGCAATGCTTGGGCAAAGTATTAGCTGAGCACTTCTGTATTAACCAAGAAGCCCTGATCGCCCCCAAGGCAGTCACTAGAGTTGCTTGGGCAACGGCCAATAGAGGGGTCACCTTGGCAGTGATCAGATCTCCCCCTATTCATCTTCCCAAATATGCCTCAAGTGCCCTGCTTGATGGTACAATCACCCAGAGATAGAAGAAAATGACTTTGTGGTTCCCTGTTTTAAAAATGTTTATTAAGTCATCATTTCTTTTATGTAGTTGCGTACCTACAACAGAGCAGAGGCAGAACAATGGGGGGCACTCTAAAACTGGCGCCAAAAAAGATACCTACTCTGCCCAACGGTGCTACTTTACCACCTGTAGCCTTGGACAGGACACCAAAGCTCTTGTTTTGTGCCTGTCCCTGCCTACCCTGGGGTCCATGAGAGGTTCCGATGAAATCGTAGCTCAGGAAGGCTTCTGACTTTGGAATCAGTGATTCCCAGGAATCGCTCCTGACAAGCGAAAGGTAGGAGCACCGTCATTGCCAGGTAGAGTCCAAGAGAGGTCTGACACCACCTTGGTTGTCGATGTGTTAATCGATCAACGTCCCAACTGACTCTCCATGCCTGAGGACACGGCGGTCACGGAGATCAGCAGGGGGAGTGAGCTGTAACAAGGTTTCACCCTGCAAACGTGCACACGTCCTGTTCTTATTTGCGCAGATGTAAATCAGTATGGGTTTGCTTACGGATAATTTAATGTCGTTGAATTACAACTGTGTATATTCGTTTGAACCAACTGGCATCTCAGATGTTTTGGTCATTTATCTTTGAATACAAATATAACGAAACTAAGGGGCTCGGAGAGTTCTTGAGTCACAAAATTGCCGGACCACTTTTCTGCTCAGGAAGCCACTGGGGGTTGGGAAGATTTCACAAGGCTCCCTATACGTGGGCAACATCGAGTGGGTCTTTTGATTGGGGGCAAACGACCTTTACTCCAAATCAAGCCGAGGCTCCCAGGGATACAGCCGAGGAACCGACCCCACGTAGAAATTCCCACTTAGGACACGGACCCCGGGATAACCTGACCGTCAAAAAAGTCCCTCAAATCCCCATTTCAGGAACCAGGACAGAAGGGGCCAGCAGGCCTCCAATGCCTTAGGAATCAGCCCTGTTCCTTGACCTTGCACAGAGCCAAACTCGGGGCCAAACTCCATCCCTTCTTCCCAGTAATCTCGACTCTGACAGGCGCTGGGGCTGGCATCTTGGACCAGACAGAGCTGTTATCACAGAGCCTTCATTGCAGTAGTGGATACAGAGAATACACACACACACACACACACACACGCACACACAGACAAATCAAAATATAACGCTCGTTACTGCTATGAAGGAAATGTTGGCTGAATAAATGGCACAAGTCATTAACCCAACTGGTCCCAAAACACGGCTCAGGTAGAGAGGCCCAAACTTAGGCTTTCCAGTTCCTGTTTTCTCTTCCCTTACAGGGGCTGACCTCTCCCCTTCACTCAGAAGGAGGGTTACCCCACTCTGCCTCCAAACAGGCCCCATCACCAAAAGCCTCCTGGGATCAAATTAAAGGTCTTCAAGCCTGGAGACATTTACCTCCTTACCTCCAAATGAAAACCCGGGACCAACGGAATCCCACCCTTTTCCAGCAGCCTTTACCTCATTTAGGAAGGGCTTCTGAGTACTTAGTAAATTCCTATACTCTTGTTCCCCTCTGCACGGGGAGAAGCCTTAACCTGTCCTCCTAAACCCTACAGGCGACTGGGGAGGGGGGCAATCAAGAATCAAAAGTCAAACGTCTTTATTCACTAGGCTTAGGGTGAGTGAGACTCCCGGGCCCTAGCTTTGCAGACAGCAAATCTCTGGCGTATTTAATTTATTAAGCAGATTTACTAGGAGGGTCAGGTGGCCAAGGCCGACGTGCAGTCTTAGGTTTAAAATCAACAAATGGCAAAGAACCAGCGAACCCTGTTTTGATAGTTACTGTATTTGCAATAAATAATAACAGCGCCATTTATGGAATGCCTGGTGCATGTACTTGGGGCTTTACGTGCAAGAAATAGCTCAGAAAGGAACTATGTTCTCCCAGAGATGAAAAAAAACCCACACAGGTAATTTCAATAATAGGCCCAAGCTGACACTCAGCTAGGAAACTGCAGGGCCCGGATTCAACTAGGGTTTCTGGCAAAGAAGTTGGGTAGGTGTGGGATAATTCACACACACACACACACACACACACACACACACACGCACGCAAACACACACACACACACACACACACACGCACGCAACCACACGACCACGTCAGCTACCAGAAAGGAACGTTACAAATGCACAGCTTGCAGAAGATGCCACCCCGGCCAAGATAACGCAGGAAAGCGGGAACTGACGCGTACACCCTCCCCCAGGGCGAAGGAAAGGAGGCAACCCCTGAATTCTTAAAATAACTCTCTTCTTCCTCCCGGCCGGCGGGGGCACCGGACTGCTCCTCGGCAGGGCCCGCAGGCGCCGGGCTCCGCGGGACGGTGCCGACCAGACTCTGCCGCAGCCCCTCGACGCCACGCCCGCGGGGAGCGCCGCCGCCCGAGCCCCAAACCTCACCTCGGGGGGCCGGGCGGGGACACCGCGGTTTGCAAGCCGCGGAGTCCCCGCCGGGATCCCCGCCGCGCGCCCGCCCCGCGCGGCCAGGGGGCTCCCCCGAGGCGCACCGAGGGCGGCCCGGGCGGGGACGGCGTCCACCCGAGGGACCCGCCGCGCCCCGCCCTCGCCCCCGCGCCTCCCGCCGCGCCCCCGCGCCCCCTGCCGCGCCCCCGCCCTCGCCCCCGCGCCCCTCCCGCCGCGCCCCCGCGCCCCTCCCGCGCCCCCACGCGCCGCAGCGCAGCGGACACCTGCGGAGCCGCCCGCCCCCGCGTCCGCGCTCCCCGGGGCCCCGCCACCCGCGGGCTGCAGGCGTCTGGGCGCCCTCAGCGCCGGGGCCAGCGCCCGTCGCGGCCGGGAGGCGGCGCGCGCCCACCCCCAGCCTCCCGCCCAGGGCCGGCCCGGCGCCCGGGACTCCGGCCGCGGTCCCCGCCCGGCCGCCGCCCCCGGGCTGGCTCCTGGCACTCACCAGCTCCGGGGGAAAGTTGCTGGGCGGCGGCGGCGGCGGCGCTCCACGGTGACTGGAGTTCGGCGCGGGGGGCGCGACGGGGCGGCCCCGCGGGGCCGGCGCGGGGCAGGCTGCGGGCTCGGGGCCCGGGGTGGCGCGGCCGCCCCGCCTGCCGCGGGGCTGGAGGCTGCGGCGCGTCGGGCCCGGAGGCGCCACGGCAGGGGAGCGAGCGGCCGGCGGCCCGGAGCGGCGGGAGAGGAACTGGCTGTCGCTGGGCTCGGCCGAGAGGTCCCAGCTACTTCCTGGTGCTCCGATTTGCATACTGCGCCGGGAGGGCGGGGAAGTGACCGTTTGGCCTCTGCCCAAGGTTTGGGTCTTCGGTGTGGCCGTCGCGCGAGCTTTGAAGGCCGAGGAAGTTGGGAGTCTCTGCGGGCCTCTCGGGAGCGTGGAGCCGCGGGGGCGCAACGTGCTCCTGTGGACGCGGACAGAAGGACCTTCCGGGGGGCCCGGCCACGGAACCTTGGTCTCCTCTGCTTCTCTTCCACCCCACTCCCTAAGGTGCTAGGAAGTGGGGTGCCCGTGGCAGCGGAGGGGACGCGCTCGGATCCCCAACATCTGGAGGTCCCGGGGGAGAGGTTGAGATGTGGCCAGCTGATGTTCAGAGTCTCACTGAGTTCTTACTATTCGGTTCAGAGTAGGCTCCTTAAGGGGGTACACGGGGTACACAGGGCGTTGAGCCGGGGCGGAGGGTAGATGCGGAGTTGGATGGCCTGGCGAATTCGTTCCTCAAAACTTGGACGTCCTTCCAGGAAAATGGAGATGAGGGCGCCTACCTCGCAGGGTCCCTGGGAGGATGAAATGCCTCACGTAAAGGGCTCGCGGTGTGCCTGGTGCCCAGTAATCGGTCGCTGCAATGCCTTCTTTCCGGCGGTCTCTGCCTGCCCGCGCGCAGCACAGTGCTTGGCACACAGCAAGTGCATAATCATTGTTGAAAGAATGACTCCATCTTCAAGCCCATGTTCCAACTCAGATAAAGCCACATGCAAATCCGAGATATTCGTCCCAGCCAGGGCGGAGGCCCAGGTCTAAGCGACAATCCCAGGGATCCCCAGCCTTAAGCCACACTGGAATTTACAAGGAAATAAATAGTGCCCCGTAGATTTACTTTGTATGAATAATAGCAAACACATGGGGCCTATCAGGTGCCGGGCATTGAGCTAAGCACTTCAGACCCATTACCTTTCATTAGGATGTTCTTTTTTTTCCCCTGTAATTTATCTTTTAATCTTTTTTTTTTTTAATCAAAATAGTTGACACACGATGTTACATTAGTCTCAGGTGTACAACATAGGGATTCAGCAAGTCTACATGTCCCTGCTATGGGCACCACAGGTGTAGCTACCATCTGGCCACGTTCAAGGCTGTCACCCTATCCTTGACTCCACTCCCTGTGCTGTGCCTTTCATCCCCATGACTTCTTCATTCTCTAACTGGAAGCCTGTTAGCTCCCACTCCCCTTCACCTCTTTTGCTCATCTCCCCATCCCCATCTCCTCTGGCCACCGTCAGTTTGTCCTCTTTATTTATGGGTCTGTTCCTGCTTTGTTCATTTGCTTTGTTTTTTAGATTCCACACATAAGTGAAATCATATGGTATTTGTCTTTCTCTGACTTCTCTCACTTAGCATAATGCCCTCTAGATCCATCCATGTGGTCACAAATGACAAGATCTCATCTTATTTTTATGGCCAAATTATGTTCCATTGTGTGTGGGGGGGCGGTGTGCGCGCGCACGCACATGTATTTCTATTTTTAATTTTTTTAGGATCCTCCATGCTGTTTTCCAAGGTGGCTGCATCAGTTTACGTTCCCACCTACAGTGGACGAGGGTTCCAGTTTCTCCACATCTTCACCCACGTGTGTGATCTCTTGTCTTTTTTAGTTTAACCATTCTGACAGGTGTGACGTGAGAGCTCCCTGGGGTTGTAATTTGTATTTCCCTGAAGATTAGTGAGGTTGAGTGTCTTTTCACGTGTCTGTTGGCCCGCTGCATGTTGTCTTTGGAAAAATATCTCTTCAGGTCCCCTGACCATTTTTTAAATCAGATCATTTGGGTTTTTGGTATTGAGTTGTATAATTTTGAATGTCAATCCTTTATCAGACGTACCATTTGCAAATATCTTCTCCCATTCAGTAGGCTGCCTTTTCATTCTGATGATGGCTTCCTTTGCTGTGCAAAAGCTTTCCACTTTGGTGTAGTCCCAAGAGTTTATTTTGGTTTCATTTCCCTTGACTCAGGAGACATATCTAGAAAAATGGCCATGGTTGATGTCCAAGAGTTTACCGCCTATGTTTTCTACTAAGAGTTTTATGGTTTCAGGTCTTACATTTGGGTCTCTAATGCATTTGGAGTTTATTTTTGTGTGTGGTGTACGAAAGTGGACCGTTGCATTCTTTTGCACGTAGCCGTTCATTTCCCCCGGCACAATTTATTGAAGAAACTGTCTTTTCCCCATTGTATACTCTGACCTTCTATATTGTAGATTAATTGGCCAGGTAAGTGTGGGTTATTAAGGTTCTTGAGAGGCTGCTGCGCCTGAGGCCATGGTCCAGCGGTCAAGCAAGTAGCCACCTTAACATAATCCTATACATCAGTCATTTATCACCGATAACAGACTACAGAGGTTTGCAATCTACTGCCTTAAACAACAAAAGACGGTAGGATGGTCTATACCTGTGATGTTCACTAGTATGTAATCGGTTCATTTTCCTGCTCAAGAGGACAGGGTGTGTTACCTATCGGACCGTATTGAATGTGCGAGTGAAATCTGTCACGGATCCTACGGAGTGATTGATGACCCGAGAGCCCATTTCTGAGACCTTTCTTCAGGATGACCCCTCAAATACATTGGCCCTAAATTAAAATTCCTGTTTTAATGCAATGACTCCTATTACCAATGGGTTTTTGAGAGCCTGGCAAAAGGCATGTGATTGGGACACAAAATGTTTGGTGTTGGTTAACCCACCTGAAATGTCCTGTTGGTGTTTTTTGGTAAAACGTCTCACGGAATAAGGAATAAAAGGCAGGGCTGGGCTTGCATTTAGGTTCTATCTCGTCTAGCTCCTCACGTACAAGGCCCCTGCTTGAGTTCGTCTCTTTATTCTTATTTGGGGTGGGGGAGGAGTCTGGATAGGAATCTGTGGTCATTCCCACTTCTCAGGTTGCACTCATACATCCTGAATACCTCCCCACCCACCCTGCACCCTTGTCTTTCCTCAGAGTCCCATGCGAGTTTCGCGTCTCGGAAAAGTTGTTTAAAGCCTTCATTGGTGTCTTTCTTTTCTAGACATCTGGAGTACTTGGGAGTGGGCCACGTTCATTTTAAAACAGACTTATGGGGCGCCTGGGGGGCTCAGTCAGTTAAGCGTCCGGCTCTGGCTCAGGTCATGATCTCACGGTTCATGAGTTCGAGCCCCGCGTCGGGCTCTGTGCTGACAGCTCGGAGCCTGGAGCCTGCTTCGGATTCTGTGTCTCCCTCTCTCTCTCTGCCCCTCCCTGGCTCAAGCTGTGTCTCTCTCCGTCTCAAAAATAAATAAAAACTGTTAAAAAAATAATAAAATAGACTTAGGTCCTTTTTAACACTGTTTGCCTTTGTTTCACAGGGTCACTTTCCCTCCTCGACTGCTGGTAACCAGCAAACCCCTCTCTGCAAGGCACTGCTTCTTGTATTTCTCTTTTTCCCACGGCACATCTCAAAAGTTCTATTAGGTGCTTCAGGGGGGCACCTGGCTGGCTCAGTCAGGAGCACACGTGGCTCCTGATCTCAGGGTTGTGAGTTCAAGCCCCACCTGGGGTGGAGAGATTACTTAAAAATAAAAATCTGTTTTAAAAATTCTATTAGGTGCTTTAAAATACTTCATTATTAGTATTGGTTGGTTTAGGAGTTGATGGACGGAGGTGTCTCAAGGGCCGTCGCAGCTGGGAAGTGAGCACAGGCAGCCATGATCAGAGGCAGGTTGAAAACCAACAAAGATCCCTCTTGGCCAGGGAAGCAGGCTTTTGAAGAAGGTGAGGGATATGACTGAGCAGGACAAGAGGAAGAAGTAGTGGAAAGGGCTCCAGCTGGGTATACGCCACCCTCAGCCTTGCAAGATCTGTATTTGCAGACTCACCCACTCACTAAAATGTATTAGAAACCCCACAGTCAGTAGTCCCAGGGCTTTGACAGCCACACGTGGACACGAGCATAGCAGTGAAAATCTGCGTCTCCCTGTGCACACATTCCCAGCAGAGCTCCAACAAGGCGACGCTCCGCCTTCTTGTTTAAGCTCTTGTGCTCTAAACAGGTGTCCTTTTGGGCTCTGTTTAGTGCCATGTTTTTTGTATTCGTGTGCTTTTTGTTGGTGATTTTACTGTTGAAAGTGGCTCCTAAGAGTCATGCTAAAGCGCGGTCTAGTGTTTCAACACAAGAAGGCTGTGATGTACCTTATGGAAGAAACACACGTGGTAGGTAGGCTCCATTCGGGCATGAGTTATGGTGCTGTTGGCTAGGAGTTCAATGTTAGTGAGTCAACAGATTACATTAAGGAGGCATCTTTAAACAGAAACACATAAAACAAGGTCATTTATCAATCAACTGATGCACATGCAGTGGCCAGAGGCTCTCAGCTACTGAACCCCGTCTCCCCCAGAAACAGTAGTTCAGTATTAGCTAATTCATTGGTTGTGGCAACTTTATAGACCGTAGCTACCATGAATAATGAGGATCGACTGTGGTAAGAGCACCCCGTTATCTGCTGGTAGGAAAATCAGATGCCTGACTTCAAGGAAATTTTCCTTCCACAAAATCTACATCATATGCCCCCATCGTGGCCTTTAGAGTGAAATCGGTCATCCTCAGCACACGCTCGCATGTCAGCCCACCCACCTCGCCATCTGACCGGCTGCTCATCCCACTGTCACGGCGTGACTGTCCCGGGGTCCCTTTCACGTTTCTGGGAGCTGCCCTCCCGGGGTTCAGACTCTCCCAGACAACACAGGGACTCGTACAGACTGTCTGCACGAGCACTCTGGTCGGCTCTGCCGGGAGGGGCAGGGTGGAGGCTAAGACTCTCCATCTGACCCTTGCAAACATGGCCACAGACTGAGGCCCATGTAGCAAACACTACAGACCAGTGGTGCCTAGTGGTGCATGTGAGAATCAACTATCCGGGCCCGACCCAGGCCATTACATCCAAGGGGATGACCAAGGGGCCATTACCATCCAAGGAGGGGAGTGAGAGGGACTCAATCATCAGAGACTTTAAAGCTCCCCAGGTGGGAGCCATGAGCAGCCAAGATGGGATCCACTGGAGAAAAGCTCTCACCAACACCCCGGGAGAATATGGGGTGTAGCTGCCAGACAAACACTACTTACCATCAGTGTTCCTAGGCCTCTCCCCTGACGCATTGGGGACTACTGAATCAAAAAAGCTGTTTAAAGTGGGGAAATAATAAAAGTGATGTCATTGTGCCTTAAATAGTTCACTTGAACTTCAACCTAAGATTGAATTCAGATGCGTTCCCTGCCACTCTCTCCTGCGATGCCAGGGCATTTCCTCTGTGAATCCCCGGCTGGCCATTCTGTATCATCTTTCTTCCCTAACCCACACCCATGAAATCTCTCTGGAAAGCTCTCAGACCTGAGGAAATCTCTGATTTCCAGTTACAGCTGCAGGAAAGGCCGGCAAAGCCATGTCTCCCGCAATCTCTTACCTTCTACGGCCGCTTCGCTCACACCTAAATCATTCTTAAATCAGCAGAATTATTTGCTTTTACCTTTTTTTTTAGATTTTTTAAGGTGTATTCATTTTTGAGAAAGACAGACAGAGTGTGAGTCGGGGAGGGGCAGAGAGAGAGGGAGACAGAATCCGAAGCAGGCTCCAGGCTCCGAGCTGTCAGCACAGAGCCCGACGCGGGGCTTGAACCCATGAACCTTGAGATGAGGACCTGAGCCGAAGTCGGACACTTAACTGACTGGGCCATCCAGGTGCCCGAGAAAGATTTTCTTTTTAAGTAATCTTCACACCCAACGTGTGGCTTGAACTTACGACCCTGAGATCCAGAGTCACATGCGCCATCGACTGAGCCACCCAGGCGTCCCTGCTTTTAGCCTCTTACCTCTGACTGTTTCCAAATACTCAGCTTAGTTTACTTAGAAACAACGTTTCCACTCATTTTTCTGAGTTTCTATTTAATTAAATTGCCTGTTTATAATATCAGGCACACACGTAAAAACAACCGAGGGGGCGCCTGGTGGCTCAGTCGGTTAAGCATCCAACTCTTGGTTTCAGCTCAGGTCGTGATCGCACCATTTGTGGGTTTGAGTCCTGCATCTGACTCTGCACTCACAGTGTGGAGCCTGCTTGGGGTTCTCTCTCTGCCTCGCTCTCTGCTCCTCCCCTGCTCTCCCTCTCTGTCTCTCTCTCTCTCGCTCTCTCTCAAGATAAATAAATAAACTTTTAAAAAAAATGAGAAAAGTTGCAGAAAGGAAGGGACTCCCTTTGCTGAAGGGATCCAGGGGGTTTTTACAGAGGGAAGCTTGAGTGTTAGTTCGTCCAAAGTTCTCCGGGAAGAGGTTGATTCCTGAGGCTTTGTGTCACAACTACCGGGGAGGGACTGGGCAGGTTGTTTTATGTTAAAGCCTCTTATCAGTCCTCACAACAACCGGGCTTTATTTTCTATATTTAATAGGTAGGAAAATAGCCTCAAAAGAGGAAGGTGACTCACCCAAATTCACCTTGAGATGACACACGCTGGATTCAAACGCCTTCTGTCTGTCTGTCTGACCGTGCACCCCAAGTTTGTCCCTTTGGACTCCAATCCCTTCTGTAAAGTCCAGGCTTCTCGGCCTGGAATACCACATACGCCAGTGTGCCCCAAAGCACATGGGGCTAAATCTGGGCCAAGTCCTTCTCAATTCTTCTGCATTATAAAGGAATAACCAGACTACCTGAACGAGAAATTATTTTAAAACTGAGCTAAATAATAGTGGTAATAACACCAATAACATCATCGAGATTGGAATCCCATCAAATATATAGCAAAACACACAACGATACACAAGACAGTGCTAGATGGTAGTTAGACCAAAATATAAACTGGGTGCAAAAAAGCCTCGTGTAGTCAGATGGAGGGTTTGGGAGTCTACTGGGGAATGTCCACAGGTAAGAGGAAGAATTGCTTACGACTCCATTTTTGTTCTCTCAGAAGGAGGAGGCCCCCGTCAGTGCCATATTCCCTCCTTCCAGACCTTCTGATCTTCAGCAAGGGCGCCTAGCCCCTCAAACCAAGCTGATCTCCTCACTCTGGTATCAGCCCTGCCCCCGGTTCTAACTCTAGAACTTTCCAAACTTCCTTTCTAAGTGTTCTTATGGTATCTACGAACTCGTGTACTTAGATTTTCATCATTTCTGATGTGAAGAAAAGTTCCAAATATAGCCACAAGCATCACCGTAGAGCCTTCCGCCAGATTCTCCAACCGTTAACATTTAACCATGTTTGTGCTCTATCCAGCTATGAATTTTTCTCAACTGTTGCTTGAGAGTAAGTGACAGACATGATGTCCTTTCACCCCTAACTTCCTCAGTGTGTATTTCCTAAAAACATTCTCTTATCAGGAAACGAGCACTGATATACTGTTCATTAATCTGCAGACCATTCTGGGCACCTGGGTGGCTCCGTCGGTGAAGGGCACGATCTCACGGTTGGTTAGGTCGAGCCTCACATCGAGCTCTGCCCTGACAGCACGGAGCCTGCTTGGGATTCTCTCTCTCTCCCTGGCCTCTGCCCCTCCCTCTCTCCCTCTCAAAATAAATAACTACACTTAAAAAATAAAAGAAGAAATCTGCAGACCATTCAAATATTGACAATTGTCCCACAAGTACACTCTCTGGCAAAAGAAAATTCCAGATCATGCTGCATGTTGGGTTTATGTGATATTTCCTCATAATTAGATTCAGGCCCTGATTTCTGGTAGGAGCATCACTGGAGGAAGGTGTTGCTGTAAGCTCATTACAGCACAGTTATCAGGAGCTACAGGGGTCCGTTTCTGTCATTACCAGTGAGATGAAGTCTGACCACTTAGTTAAGGTGGTGTCTGCCTAGTTTCTCCACCCCAAAGTCACTATTTTTCCTTTTATAATTAATCAATTTCTTGTAGAGAGATAGCTTGCTACTGTGAATTTCCTATTCCTCATCCAACTTTTACCCACTACCTTAGCATCCATTGGTGATTCTTGCCTGAGTCAGTTATCACTGTAATGTTTGCCAAATGAGGTATCCTATCATGTATGAACAGAAAGAACCTTCTGGAATTGGGTTGCATCAGTCAAAGAAAGTAGAGGCCTTGGGAAAAAAGTAGCAAGGATCAAACAAACAAACAAAAAAAGCATAAAACCACTTGATTTTCAGGGCTGCTTCATGATGCAGTGTGTTTGTTTGTTGTTTATAATCTCTACGCCCAGTGTGGGGCTTGAACTCACAACCCTGAGATCAAGCGTTACATGCTCTTCCAACTGAGCCAGCCAGGCACCCCATGATGTAGTTTAATCAGAGAGCTTGCTTAGGGTGTTATTGGCATTAAGGCTGGCGGTTTGGATGACAGTAGAGGTGGGGGGGGGTGATGGTAAGGGGTAACGTGGTGCCCAGGACATCATGCAGGAAGAGGCGGGCTTTAAGGGAGATAGGTGTCTAGAAGCAGGGCTGGAGCCCGAGGGAGGTGCTGGGTAGGAAAGGGCTGCAAGAAAGAGTCTCCCTCAGGCCAACCAGGGCCTGCGGGCTGACCTTAGCAGAGGTTGTCCTCCTTCCTAGAGACAAGGCTCCTCTTCTCCCTTTGTCTCATGCCAGAGATGCACTCCATGCCCGCAGTCGGATTCACCAACCACCCCCCCACCCGGAAACCGGCTGTCCTAACAGCAGCAACCTCACCCAGGGCCCCCCCGCAGTCCCAGGACCCCCGTCTGTAAGAGAATCACTTATACACCTGCGTATGCGTGAGTACAATGCTAAGCATTAAGAACACCAAACCTGTCACCAGCAAAAAACAAAACAAGAAATTGGACTGTAGCACCAACGCTGATCGATGCCAGGGAATTCATTAAAAAAATGAAATATGCTAAAAACGCTTTCAGGCTACACAAACTTTTCATGAGACGTCGTTTATGCATAAGTTGCCACAAAGCAGGATTTCTCAAACCGTTCATCAACGATTAATAGGTGTAACATGGGAAACGTTTTCACAGTTAAACTGCTTCGGGGGTCTTGAGATGAACCTGGTCTCAGAGGCTCCCAGGAGCACAGTGATGTTGTTGGGGGTGTTTTGGGGAAGGGGCCCGAGTGTGGGTGTGTCCCAACTCGTAGGCCCAGGGGATGCGTGTGCAGAGAAATGCACTCCGGACCAGGCGTCCGAGAGAATGCAGCTGGTCATGTTCATGGAGAGGGCTCATGGCCACATGGTGCTACCAGAATGTCGTGTCTGAGGCCCCTGGGACTGTGCTGCCGCCTTGCCCGCAGTCACCGACAGGACAGCAAAATCGTTTCAATCGTGAGCACGAACGGGGCGCCCATGGATGTTTGCACCCCTTTCCCAGTATGAAAACAAGCCCAGCCTCCTTCTCAAAGAGCCCTGTGACACTCTGTGTTGACACAATTGTCCCTCATAGGCTTTCACGGTGAACTGGCCCTCTGGGGTGTGGCTAATGCTATTGCCTCTCATTCACCCTCCTACCCTTTCCGTCGGCCCCTGTTTCTGTTCACGGGAGTCCTTCTCATGGCCCAGAACCGAGACGGCATGCTGGGTACAGTTCCCAAAAAACCCACTGCCGTGTGGACACACAGCCGGGATTCATGAAATCCTATGGAACTTCACCTCTAGCTCTGGTTGACAGCTGTCACTTTGTACCGTTCTTTTTTTTTTTTTATTAAATTTTTAAAATTTTATTTTTATTTTTGAGAGAGACAGAGAACAACTGGGGCAGGGGCAGAGAGAGAGAGAGTCCAGAGTCTGGAGTAGGGCTTGAACTCACGAACCGCGAGATCCTGAGCTGAGGTGAAGTCGGACGCTCAACCGACGGAGCCCTCCCAGGCGCCCCTGTACCTTTCTTCTCATATTGTTATTTATCTACGTGGAGCTCCTACACCCCAAAGTGAACTCTGATGGACAATCCGGGCCTGTTTCTTCTGTGTCGACCCTGCTCATCATTACTGTCAGCACGGAGCCCAGGGCGCAGAAGCAGCAGGTGCTGGGAGTGCGTCTGCATGATGAGCAGCCCGGATGACAGGACAGGCCACCACTTCTCTGCTGGGACCCAGAGAGGCAGCGTTGTGCCTTGGCTCACGGCGTAAACCAGCTGTTGGTGGCTGTTCTGGGCTACACTGTGCCTTCCAAAAGATACTGAGGTCCTTATATCCAGTGCCCATGGGTGAGATATATTTGGAAACGGGATCTTTGCAGATAATCAAGTTAAGAGAAGCCCCAATTCAATAGGACTCTGTCCTTATAAAAAAAAAAAAAAAAAAGGAAAATGTGGACCCTGGTAAGCGCGCCTGCACACAAAGGAGGGTACCGTACGGGATGCAGCGGTGCAAGAACAAAGCCAAGGAACGTAAAAATATTGCTGGGAATCCTGCAGGAGCTAGGAGAGGGGCAGAGTCCCCATTCCTCCCCCGAGCCGGGGCCGGAATCACCTCGGCCCACACCCTGATCTTGGACTTCCGGCCTCCAGAACTGGGAGACAGCAGACTCCTGTTGTTCAGGCCGCCCATTTATGGTACCTTGTTACGGCAGCTCTAACAAAACAGGGTGTAGTCCTTGCGGTCCTCATCGGCTTCAGGAGCCAGGCACATCACGTAGACACGTCCTGTATACATATGGTTTTCTCAGCAATGCTTGAGACCCCTGCTGTCCCCTCCGGCTTACATTTGGTGAGAAGGATGTCACAGGGGAGTTAAAAGCAGTTTTCCCATGCGTCCCTCACACCTAGTGAAAAATGGAGGTAAGATCTGACTTTGGGTTTTGCTAACCAGCGCCCCAGCCTTTGCACTGCGCCTACTGCCTCTTCCCATCCCCCTCCTTCCTAGATTCCTCGGTAGCTTTCATGTCAAGATTGGACCATCTGACAGCAATGAGCGTCTACGCAGTGCTCTCCACACTTGGCTAAAGCACACACTTTAGGACCTCTGTATTGCACAAAGTGGGACTGCAGACATATTCAGGCTCAGCCCTGATATTTGCGGGACCGTTTCTGAGCGGCCCAAATAGTACGTGCCTCATATGTCTAGTCTAGATAAATCAAGTGACAAAGAAAATATGATCTAGCCTCTTACCTTGAAAAATAAACCTCTGTATGAATTCAGATTCTTCAGAGAAACAGAATCAACATAATACGAGAGAGAGAGAGAGAGAGAGAGAGAGAGAGAGAGAAAGAGTTTAAGGAATCAGCTCTTGTAATTATGGAGAATAGCAAGTCCGAATTCTGCAGGGCTGGCCGGCAGGCTGGGGACCAGGGAAGAGTTGATGTTGCAGCTCAAGTTCAAATGCAGTCCGGGAGCAGAATTCCTCCTTTCTCAGGGGACCACAGTCTTTGCTGCTAAGGCCTTTAACTGCCTGAGTGCAGTCCATCCACATGGGAGGATGAGGCCCAATATTGAGGCCCAATATTACCTGCTTTGCTCCAAGTCCACTGATTTAGATGTTAATCTCATCTTTAAAATACCTTCACGGCAACATCTACAGTGATGTCTGACCAGACATCTGGGTACCTGGCCTAGCTGAGCTGGCACACAAAACTGACCACCACAACCTCTGGAAGGACTTGGCAAGTTAGAATTCTCAGACCCCGAGGAAGTGTGCGTTAGGAGGACCACTGGTGGCTGGCTGAAGGCCCTTCCCATGTGTTGCCACCCACCCCTTCTCCTCTCACCCCTGCGCTTCATTCTGAGCAGCCTTGCACGTGGGCGTGCAGCCTTCCTAACGCACACATCCAACAGCTGTCTCTTGGCCCCCTCTCCGTGTAGGGAGATGTGTGCTGTGTCCCCTGGGGGAGGGGACCTGAACATCTGATCCGCCCAGCATCACCTAGGCAGGGACTTTGTGGCTTGTGGTGCTGGGAACATGGGTTGAGGGGTGGGGGACGGCTCTGGGAGGGGAGGAACTCACAGACCCTTCTCTGGAAGGGCATGGCATGCCGGGGGAGAGCCTCCACCACATGGGGGATGAGACCAGGCTCTTCTTGCCGGGAGCCGAAGGACAGGCATAGTTTCTTAGTCTGGGTGTGAGGACCTGGGTGTGAGAGAGCTTCCATGATACGCCTCAGGGTCTCAACTCATCTAACACACGGCGGCCACTACTAGCTGCGGATCCCAAGTCCCAGCCGGTACGCTCTCCACTATTCCACTTGCCATTCCAGTCTAGATACTGGGCTTAGTGTCATCCCAAATGGATTGCTGGAGAGATTTCTAGAAGCTGTGCTCAGATGCATGTTTTCAAACCATCTTGTAGCTAAATGTGTATCAAGGGAGAGTCTTCCTAACATTCCCATGACCACTGCTCTTAAATAATATATTAGGTTTAACCACACGGAGCTGCCATTTTTCACAGATCCAAAAATGGTTGAATATTGGCAATTTTACACGGTTCAACATACTATACAAGTATTAATACCTTTATTCATCCTTAATTTTTTTTATTACGAATATGGGCTAGTCTTTTGATAAACTCCAAGAGGTTAAAACAAAAAACAAAAACAAACTCTTGATATAATTAAAGACTGGAATTACTATCTAACTTCTCTGGGAACTTAGTGAATACAAAAATAACTGAACCAATGCCAGTGGGGTCAGGCACACGGACACACAACTTCTTTCGTAAAGTATCTTCTCCTTACTCTGGTCTTTGTGGGTTTTGGAAGGTGGTTTGGGGCCACGCAGATGGATTTTGTTTAAGTGGTTGGATTGCTTGAACTGGAAAGAAACAAAGAGGAAGACAGTAGTCAGGATACTGTTGTAAAAGAAACATAATAATATTTTACAAATTATTTTAGAATGCATTGTTTCATCCAATCTCTATAAGAGGTCTTTTGAGGTGCAGAGGGTAGATGTGATTTCCACTTCTGCTTTTCAACGTGAGGGAAAGTAGGTAACAATTACTGAGTACTAGGCATTGGTCAAGGTACACTGCATGTATTATGTCATTCAGCCCTCAGAATCACCGGGGCTACTCTGCTGCTGATTCTACAAATGAGAAAAGTGTGACACAGAGAAATTAAGCGACTTGCGCAAGGTCACATAATGAGTGAATGGGAGGCTGGGACTCAACTCAGGTCTTCTGATCCAGAACCAGGGTGCGTCCCATTGCTCTCCACGACCTCCACTGGTCTGCAGTGCTAGCCCACCTCATCTGTTCGTTCCTTGCCTCGAATGCCAATGGGCATGATAACATCCCAAGTCATGTTCTCCAGGGAGATCAGGAGGATCCCGAGCTTCCCGAAATTGAGGACGGTGTCTTCCACACCTTTCTATCCCTGCGCCCAGCACAATGCCAGACACATGCAGCTCAATGAATATTTGTTAGATACATGAGTTCTCCAGTGCCCTAAAAATTAATTGTATAAAGATAATTTTATGCTTTCATGCATCCCTGAAGCCTAAGTTCTCTGGGATTTAAGCTGGTCATATAAATAACCTTTCTTTGATAGAAAGAACATCGCATAGGAATTACAAGAGCTCTGTTTCAGCTCTGCCTTCACCAATTTATTAGCTAGGAAACCTTAGTTTCCTCACTTTTGGGCTTAGAGGCTGGTCTGCATGGCATCTATAGGAACTTCCAGGTTTCAGAGTCTATGCTTCTGATGGTAAGACGTACTGGGAGGACTTTTATTGCCTGTTCAGGGCATTTGACCTGAGAAAATAATTCACTGTGACCTGGAAAAACCATGTGAGCCGTATAAAGCAATATTTTTCGCTTAGACCATTTGGAAGCAGCTTTTTATTTCAATAAGGAAAATCCTTTGAGGGGTATCTGCATACAAAAGAGGTGGTGAGTAGGTGGTTTGTATTAAGGAGATGAAACCTTCAACTATTATGAACTCTTATAAACCAGTCCAACTAGATTCTCCTATTAAATGGAAACAAGGAAATCCTTCCCGTGACCAGAAAACTAATGCTGAATCTTCTAAAGTTTCTTTATACCTGAATGTTTTGTGACCTGAACTTGAAAGTTTAGAACGCTGCTCAAGTACAGGGTTGTTTAGGGCACATTCCTGAGAGAAGGCAAATGGCTGTTAAGAAATCGGTTTTCATGTTTGCTTATTCCTCTGGCAGCTCCTGGATTTCAGACCTAAGAGAAAGGGGCTCCAAAGAAATGGGCTCAGAAAATGACTGCGAACCAGTTAAGCTGGAGTAATCCAATAGGGCAGGCTACAGACAGATGGAGAAAAAAAACGCAAACTTAGGACAATTTGCTAAATGAGGTTGACGAGACCATAGCTGTATACGTGTGTACACGTGTGTGGATGACATACGTGTGGCATGAGTCTGGAAACAGGAATGAGACATGCCCCCCCCCGCCCCACCCCTGAGAAGGCTCGGTTGGAAGCATCTGGAAGATTCAGCAGGTCTGAAGTCCAACATACTCGCTGGCAGAACTCCTCTGTCAAAGAGTGGGACATTCAAAGATGCGATGGGATTTCTGAAAACTGGATGCAGTTTAGCTTCTCGAGCAGTTTGTACATGTCACACGCCTCGCGCTGCACTAACCGGGGAACGGTGGCCTCGCTGACATAAACGACACTGAACCATCGCTGAACGAATCGCTGTAGGATTAATGACGGAGTGGATGTGAGAGCTGTCAGTGTTACTGAGTCAGAGCACCAGGGAAGGTCAGGAAGGAATACCGTAGCTGCCTCCCAATGGCCAGGAGTGTGCAGGGGGGCTTCACAGGCTTTTTTTTTTTTAATATAATTTATTGTCAAATTGGCCAACATACAGTGTGTAAAGTGTGCTCTTGATTTTGGGGTAGATTCCCTTGATTCATCGCTTACATCCAACACCCAGTGCTCATCCCAACAAGTGCCCTCCTCAATGTCCATCACCCATTTTCCCCTCTCCCCTACAACCCACCCCTCACTTTTTAAAAACAATTTATTTATTTATTTTGAGGGAGTGAGAGAACAGGAGCAGGGGAGGGGCAGAGAGAGAGAGAGGGAAACCTAAGCAGGCTCCGTACTATCAGTGTAGAACCCAGCACGGGGCTCCAACTCATGAACTGCAAGATCATGACCTGAGCTGAAGTCAAGAGTTGGATGCTGAGCCAACTGAGCCACCCGGGTGCCCCAACATGCATATTTTTGTTTCATCTCATGATAAGAAAATTGAGAGGCAGAAAAGAGAAACCTTGTCTGATATCAAACTAGTAACTTTGGTGGTTCTGGGATGGGACACAGACTTTTTGACTAAGGAGCGGGATGGTCATTCCCCTCTACTAATTATCTTGTTTTCATCATGTGCTGAGCAGGACACTTGCTGGAGTGGCTTTATTTACTTCTCACAACAATGATTTGCTGTTGGTGTTGTTAATCTCTAAGTTGTGGATGAGGAAAGTAAGGCTCAGAGGGGCCAAGCAACTTTCCCAATATCACAGAGCCAGTAAACGGCAGAAAGAATAATTATCAAAGTCATGCATTTCTTTTGTATGCATATGTTAATATCTACAGTTAAATGTTTGATTAAGTTTAACTAATGGCACGATTATCTTTGGAGTTAGATGAGTGGTTATAACTTTTCAGTATGAAATACAATGCTTACGATATTTGAGGACATTTGTGAAAACCAAGTATGACTCAATCAATAAACGTTTACTAAGTGTTATTCTTGCTGAAGAAACCGCAAGGTTTATTCTTTACATAAAACCTAAATAGTAATTTATTAACCATTTAATTGTTCATCCTTTTTATACATATTAGTTGACTTTTGTTCTAGTCTGGTGATTATTTTCATTGGTGGCTATCATCTGTGCTCTACCGGATGTGACAATTCTGTCACCGTTCCATTGGGAAGACGTGTAAAACCATTTCAAAGTAGATGTGGGAACTCTGTATACAATAGCACGTCGCTGAAACAAAGTTATGTATCCTTTTCCTTTCAGAGAAGTTCCTTATTTCCCAATAAAAATAAAAAAATAATAGCACATGGCAAGAGTGGAAGTGAGGGGTGGAAAAAGTACAAATGAATAAAAATCGAGAGAAAGGGGGTTTGTGCTCTAAAAGAAACATCTGTCTGGCAGAGGTGTTATCAACATGATAGTCCTTCAATAGTATCTTTACAAGTCTTTCTCCCCCCCCTTCACAATTCTTTTTGTATATAGTTGCAACTAGACTTATAACATGTTTTAGTATTTGGTTAAAGTTTGATTGCCTTTGTGTCTCATGCAGAGCCAGAAGCAGAAGGAGGGGGGGAGGAGGAGGAGGAGGAGGAGGAGGAGGAAAGGGAGGGGGGGGAGGAAGAGGGCGAAGAGGAGGAGGAGAAGGAGAAGAAGGAGGAGGAGGAGACGGAGAAAGAGAAAGAGAAGGGAGAAAGAAAGAAAAGAAAAGAAAATAGAAAAACTTAGAAGCATTGGAAAAACTGCATGATGCCTACAGGATGTCCTGTTACATTTATCTGGTTAGGCAGATCCGTGACTCACTATAAAACTTGACACATCGGAAATGGTTTTATTGTGCACAGTACTTCTCTCCTCATAAATATTAACACATAGATTGGAGGATAACAAGGCATATTTGTCCTAATAGAAAAGTATCTACTCTAGTTCTTTTCAAAGTGAAAGAAATTGAATCTCAGACATGGAGATGGTGAGATCCCAGAACATAGAAATAGCACTAAGTCAAGCTTTCTATCTGAACTCTCGAAAGTTCTAGAAGTTCGGCTTCCATAAGTTGTTGGTAATAAATAGTCTGAGGACAATATCTCTTGATTGAATCTCTGTGCATTGCCGTTGTTTTGCAAAGCGAGGATAGCATTTGCTCAACTAAAATACTTCAGTATTTTAAAATTGCCAAAATTCAGGGGCGCCTGGGTGGCTCAGTTGCTTGAGTGTCTGACTTCCGCTCAGGTCATGATCTCACAGCTTGTGGGTGTGAGCCCCGCCTGGGGCTCCGTGCTGACAGCTCAGAGCCTGGAGCCTGCTTTGGATTCTGTGTCTCTCTCTCTCTGCCCCTCCCCTGCTCATGCTCTGTCTCTCTCTCTCAAAATATATAAACATTAAAAAAATTTTTTTAATTCCAAAAATTCACCAGTAATCGAATATGAAGAACAGCCTCGCATAAGAAGGGGTGGTAACACTTCCTCGTTGTAACGAAGTAGAACAAGGCCATGTTTTCAATTCCATAGTCTTTTAAACGGCAAAACAAAATGAAGATGCACAAAGGTGTCATCTCCTTTTTTTAAGTGCAGTTATTGACACGGTCTTATTTAGATTGCCTAAAATGTCTCCTTAGCACAAAAACTTCTTGACTAGGTGACCTGAAATGATCTTTCTCCTCTCAGGATATATTTATTGCCAAATAACATTATTAAAAAAAAATCAACAACAAGAAAATTTCCCTTAGTCCCATCATTGGAAATATAAAATGATAACATGTAACCCTAGTTTCTTCCACTTTCATTCATGTTCAGACAGTGACCGGGTGCGTGTGTGTATAAGATGAGGATGTGCATGGGCAGGTGTGTGTGTAGGTGTTTAGGGGTATGTGTGGGAATGGTATTTGCATGTGTGTAAGGGTGTGTGTATGCAGGGGAGTGTATGCATAAAGGTATGTGCATAGATGAGTGTGCAGGGTGTAATTATGTGTTAAGACATTTGTGTGTGGAGATGGTGTGTGTGTGTGTGTGTGAAGTGTCATGTCTGGGGAAGAAATTTGGAAATGTGGGTCAGCCATGAGGATCTGAGTGAAGTTTGGAAAATAGAGGGGCTCAATCCCACGACCCTGGGATCATGACCTGAGCTGAAATCAAGAGTCAGAGCCTCAACTACTGAGCCACCCAGGCGTCCCAAGCTTGAGGACCTCTAGACTCACTAAACTTCAGGTTTTGTTTTTTAAATAGGAAGAACATGACTTTGGTTGAGTGTCAGGGAGACTCAACTCGTCAAGGATTTAGTGTAGCTTGGCTCATGGGAAACTCTCTCTAGACAGTCTCAAAGGAGAAGGAGAAGAGGTGGAAGAGGAAGAAGAAATTTCAGGGAAATGCAAGGAATGCTTTATTTTGAGACCGAAAGAGGAACTATTCTGTGTTCGACCTTTCAAACTCTATCTGCTGTGTCTAGTTCAGGGTCAAGGGATGAGAACCTTCAGACTGCATGGGGGAGAGCTTAGAAGTTAGCTCGGATCTGAGTTGCTGGTAAAGGGAGGCAGAACGATGTGGGGGGTGGGGAGAGTTCAGTGAACTGTTATGCACACGGGAAGGTGCCCGCTGGCCACCCTGGGCGAATGTGGCCCCCAACCTGCTTCTCACCACAGTGGCCAGGGAGGAATGACTCATCGGGTTTAGGGGGAGTTGCAAATGCATCTCCAGGACACAGAGCTGGGTCTGAAGACTGGATGTCCGTCCAGGCTGCACAATGGAATAAAAGGAAAAGTGTGATGGTCCGTGTGATCTACCCTATCGATACAAAGACACGGGATGGTTAATCAAAAGAAAATGAATCGCAGTTCCCGTAATTTTTGACTTCCGCTCTTCCAATTCCTTACCCCTCCATCCCATAGATGTATCACTAGAAATCATAAAACTTGCCATTTATTTCTCTTTTTCTACTGCCTCTTTTCTCGAGTCTTCTCTTGGGCTAGCAAGTACTGTTGCAGGGGCTTTTGTCCACTCTCTCTCTTCGATTCCCACATGTGTTAGACATGACGTCACTGTTGACTTCCTAGTACATTCTCCATGCGCTAGGCACCCTGACAGTGGCAAGTATTCCATCTTGCAGCAAAGGAGATGGAATCTTGAGCAGGATCATGAGTCTCGCTCCAAACAGCCCAGCTGGAAGTTGATGGAGCCCAATTCTGCAGCCTGAGCCCCAGGACTGCCCACTCCTCCTCCCTGAGCTCGTTCAACGGAACGGGATGCAGAGAGAAGCTCTGTGCAAATCCTTCGTGTCGAAAAGAAACTGCGGTTGGCCAGAGGAAGATCAAATAATGCCCTTGTGTCACCTACCATAAAATACACATGAGCGTAAAGACCTCTCGAGACAATCAGCCCCCAACCCATCTTTATTTAACCCCCTCTGTCCCAAGTGCTGCCTGGTCGGAACACTGAAACCCAAGTAGGAGGGAATATTCTCTGGTCTTTTTCAAACATTGTGCCACATGCAGGGAGAAGGAGACTAGGAAAGAAAAGGAATAAATTGTGTGGTTGACCATAAAATCAAAATTTAAATTCATTGTAAGATGAAGAATTTTTCCCTACAAATCACATTCTGGTTGACTTTGAGGTTGCTGACACATTTCAGGCAATGGAGACTAATTTGTAAAAACAGTAAGATGGAAATAAGTAAAGAAATCTCCATTCTAAGCCAGTTTAGATGTTAAGGGGAAAAAAAGTGGATCTTTTGGTTTAATGTGGAACCGATGATCCTATAAAACAAAGAATGAAATTCTTTTTTAAAAACATATTTTAATATTATTAATTTTTGAGAGAGAGAGAGAGAGAGTGAGAGCAAGCATGAGCAGGGGAGGAGCAGAGAGAGGAGGGGAGACACAGAGTCCGAAGCAGGCTCCAGGCTCTGGGCTGTCAGCACAGAACCCGATGAGGGGCTTGAACCCACGAACACACGTGAGATCATGACCCGAGCCGAAGTCGGTCGCTTAAACGACTGAGCCACCCAGGCGCCCCGAGAATGAAATTCTTCAGAAATCGAAATTTCTTCATATTGTTTTCGCTTAGCATGAGGGTCAGTCTTTAAAAATGGCTTTTTAACAAATTAAATTCTAAAAGGACATTTTCTAGGACATTACAAGTAAAATTAAAATTAAAAACGAAAAATAACTACAGATATTATGGAGAAGAGATCCCCCACGGGCTATTGAAAATGAAGTTATCAAAAGACTTCACTACCGTTTGTTTTGTTGACACCTGAGTTCTCTAGATTTAGAACATATAGACCTCTGCCAAATAGCATGCTGATTTTTCTGGTAAATTAACTATTACAGGCTAAATTGTATCTGCACCCCAAACCTATGAGCAGCATTTACCCGATCCTACCCTTCTCCAAAGATGGAACCGCATGTTAGAGAGCTAGAGAAATAAATGGGAACATAATGTGTGTGTGTGTGTGTGTGTCTGCACATATGTGTACATGTGCGTATGGGTACATAGCGACGCTTCCTCATTCTGCTCACCAAGAAGGCTGGGAGCAGCAGCACCCCCATGAAAATGAACACACCCAGCACCTGGGGCTTGACTTCTCAACACCATCATCCTCTCAGAAGATACAGGCCTCCTTAGAGAAACGGTCGATTCCGGGGCTGGGGCCAGGAAAGTACAAGACCAGACTGGAATGTCTCATTGAGAAAGAAGAGCAAGGAAGTACTTTAAAAAGTCTGAGGGCATGTCAGAAGGAAATTGAGGTCACTTTTTAAAAGCACACACTTGTTAGGGGCGCCTGGGTGGCTCAGTCGGTTGAGCTCAAGTCATGATCTCAAGCAGTTGGTGGGTTCGAGCCCCGCGTCGGTCTCTGTGCTGACAGCTCAGAGCCTGGAGCCTGCTTCCGATTCTGTGCCTGTCTCTCTCTGCCCCTCCTCTACTCACACTCTGTCTCTCTCTCTTTCTCAAAAATAAATAAATATAAAAAAATTTTTTTTAAAGCACACGCTTGTTAAATTTGGGTCAATCTGAATATAAAATGATGAGAGTAACAGATTGTAATGGATTCTAGGTAACAGATTTCAACCTACTGAGTTGTGCTAATATGTAAATTGGACGTATGATGAGGAACAGGTTATTTACATAGTTTCAAAGTTTTTCTCTCTTCAAAAAGGTTATAAATGATGAAGGGAAGAAGGGTAACTGTTTAGTGGAAAAGGCTGGCGGACATCAATTTCATCAAGTGACCAAAACAAGGAGGTGAACTGATATTATCGTGACCTGATGGCATACGCTGAGGACAGAGTGTCACGTCTGTGGTATTTCATCAAAGATGCAGCACTTGAGACTAATCGTGAGAAGAAATATCAGATAGGCCCAACTGAGGGACTTCCTATGAAATAACTGGCCTGTAATCTCAAGTGTCAAGTGTCAAGGTCACGAAAGCCAAGGAAAGACGAAGGAACCGTTCTGGTCTAAATGATACAAAAGACGCCTGGTGACTACATGTGACATCTGATTCTGGTCTGGATCCTTTGGCTCTAAAGGACATTGTTGGGACAACTGGCAAACCTGAAAAGGTGTTTGAAGACTGGATGGCAGTAATGTGTCAGGTGTTCATTTCCAAAATTTTATAGATGATTTGGAGTTATATAGGAATTACACACGAAGTAGTCACAGATGACCGTGGTCTAACAGGTTCTATTATTATTTAGGTACGGGAACAAGAGACCGCCGTTGAAGATCTAGTTCGTTATAATTTCCAGGAGGAGGGGGTTGTGCGACCCCACGCAGGCCCACAAGGAGAAGCAGTGTCTGCAAGAAGCAGAGGGAGCGAAGGGAAAACGTAGACCAGAGCTTTTACTATGGCTTCCATGGGAGGAACAGGCAAAGGCAGGGCGAGCAGGTGTGGGATCGGCTGTTCTGAATTGCCAGTGGGATCTAGGGCAGAGAAGCTGTCTTTCTTGTCTGGTACCTGCCTTGGGGAGATCAGGTGTTTGGTGGCCCAGAGTGCGGAGTTGCGGGTATGGACTCTGGCTTGGTCGGTTGGCACTGAAAAGCATGCACGATGGCAAGATGTTCGTTATCTTTAGAACGTGGCTACCCTGCGGGGGGGGGCAGCCCCTCCAGGGTCAGGAAGACCCCCACTGTCAGAGCATCCGAATATAGAAAATAAGAGACATGGTTATTATGGATCGGATGACAGATCGGCAAGTTCGCGAAAACCGATGGAAGAAAATGTCTTTGTATTGTACCTGCGACTTTCCTGTAAGTTTATGATTATTTTGAAATTAAAAAACAAAAGAGAATGGTTTATAGATGTGTCCACCTACACTGAACTGGATGGCAAAAGAGATGCCTGCCTTATTCACTTTGCCTTCCCAAGGTGCCCAGAACACTCTAGCCCGTAGCAGGTGTGAGACCAAAGAGTCAGCGTATTGATGAGTGAAACAAAAAGATCTTGCTGTTTCTCTTTGTGTTGTTACCTCCTCTACTACTTCCCATTAAAGAATCTGTCCCCTTGGGGCCCCTGACTGTTGATCTCTGCTGGGTTTGGGTCATGGTCTCGAGATTTCGTGAGTTCGAGCCCCGTGTGGGGCCTGCGCTGACAGCGCGGAGCCTGCTTGAGATTCTCCCTCTTTCTCAGCCTCTCTGCTGCTCGCACTCTGTCTCTCTCAAAATAAATAAATAAACTTAAAAAAAGAAAGAATTTGTCCTCTCCATTTATGTGGAGGAGACTTTGATGTTACACCTTGTGTGTTCCTTCTAAATCAAAGTCTGCTACCTTTTCAAGATTCTCAAGCAAGTATGAGAAGTCCAATGTAGAGTCATACATCTTAACTTAGTTACTCCCTCCTTCTTATGCTGCTCAACATCTACTTAGACCCTAAAGAGTACAAAATCAGAGTTATTTTTACAGGTACTAACAACAGGCTTCCATTATTTCCCATACTGGACAAGCGGCCCCTATTTTCTCAAATGGGAGTTTGGTCTTAGCAACAGAATATTTTAAATTAGAACTTTCTGGGAAATCTGGGATTGCATTTACATGAGATGGAGAAAAGTTTCTGGCATGAGTTATAGAACAGTCACTGTGGGGAAGGGGAGATGAGGGTGAGGTATGCTGTGATGAGCCAGCCAACTTTGAGGCTGAGAGAAGGTGGTTGGTGGAGGGTCAGCCATCTTCCCTTTGCACTGACTTACCCCCTACTGGTCCTGAGGATGGCCATGGGCTCAGGGAGAAGAGGGAAGGGGGAAGAGACTCTCCAAGATGCTGAGAAGGGAGAGGAAAGGAAGTCTTGTGGTTGTGGAGCCCCCGGATGGGGACCCCCTCCCTGGTCTATGACTGTTTAAAGATGGTGATGGGTTGGGGACACATTAGTCAGAGGCCACCAGAGCTAATAGGGGACCATCGTGCCATCTCTAGAGACACCAGGGATTACAGAAACCAATGAACAGAGTGTCCTTGTATGTGGGGTAAGCGCTCTGAATAGACGATGTTCTCACTGTAGATACATTCGTGGGCGGTAAAACCATAACGAGAGATGCAGGAAGTTAAAGAGTTTGGGGGTGCGTGATTATTTAAAGGCGACA
The DNA here is from genome assembly GCA_028646485.1 of Cryptoprocta ferox. Lineage (NCBI taxonomy): Eukaryota > Metazoa > Chordata > Mammalia > Carnivora > Eupleridae > Cryptoprocta > Cryptoprocta ferox. The sequence continues at coordinate 70,545,345 of CM053569.1, forward strand.
CCAAACCTGGAGTATTCAACAGGCAGACAACGTAGGTGCACAGAACACTAACAAAAGAGGGGCAGCGTCAAGAAGGAAGGAGAAAAGGGGGGTGGGAGGGAGGAAGGATGCAAGGAATGGAGAGAAGGAAGAAGAAAGGAATGGAGGGAGAGAGGGAGAAAGGGAGAAATTACCCCAGATCTGACAATAGAGAAATCTGGAAGGAAGCTATTTTGTTTTAGCATGCATGTAATTTTGTATTGTATGGCTTTCTTACCCATCGTTGTTGCTTTGCAAGGTGAACTTTCCGGTGCAAGGGACACGTTGCAGACAAGAGCAGGTGAACCCCAGAGCCCTTCAGGGCATGGCCAGGGATGGGGGAGGTCAGACGTCCCACGGGTCTGGCCTGCGGAGGCTCAGTGTATGTCTACAAAGAGAACCCTGGCCTTCCAAGCGTTGAAAACAAAACTTCACACTTGGGGTAAAGGCTTGAGAAGATCCGCAAGCTTCGCTTTTCCTCAAGCCTTTGGAAAATTCAAGTTGCTCGCTGTGTGCTGTAAGTCTTGTCCGGGTTGCCTTGAACCCCCCTTCCAGGGGCGTGTCTGCTCGCACACCGTTAACATGAGACGCACTCTCGTTTGGGAAAAGCCACCATCCTCTGGTACCAAAAACAGACGGCAAAGCCACATACATGTCCCCGTTTCCAACACCCAGGGACAAGGGTGGCCTGGCAGAGGCCCAGCAGACACGCCCTCGGGCTCCTCCCTCAGAGTGTCCATGATCTCTGGAACTCAGAGCCCTTCCCTTGCAGGAGCATTTGGGGGGCCAGGGTGGGGGGCCAGTGACCTCTGGTATGTCCCACGGCCGTGCTCGAGAATCTGAAATTCTGCCTAATTTGCTGGGCTCTCCGCGTATGACCCAGTGAAGCTTCTCCCAGAAACTTCACAGATGGTGTGCTCTGTGCCATGCTCCTGAAATAACACTTCTGGCCACTCGGAAAAGAGATGGTCCGTTATCAGGGGCTGTCTGTACGGACGCTTCCTCCAACGTCGGCAATCACGAGCTGCCCCCAGGCCGTGCTGCGTTATCTCTCAGCCGCTGGTATAAATCTAGTACCTACAGCCTTTTCCGATAACTCCATTTTCATAAATCTATAGCTGTCTTTAGGCCAGGCCCATTAATTTGAATGGAAATTGAATGCATTTAATCTGTCCATCAGATATTTTGGCATAAATAAGGCTGCCCATGTGGATGTTCTTGGAATCTATTGGTTCAGCATCATGGAAATGTGTCCTAAGATCTTGTTATTTCTGGCTTTCATCACTTACCAGGTATTGTAACCCCTAAAAGGGAGGGAAAGCCTTATCCTACGGATAAGTCACGGTAAGAGGATTATTCTTACTTGCGAAGTGAGTTTTCATCTTTTAGAGGCACCTGAGGAATGTGAACTGGAGAGAAATCTAGACAAGATTAAAGCCAAGATCTGTGGTCGTTGGGGTCAGCATTGCTTTCCCTCAGCTCTGTGGTGCTGGGCAAGCCACAGCCTCCATCCGGAAAAAAAAAAGGGGGGGGGGTTATTCCATGAGATCTGTGAACCTTCCACGTCGACACGGCCAGATGCATAGAGTGTCTCAGGAAGACGGGGCTCTTACCTGTTCCGCAATAAATGCTCATCCTGGATGTTACATTTTCTTTGGAGAAGACCTGAGATGGGATGAGGGGTTACGCTGGAGGGGGATACTGTAATTCTCATGATAGGGCCTGAGATTATTGAATGGTGATGCAGGCTGTCAGGGGCACGGGAAGTGAGAGACACAGAGAACTTTCGTCCTGGACTGTTGTAAGGAACTAAGCAAGTCCCCTGGAGAAGGCACCTGCAAGGCAGGAGATAAGGCCATTATTTGAGAAGCAACATCCAACGGAATAAAATGGTGGCCGTGTGTATCATTGTTAATGTGCCAACAGCCACCTTAAAGAAGACAAAAAGAAGCAGGTGGACCTAACTTTAACCATCTATTTCATTTACCTCCCAATATCCAAAATATTATCATTAAACATGTAATTAATATAAAAAGTATTAATACATTTTGGATTCCGTTTTGGAACTGTTGGAAATCAGGTGTGTGTTTTCCACTTAGAGTTCTTACCGCCCACATTGGTAGTTGCCCTTAGCCGCGTGTTTACTGGACAGTGCCTACTGGACAGACTTGCCAGAGCTGAGGCAGTGCTCCCGGGACCCTGAACTTGTCCTCTGGAAGCAGAGGGTATGTCATCACCACTATCAGAAACCTGGTTTGTTTGTTTTGTTTTTTTGGACGGTAACTGTAGTCATTCTCTATGTGGCTCCTTTGGTTGTCTCTCCCCTTTCCTTGATAAATGCCAGGCTGCTGGGTTATACTACGCAGACCTCTAAAAATTCATGTGTTTGAGCCCCCGGTGGGAATCCTTAGGATGACATAAAGAGAAGTAAAGAGAATTGGCTTTGGGCTGGGGACCACGGGTGAGGAGGGAATCCCAGAGAGACACGTCCCGCTCTTCCTGTCCACTCGGACCATGGTTTGTAACTCAAAGGCTATGGAAGCCACATGCTGGGACTGCCCTCCATTTGGCACAAATAATCCAGAGCATGTTGGAAACCTTTGGGAAGAAAAGAGAATAGATCACTAATGACAATAGGAGATCCCCCTACTGGGCCAGTGCGTAGGGGCAGCCCTGGGACCTTTATCCACCGTTCAGCCCGAGTGGCTCCAGGGTGGCCTGGACATTCAAACACAGGATTATCGTTACCAGTAATAAAGGGAACAGCTACACTAGTCATTTGGTGTTGGGCAAAACGTTTGACATTCTCCTGTAATCAAAAATCGTATCACAGGCAATTTGATGTATGAAAAAACAAAACAGTGGGGGCACCTGGGTAGCTCAGTCGGTTAAGCCTCCGACTTCGGCTCACGTCATGATCTTGCGGTTTGTGGGTTCGAGCCCCGCGTCAGGCTCTGTGCTGACAGCTCGGAGCCTGGAATCTGCTTAAGATTCTGTGTCTCCCTTTCGCTCTGCCCCTCCCCCACTCGCATTCTGTCTCTTGCAAAGAATCCCCCCAACCCTGTTGGCTGCTGACTGCCTGTGTCAGGTAGTGCGCGACATTCCTGAGAAGCCAGGGGGTTGCAGTCTGATTCCAAGGATTCTGACAGGCCCTTTCCTTTGCAGGAAGCCCCCCCCCCCGCAAATTCAGGGGGAGCAACGGGGCCTTGTTGGGCGGGTCACAATGGGGAGCGTGCAGAGATGCCAGGGACATGGTGATACCCCACGGGGGTTTCCCTTTGAAATCCTTCCAGGGTCTGAGTCTGAAAATGAATCAGAGAGAACGCATGGGGGATGGGGGGCTAGGGTGGAAGTGAGGGGGGTGCCACAGAGAAGGCATTCAGAAACCCACGCTTATCTTCACCAGATAAGCTCACCTCCGCTTTCTCCCGTCTGAGTGGCAGTTGGAGCCACTGTCTCCCCCACCCCCACCCCCACCCCCAGCTCACTATCTCCCCAGGCTGCCCTGGAGTCCTCTCCACTCAGCCTGAGGCTGCGAGATTAACACAGCAAACTGTGCCATTACCCCTTCCTTAAAGCGCATTCCTGCATATTTCAGATATGTGTGCAGAGAAAGTTTACTGACCGGTCCCAAGTATCTTCCACTTCTCTCTATGTAGAATATTCTGCAGGCAGATCATGGAGACAGATGCTGGGTGGGAAGGCATGTGGTGTCTTTTTTTTTTCCTTCTCATTCTCATGTCACCTGCCCAGACTTCATTCACTCAGCAGCCTTTCATGAGACCGACTTGGTCAGAGGGGAGCATGTCCCTCGCTCTACCTGGAGGGGAGCCAGTGACAGCGTTCAACATGCAGAGTAGTTAAGGTAGAAATAAGGTCCATGCGCTGCCCCATTACAGATGCGCGTAGAAGGCAAGGCCGTGCAACGTAGTTTTGGTGTGTGCCTCTGGGTTAGGAAAAGAAAAGATGGAACAGAGTGGAGGCCGTTAGCTAGAAGTGGACGTACAGTTGGGGACTTTTCTTTTTAAGAAGCTTGAGAAAGGCGCTTCATCTCAGACCCTGGAGACTGAAGCTTGAAATCTGAAGGGTAATCTAACCCATAACCTCGACGGCTTCCTCCAAATTAGGAACAAAACCAAACCAGACAAGACGGCGGGGAGGGGGCGATGGATTTGATTTTCTTTAAGAGCATCTGGCCCTCCTTGGGCTCCCTGTCTGCTCAGCCTTGTTATTTCGCATCCCCCATGAGCGGGGAGGGACTGTGGCATTGGCTCCTCTCAGCGCCTTGGGGGGCTCTGAGGTCTCTCTCCTTCCCCGACCTGGGCCAGAGATCTAAGTTTCATTCAGTTTCCCAAACTGAGTTCACTAATTTTTGGAGGAAAACCCAAATCTCCTCCATCGGCACACACACCCTTCCCTGCCCCACGTGTTTAGCAGCTAGTAGCGGTGTGGTTACTGGGTTACAGGGGAAGGCTGGCATCCTCCCAGGAAGGCTGGGCCGACCCAGAAGAGCCAGGGGCCTTGGTGCCCCCTCCAGCCTCCCCAGACACAGAGCACCATTAAACCCAGGAGCATGTCCTGCCTGGAGCGGCTTCTCAGGTCCACAGACAGAGGGCCAGCTGTCAGCCAGCTGGTCACCCAGGAGGAAGCCCAGGGAATGGAGAAGTGAGAAGTTTCGGCCTCGTAACTAAGGGCACGGCTCCTCTGACCGTGGCCGGAAAACCACGAATGGAAAAAGAAAAACTGCTCTGAGAACCCTTTGAGAGCCTCCAGTGAGTGCACAGTATCAGCGCCCGGCTTGATTTCCTTACCCGAATTATAAGAAGCCACCGGACGCTTTGCTTTTTAACTGCAGAGGCCCCTCTCTACACCCCCCCCCCCCCCGCCCAGTCCAAGGTTCCAGATCTGACAATGGGCCGGGCCGAGAAAGGCAAGACTTGAGGGTCGTCTAAAGTTTGGTTTCCGGGAGCGTCTCGGTGAGTTTGGTGACTGCACTGTAGCCGAGGACAGGATGGGGACCCCTCCCCTGTGTCCCAGAGCCTGATTGCGTTTCCAGGCCGATCCCTCGGGTTCTGGGTGACCTGCCATGTTCCGTGACAGGTCTGAGCTTGGTTTCCTTGTCTGCAAAGTATAGCCAATGGTGGCACTTCTGTCCCAGGCTCTTGTGAAGACGATATGACATTAGGTCCACGAAAATCATTTGGTAAAGCCTTAAAACGCACTATTTCAATCTTTGGTTAACTATTAACTAAAAGAATCACTCACATAGAAATGTCAGTGTCAAACCCCAAACTAACTTTCCCCCTCTCTTTTCTCACTTCTTCTTTTTCATAGAATCGTTACACATTTTGTTATTAGATTAAGTCAGTAAACATCTAGCGAATTCTACAAGGACACTGAGCTATATAGGTTTGGGTTGAAATGCTCCCAAGAACTTACCGTCTAGTTGGGACAAAACACATAAACACGTTAGAAGTTTTAAATGGTACGCATGTCCAATGACATAAAAAACATATCCAACATAAACAAATATTAAAATTATATTAAAAACTCCCAAATGCACGGTCAATTACTGTATTAGTTTGCTGGGGCTGTCATGGCCGAGTACCACACACTGGGTGGCTCTTAGGAGACAGAAATCAATTTTCTCACGGTGCCAGAGGCTAGGAGTCCGCGATCAAGGTGTTGGCGGTTTCTCCTGAGGCTTCTCTTCCCTGGCTTGTAGTTGACCTTCTTCTCCTTGTGTTTTCACTCACTCTGTCATCTGTGTGTATCTGTGCCCTAATCCTTGCCTATAAGGACAATAGTCATTTTGGATTAGGGCCCGCCTTAATGACCTCATTTTTACTTAATTACCTCTTTAATGACCCTATCTCCAACTGCCTTTGGAGTCTGGGGTACTGGGGACTTGCGGTTCACTATAACGATTTTGGGGACACGGTTTGGATTTCTAACAAGACCCGAGTAAATGGTGTAGACTAAGGATCCAGATGCTACGGGGGGAGCTCTGACGAGCCACAAATGCACAGATCCAAACGCACAAATCCTTTGGCTCTCTTGGGGAGAGGCTGCCTGCAATGAGTGCTACTTAAATGAATTGCTACCTTCTAGTTAAATAAGTTCCATAAAATTCCTCATGTCTTTTTATCTCTCCAGGACATTGTATCAAATATTCAAATCAAGGGAGAAAGTTCAAGCAATCATTTGAATAAATGATTGTGCTTGTGAAAAGCAGTAAATAAGTTCATTGCAATTTAATGATTTTTATCTCTCCCCTCCCTCCCTCCCTTGTTCCTTTGGAATGGGGGTGGCCCACAGGCTGTGAAGACTTGAGTATAAGCAGGCCACAGTTACAGCGGAGGCGGGTAGTAAGTGCCAACGTGGGGCAGGAGAGATTTGGGGAAACTCGGTGGTGTAGAGCCAAGTTTGGCCCTGAAACTGGGGACTTGAATGTACCCGTAAATCAGTAGATTCGGTTCCACCAGGTGGTCATATGGCTGCACAGAACTTCTCGATCGAGTTTTACATACTATCCCTACAAGAGTTCACCACAGTTCCGAATTGTATTTTCCTATGGGTACGTACCACAATCTGCTTAAAAATTCAGTTTGTTTTTTTTTTTAATTCGACGTCTACACTGTTTTCATCTCTTTACTCAAAAGAGCCCTGCAGGGAACATCTACCTGATGAGTTTTATTTGCATTTAAATTCTTACTCTCCTGGAGCCATTTTAGTACAGCACAGAGTTACGCTCTCTGGAACTATGAGGGCTTCTGCTAGTTAGTCATCTAACTAGTTGGGGTGGCTCTTACACCCCTTCTCTCCTCCCTCACACTCACACACACACACACACACACACACACACACACACACACACTCTTCACTGGTTTCCTCCGCAGGGGACCCCCCGGCAGAAGGAAGGAACGGCAAAATCAGAGGCAAATGCAACTCTGGAGTCTGGAGCACTTGAGTGAGCCCCAGGAGACTGGTAAAGGAAAGCCTTCGAAATTCTAGGTAGGATTCAATCTAGTCGATAAGGACTGGCTTGCTACGGAAGTAAAATAGAGAGTTAAGAGAATTGTTTCGACAGCTGCTAAAATCTTGAATAAGTTTGCCAAATCCCCTAATTTCATTTCAGCTTAAAGCCTAATCTAGAACACTTGTTTTGGTTTGTTTTTTTCCTTTTTGGGGTAGGTATGTCAGAGACAAGCATGGGAGAGTGCATATTTGGCACCTGGTTTACAGAATAAGCATTAAATACAATACTTTTCGACGTGGTTTTCCCCTTTGTTTGAGTCAATTCCTAAATATTGACAGATTAAACTCTGACATTAATTTGTAGCTTCTAGCACTACTGGAACTCAGAATGTGTCATATTAAAAGGGAAGTATTTCTTGCTTTATTTATTCACTTATTTTTTGTTAAACTAAATGTAATGGGAACTGCCCAACTAATAGTGGGGCTCTGCCCTTGGAGCAGGACAAGTCGTCATAAGCAATGTGAACATGAATGGGCCGTGTGTCAATAAAACTTTATTTATAGACACTGAAATCTGAATTTCATTTCATTTCCATTTGTCATGAAACAAAATACTTTTCTCCTTAAAAAAAAAAAACTATTTATAAATGTAAAAACCGTCCTATGTGACAAGCCTTACAAAAAAGGCGGTGGGCCAGATTTTGGCCTGTCGACCCTGACCTAGAAGAATGGAGAAATTTCAAATATTCAACCACTGTCTTTTGATTAGTTACAGGAAGTTGAAGGAGGATTGGTGTATGATAAGTAAGATAAGGTGTGCCCGCCAGGGAGTGAAGTTTTCTTGCTGTGAGTATTTCTAGAGACTGGCTGTAGCCCTAGTAAGTCTAGAATTGCCGTGTCCCTCCCAGGAGTCCTGTCTCCTTGTTGCACGGTGGCTTTCAACAAGGGCCACAGCATGTTTTGAATGAAAAAACACCTGCTTACAATGCTAGCCAGACTCAAAGGCAGAAAGCATAGCGAATGAAATCTTTCCATCCACGCAGGCTTTTCCGGTAGTGAAACTCAAAACGCAGCAGCACATAGCGGTGACTCTGTTTTCACGTTTGTAGTTGAGGGCACCACGCGGTGACCCCACCTGGGAACTCTTCCCCTCCGAGTGGCTGTGCAGCAGAAAGCACCAGACTGCCCAAACAGGGAAGCTGTCTCAAGACTGTTTCATGTCGTGGACCCCTAACTGCTTTTAACCTTGAATCCCTCTTCTTTAGAATGGGATTTTCAATCCCATTTTTAGCAGTTGCTCAGGAAGTAACAGAAGTAACAACCTGTATTTTCTTAGTGTTTTCACAATATTACAGCATCATTTTCATCGACTTCCCACGAGAGCTCTGTGGTTTGAGGCAACCTGGTTTCTGGAACAGTGATGAGTGTGTTAAGCCCTACAACACCCATGAGAGGCTCTCAAGCAAAGGCGCTTCAGCAAGACCCTGGGCTGTCAGCACAGTTGTGAACGACTCTAAGACCAATAACCACTCTGTTACACCAGCTCTTCATTTATCCTCCTGATTGCTTTATGAACCAGGACTTGTTATTTCCATTTTCACAGAGACACTGAATCACTTGCCCAAACTGGATCAAATCACCGTCTTACAACCTCAAGCCCAATACCTACGCTTCTTTACGATTAAAACAATATGATCAGGAAGGTGAGGGTTTGGGGTGTAAAAATGAGAAGACATAAAAACTCTAGCATTCATGCCCCTAACTTGACTCATTTGCAAAAAGCAGAAAATTTAAGTTCACAAAATTCTTAAGAAGGTAGTTTTTATATAACCAAAATAAAAGCTTCTCATTGGGGAGCTTGGATGGTTCAGCCGTTGAGCGTCTGACTCTTGATTTCGGCTCGGGTCATGATCCCAGGGTCGTGGGATCGAGTCCCGTGTTGGGCTCTGTGCTGAGTGTGGAGCCTGCTTGAGAGTCTTTCTCTCTCTCTTTCTCCCTCTCTGCCCTCTCCCTCTCTCCTTCTCTCTCTAAAAATTTTCTCATTAACATTCTGACTACCATTTTTATTAAATCGAGATATAACTGATGTATAACATTGTGTCAGTTTTAGGTGTACAACATGATTTGATAGATATATATTGCGAAATGATTACCACAATGAGTTGCATCACCACACGTGCGTACAGTTCTTTTTTTCTTGTGATGAAACTTTTAAGATCTACTCTCTTAGCCCCTTTTTCCTTTAGTTATTTTGTTCTTTTTTTAAACTGAGATATGGTTAACACATTACATTAGTCTCAGGTGTGCAGCATGATTTGATATTTGTATATACTGTACAACTGTCACGATAAGTCTAGTTCACGTCACCACTGTTACATTTTTTCTTGTGGTGAAACCTTTCAAGGTTTACTCTTGTAGCAATTTTCAAATATGCAATATGCTATTGTGAATTATAGTCAACATGCTATACATCACTATACCTCTAGGACTTACTTATCTTACAACCGGAAGTTTGTACCTTTTGACCACCTTCACCCATTTTGCCCACCCTCATCTCTGGCACAATCAGTTTTCTGCATCTATGAGTTTGATTTAATTTTAGATTGCACGTGTAAGTGAGTTAATAGAGTTTTGTCTTTCTCTGTCTAATTTCACTTAGCATAATGCCCTCAAGTTACCTCCATATTGGCACAAATAGCAAGATTTCCTTCTATTTCTATTCCTTCTAGGATATATATATCTCACATTTGTCTGTTGGTAGACACTTTGGTTGTTTCCATATCTTGGCTATTGTGAATAACACTGCAACGAACACGAGGATGCAGATATCTTTTTGATATAGTGATCCAGTTTCCTGCAGATAAATACCCAGAAGTGGAATTGCTGGATCATATGTTCGTTCTATTCTAACATTTCTATTCTAATGTTCCATCCATATTTCTTCCCAGAGTGGTTGTACCAATTTACATTTCCACCAATGGCACACAAGTATTCCCTTTATTCCAAATCCTCACCAACAGTGGTTATTTCCTGACGCTTTGATAATAACCATTCTAACAGGTGTGAGGTGCTATCTCATTGTGGTTTTAATTTGCATTTCCCTGATGATTAATGATGTTGAGACAGTTTCATGTACCCGTTGGCCATTTGGATGTTTTTGGAAAAATGTCTATTCAGATTCTCTGCCCATTTTTTAATTGGATATTTTGATATTATATATATCTTTATATATTTGGATATTATATTTTTTTATATCTTTGGATATTAACCACTTACCAGACCTGTGGTTTGCAAAATATTTTCTCCCATTCTGTAGGCTGCCTTTCCATTTTGTTGGTTTCCTTTGCTGTGCAGAAGATTTTTGATTTGTTGTAGTCCCACTTAATTTTTTATTTTGATCTCAGATCCAAAAAAATCATTGTCAAGACCTGTCAAAGAGCTTACCCCCCTATGTTTGCAGCTGGTTTTATGGTTTCAGGTCTCATGTTTAAGTCTTTAATCCATTTTGAGTTGATTTTTGTGTATATGAAAGTGGCCCCATTTCATTTTTTTGCATGTGGCTATCAAGTTTTTCCCATCAAGCTTTCCCACTGATTGAAGAGACCGTCCTTCTCCCATTATATATTTCTGGCTCCTTTGTCATAAATTAACTGGCCACGTATGTGTGGGCTTACTTCTGGGCTCTTATGCTGTTCCATTAATCTATGTACTGTTTTTATGCCAATACCATACTATAGCTTTGTACTATAGTTTGAAATCATCACAGACTATGATACTCCAGTTGTGTTCTTCGTTTTCCAGATTGCTTTGGCTATTCAGGGTCTTTTGTGGTTCCATAAAAATCTTAGGATTGTTCGTTCTATTTCTGTGAAAAATGCCATTGAAATTTTGAGAGGGATTGCAGCCAGTCTGTACGTTGTTTTGAAAAGGATGGACATTTTAACAGTATTAATTCGTTCAATTCATGAGTGTAGACTCTTTCCATCTATTTATGTCTTCATTTTCTTTCATCGAGGTCTTACAGTTCTCAGCGTACAGGTGCTTTACCTCCTTGCTTAATTTATTCCTAGATATTTTATTCTTTTGATTCTTTTATTCTTTTTGATGCAATTATAAATAAAACCATTTTCTTGCTTTCTCTTTCTGATAGTTCGTTATTGGTGTGTAGAAATGCAACTGATTATGCGTATTGATTTTTTTATCTTGCAACTTTACTGAATTTATTAGTTCTAACAGATTTTTGATAGGATCTTTGGGGTTTTCTATATATGATATCATGGTATCTGCAAATAGAGACAGTTTCATTTCTTCCTTTCTGACTTGGATGCCTTTTATTTCTTCTTATCTAATGGCTCTGCCTGGATTACCAGTACTATGTTGAATAAAAGTGTCAAGACTGGGTGTCCTTGTGTTCTTGATCTTACAGGAAAATCTTTCCGTTTTTCACTGTTGCATGTGATGTTACCTGTGGACTTGTCATATATGGCTTTTTTATGCTGAGGTATGCTCCTTGTGTATCTGGTTTGTTGAGAGGTTTTTTTTTTTTTCATGACAACCATCTTTGATTTCTAATTTTCCCTTAAGAGCAATGATGAATACTAGTCTTTACTACAAGCCAGACACACAGAGCACTTTACAAAGTCATGTACATGAACTCATGTAATCCTCATGACCACTCTCTGAGATAGGTGTCATTATTATCTCTGTTTTTCAGATGGAGAAATCAAGGCACAGAGAAAGAGGGTCCATGTCTAGACTCATCTCTGTATCCTTATGGATTTGGGGCATAGAGGGATCTCTGGTTTGTTAAGTCTCATTTGGGCAGAAGAATGTGAGAATTCTGGAGACAGAGTACCTGGGTTCAAATCCCAGCTACCTCATTTACTAGCTCTTTGAACTTGAACAAGTTACTTAGTCTTCCAGTACTTCAGTTTTTTGATCTGCAAAATGAGCAAAATACTATCTCGTAGAGTTCTTTTTTTTTTAAGAAGATTTTTTTTTTTAATTTTAGAAGAGAGAGAGCCAAGGAGGGGAAGAGAGATAGAGAGGGAGAGAGAGAATCTTAAGCAGGCTCTGTGCTCAATGCAAGCCTGGTGGAAAACTCAATACCCCAACCCTGAGATCATGACTTGAGCTGAAATCAACAGTCGGATGGTTAACCGACTAAAGCCACCCAGGGGCCCCTCTTGCAGAGTTCTTATACGTATCAGTGAGTTAATATACACTGAGTTTTAGAGCAGTCGCTGCCCATTGTGAGCACTGCATTATTTCGTTTACCACAGAAGAGGTTGGCGTTGTGGGTGATGTGGATGATGTCATCCATTTTCTCAAGTCTGCTCCCTGTAATGACGGAGGGCTGGGCTGGCAAATAGCTTAATGAGGAAGTGAGGCAGATAAAGTTACATTCAAAATTATAATTATATTAGTTATATAATAAGTACTACATATTGATGTATACATATTGTGAAATAAATATTACATATTGATGTATACTGTATATAGATATACATTTTTTCATTTCATACATAAGTGTCATACATAAAACTTTCCATTTAAAATATGCAGTTCAGTAGCATTAAGTACATTCAAACTTGTCCAGTAAATACCACCAACCATCTCCAGAACTATTTCATCATCTCCATCATAAATATGGCACCCATTAAACAATAACTCTCCATTCCTCCCTTCCCCTAGCCCCTAGTCACCACCATTTTACTTCCTGTCTCTATGAATTTGACGGTTCTAGGTACATCACATGAGTGGAATCATACAGTGTTTTATATTTAGACAGAGAGATTGACCACCAAGAACTGTGTATGTGAGTTAGAGGTTATCCATATGCTACACTCCCATTTTTTTCCTTTCTTCTTTTTCTTCCTCTTCTTCATCTTAAAAATAAACCATCTGGGGCACCTGGGTGGTTCAGCTTGTTGAGCATCTGACTCTCAATTTTGGCTCAGGTCATGATCTCACAGTTTGTGAGTTTGAGCCCCACGTTGGGCTCTGTGCTGACAATGCAAAGCCTGGGATTTTCTCTCTCTTTCTCTCTGCCCCTCCCCCTCCTTGTGTGCATGCACACACACTCACTCTCTCAAAAATAAGTAAATACACCAACACTTATGGGGTGCCTGGGGGCTCAGTCCGTTAAGCGTCCAACTCTTGGTGTCAGTCGTAATCTCACAGTTTCATGGATTTGAGCCCCATGTTGGGCTCTGTGCTGACAGTGCAGAGCCTGCTAGGAATTCTCTCTGTCCCTCTCTCTCTGCCCCTTCCCCACTTGAGCTGTCTCTGTCTCTCTTGAAATAAATACATAAATTAAAAAACCTTTAAAAATAAATAAACAAACAAACATTTAAAAGAATAAAAATAGGAGCTCCTGGGTGGCTCAGTCGGTTAGGCATCTGACTTTGGCTCAGGTCATGACCTCACAGTTTGTGGGTTCGAGCCCCGCGTCGGGCTCTGTGTTGACAGCTCAGAGCCTGGAGCCTGCTTTGGATTCTGTGTCTCCCTTTGTCTCTGCCCCTGCCCTGCTTGTGTTCTGTCTCTCTCTGTCTGTCAAATATAAAATAAATGTAAATTTTTTTTAAAAAAAATGAAAATAAATAAAATAAAAAATAAAAGAATACAAATAAATAAAACTAAACCATCTTTCTTTGCTTTTTCATGTTGGGAGAAAGAAAGGTCTCCCAAATCTGGAGAAGAGGTACACAGACTTTGGGGCAGGAAATAGCAGCAGAGGAGAAAGGTGAGCCTTATAAGAGAGGAAGAAAAAGAAATCATTAAGACATGAAAAGTATCTCTAAAAAGAGTAGTAACTTTCTTACTTTAGAGTCTTACCTTCCTGATGATTGACATGACCTAGAGTATGTGTCCACTTCTAACCCAGCTGTCGTGACAAGACAGATAGGACTATACTGATTTGCTTTCAGTACTCATGGAACGACCCTTAGAACAGAGATTGGGGGGCCCCTGGGTGGCTCAGTC
>CM053569.1:70559424-70604910 GCA_028646485.1 Cryptoprocta ferox
CCCCAAGTTCAACTTACCCTTTTTTGATTCAAGTGCTGACTTGAGAGCCTTGCTCCCGGACTATGATGTGACTCTGATAACTGAATATTGGATCTGGTGTTAAAAGACCACGTTATGGCTCCGGTTCGTAATAACAAATCTGCTCTTAGAACCATGGCCTAGGCCCCGAGCTCTAGAGGCGCCATGGATCCCCAACACTAGAAGGCACACAGGGTGTCGACATCCACTGGTACTCTTGGCCCAGGGCCTGCAATGGTAGGTAGGGGCAGGCCATGGGTTCACTGACACTCGATCTCTGCCCACGCGCAAGACAGGGGTGATCACAGCTGCCAAACATCATCCTGAGACGTCAGGCAGACTGACTGAGGGAGCTAGCTATTTGGAAGGACATGCCGATCTACGAACATACTCCACATAGGTATGATTTGCTACAACATACAGTTGTTGCTATAGTCTCTGGAAGGACAGGGATGGTTTTATAGGTTTTGTTTTTTTCCAAGTGCCCAAATATTTAGTTTTGATTACAGAGTTTTGGAATGATTTATGGCTCGCTTCTTCAACTGGTGTAGGTTGCTTTCCTAAGGTGGGTGAGAGAGAAGCAATTTTAAAAACTTGTTGGGGCGCCTGGGTGGCTCAGTTGGTTAAGTGTCTGACTTCGGCTCAGGCCATGATCTCACGGTTCGTGGGTTCGAGTCCTGCGTCGGGCTTGGTGCTGAGAGCTCGGATCCTGGAGCCTGTTTCGGATTCTGTGTCTCCCTCTCTCTCTGCCCCTCCCTTGCTTGCACTTTGTCTCTCTCTCAAAAATAAGTAAACATCAAAAAAAATGTTTTTAAAACCTCATCACACTGCAGGCTTCCAAATTGAAAAACTAAAAAAAATTTGAAAAAGGAACTAAAATGTTTAATGTAAATTTTATAATCATTTAAAAAGCAGTAAATAATAGGAGTGCCTGAGTGTCTCAGTCAGTTAAACACCCAACTCTTGGTTTCGGCTCAGATCATGATCTCACGGTTTTGTAGTTTTGTGTCCCATGTTGGGCTTTGCGCTGACAGCATGGAGCCTGCTTTGGATTCTCTCTCTCTCTCTCTCTCTCTCTCTCACTGCCCCTCTCCCCACTTGCGCTGTCTCTGTCTCTCTCAAAATAAATAAATAAACTTAAAAAAAGCAGTAAATAATAAAATTTGATCTTTAAAACTCTCCTTTTATGTACAAACAGTAAAAAGTTGGACAGAGCTAGGCTAAAAAGTAAACTCAAAATTGACACTTTAATATCGATCACATGGGGATGCAAAAATCTCACTAATTTTTTTACTATTGTTTTCATCAATAGACTAGGAAAAGTGAGTTTACTATTCAGAGTCCAGCTGGGTATAAGTTTTTCAGATAGGTTGAAAATGTTTATGTAAAGACCTCCCTGGTCAGGATATTTTGGGATAGGTAGTGTTTTGTAATGTTGGCTTGGTGATGCCTTTCTCGGAGGCAGAAAGGAGAAGTCAATAGATTTGTGAGCATGAGTAGAGAGAAGTGTTCATCAGAGCTCAGGGCAGAAGTCAGAAATTCAAGAATTGTAGGTGCTGTTCTTGATTTTGAAACTAACGGATCACGTGATTGTGGGTCACTCTCAATTTCTATAAATGGAAAGATTAGATGATGCTACAAATCCTTGCCGTATATTGAATGGGATAATTTGTAAGAAGAATGCTTTGCCATCTTTCTATGAAAGTAAAAGGACAATGACAACCTAACCATTCCAGCGGAGGACACAGAAGGCTGTGAATTAATAAAGGGTTTTGGGGCGCCTGGGTGTCTCACCCAGTTAAGCATCTGACTCTTGGTTTCAATTCAGGTCATGATCTCATGGTTTTGTGGGTTTGAGCCCCATGTAGGGCTCCATGCTGACAGTGCAGAGCCTGCTTGGGATTCTCTGTCTCCCTCTCTGCTCTCTCCTACTCACCAGATCTCTGTCTCTCTCGAAATAAATAAATGAACTTATAAAAAAAGTTTAAAAAACCAAAGGGCTTTTTACATTTTAGCAGAGGTTTTCAGCTCAAGGCTTCAACTCAAAGAAGCGGTCCACACTCTGCCAGAGGACAGTGTGACGGGTCTGCGGGTGAGCAGTGCAGACAGTCACAGGAACTCAGGGAAGGGAGTGGTCCACATAGGGTGGCAAGAGGGGACTGGAAGGTGAGGGAGCTCAAAGTCTCTGAGCTCAGAGAGCTGGGCTGAGTTGGTTTTAGTCAGATGACTACGATGTGTCGGGGAAATGTCCTCGCTGAGGGAAGGGCCATGCAGAAGCTGGAGCTGAACAGCAGGGTCAGGGCTGGATGGTGGGATGAGTGGAGAGTGAGTGGTGTGGCTCGGAGATAAGCAGGAGTGGGCTGAACTCATGTCTAGGCCATGGGAAGGTGTTTGCCCATTACCATGAGGGCAACATGAGGGAGTGTTCAAGAATGATACTCAGGGTTTTCTTTTGGGCACAGAGAAGGATGGAATAGCCATTAAAGAGGTCTAAGTTGGGAGACATGTAATCAGACTTGGAATGTATAAAGCCTTGCTCTGGCTGTAGAGTTAGAAGACCGATGGATGGAGTCAAAAATAACAATTCGGAGGCCACTGTAGAAATTGATGCTAGTGATGATGGTGGTCTAGACTAGGATGCCATCAGTGAGAATCGGTAGAGAGAAGATGGTTCACCAATTATTTGGCAATTTGAAATTCTTGCTTAGAAGTTATGAATAAAAAGTCAAAACTTTTTTGGTCAACCAAGGGGTAGTAGCCTTCATGGCTTGGTTACTGTGTTAGTGTCTATTGCCATGTAACTAATTATCCCCAAACTCATCAGGTTAAATCAACATACATGTTTGCCTTATGGTTTCTATGGGTCAGGAATCCAAGGGTAGCTTAGCTGACTGTCTCTGATTCGAGGTGACTCCTGAGACTGCATGTGAGCCTTTGGCTGTGGCCGTGGTCTCATCTGAAAGCTCCGCTGGGGAGGGATGTGTGTGTAAGCTCACTCCTGTACTTGGTGGCAGGCCTTGGTGGCTTGCCGCACGGGCCTCTCACGGGGCAGCTGGTTGCTCTCAGGATGAGAAAACTCCAAGAGTGAAAAACAGTGCCCAAACGGAAAGCTACAGACTTTTTGTAACCTAATCTTAGAATCCGATTCTTTCCCTTCTGCCAAACTCTATTTGTTTGTCCCCGCCACCCTAAGGTGGGGAGGGGGTGGGGTGACACAAGGCAGAGATCACTGGGAGGCTGTCATAGAGGCTGCTTACTAGTCAGGAACTCTACATTAAAGACATCACTTTGCTTTAGGTTGTCCAGCAGTAAAGATTTTAGAAGGTACTACTGCAGGGGCGCCTGGGTGGCTCAGTCGGTTGAGCGTCTGACTCTTGATTTTGGCTCAGGTCATGATCTCACAGTTCGTGAGATTGAGCCCCAAGTTGGGCTCTGTGCTGACAGCATGGACGGAGCCTACTTGGGATTCTGTCTCTCCCTTTCTCTCTGCCTCCCACCTCAAAATGAATAAATACATTTAAAAAAAAAGAAGGTCCTACTGCAAAATGATGCAAAATTCCAAAGAGAAGTATTTATGAAGATGCACGCCAGTTTTTAATGTCTCACTATTGATGTTACTAAGAAGCACTAATGATCACGTGATGACTGTGCCAAGATCCACCTCTCATACCCTTTGTAGATTTTCATCCATCGTTCCTCTGTCTCTTTACACGCTACACTGTTTGCCTGTTTTATTTTCATAATGGGACAGTATAAAATCTCAGAACAGCTGATACCTCAATATATAGTTGTTTGCTAAAATGCAACTTGAATCCATTTCTCTCTGGAGAGAACCCTGGCACCCAATGGTGAGACCGTCACTAGAATCTGATGAGAAATTTTAAAATATTAAAAACTCATTTTCTACAATTCAGTTCTGGGGAAGTGAGCCCAAATCGCTTCAAACTGTGATTTACATTCTTCTCCAAGAGAAGGGCCTGGGGTCATTCCAGGGAATGCTATCTTTTCTAGCACGGGTATTAATTTTGTGGGCATGAATAAATTCATGCAGTGAGTCCATGCAGCGGGGCATGGAGAGAAGAAATGGCCCATGTGCACTGTGATCCCAAAGGGTAGAACTTGAAATGTCTTTACAGCCCACGCTCAGCTCTCCAGGGCAACCTAGAGGTGCTCCCCTGCAAGGCTGAGCAGACCGGGAGTCCCAGGCCCCACTCTGATCAATGGAGAGGGGTACCAAGACCTAAGAAGGGGGCCTCAAAGTACGCTCTTTTGTGTTAGAGAACATGCCAGAGATTCTTTTGAGCTATAACATTTTGAAAAAATGTAAGCGTTTTCATAGTCTTAATGGTCACAATGTAAATAGCCAGTCCTCTTTAGGGAATCTTTGGGGTTGTTTTCAAATTTTTCCTTATCTGTCATGAATATCTTCATGTATATGCCTTCCTGCAGCCCCCCGCAGGTATTTCCTCAGGGCAGATCCTCAGGAGTCAGATAAGTGACCGAGGGAGGATATCCAGAATGCACTGAGGGCTAAAGATGAAGAGGCGGGGATGGATCAAGACCATGTCAAAAGGCAACATGGAAAGAAACAGCTGTCCAAGCGATGCAAGTGTGGGAGACCCAGGAAGGGCAGCAGAATACAGGGACGGGCTGGCAGGCCCCAGGGCCACAAGACAAGGAACTGCGTATTTGGAACTAAAGGTACCTGTTGGAACTTAAATCCTCGAGTCATAGCCACAGGCTTGGGTTGGCAGCGAGCGTTAAAGGACTCTGGGCCATCTCAGGTCCCATTCGGTTGCTTATCCAAAAGGAAATAATGATGAACAGTTAGTGAATGAGTGACTTATTTTTCATAGCTATCGTTGAATGCTACTACTTTTAAATTGCGAACCGATGAGACATAACCTGGTATTTGAAGGTTGTTTTCACTGGTAATGTGAGTTCCCAAAGTCCAGTAGTGCCTGGCTTACTTATTTGTTTAATACATGATTAGGGAGAAGTAAATTTCTTGTGTTTGTATGCTATTTGCATTTCCTCAGGGAAATGAACATTTAGATGCATTTTTTTTTCTATTTATTTACTAGAAATGTAATTTAAAGAAAGTGAATTTGAATAAAGGGAGCGTATGTCTTAAAAAAAGGAAAACGCTTCTCCCGTCCCTTGCTGTGGGGCAGACTGAAAGGGATTTCCCAGAATGGCAAACTCCCCGGACTTCTCGTGGAGCCTGAGTTCTTCATCAGCTCCCAGAGAGAGGCTGTCAGGCCAAAAAGAATTAAAGCAAATTCATCCAAGACCCATAGCTAGTCTAGGCTCAGACATGAGTCGCTGCAAGAGTTGCAACAAAAACCTTCAGCATATGTGTTTACCATTTGTAATCTCAGTTTATTATTGCTGATTATTTAAAGGATGAAAATAATCATGATTATACTTCCTTTGGGATAACGAAACTATCATAATCTTAATTTAGGACTTCCTAAGCTTTTATTTGAAATACTGTAAAAGACTCTCAGCTTTCCAGTTGGAAGGAGGAAGCCTTGCGCAGTATTTCATCCTGGGTCGTAAAATGCAAATCTGGTCATTTTTTTCCAGCTTCAATGACTATGTCTTCCTAGCAGCAGCTAAGGATGAAATCTGAATTCCTAAGCACTTGAGAATTATTTACTTTTATTTTTTTGTTTCTTTACTTTTTTTTAAATTTATAGTTTATTGTCAAGTTGGTTTCCATATAACACCCAGTGCTCTTCCCCACAAGTGTCCTCCACCATGACCGTCACCCCCATCACCCTCCCCCTTCAGCCCTCAGTTTGTTTTCAGTATTCAAGAGTCTCTCATGCTTTGTCTCCCTCCCTCTCCCTAACTCGTTTTCCTCCTTCCCCTCCCCATGGTCCTCTGTTGGGTTTCTCCTGTTAGACCTATGAGTGCAAACATACGGTATCTGTCCTTCTCCGCCTGACTTATTTCGCTTAGCATGACACCCTCGAGGTCCATCCACGTTGCTACGAATGGCCAGATTTCATTCTTTCTCATGGCCGTGTAGTATTCCATTGTATAGATGAACCACATCTTCTTGATCCATTAAGTATTTCAGATTTAATTACAAGATACCAAAGCCTCAACATGAAAGTGTTCTTTTTATTTTCCAGAAATCTAGATGTGCACTATCTGAACGAAAGCCATCAGTTGCCAGCCCCCTGTCAGTGCTGAATACCTGGAGTGTAGCTGGTACCAGTGAGATGTACGGTAAGTTTAAAACACACACCAGGGGGCGCCTGTGTGGCTCATTCAGTTGAGCGACCAACTCTTGATTTTGGCTTGGGTCATGATCCCAGGGTCATGGGATCCAGCCTTGTGTGCAGCTCTGTGCTGAGCGTGGAGCCTGCTTGGGATTCTTTCTCTCTCTCCCTCTGCCCCTCTCCCTTTCTCATGTTCTCTCTCTCTAAAACAATATATATATATGTGTGTGTGTGTATATATATATATATGTATATGTACATATATGCACACTGGATATTGAAAACTTACTAAGAAGAGAAAGTAAAATACCTCACTAATATGGGGTTATATCATTTACATGTTGAAATAATACTTTCAATATAGTTAAATATATTATTAAGTTAGTTTCACCTGTTTATTTCTACCTTTCAATGTGACTACTAGAAAATGTAAAATTACATTTGTGGCTCCTACTATATTTCTACTGGACAGGGCTGATCTAGAGGATTCCCATTAATACTCTTCAGCATTTCCAAGAGGCATGGTGCTTAATTACAGAATGCCTTCCCCATTCACAGCTGGAGAAGTAACCCACTCTGCTCTTGCAGAAAGGACAGTTTTATCTCATAAGGTCTCCGGGAACAGAAAGTCTTCTAGGAAAAGTAAGGAACTGCCCGCCGGCCTGACACTAACCTGCCTCTCTCGTCCGAGCTCTGTCTCCTAAACCTCTCTCAGAACTGCCTCTGCCTTTGGTCCTCACTGCCATGCACACATCACCGATGCGGAGGAGGGCCTCCTTCCAGGCCTCCTGTGTCCCGGTCAGGCTAATTCCTGAGTCAGACAGATTCCCCCAAGGGAGCTCTTCACCTGCAGTCTGTGGCCACCACAGCGATCAGGGCTGGAATTCAGTGTGAACGTGGGTGGCAAACAGAAAACAAAACGAGCTCGTAGCTCCACCTGTGCTCTGCCACCAACAGACACTTATGTGGTGTTGCAGCTTTCTTGAAATACCATTGACTGGGCTCACTACTTGGAAACTGCCATGGTTAGCAGACCCTCCAGTAGATTTTATTGAGTGTGTTGATGTTAAAAAGCTAGCACTCGGGGCGCCTGGGTGGCTCAGTTGGTTAAGCGTCCGACTTCAGCTCGGGTCACCATCTCACGGTTGGTGGGTTCGAGCCCCGCTTCGGGTTCTGTGCTGACAGCTCAGAACCTGGGGCCTGCTTTGGATTCTGTGTCTCCCTCTCTCTCTGCCCCTCCCCTGCTCGTGCTCTCTCTCTCTCTTTCAAAAATAATGAACATTAAAACTTTTTTTACAAAGCTAGCACCACGGTTCAGGACGCAGGCAGGACACCACGTCCCCTCTTCAGCAGCTCCACCCAGACTCTGCCATTGATTGACGCCTACGCAGACTGCACACTTTTGCCTTCGTGCCTTCCAAATGCCGTTTCCTTTCTTGGCGTGTCTTGTCTCGATTGATTAACTTGGAAAATTCTACTCCTGGATCTCCTCCTGTGATGACTTATCATGAGGCTCAAAGGGCAGCCTTTTCATGGTACACAGGACACTATGTCACGCTTCTTGGTTCCTTGAGGGGACAGTGTGGGTCTGTGGGTCTTTATCATCCTTACCATTCACCATCCATTCCATTGTTTCTCAAAGCGTCGTGTCTAGCATGGTTTTAGGTAGTTACATGGACGAGCATTTTTTACAGTGGTATACAAATATTAAAAGGGATCGTGATTTTTCATTTTGGGCAGTATTTGAAATTGTTTTTCAAATACATTAAAACAATTTTTTTTAATGTGTTTATTTGTGAGAGACAGAGAGGCAGAGCACGAGGGGGGGAGGGGCAAAGAGAGAGAGGGAGACACAGACTCTGAAGCAGGCTCCAGGCTCTGAGCTGTCAACACAGACCCCGACGCAGGGCTTGAACTCACGAACCAGGAGATCATGACCTGAGCCGAAGTTGGACGCCTAACCGACTGAGCGACCAAAGGGCCCTCAAATACAATTTTAAGTTTAAAACAATTACGTGAGTTAAAGAAAACTACCACTACCCACTAACAACAGGCATGGTGATGTTATGACGTAGCCGACGACTGGCTGAGGTCTGGAGCGCTTGCCTGGCCTGGGTCTTGCCCCTGCCTGGTTAGGCTGTGATCTGAGCACATGAGGCCTTGCGGAGCATTTCAGGTCTCTTAGACCCCTCTGCTACTGCCTCTAGAATCCGTCGGGTAGCCTGAGATAAGATAATAACATTTGGAAAATGAGTGAACTGTGCACATTTTTATACTAGGTTTTCAATCCTTTTAGGACAGAAATCATTAAAAAAAAGTTAATGAAATATCAAAAGTTAATGCACTCATTTTATATCAATAGACCAAATCTAAGTGAATGGACTTTTTCGTTTTTTGTAAATTTTCTTTAAATCCAAGTTAGTTAACATATAGTGTAATAATGGTTTCAGTAGAATTGGGTGATTCGTCACTTACATTAAAAACCCAGTGCTCATCCAACAAGTGCTCTCTTCAATACCCCAACACCTGTTTAGCCCATCCTCCCCCACCTCCCCTCAAGCCCCACTCAGTTTGCTCTCTGTATTTAAGAGTCTCTTAAGGTTTGCCTCTCTGTTTTTATTTTATTTTTCCTTCCCTGCCCCTACGTTCATCTATTTTGTTTCTTTTATAAGTCTTTTCCTGACTTATTTCGCTTAGCATAATGCATTCTAGTTCCACCCACGTTGTTGCAAATGGCAAGATTTCATTCTTTTTGATCACTAATGTTCCATTGTGTGTGTGTATATATATATATATCACATCTTCTTTAGTGAATGGGTATTTTCTAAGAAATTATAAATTATTTTAAAAAACTTAGGAAAGCATTAAAAATGGAAGAAAAGTATGATTTTAAAAAATAAAATATCTTGCTTAAAAAAGTATCAGGCTGTTTCCCCGGAGCTCTAACCAAGGGTTCAATGAACCAATAATGCTAATGGGACACAGGACACAGGAAAAAAAAAATGGAAGCATTCCCTAAGCATTCAACCAGAATAGTCTAAATGTGATACCAACCAGCCAAGGTGCACAAAAACCAAACATACCAAGTGAAATCCAGTAGTGAGCTAAAGTAGGATTTAATGATGTATCATTAAATACATTTGGTTGAATAATTTCAATTTTTTTCCTCTCTTTTTTAAATGTTTATTTTTGAGAGAGAAAGTGTGAGCAGAGGAGGGGAAGAGAGAGGGAGACACAGAATCCGAAGCAGGCTCCAGGCTCTGAGCTGTCAGCGCAGACCCCAACGCGGGGCTCGAGCTCACAAACCATGAGGTCATGACCCAAGCTGAAGTCTGATACTTAACCGACTGAACCACCCAGGTGCCCTGAATAATTTGAAATTTTAAGAGTAATTTAGCACTTTGTTAAATTAGAGCAAGAAAAAAAAAACACTCTAGGATAAAGTATTATCTTTAATTCTAAGGCAAGCTCTAACATTTAATGGAAATGCTAACCTTTCATTGCAAAATAAAAAGCAAGAAGTGCCATTATTATACCATTCTGGCAGTCCTAACCAATACAACAGGAAAAGAATAAAGATGAAAAGGCATACATATTGACCAAGAGAAACTCTTATGTGGGCTTGTGACTGGTGATTTAGAAAATCAAAGTGATCAGTTGAAATGTTAGAACAAGTATGAAAAAGAGTTTAGCAAGGTGACTGGATGTAAGAAAGTAAAAGCACTGTCACAGACAAACAATGCACCTAGTAGGACGTGTAAGAACAAGAAAGACCCCATTCAAAATCAAACAATAGTGTGAAATACCAGGCAATAAACTTGGCAAAAGTACCAAGATTTACATAAGTATAAAGTCTTTACGGAAAGACACAGAGATCAGAAAGGGACATTTTAAGTCTTTAGTTAGGAAGATTCAATGTTGTGATGACATCACTCTTCCTCAACTAAAAATTTTAAAACCTAATGGGGATTTAAAAATAGAACCGACAAGTTTAAGTTCACCTAAAATGCTCAGGAAGAGCTGAGAAAAATTTGAAGGACTAATGATGGGAAAATCTGCACCTATTAGCACATACAATGAGAACTACAGTATTCTAAAAGACGGCACAGGAATGGACAAGCGATCAATGAGACAAAAAGAATTCCAGACACAGAATTATACACACACACACACACACACAGGATTTCAAATTAATGGAGAAAGTTTAGTTCATTTAATAAAAAATGGTGTAGCAACTAGCTATTCATTTGGTGAAAAAATTAGATGCCTAACAGCGCATGCATTTGGCTAACAAATAAATATGAAAAACTGCTCATCCCTCACTAGTCATCAGAACATGCAAATTAAAATAACTTTGTTGATCAGTTTGGTAACAAAAAGAAGTGAAAACATGCAGCGTTCTTGACGGTCGAGAAAAGTGGCCCCTTTCATGCATACTAGGTGAGAATATACATTGCTGGAGGGCAGCTTGACATGATGCACCAAATATAAAAAACAAGCATGACTTTTAACCTAAAAGTTTCAGTTCTAGGATCCTAGTTAGATACACACATTGCAGTATCGTCTGCAACTGCAAAAGCTAGGGACAACTCAACTGTTCATAGAAGGGCAATGGTTAAAGAAATTCTCGGATTTGTACTACGGGACTGTTTAAAAATGATAGCGCAAATGTTTATGTATTAATATGGAAACACTTGTAAAACTGATTAAACTCAAAACAAAATCAAATGTCAAAATATTATCCCATTATGTCCCATCCCACTGTGTGTGTACAGCCTTTATTAGGTAGGGAAATGTCTCGAAGCACAACATACTATAAGGTGCTGCCCACGGAAATGTGGGAGGGGGGTGGAGACAGAGCGCTCGAGGCAGGAAGGGACGCGTGTCACTTTTTGAGCTGTTCACTTTGTACTGAAATTGAAAACGAAAACACATTTTTTTAAATAAAAGCATCCTTTAGGAAGTTTTGTAATTTAACAAGAAGGAAGGGAGAGTTGGGACTAGAACAAGGGCTACTAGCTTCCTCATTTCTGTTGAATCGGAAGCGACTCCAGAAGCTTTACTTTTATCCACGTTCCGTATGTGGCTTTTTGGTAAGATTTTATTCGAACACAGGAGCTGCATGATAAAGTTCTTTTGAGCACTAATAATAATGCATAAACAAGTCTACAATGTTATATCTGTGTGTGGTTTGTGGAAAAGAGTATTTTAATCTCGGTTAGGCTTCCTATTCTACTCCTATGTATGTTCAAAAAGATACATTTTAATATTAACAATATACAAATAAGAAAATATACTGTGGAAAAAAGGTGTGCATGAAAGGGTAAGGGACAAAAACGAAAAAACTGGTGATTTGGAAATCTGCTTTTATTCCTCTACCTCCTCCTCAGTGGCTGAGTAAAGTCATGGTCAAGTTCTAGAGGCCACGTGGTCATGACCAGTGCTGCCATTATGTAAAAAATGATGACAGATTCATGATGCATACGCTAATGTTCTGTGATGAGAAAGTGTAAAAACAAAGAATGGGGACAGATTTTGATGTTGCAAATCAATAAAAAGTTAATCCCTAATGACTAATTGCTACAGGACAACTGGGCACACACTGTAAAGTTTCAAGAGACAAAAGTTAGCACTGCTGCTCCATTACCCAGCAACGCTGTTTCTAAGTTATTCTTTCAGTACTCACCAGAAACTTCCCCAATTTATTTCAATTCCCCTAGCTCCATCCCAGCCCAAGCCATGTTTTAATGCTTCACATGCTCACATTATTAAAAGATAAAGGGCCCAGATCCCTGACAGAGTCCTATGTCCCTATCTTTTTACCTACTTGTAAAAATAACTGAGCACACTTTTTAGATCAATAATTAAGCAACACACATTCCTCCTTTCACTGCCATTTTAATAGAAAAAGAATATAAACCCCATGATACAAAATATATTTTCATATTATTTTTGCAATGGAATTTAAAACACACTAACTTCAGCAAAATAATTTATGGTAGAAAAAAACTAAGAACATGGTTGCCCATCAGGTGGGGTGGGGATTGACTGAGAAGGAATCTTTTGGGTGACGGTAATGTTCTGTATTTGAAGAGTCATTTGGGTTGCACAGGTATAGGCCTTTATCAAACCTCATTGACTAATACACTTAAAATTTGTGCGTTTCATTGTATTTCAGTTTATCTCAAAAGAAAAACAACTGCAAGTAATGTTGAGCTCTAATTAACGGTATGCATGCTGGAATGCGTACGGGTGAAATGTGCTGATGCCTGCAATTTATTTTTAAAAGAGGAAATTAAATGAACTAAATGTATTAGAAAAAAAAATAAAACACACTAACTTCATAAAAGAATGTTAAAAAGCAAATTCTAGATGGAGCAAAGGCACAAAAACAGTAAAATTGTAGGGAAGAAAGCTTAAGTCAATGTATGTGTATTCTGGGAATGGAAAAGGTCTTTCAAGAAAAACATAAACCCAGAAGCGACAGAGAAAAGGACTGATAAGTCTGACTACATAAACATTAAACGCTTCTGTATGGGGAGGGGGCAGCAAGGTACAAAACAAGCAAAGGCCAATAGCAAACTGGAAAAACATATTTGCAACACCCACTGAAGACAAAGGGCTCTTTAAGTTATGAGGGATTCATGTATATTAATAAGAGACAGACGACAGCCCCAAAATTGATGAGAGGTAGAAACAGTAAGTTTAAAACGGGAAAACTATTAAGACCAAAATGAAAATATGTTCACATTTCATTCATAATTAAGGGCTACATACAAACAATAAGATCCCATTCTCCTGACTCACTACGATAACAAAATTAAAATGCCTGATGATGCCCACAGTAGTTCAGGTGCAAAAACCTGAAAACAGCCCCGGTGCCCGTCAACAGGGAGCAGGTAACTCCGGACGACGTGACGGAACAGAGGCAGCCATGAAACGGAAGGAGGCAGAGCTCCATGTATGTGAGGACGTGGGGAAGGCCGTCAAGACACGGTAGTGAGACGTACGTAGTTTAAAAACAAAGGCACACTAAGTCAGCAGCGGGGGCGGCGACTTGATCAGGGCGCCGGGGAGAGGGAAGTGTATTAAAGTACACTGCAACTCCTCTCTGTCTTCCAAAGGCATCGCAAAATACCGCCGGCGGTAGCGGCCTTCAGAGAGGCGAGCGGTGGGCAGGGGAAGGCGGGACAGGGTCTCACTTCTCCCTTTGTAGCCTTCTCTACCGCTTGTTTCTACCCTTACAGGTTCAATGTTATTTATCTCAGCAGGGGTGTAACGGGCGGATAGATATCTACAGCTCATTCACTGCTTTCTTACCTCTCTATAGTAGAAAAACAGAGTAAGTGGTTTTTACAAAGACGTTACACAAAAACATACACAATTAAAAAACAGAGAGACACGTACACATACGTATATACACACTGTTTGACATTAAGCACAGGGGAAAGCCTACCTTTCCATTTCAGATAGTGACGGTCCTAATGCGTAATGCACACAGTTAACGTTATCCAAAGATGTCCAAGTACCTCATTAATATTCATTAATCTAGTGTAAGTTTCCACATCACATGGTGATGTAAGATCAGGGGTACAAAATACTAGTGACTACGGAAAGAAATCCAAGGGTCTCATGTGAATAACGTTCTGACCACACTTGATCCATTTGTCCTTATACTTCCTCACAGTTATGATTCGGAGGCTGATCTTCGAATCAGGTCCCCAAAATAAGCAGTGATTGTCTTCAATTTATTATTAAGAAAGTTTTGTTCTATTTCCACTTGCCCTCCAGGCCCAGCTAAGGAGGCCACCTAAAAAAAGGAATGGAAGAAAGTCACACATGACATAATATAAGCATCATTTCAAAATAAATCCTTCATTTAAATAAATGCTTCATCAAATAAGAAGACTCTGGCCTTGGATTTAAGTCTTTCAAATAACGAGGCATCCCAAACGTTCACTGTTACTTTCCAGGCAGGTATTACCGTAATATGTGGTGGCAGAAATTCTTGTTTCAAACACATCTGATGATATGGGTAAGACCACTGTGCTAGGATTTTTGGGCAGAACCTAATTTCTCCACTTGCAGAAGCTAAAGCCCTCAGAGGGGGAGAAAATGAACATATCCTTCCCAAATATCAGGTTTGTTTATCAAGATAGAAACTTAAAGAGAGCTCCCGTCCCTGAAAGCTTTTGTCCTGTTCCCCTTACCTTCTTCAACTTGCCCTCTCTCTCATTCAACAATAGTCATCGAGCACCTGCCACCTAATGCCAGGGATACACCAGAGAGCAAGACGGACATGATCCCACTCTCCTGTGAGAGTTCTAGTCTCTGCTACATGCTTTCTCCTGCTCTTGTGCTGTGGTCCCAGCCAGAACCACTTCCTCCACCTGTTGCTCTTGTGAATTTTTTAAAAAATGTTTTATTTATTTTTGAGAGAAAGCATGAGCAGGGGAGGGGCAGAGAGAGTGGGGGACAGAGGATCCGAAGTGGGCTCTGCACTGAGAGCAGTGAGCCCAGGGAGGGGCTCGAACTCACCGTGTGATCATGACTTGAGCTGTCGGGACACTCAACTGACTGAGCCACCCAGGAGCCCTCTGTGTGTGTATTTTCGAGACCCCCCCCCTACGATTTGAGGTCTCCTAGGAAACAGTGACCAACCTTTTTATTAGGAAGCTAAAAGCACCACCCCCTCTCCACCTCCACAGAGTTAACATCGAAAGGATGCTTCAAGCTAGCAAGGCTGTACCCAAAGTTCTACAGATAAAGTTTTGGTTTATTCCAATGACTTTCCATTCTCAGGTCCATTAACTAGCAAATCTATTACCTTCTAAACCCATGATTCTATTACCAGAGATCAGCTTTATCAAGGGGGCAGCGAGAATGAATACGGGGAAGGGTACTGCAACGGGAAAGCCCTTGGGGGTCTGATAATCAAAGACACTGAGCATTGGAAGGGATACCCAAAATATCGGGGGCAGGTTCCAACAAAAGGAGACATGTGGTTTCTGTAATTAATTCTGTAATCCTAATGGGCAATGCTGAGTATCTTGCAGAGGTGCCTGCAGGTTGAGAGATCTAATCTCAGCGGTATCACACATGCGACACCAGCATCTGGCAGAAGGGAAGATTTTTTGTGCATCACCAATGAGTAGGTATTTTAAAGCATTTCAACTTCCTCTTAGAAAAAGAGTCACAGATACAGAAATAGGGAAGAAACCACGGGTCATTCTAAAAGAAGCTGTCCCACTAAAGAAGTTAATATCAACATCAACACCCACCTGCAAAAAAAAACCACAAAAGAGATGGCTGTGTTTTTATCAATAGGAATAGCTGATAACCAAAGCCAAACACAGTATCTGTCCTAACGATAAAAAGCACCCATGTATCCCACTATTTACTAATAAGGAGTACATTAAAGTAAAACTTTAGAAATTAAAAGTAGCCAACTAGTCTCTAAGTGGCAATTATAGGAATACTTGTTTCTTCTATTTTGGTATCTTTATGCGAGTCTGATTTTTCTTTTTTCATTTCTTTTTTTTTTTTTTTTAAGTTAGGCTCTACACTCAAGCTGGGGCTTGAACTTACAACCCCGAGACTAAGAGTTACACGCTCCACCAACTGAGCGAGCCAGGCGCCCCAGTTGGTCTGATTTTTCATAATGGCAAAATGAAAAATTTTGTCTTTAAACAATAAAAGTTTAAATAGACTAGTATATCTAAAATAGAATTATTTCATGGTAATTTTTCTAGGAGTTAGATATAATTCAGGTGCAGTATTTCTCCTGGTCCTTTACACCAGTGATTTACTCAGAGGAAGTGACACTGGTAAGCTGAAGTTTTCTCGGGGGAGGAGGGGGGTTGGCGGTGGTGG
This sequence comes from Cryptoprocta ferox, assembly GCA_028646485.1. Lineage (NCBI taxonomy): Eukaryota > Metazoa > Chordata > Mammalia > Carnivora > Eupleridae > Cryptoprocta > Cryptoprocta ferox. The sequence continues at coordinate 70,575,549 of CM053569.1, forward strand.
TTGGGGAGGAGAGAGGAGGAGAGGGTAAGGGAGAAGAGGGCAGGTTAAGAGAACCTGAGTTGAAACCACAGCAAAATCTACGAGGATTGGTCTAGCAGAAAACCAAGAGCAAAGTCAGAGGCAAATCTGAATACCAGTTCTACCATCAACTTAGAAGGGTCTGGAAAACAGGACTACTACCTACGTCCCTATAAAGTGCATTTTGTGAGCCACAGATAGAATTGCATTAAAACAAATCTCTGAGGGGCTCCTGGGTGGTGTAGTCAGTTAAACGTCTGACCTCGGCTCAGGTCATAATCTTGGGGTTCGTGAGTTTGAGCCCCGCATGGGCTCTCTGCTGTCAGCAGAGCTCGCTTTGGATCCTCTGTCCCCACCCCCCCCCGGACCCCTCCCCTGCTTGTGCTCTTTCTCAAAAATAAACTTAAGAAAAACCCAACAAATCTCTGAGAAAGTGGGGTACTTTTTTCCCCTTTCTCCCCACTTTTTAGAGGGTTGCCTGGACTTGAGTGCTTTGGCTAGAAAAAGGAATGGAGAGGTGCTCACCACATGACAGGTTTCCCAGATCTGTTGCAAAATGGTTAATGAATTGTTTTATTCAAAAACTATTTACTGAATGCATAGAGGTTTCTCTTCCAGGCAGTGGAGTGCAGCAAAGACACACACACACACACAAGTCTCTGCTGGGAGAGTCAGATGACAGACAAAAACACAAGTGGCACTATTCCTGATACTGAGGAAAAGGTGGATCTATGTCAAAATACAATGAGGAAACGTATCTATTCAGTGTTTAGAAACTTAAAATGTTACTTTCACATGTTCTAATTAAAAACAATTTCTAGGGGCGCCTGGGTGGCTCAGTTGGTTAAGCATCCGACTTCGGCTCAGGTCATGATCTCACGGTTCGTGGGTTCGAGTTCCGCGTCGGGCTCTGTGCTCACAGCTCGGAGCCTGGAGCCGGTCTTCGGATTCTGTGTCTCCCTCTCTCTCTGACCCTCCCCTGTTCACGCTGTCTCCCTCTCTCAAAAATAAATAAAACATTAAAAAAATTTTTAAAAACAATTTCTAACTTTAGTGTTTTTGCACTTTTTCATGTTTTTACAACTATATGTATTTTATTTTTTTAAATGTTTAACTACTTAGAGTGCATACACACACATGTATAAGGAGTGAAGGGGCAGAGAGAAAGGGAGAGAGAGGGCTCCAAGCAGGCTGTGCACTGTCGGCCCAGAGCTTGATGCAGGGGCTCAGTCTCACAGACCATCAGCTCATGACCTGAGCCAAAAACAGGAGTCAGACGCTTAACGGACTTGAGCCACCCAGGCGCCCCAACTATATATATTAAAGGTTAGGATTCTGGAGTTGAAAAGACTACAAAGACTGTGTAGTTCAAACCAATAAGTAATACTGTTTCAATAAAACTTAGAGCCATTAATTTCCAGCTGTCTGTATTTTTCACTAGCAAGTTTAACTGAAAAAATGTTATTTGATTCCTTCCTTTTTCTTAAAGTTTAATAAATTGAGAGAGAGAGAGAGAGAGAGAGAGAGAGAGAGAGAGAAGAGGAAAGGAGGGGACAAGACAGAAAAGGGAGAGTAAAGGGTAGGTAGGTAAATAGATAAAAGTTATTACCTCTGGATTACATAGTAATCCAGCACATTTCTGGTATACTAGATTTCCCAAAAGAAATCTCGATTCGTTTAGATTGGAACTAGAACTAAGGCTGTAACCCTCATCAACTAGATTTTATAATAGTCGTTCCTTGGAGAAACGGATAAAGATTGTGGTAAAGGTGATTAACTTTAATAAAAACGAAAGATTTAAGAGTCAACTAAACATTCAAAAGCACATTCCTTCCTTCCTTCCTTCCTCCCTCCCTCCCTCCCTCCCTTCTGCCCACCCTTCCTTCCTTCCTTTCTCTTTTCAAGTAAACTCTATGCCCAACACGGGGCCTGAATTCACGACCCCGAAATCAAGAGTCTCATGCTCTACTGGCTGAGCCAGTGAGGCACCCCCGCATTTTTTTTTCAAAAGCAAACTGATTTGAAGTATGTATGTATGGCAGCTGAACAAACGAAAGAAAATAACCACCAAACTGGATCCTAATGGAAAAATATATAATCAATACTAAAGGCAGGAACTTTATTATAAGATGCAGAAAAATCAGAGCACTGAAGAAATGTCCTATTACGACACCACAGAAGTGATTATATCTGCAATATGCAAAAACTTGCTTAGACGCAAATTACATCTGGTGAAAATGAAGACTATTTTTTATGGGGCCTACAGATTTCTGCCGATCAGGTAAAAAAATTTTTTTTAAAGTTTATTCATTTTTGAGAGACTGAGAGAGACAGAGTGTGAGTGGGGGAGGAGCACAGAGAAGGAGACACAGAATCTGAAGCAGGGTCCAGGCTCTGAGCTGTCAGCACAGAGCCCGACGCGGGGCTCGAACCCACGAGCAGTGAGATCATGACCCGAGCCGAAGTCGGACGCTTACCCGACTGAGCTACCCACCTGCCCCCGAATTTCTGCCAAGTAGTGACAGGAGCAGCAAGCATCTGAAATATTATTGGCTGTGATTAGAAACAAGTGCTTTATCCATGGTTCCTTTGCCCATGTGTTCTTTTGTGACAACCAATTGATAATTACACACAAATGAAAGTAAGCTGGACAAAATATTTCTGATGAACAGTTCTCTGGGAGGCAACAGGAAATCTTTTTTATCAGCAGAAAACCAGGGAATACTCAAAAGTCATATTAAGATGAGTTCCATTTCTCTGCATATGGTAAACAGAAAAGAGAGTTCCATGCTTAAGTGAATGAATCTTAATGTTTTTGCTAATAGTTTTTCAGATTACTTGAAATCCTAGCTCAGGCTCTCACGAGTATCATTCCCTGTTTCTCTTTTTTTCCCAAATATTTACTTGTTGACTAAAACAAATATGATTTTTAAAAGCCACTACTGTCAACAGGAGCACAGTGGGGACAGGTCAAAAGAATTCTGAGCATCAAAAGCTTAGCTACATGACTCCCTCAGAAGAAGGCTACAAGGCTACCAAAAATCAGCTCACTAAGCTCTGCTCCTTACCTGTTCTCACAGCTGGATACTGGAAACAGGAAGACTGCTCTTAAATTCAACAAGTTACATAAAGCACAACGGACCAGAGAATCCGGAAGCCCCCAGCTGTTGGTACAGGACTTGTTTGTAGCACTGGGTGGTAGTCTTCTATTTTTTTAAGTTTATTTATTTTGAGAGTGACAGAGTGCAAGTGGGGGACGGGCAGAGACAGAGAGGGAGAGACAGAGAATGCCAAGCAGGCTCTGCACTGTCAGCACAGAGCCCGACGTGGGGCTTGAACCCATGAACTATGAATTCACGACCTGAGCTGAAACCAAGAGTCAGACCCTTAACCGACTGAGTCACCCAGGCGCCCCAAGTATTCTTCTATTTTTTATCTACGTCATTTTATTGAAAAAAATTTAGCCAACGGAGCAAAAGGAATAGAAGCGTACATCCCGAACCTTATTTGTGTTGCCTTTCCGATTGCAGCGAGGAGGCCAGGCGCACGGTCCCTCTGGAGAACGAGAACATATGCGGCACAAGAACGGACGGCAGCGCTCCGTCGCCCAGCACCAGCCCCCTTGGGGCAAAGCCTGCTAATGCATGTCAAAAGCCGGGCGGCCGTAGCCTTACACGCATGCTGTATGTACTAAGCAGTGGTTTCACTAGGAACGGGAGTGGCCCAGGCCCCGGGGCACCAGTTCCTACAAGGGACAAGAGAATGCTCGGCACCAAGTGCCTTCTAGTTTGGGGTCAAGTTTTAGCCTTTTTTCTCACCAATCGGGAACGGAGCAGAACTGACCCCGCAGATTCTTCGTAATTCCCTCTTGTCATAGCACCTTCTGCTCACTGCTTCCAACGTGAGGTGGGCGAACTCGGGGGTGAGAGACGGCTCTGTTCCTCTGGGTAACGAATCCCTCGTTAGTGGGAGACAGCAAGGTACTGCCACTGTGAGACAGAGGGACCAGGCAACCCCTAAGCTTCCCCCGTCTGCCCATCCCTAACTTCCGGCTGAGAACCGCTGAGAACCTGGCCTGCCTACTCTGGAGTGCTGTGACAATCCGATGGAATGTGCAGGGAAAGCCTCGAACTCACAGACGAGACCCGTTTTTGGAACATTTACATAATCAGAAGACATTTGTGTTGTAGGCAAATGCAGGATGAAGTGCACGGAGTCCTAGGGGCTGGCTACTTCCAGGTTCAACAGATTTCCAGCTCATGATTCCTACATGTAGCAGACGTGTGATGCACTTCTTGGTCCTCTTTCTATTCCCTCCTGCTTCTGGCATCTACCCGGGCCCGGGGTCCCCTGCTTGCTGGGATGACTTCATCATACTCAGCACGTAGGCGCGGTTTTGGCTACACGACAGCACTGCCATTATACCAGACTTCTACTACGGAAATTTCCTTTAGAAGAATTTGACACACATTTCTCATCACTCTTACGATTTAGGAACCGGTAAGGCCCTAATTTTTCATTTCTTACATAAACAGATACTATAAGAGCTTAGAACTAATAACAGAGAAATCAGTGGTAGATTTTTATTGCACTCAGCTAAAAACAAACACTAAAAATGCCAATGAACTGAATTATATTTGAAATTATATTTTTCCAAATAACATTACCTACAAGTTTCCATGTTTAGAAATAGTTTTAATTACTCAAGTGCCTAACTGGGCTCTTCTCTATGGTTTTAGGAATGTTACCTGTAAGTCCTCCTTTCCTGCCTACCCGCCCACCTCCCACAAAAGCTATCAGAAGTGTGACCTTCCCAGAAGGTGTCCCCTTCCCAGACACCATGCACAGGCTGCAGCAGGAGCTGCAGGCACTCGGCCCACCAGGAAGAAGGGCTATCTTCATTCAACCTCACAGTGTTTAGGCCTGAGGACAGGACGCAACTTAAGCAATCACAGGGTCAGTCTGGCCTGTGGTATTAGGTCAGTTCGCAAACATGCTCCTGCTGCCCCGGGAAGTAAAACTGGTGGGGACCAGTTGTCACCAGCCTGCTTGTCACCGCGGTGTGTGTCCACGGGAGAACAGAGCATGTCAGCTAGACCTTGGAGTCACTAGAAGCACGGCTGCCTCTCACCTCACTATTGAGCACAGTCCTTCGGGAGGCCGCTCGATGCTGCCCTTTCCGTACCGGTGCCCACAGATTATTGAGACGAGTACTTTATGGCAAAGGCCGGGCATTTTAAGAGAGAAGGACAAGGAGGCGCTGCACTCAGTCAGCCAGCGTCCCAGTGTCTGCCCAGCAGACAGGGCTCCTCAGGTGTGAGCTGCCGCCCACGGGGGCTTCATACTGACGTCCTGCTCTGCTCAGCGACCTCGCCCCGTGTCGTGTATGTGCACTCTTTAAAACAGAAGTTGTCCGTATCTGGAATGTCTGGTGGATCCGAAGCTAGTACTGGTTGCAACCCGGACGGTCACAGGCATAGGCATCCAGGAGATGAATACATGTGTCCTGGGCCCTCTAATCAGTTCCAAAGTTCCAACTGTGACTTCCCTCCAAAGAGCCTATCACAAAAAGACTTTCTAAATTATTTAGCTCTTGAGTTGGAGAGTGAGAGTGTGGCTAACAAGGGAATATGTGTCCTGGAATAACCCCACACAGAAAAAGGGAATAGGAGACTGAGATAATAGGGGACCTAGAAAAATACTTCACTAGACACAGAACACAACTAGCCTCATCTCCCATGCGGAAGGACAAGAGGACAAGCTGTATCTGTGCTGAATGCACACTCACTTTACTTACCCTAACTAAAATACCAGGAATACAAATCTCCCTGGATGGGAAATTAGCTGTTCTTTATAGACATTTCTATGGGAAAAATGCGGCCTGAGGTTCAAAGACAACTCATACACTTTGGGGCCCAGCCCGTGTGGAAGTTCAGGGTGCTGTGTTAGTCCAATGTTCCTTAACAGAAAACTTGACTTCTCTGTACTTGCTGCTTTCTCTCATTCTTGCAGAACTGCCTTTCCCCCATTTAAAAAATACTATATACGGACAGATTTTTTTTCATTTTAAAAAGTTGACTTCCTACTGTAATTTGATCCAAACTTAATACCAAACAATGTAACACAATTGAAATCTCATTTCCTATTTGACTTTTAGTATTCTTTAGTGACATTACTCCCTCTACAGGCAGAAAATGTGAATGAACTAATTCTGGCAGGTTTCTGAAGTAAACCAAAAACACAAGTTAAAGAAAAAAGTTACCCTTCTCCTTGGGGAAATGTTAATTTAACAAGAAAAAACACACTCACTGTAACTTTTGCAATAAATAGTGAATTTCCTATTGTCATTCAAGTACCCCAAGAAGCCCATCAAATATTTAATATAAGGATCATATAACCACTTAGGAGACTAGTAATAGAGAGCATAGTATTTACACGAGGAAATAAGAATTATGGAAACAACAGGCTCCATACTTCAGCTGGGAGCCCAGAATGCAAATCGGAGTCACAGGAGTAGGAGATACGTATGGGTTAATACAAGATTTGATATAAAAAATGCACAAAGCAGGATAGTGAGTTTTCTTATTACTCACTATCTCCCACTGTGGCCCAGCACACGGTGTTTGGGAGGTCTAATGTTCAAACACTGGCTCATAAACAGATGAGCTTTAACCCCTGAGGGTAAGAGCTCAGGCTTGTTCATTTTATTTACCCTTCTCTTAACCCAGAGAATCTCAACTCCAGCAGCATATTACAATCATTTGGGGACTTTTAAAAAAAAATTTATGCACGGGCCTCACCCCAGAAAATAAATCAGGGAGAAGAAATCTTTCCCAGTGGAGCAGGATACTGGTAGTTTTAAAAAGCTACTTGCTAAAATTACAAAACTCTCAGAAGAAAACACAGGCAAGAGTCTCATGGTGTTAGATTGGTAACAATTTCTTGACTATGACACCAAAAGCACAGGCAATACAACAGGAAAAAAAGAGCGAAATTGAACTTCATCAAAATTACAAACTTTGTACAGCAAAGAACACTATCAAGAGAGTAAAAAGGCAACCCACAGGACGGGGAAGAATCTGGACAAAGTGTACACTGAGAGGGGACGAATATCCAGAATCCGGAACAGGTGTGTGTGAAGAGGGTCAGTCGGCACCATGAGGCACCATGAAGCGGTAGGGAAGAGTGCAAATCAAAGCTACCACGGACAGCATTTCACACCCAATGGGATGGCTACTGTCATAAGGAAACAGCAGCCAAAGGAAGCCAAGTGTTAGGATGTGGAGAAACCGGAACTCTTCATGAACTGCTGGCGTGACTGTAAAATGGGGTAGCTGCCATGGAGAACGGTATGGTGGGTCCTCAAAACACTACACAGAATTACTCTGATTCAGTAGTTTTGCTTCTGGGCACACACCCAAAAGAACTGAAAGCAGGAATAGACACTGTGCGCCCACAGTAGCATTCACAGCAGCCGAAAGGTGAAAATAACTCAGAACGTGCACTGATGACGGATAAACGGTACGTAGCATGGTCATAAAATGGAGCATTGTTTGTCCTTAAAAAGGAAGGACGTTCTGGCACATGCTGAAACATGGCTGAACTTCTAGGACATTATACTCAGCGAAATAGGCTGGATACAAAAGAACAAATCCTGTATGATTCCACTGATCTGAGGTACCCCGATCAGTCAAATTCATGGAGACAGAGGGGCCCGGTGGTTGCCAGGGGCACGTGGTGGGAGTAATGGGGAGTCAGTGGTTCATAGTATAGAGTTTTCGTTTGGGAAGATGTCAAAGTTCTGAGGTGGATGGTGGGGATGGTTCCATGACAGTGTGAATGCACCTGACGCCACTAACCTGTTCGTTTGCAGATGGTTTATGGTAGGTTGTGTTACGTGTATCTTACCACAATTAAAAAAAAGCCACCCAGGCATTCCAATTAGTGTCCGAGCTGAGAGTCAGTGTTCCAAAGACGAGGGAAATAAGCCAAGATTGGGAGGGTGTGACAAACTGACACAAGAATAGGTGTGTTGAGAGTGTATGTTTCTGATGAGAGGATGAGAAAAATATGTGATCTGGGAGGTGTGTTTTTAAATTCTATCATTTCACAATGATATAAATAAATGTAAGTTCTATCATGCCTATAAATTCTTCATTCCACAAATATGAGACCTTCTATTCTGTCCTCTAGAGAAAGCATGTCATCTTTCCATCTTGGTCCTCTTCAAAGTGTTAGTAACATTTACATTCTTCTCCCAAAAACTTTGTAGTAGGATCTCGTACGTCACAGACACAGGACGCTACTGAAGGTTTATGGGTTAGAGGTACTGTGTTAAATGCCGGACCCACATCTCACTTATGGCTCAGGGCCATCGCTAGTAAGCAGCGGGGCTGAGACTGAACTCGGCCTGTTTGATCTGATCTCTCTCTTTTTGAGCCCATTAACTGAACATCATCCACATGTTTCCACTCACTGCCGCGTCATTGGTGCTCTTGCCACCTTCTCCTCAACTCTTAACAATCAAAGCTTCTTTGACTTCAAATCCAGTTGACACCCTAGATCATCAGAGAGTTTCCTGAAGTCATCCAACCAGAACACCAGCACATTTAATCCCCACCTTTCTTATGAGAAGGCTGCACTGTCATTTATGTCCCCACGGCCAAAGCCCTAGGAAGATGCTGAGCTAGTATGACTGTTGGCTATCGTTAAGACAGCACTGGGGACGCTACAAAGGGAAACCGCCAGACAAAAGACCCTCCGGAGCCCCGGGATGGTCTGAATGTGCGTGTGCAGGATGCAGGTGGTGCCTCTGGCCTTAGGCAGGAGGCGGGTGCTTGTGAGAAGCCAAGACAGGAAGAAGGAAAACAAGGACCAGAAATTCTGCTCCTGCTGCTCCCTCCCCTAACCTTGTATCTGGTGTATGCTGCCTCACGTACAGAGAGCGGGAGCTCCGGCCTGTGTTCAGTCAAGTTAGGGCCATCAGAGAAGAAATGCTGCTGTGAAGAGCTGAGAGGAACAGGTGGGACCTAATCCCTGGCAGCCTCTGTCTCACTCCCCTACCCCGTGAGCTCACGGATGACACTCGAAGATTAGAGACTACAGCCTTTGAATCTGCTCTCGTCCAGCTCCTCCCCAGAAGCAAGGAAGGGTGTCCTGAGACAGTGTGTGGTGAACATGCACTGCAGCCCGTGGGTCCTGGCTTGGCAACCCCGTGGGGTACCCATTTTCATCCCGTGAGGCTATCGCTGGGGCTGACAGGGCGGTCAGCAACGCCTGGCTGCCCAGGCCACATGTTAGAATGATCTGGCAGCTTTAAAAACATGGTTAGAACAATTTCTGAGGTGGGGCTTAGACAACTGCAGTTCTTATAAGGGTCCCCAGTGACCCTAGTGTACAGCCGGAGTTGACGCTAGTTTCCAGCCTGGCCTGTCTCCTTCCACGTTACGTGAGAATTGCCAATATACACTACGACATTTGAGGACCACAAGTATTTCGTGGAAGAAAAACAAAATGGATTCTAAATTATATGAAATACAGAAAGACAGACCAGATTAAGAATTTAAACTTATAACAACAATAAGTGATATTATTAAACAAGAAAACAAAAACAGTACAGAAATTTTAAGTATAAAGAATAGTTGAACTAAAAGACACAAGGAATATACTCTCAAGAATGAACTAGTTGGAAGACCAGATCTCCCAGAAGAAAAAGGAAGAGAAAAAAACGCCAGGAAACGGAGTTATAAAAGACTAACATCCACATAAATGATGTCCCCAGAAAAGGGAACAAAGGTGGCATGAAATTTAGTTGAATAGATAAATTTCTGGATAATTTCTCCAGAATCAGATGAAAAGCTCAGCACGACAGGGTCAGCTCTCAAAGTATCAAAGAGGAGAGAAAGGAAAAACCCAGACCTAGTTACACGGAGTAAAATTAAAATATGAAAGACAAAAGATTTTCAACAGAATGCTTATCACGCAGTAACTACGTAGAAGTGTTTATAAAAAGCAAATCAACAAAAACATGAAACAAAGACACCATCAAATCCTCATGAGGCAGTTATACCAAATGCAATTCTACCAGAGAAAAAAAATAACATTATGAAAATAAGTGTTCATGGGAAGAATGGAATGAGGACATTTAACTGTTAGTCTAGTGTCCCACACTCCAAGACTACGGTTAAAACTGCTTCTGGCCAAATTCAGGTTTCATCTGTCTGTATATTTCTATTTAGACTCCTCTTTTGAGGAATACCTAGAAACTCTCGTCTCAAGGCAGGTTTCAGTGAAGACAGATCTCGACTCGTTTATGTACGCACACGTGAAGCACACCACATTCGGTCATCCTCTCAGAACATATGAAAAGCCCAGAGTGTTCTATTCATGTCTACGTCCGCCAGGAGCTGCGGAGACGAAGTGCATGGAACGGGCCTGGACTTAACGGCCACAACACCTCCAGTTTTCTAGTAACAGTCAGAAAGCCAGACTTCTCATAAAATACGTTCTCAAAGAAATGCCTTGTATCTTTTTCTGCCCGTTTTTTCTAACAGTCATGCCACAGGTCATAGAAGTTCTTCGGTAGTGGCTTACCTGGTCAATATCGGCGTTTCTTGGAAGAAAATACACAATATTATTAGTGATCTTCTGGGAAAGCCTGAAGATTTCAAAGGTGGACAGCAGTTAAGGAATAGTAACAAAAACAGCAGTTCATTTCTAATCAGAGATACGTTCTTAGACCATAACCCAAATATATTTTGAGATGTAAAAGTAAGACACACATTTAGATCCTCTAATGGAACCTAAACGAGAATTAAGTAGCAGATTTTATAATTCAGATGGGTCAAAGGTTAGAAGGTAAAACTGTTCATTGGATTATCCTTGTGGAAGGCAGCCAAGAGCCAGAAATATACTCTCTCTTTCTGCCATTTCCTAATTACTGAGAATGGAAAGAACAGGAAAGCACAATCCCACCTCTTTCCAGTAAAGAATAAAAGACAAGTAAATCTGGTCATTGTGGTTTACATTCTAAACTTTTAGAGTCAAAGAGATGATTCCTCTGGGGAGTACAGATAAAGAAAGGGACAAATGATAAATGTTATCATGAAAGAAAACTTTGCTTCGGTATCTTGGAAAAGTGAGAGGAAACACTGGAAGATGCAAAGAGAATTAGCTCAAGCCAGTGTAAGTTGAAGGAAAGTTAAAGGACGGTCACCCAGACTCTAGGGACGGGTCTTGAGGACTCTCCCAATTTCCAAGACAATAATTTCCAGCAATTAATACTTGCTACTTCTTGTTTTATAATGACATAATTGGACAGTACCCAAAGGAAATATAACCTCACATTTGCCATTACTCTTGGAAATCAACCACCACTTAATTTTTACATACTGTCTTTTTATGCAAAATAAACTGGAACCTATCAAGTGCTATTATTGGGTGTCTCCTCACATCATTAACCTCTCTCTCCCTGAAACACACACACACACACACACACACACACACACACACACATATTCATATGCACAACCATCATTTGAGTAAGCTGTCAGCCTTCCAAAAGATATCCATCGGGAGACATCATGGTCCTAATGTCAAAGGTCTCTGCAGTAGCGTAGTCTGGTCCTCCCCAAGGGGGGCTAAGAAACACAACATCAGCCTTTAGGTGAGAAGCCAGCAGGAGGAAATCTCCACAGATGAACTCTATCTTGTCTGCTATTCCATAAACTTCGGCATTATTGCGAGCGAGATCAATCTTAACAGGATCAATATCAATGGCGATCACTAAAAGTGGGAAAAGAAGAGATGAGTCAAATGACACTGGCTGTTGTATACAGCAGTTCATCTTCTGAGCAGTCTGCTTTTTTCTCTTTACAAGAACTTTTTTTTAAAGACCAAGGGAGTTTGGTACATATACCAGGGATAAAGATTTAATTAAAAAATTTAACCTAAAGTAGAAAGATTCACTTGTGTAGTACCAAGAAAATGGGACTAACTGACCTGGCTTTCACAGCTGTGTCACTCAGCCGGCTTTTCCAAAGCAAGCAGTGACAGCAGTCACACAGTATCTACTGAGAGGTAAACACGTGTTCAGCACTGTGCTCTAAACGGCCTGAGCAGCAAACACTTGGAAAGGTCACTGACCGCACGTCACACCTATTAACACTAGGATTTCAGAAAAGACCAATTTCCTAAAATGAGACACAGCCTCCACAGACAAATTTGACAACGTCTACGGAAGAGCAAATTGAAACACACTTGACAAACCTATAGAGCCAACTTATGAAGAAGCAATGTAAAAACATCTGCTGATGAGTTTAATGAGACATCTTAGGAAAGATGGAACTGACAACGTTGTATTTTCACCGAATGGGCTTTCATTTAATTTACTGCAATTTCATAATTAGCAATGCAAACATAAGTTGATTTTAGCTCACTCATGTCTTACGGTAAATAACTCAAGAGCACCTGTATATCAGTGGCAGTACTTTATATCTGAGAGGTCTAAGTGGAACCCTAATGCATACGCCATGGGTGTCTGGAAACATAGTTGTTTTCTAGAAAACGCTGGTTTCAAAATTTGTTAACACTTTTGAGAAATAATGCACTAAATAATCACTTGAACAATGTGTATGAGCTCCAATCACAGGTTGAAAATATGCATCTACGATGCTATTTTTCTGTTCTAAATAAGCCAACATTCATTAAGAAAGAAGATGAAGATGTCCTCCTGGCTGCTCAATCTGCTCCACTTGTAGTAGAGGCAGATGGAAAGATACGCCGACAACACCAAAAACTCAACGGGGAAATGAGTTTCAACATCAAACATACTCAGTTAATTCTCATGTCTTCCTCTACATTCTCCTAGAGGCTGCTTTATTTTTAGGCCTAACAGAATGTAAGCACTCAATCTACTATGTAAATGAAATGCTGACAAATGTTGGGTGACATTATATAGAGAACAGCACTCTCCAGTAATGGGAGCCACTAGCCATATGGGGCTATTACCTTCACACTGATTAAAATGAAATAAAGGATCCAGATCCTCAGTCCCACTGCCACACCTTAAATGCTCAACAGCCACATGTGGCCAGTGCTATCATACCCCTAGACAAGGCGGATATAGAATATTTCCATCACCACAGAAAATTCTACTGAATAGCAGTGATACTTGGAAGTACACAGAGAGGGGAAAAAAAATCTTTAACATCAAAATGCAAAACTCTGTGGATTCTCTAACATACAGCTGAGTATATGCACAGACAACAACTGAAGGAAGTGGCACAAAGGGATCATGTCAGTTATACACAATGCTATTTTCTCATACGTGTATGGATATATATACACATGTGTGTGTTCATATGTACTCAGTTGAAGTGTGCGTGTATACATATATATATATATCTCAATGCACATAGAGATACGTAAGCACACAGTTATACTTCAGATGTTTTGAATTCCCTACCATGGTGCAGCACATATAACTAACATTAGAGCATCTGTGAGCTGTTCCTGCTTCTTTGGGAAACAGGTCACAGGACACCACTATGCTGACCAGGCTTGAGGAGTCCTAAGCTTTCCATTCCACATGCTGCAAAGACAGAAGCCAGATCACGAGAGTACCAGAGAGGTTTGGTGTTTGCTATCTGCTTCCCTGTCCTCCCAGAAGCTGGCTATCTGTAAGCGAGCGTAATTAAAAGACCCTAAGGCGCTGTGATAAAAGTTGGATCTGGGAGGACATGGCAGAAATAGACTTCCTTTAGCTTGGGACCCACATTAGACATTTTCCTTTACCAAATGTGTACTAAGCTGCAGAAAGCCTTGGCTACAGACCTATATTCACAGAAATACAAATCTACAATATGGACAGTTTCCATAATATTTGAGAAAAATATCCAGATCTAGTTGCTGTTTTATTGGAGGGCAGATATTTTAACTGTCAGGTTATGACACAATGTCAAAATGAAGACCAATTTGGAAACTTTTGAGGAAAAATCATTTTCATGCAATAAACACTGATTTGAGCTCCTAGGAATGGCTTATCTGGCATATACAGAGAGGAAATTTCAGAGTAATGAATTCAAGGAAAACAAGAAAATAATTCCTACTCCAATAACTATGAAAACTTTCATTCAGGCTATTAGGAGACCACACAAGGTAAGCAAAGCCATGCCCGAGAGCATGACTAAATGAGGGTCACAGTTCATCGTAAGTTTTACAGTTCACATTAAGTTTTCCTTCATCATTGTTAGCCTCTATATTACGCTTCCAGAATCATGCTTTCCTAGTTAATATTAAGAACTTTATATAAACTAATGAGACTTCACTGTAATTCACTGAAATGGAAACTACATTTACAATAGAAAAACGTTGGGAGGAAAAAAAGCATCTTCAGAGTATGACTCAACAATCGATGTCTTTAAAATGTCACATTATACTACACTTTCGAAAGAATTTAGAAAGAACAGGGATATCAGAAAAAAAACCCTGGCTTCATGACTCAGCTATGCTAATCTGGGTGGATTGTTCAATTTTATAAAGCTTTCTTTTCCCTGGGAAACACACACACTACCTACTTGACATAGTTCTTGGCAGATATAGAGAAATAGAGGTTTTATTTTTTGTGATTCCAAAGTCAAACATGAGGATGGTCTATATTACTTGAAAGATTTTTAGAGTCATATGATGTGAAAGCTAAAAGATACTGCAGAGATTATCTCAATTTAAGGTCTCCTTTAAACTGAGGTGAAATGATGTACAAAGTCATCAAGGCGGCAAAGCTGGGACTCCCTGTCCACTCTTCTTCTAAAGAATGGCTTCCCATGTTACAACTGGTAGTTTTATACAATGTCATTAATCTTGGCTTCACCAACCTGTGTCTGTCTAACCCTGGGCAAGTTATTTCATCTCTTTATTTCTGTGTATCTGTGAAACACAAACAGTAAAAGATGCACCTCACAAGATTGCTGACTAGTAAGTGTATACACATGAAGCACTTACACCAGTATGTGATACAAAGTGTATGGCTTAATAATATGATAGCTAGTATTATTATTATTTTTAAATGTTTATTTACTTATTCTGAGCTGTCAGCACAGAGCCCGACATGGGGGGCTCAATCTCCTGAATTGTGAGATCATGACCTGAGCCAAACTAGAGTTGGATGCTTAACTGAGCCACCCAGGCACCCTGCTGTTATTATTTTGAATATCTGGCATTACATTACTAATTATGTATAATATCTCAGCACAGATAGGCTGAAGCAAAATGAAACTTTTTATTCAAATAAGCTGAAAATAAATTACTTTCTTCCATTGATGGCCAATTACCTCTCTTTCCTGTTAAGGCAAACTGAATGGTATTTCCTCCGACTCCACAAAATGCATCTACCACAACGCCACACTTGAAGGACTGGCTGACCCGGCCAGCAATGTGCTCAGCGATCTTCTCGGGGGTCACCGAAAACCAGCCCTCTGCAGAGGAAAAGCATCCCCGTGAGATGTGCAGTTTCAAGAAGCCAGCCCAAGCACAGACATCACAGCAAACAGTACCGTATGTTATTTATCTAAGCAACATTTAGTTTCTCTTTTCAAAAGATTATAAACAGCTTAGTTTTTTTTTTTTTTTTTTTTAAAAGTTCAATAGAGCTTGTTATAAAAAGCAGTACCGTTCCCATTCTCAATTTTCACAGAAGCAACCGCCTCAATTCTTGCCTTGATGTTTTTGGAATATGCTTCCAATAACTGAATGCAATTTTAGTTTTTCTGTGTGAAGTATTAATGACTATTATGGAAAATGGAAAGTGAGCTATTCAACTGGCCAACTCCCCAAACTCCACTGAGTTTCCTGATTACTTTATTTCTAACAGGGAAGCACTGAACCAGATTTGCACTTGACACTTTGGAAAAATCTGTACATTTCCAAAGGGTCAGGAGAATCAAGAAGCTGACAGCAAAAGGCCGCACAGCTGTGGGAATAGTAGACCCCTCTTCATGTTGAGAAATGGGGACGTAGGCCCACTCCAGAAGAAAGGATACTGACTTCCTTTCCTAACAAAAGAAATTAACATTTTTTTCAGAGATTTCTTCTGAAGAAAATCATGCACCAATTTTCCTGTTCCCTTTCTTCACCAAAACTTTAAATGGCTCCTCATTGTTGGAAGAATATAAATATAAATTCCTTTTATAGAATTAAAAAGCTCTTATCCAGCCTTATTTCTCCAAACAAACTCCTAGGTACTTTCTTCAATACACAACATTTTGTAAGTTATTAGAAGAGGTTCACAGAACCCAAAATTCTAACCCCAGACCAAGCCTCCTGATTTGGACAGTTAATAAAGACCGATGTTGAGGGAGCCCTGACATGAAGACAAGCACTGGTTTGCAGAACTGAATTGAGGAAGGTGTTCAGGACACAGGAAGGTGTTCAGGAAGAGCTCCACTTCCGGTGTTAACTCGTTAAATTACATCCTCCACACTAGGTACTTGTTCATCAGATGTTCTGCAGAATGATCTATTGATTCCTTTTACTATTTATCTTAAAACGCTACAAATACAGATTAAACCTGAATGGGAAGTTTTAAAAATACACATATACTCAAACTGAGAGACACTGTAGCAAGTAACTGGCCAATTTTCTTTGGACAATGTCAAAGTCAAGAAAGACAAAAAAGGCCGAGGAACTATTCCAGATGAAAGGAAACTAAAAAAACATGAAAACTAAATGCAATACATCATCTTCAAATGAAAGAAAAAAAAATGCCGTAAAGGACATGATTCGGGTAACAGACGAAACCAGAGTCTGGACTGCAGGATAGAATACTGTAGCAAGGTGAAGTTACACAAAGGATCCTTGCTCTTAAAAATCACACACACAGGATGAAGGGGTAGGAGCAATGGGCTCAGAAACACACAGACAAAATGATGGAGCAAATGTGGCAAAACGTTACAAACAGTCAGATCTGGGTAAAGGGCATTATGAATTTTTTTTTTTTACTCTTCCTGCCACTTTTCTGTAAGTTTGAAATTATTTCAGAATAGTGTCAGAAGAAATCACATCTACTTTACCTCTGTCCAGTTTGATCCCATCGTCAAAACGGGAGAAGAGCCTGTACCTCTGGGCCCAGTATTTTGCCAGCTCAGGAACCGAGGCTATCTCAGGAGGCAGGCCAATCACCCTTTTGTTCCTGTTCTTCTTCTTCTTCTTTTTACTTTCAGCTAAAAGAAAAATATAAAAAAACACAGATGCTCACTATGAAAAAAGGAAATCACAGATGAAGTTATCTGAAAGTGTAGCCACATTCAATACCCACAATTTGGGAATGGCACCCCGGAACACACATGCAGCGGCACCCCTGGAGAAGCAGGGGGCCTGATGCAAACAGCACGGACTTGACATTACAGCTTCTGTTTCGCTGTTGATCAGCTCCCTGAGCTCGGTACAGAAACCCAGGCTCACGAAGATCTAATTTTTAATTCCTCAGAAGAAATGAATGAATAGTATTTTATCTACTTACTTCACAAGATGTGAATGTTATATTAACATTATAAAAGGATCTCGTTCATTCAGAGATGGACTTTTTCTTTCTCTTTTTTTTAAATGTTTTATTTATTTTTGAGAGAGCAAGAGACAGAGTGTGAGTGGGGGAGGGGCAGAGAGAGAGGGAGACACAGAATATGAAGCAGGCTCCAGGCTCTGTCAGCACAGAGCCCGATGCAGAGCTCGAACCCATCACTGTGAGATCACAACCTGAGCCGAAGTTGGACGCTTAAGTGACTGAGCCACCCAGGCACCCCAAAATAAAAAGAATTATTAAAAGGAAAACCAGGGCAATACCAAATTTTAAGAGGGATAAAAGTCACTTTTAGCCCAGGGAACGGAGGGCAGCGGCACAGAGACACTCCGCCTTCCCACACGCAGCCCTTGGAGTTACCGTGCTTGCTCAGCCAAGGCCGTAGTGTTCTGGCCCCAAATCACAGCCACCAGCACGTTTACACTTCCTATGCGTTCTCACCACTTAAAATCAACGGTGGTGAGAGGCGCCTGGGTGGCTCAGGTGGTTGTGTGTCTGACTCTTGATGTCGGCTCAGGTCATGATCCTAGGGTTGTGGGATTGAGCCCCACATTCTCTCTCTGCCCCTCCCTGCGTGTGCACGCATGCTCTCCCCCCACCTCAAAATAAAATAAAATAAAATAAAATGGAGTGAATCCTTAGGTAGAGATGACGAGTAAGTGACAGCTAGGGAAACACAGCATCTAACTGCATCAGCGAGTGGAAGCATATTTGGTCTTACCTGCAGCGTCTGCCTGAAGAGAGTCCGGTGTGATCTGAGTAGCGCAGCCTCCCTTATCTGTAAGAGCCGTCACTGTGCCATCTCCTTCACTGTTTCCTGGTTCAAGTTCCCCAGCCACGGATACAGCCTGACACTTTCCAGGTCCTGGATGGCTCGTCTCCTGTGGGTCATCGCCTGTTTTCACAGATGTTTCTTGCTCCTCTGAATCACTACTTGTGCAGGTGTCCTGTACAGTGTCCTGAGACACTGTCTCCTGTGACGCTTCCTCATCCACTGGGTCACTAACCCATTTTAGGAACTTTTCTACCTGAAATTGTAAGTCATCACAAGCATGAATTAATTCCAAGTTGCACAGAACAGTCCTACCTGCTCTTCCCATGTGGACTTCCCTGAGAAGCTGTCATAATTATTAGCTCCAATAAGTGAGCTGTATCATACAAGCTAATTATGCAAAAGTAATTCTGAGCTAACTGCACCACCTTCTTATCTGGGCATACCATGACCTTATTAAAGATTTCTTTAAAAGGAAGAAAATATCAAATTAAACGGAAGGTGATGACTTTCCTGTAATCAATTAGCACTACGAGGATAAAGCTGAAGTGTCCCAGTAGCTTTCCATAGAGGCTTCTGACAATATAACCATGCTATGCGGTGTTACCGTTACAGATGTACCTACCTATTACTGTCACTAATACTAGCTTTTCAAACCATACAGACCTTTCTTCAATGGCTGAGGCTACAATCTATGTTAAGTTGTACTCAGCATCAAAGATAGACTCTAAAAAGATTTAGTACCCATCCGAGGAAAAAGAGCAGTGCTATCTTAGAAACAATGCAAGCTGCCCTTGAATGGAGTAGGGCCTGTAAAAGGATTCCTAAAAACTAGGTTTCTTAGAAATGTGAACAAGGTCCCATAACTTCCTTGCAAACTTCTGTAATAAGAATATTCTTCAAAAAATTTTTTAAGCTTATTTATTTATTTTGAGAAGGGGGAGGGGCAGAGAGAGAGAGGGAGAGAGAGAGAATCCCAAGCAGGTTCTGCACTGTCAGTGCAGTGCATTGGGCTCGAACCCACAAACCATGAGATCATGACCCGCGCCGAAACGAAGAGTCAGACGCTTAACCAACTGAGTCACCCAGGTGCCCCTACAAGAATATTCTTGGTAACAGACCTTCATGACCTAAGAGTTAGGAAACTGGAAGATGAGCATAGACAAACCCAGAACCTTCAGGGGAACCGTGCCTATATACCAGTCAGGTAACTAAGGACACAAGAGCCATATTTCTTTTTTCCTTGGCAATACATAGCGGGTATGTTTCTGCTCTTAGTCTACAGATGGATGTACAGGGACAATCATATCCAACAAGGACAAAGTTCTATAGGACTGACTGACCTCAAGTGGGAAATGTGCTCCAGATATAACCAGGGCCACTAATATATTAAAATACCACTCGCAACCAACCAATCTAAAAGGAAAACATGAAGGCAGCTATAAATCTGTTGCATGTTTTGGAAGAATGCTGAAGTCAGGAAGGATGATGTACCTTAAGGGTAAAACAAAGTCATCACAGGATCTGAGCTTTTGTTCTGTTGCCCAGAGGAGTGGCTGAAGAAGGGACTGAAACAATGATACAAAGGTTTTGCTCATGAGAAGGTATTTTTTTTTCCGCCCCCTATAATGGAAAAGTATCACTCATCAAACCAAGCAAAAACTATTCTAATTACTTGTTTTTCAGGTGCGTGGACAGTAGGTACAGCAGGGTCCAAGAGACGGGACATGAATATTTCAGTTAACAATGTAACTCACTAAATTCGCATGAGACCATTGGGAGGAACTGGTTAGTGCAATGTTTAATTGATCGCCTCTGGATGACCTCATAATTAAGACTTACGATAAAAGCTGTACTAGAAATTGACTTCCAGGATCCTACTTAGCCTGAAGCAGATGAGAAATTCTCACTGTTACTATAGTTTTCAAAACATCCCCCTTTCATATTACTACCAACTTACTCTTTTTCAAATTTAGTTCACATGACACATGCCTTTAGGAAGCAAGGGGAAAAGAATTTTAGGCACCCTTATATCTGGTAGAAACAGGATTTCCACTTGAATACAATTGGAGTCAAGCTCACCAAATGAGATTCTATCTGTAAATATAATACAAAATTTATACATACCTTAGTCAAAGTTTTGCTTTTCTTGAAAACTGTTTTTTCTGACTCTTCAGTAAAGAAGATGTGTTTGTTTTTCATATTTATTTGCCTTCTCATGTCCAGGAACTTTGACTTATACTTCACGTTCTTCTGCAGGTATCTGACCCGCCGCCGACTGAAATTTGAGATTCCACCGTATCTGTGACCAAACCAAAGGAAGAGGACTCAAACTGTTAAGTTCTGTGAGTTTGTTTTCTTATATGGAAAAGGAATAAAACTGACAATTTTCACTATTTTTCAATTAGCGGCCACCATTTTAATTTCACTTTTCTAAATTACAAAAATTGTGAGATAAAGTTCAAATGCAGAGGAGTTTAAGATCTCAATTTTATGTTAATTTTAAGTAAATGTGAAATATCAGTTGGGAATAGCAATATACCTTATATACAGCAGAAAGCAGGTATTACACAGTCAAATGTAATAAAGAAAACGCAGAAAAATATAATAACCCCATTGCACATCAGGGAAACATAATGTTTTCTCACGGTGAGATGATACCAAAGCTCTTTAATACATATCTGGACTTCAATTATTTTAAAAGTGGTCACTGATTTCTTAACCTAAATTAATCTGAGCTTACCAAAGAAGCAAATCCCTGTTAATAACACAATTAGAAAATATCTGCTGATCTAACCATCTGAATTTTTCTAGTCTTAAAAGATACAGATCTGCTACAAAGACTTCTATGACTGTATCAAGCCTTATTTAAGTACCTCTCCCACAGACCATTAGAAACAAAGTGTAATATACAATTTAGCACTTACAAACTCCTGAACAGTTTAGTGTTATATATCAGGTGTTATCTTCTAGCCATATTGTAAACTTTATTAAAAAGTCCATTTTATCCTTTTCTTTTCTTTTTTTTTCAGAGCGTGGGAGAGCAAGAGCAGAAGAGGGGCAGAGCAAGAGAGAGAATCTTAAGCAAGCTCCATGCCCAGTGTGGAGCCCAACGCGACCCTGACCATGAGATCAGGACCTGAGCCAAAATCAAGAGTCGGGCACTCAGGTGCCCCTTATCCTTTTCTTCTAAGTAGAACTGGGAACCCTAAATAGAATAGTTAGGTTAAATCTCAGGTAACAGAATAAATCTCCAGGGATGTATACTAGCAAGAGCCACTCAAGTCATTTCTCCATAAAATTAGATGTGGGTAGAAATATATTCTGCCAGGACTTTAAACATGGCACTATCAACAAAATATTTTTATTACTAATCTTTGTGACCTTTAGCTTTAAATGATTATATGAAAGGCAACTGCCTTCAAGTACCATAAGAGAGAGATAAGTGACAATTAAAAACAATATATTTGTAGTATTATGAGCATGTAATTCTTAACTAATTTGGATTCAATTTTTAAGTCAACTTTGAGATCCATGTCCTTTTCTCGCTGTGTAATATGTAGGTATCAGTTAAAATTTCACAACTAACAAAGTAAGTCTCAATCCTTAGAAATATCAAAGACCTTAATCTTGGTTTAAATCACTGGCGCATGTTGACATAAATGGTAGGTCTTCAGAGTGCCTTAAATACTCAGTTTGGTTTTCATGGTATATGCAATAAACCCTTCAGTTTTCTTATACTTAATGCTTGGGCATTTAATCCCACAGAAAACTTAACACCTTCTGTATACAAATGTTCATAGCAGTTTATTTGTAATAGCAAAATACCACACACAGTCCAAATGTCCTTTAATAGATGAATGGTTAAAGAAACCACGGTACATCCATTCAATGGAATACTACTCAGCAGTATGAAGGGATGAACTACTGGTACACATAAACTGGTGGGGAACCTCAAAGGCATATGCCTAGATGTCAGGAACAACCCAGAAGTACATACAGGGTAATCAATCAAACACACAAGGATTAGGTAAATATGTTATACTGATAAGTCAGGGTTGTTTAGAAGTCTCAAAACCTCGGCCTGAGTCCTCTCTCTAAGAAATGATATGATCCCGACCGCGTCACTGCTTTATCTATGAAATTATAATGATGATATTGGATTGTCTGAAGTGTAACTGAGTAAATGATATAAGTGAATATAGCAAATGTGTGGTGATCTCTCCACAAAAGAAAGGTTAGTGTTTTAACTGTAATATCTCAAATGCTATCAAATCTATAACTATCATTAGCTATCTGAATGAACACCAGAGAACTTTAAGACAGCTGAAGTGTTACGATTTTGGGAAGACAACAGTATTTCTATATAATTACTTTTGTCCTGATCCATGCTTGAATCCCAGAAGGGAACCACTGTCATCAAAGTCTGAGTCTGGGTTTTCATCGATGTCCAGCTCGTGGCTAAACAAACAAAAGGTAAGCAGTGATAAACCATTATGTCTAGGGCCCACCAGTTAATGAAAATACCAAAAGGTACACAGAGTCAACATACACACACTTTCTAATCACAACAGCCAACCACAACTCCACTCACAGATCCAGGAAGACAGGAAAGAGTACTTTAATCAGATTTTCCAAATAAGATAAAGTACCCAGCAGTATTTGGAACACAGCAGTAAGCACTCAAACCCTACACTTTGTCAAGTAATTCTACTCTTAAACATGGGACAAATACAGATCTCTCCATTTGCCTTTGGAAAAACACCTGTAAAAACTACAGCCTTAATCTCCTAGAATGATACCTTTAGAAGTTTTCCTTAAAAACAAAGAAGGAAACATTTGAGAAGTATCAATCCAACCAAAAAAATATGAATAAGGTTGTGATACAAGTGTTATTAAGTAACCCATGATCATTGATCTACTGGGGATGCCTCCTAGTGACCCCTACTACCTGGGTGACAGTACTAGGAGAAAATGGTGAGAAGTAATTCTTACAAATTAAGTTAAGCTCACTGGACATTTACGGTGGACCTACTACGTCCCAGAAGTGTACACACGGTCTCTGCCTCCAGGCACTAATGGGGGAATTAAGAAGCACCGTGTACCATGGAGAAGAAACACAATGGAGGCATGCTTTTATGAAAGTGTTAGGTCACTGGGCCTCCAAAGTCTGCATACTGCTTTTCTAGAAGCCATATGGAACATAAAAGTCCTATATGGAACACTTCATATCCTGTCAGAGGAATAAAATGTTTTTAGCTAACGTATAGGTCTGTAATGTCTGTCCTATCCTTGTATTTTACAGAATTAGCATTTGACCGTATCCTACCTATATCACTTGCCATTTTAATCCTACATATCGGCAGTGCACTAGAGGAGCACTGCCCCCAGAGACGAGTCGGTCTGGGCATTAGCCGTGGGACTGCCACTGCATTGCTGTGTAACTCTGGGCAAAGCACTTATCCTCATTTTGTCTTAACACTCCCATCTACAGCTTAAGAGCATTGGATTAGATACTTGAGGTCTTTTAGCAATAACATTCTGTGATAACACAGACCTAGATTTTTGGGAAAAAAAATTAGAACCTCCTTCAGAGAAACCATATCTACTGATAAATTATGAAAAGGCGCCATCTACTGGCAGTACCGTCAGATATATGACATGCTGCTCTAGTCTTCCTAATGATGTCATTAAAAGAAGCATTGGTTCCATTTTATAGACAAGAAAGTGCGGCAGAATAACAGTTGGGATTTGACTGTGTTCCAAGGCTAGTATGTCTCATCTTTCTCCTCACAGGATCAGCAGTACTGTGATATAACACGCGCTTTATGGCCACCCCCTCACGGCCACAGTGCTTATGCTACCACACCGTGGAGAGGGAGGGAGGGAATGTGTTACTTGCCTCCTCTTGAGTTTGCTTGGCTTCTGTTCAGGTGGCTCTTCCTCACTCTCGTCTCCATCAACACTGCTGGGATGTGGTCTTTCTTTGATTGTGTTTGCTTCCGAAGAGCCCTGTGTATCTAAAGAGGCAGAGATATCGCAGTGGATTTTTCTCCTTGCTCTGACAATTCTTCCGCCTTTTGCAAAGGCTACCAAGATATTTCACTGCCTTTCTTGCAATGAACTGTATGTGCATGTCAGGCATGACAGGCCGTATCTACCTATTCTGTGTATCTACATGCAGAGTCTGAGCATAAAATTGTAGCTATGTCTACCTATTAAAGTTTCCGTGATCTAACTGCTTAAAAACCAAATGAAAACTACTTTTTCCTCATAACTGTCCAAATCTACATAAATTAATCCACAGTTACTTTCATGAAAGCTGAACAGCTATCCCATTTTGACTGAATTTTAACTCATTTGACTCTGAAGACAGTGCAATGCATTGATTAAAAATGTTTTCTCTTCATTAAGAAGCAAATACATTTGTCTCTAATGTAGTCCTTATGTTAACATTAGAAGTGATAGGAAGGTAAGTGCCGTCATTTAAAAAGAATACTTTTAAACTTGTAGCAGCTCCAGCTGACGTACCTGTCTTTGTTCCTTGTTTCTTCAGACTGGCACAAAGTGAGTAGGTGGGACTAGAAGTGGAGAGTTGTCTGCAGTGTAGACAATGAATACTTTGTGTAGGCACAGACTCTTTTAGAATATGCAACCACAAACAGTAGAAAACATATATACTTACATAGAAAACATGCAATATATGCTTTGTGTTGTGATCAAGGGAGGATCCAAAACAAATTAAAACCTAGAATTCTCAGACTGATCCTGATGGTACTCACCCAGGGATTAATTAAAGAAATGTCCAATTATATACATAATTAAGGGAAAAGGCAATAGAAATGGCCAATCTAAGCATGTAAATTAGAAAATAGACAACAGAAGGCAGAGACTATGAGGGTGACTATGTTTGACAAAGGGAACAAACAGGAAGATAAGGGAGGATGATCAAAGGAGTAACATGAAGTAGTAAGGCAGGGGCCAACATACAGATTTCAAGCACAGAAAGTAATTGAGAGTATAGACGAATGTCAAAAGACTAACATAAAATAATCATATTTTAAAAAAGGATGAAAATAATACCAAAATAGAGAGGAAAAAGAATACTTAAGTAAGCTCCACTGGAAGAGCACAGAGAAAAAAGAAATGAAAAAGTAGGTGGAGTCCTTCAGTAACTCTCTAAAGGAAACTCTGCTAGATGAAGATCAGCAATCCAAGGAACAAAGCAAATCCAACTGTTAAATAAAAGGCCAAAACCTTTGCTTCCTATAGGAATGAGACTAAGAAAGTCCTGTATTATAAACCAGACTTTTCTAGGACCGAACATCAAGGATGCCAAGAGGACACCTTAGCCCACTAAGGAAATTCATATTATAAAAATTTCCTCCTCTCTCATTTTCCTGTTGCCATCAGTTAGAATCTTTCTTCCTAGCAAGAGCATTCTTAACCACCTCTGACTTTTCTTAACATACCTCTCACTGACTTTCTTTCATCCTTTCTCTAGTTCCTTAGACACCAATTTGCATGATAGGTTTTGTTTTGTTATGTTTTCAATCACTTAGGCTGGAGTCAATTAAGTTCCTTGCCCTGGATATTTAATGAGAATCCTGAAGTCAATTCTTCCAGATACAAATTAGTATCATCCCCTGTTGATATTCCCTACAGAGCAGGACTTCATTTGTTCCAAAATAAATTTCCAGATATGACTTAGAATCAGATTTGCCTGATATCCACTGTGTACTCTGAACCATTCTCTAACATGCCTCCTATACGTACATTTGCTTCACAGAAACTTGGAAGTTTCACGCCCACTCTAAATTTCTCAAGGGAGTTCCAAGGTTTGTTTTTGTTTTATTTATTTTTGAGAGCAAGAGAGACAGAGCATGAGCGGGGGAGGGGGAGAGAGATGGGGAGACACAGAATCCAAACATGCTCCAGGCTCTGAGCTGTCAGCACAGAGCCTGACTCGGGGCTCAAATTCACAGACTGTGAGATCATGACCTGTGCCGAAGTCTGATGCTTAACCGACTGAGCCATCCAGGCGCTCCAAGGGAATTCCAAGTTTTAATTGGCTACCAAGGTACAGTGGAAGGAATGATACTTTTGACAACCCTTTGCAAATATTCTTCTGATTTATATGAAAGGGTAACAAACAAGTTGTGATATATGGATTAAGTCATATTATACTATAAAATGTAGTTGGCCTTTATTGTGTAACTCTGCCATAAAGGATTAGTGTTCATTATTTTGCTCAGTAGGTTCATTTTCCTAGCTGTTATGTAGTAGGCTACACCGTGGCCAGTCTTACCCTGAGCTGGTTGGTTTGTGCCTCTGTTCCCAGACGCACTGTTGTCCTTGGTTCCTCCATGACACGGTTCACTCCGGCCAGAAGCAGGGCATTCTCTGCTACTGCTGACTTCACTTGGCAACTGACAGCCATCGCAACTTACTGAAGACTCTAACGGGCTCTGTTCCACTTCCTCTGAAGACTCTAACGGGCTCTGTTCCACTTCCTCTGAATTCAGACTTATATTGCTAATTCCATCAAGTATTTCATTATGCTCTTTATCACTTGAACTAGAGCTTTCACCATCAATTATAACAGATGAAGATGGAAAAGACGTTAAGTCCACTTTTATGCAATTTTCATCTTTCTCGTTGTCAACCTCTATTTTAGGCCCACCAGTCTCTGTATCACAGGTTTGTGAGGACTCAAAAGTCCAACCTTGAGCTTCCCAATACTGAAACTGTTCCAAATAATACCAATAAAGTTGACTATAATGTTGTTCCCATTCCTCTTTTGTATCAGGAATGTTCCAAGGTTCAGAGCATAGTGTCTGACCTGAATGTTTTTCTTGCCAGCTTTGCCACAATAGTCCTCCGCCATATTCATTCCAATACCTTTCCCATTTCTCTGTAATTTCTAGCTTTGGACATAATGTATTTTCAACAGGAAGATTTTCAGTGTCAGTGTCTTTTTTGGTTTGAAGTTTACATGTTTTGGTATTCTCATACGGTTCAGCTGAATACAGATCGTCTGAGGCCAAAATGTCATCTTCTTCATGTTCTGGTCTCCAAGATTCTCTCATAATTTCATCTAAGTACCTCTTGTGGTGTTTTTTCTTTTTCTTTTTGATTTTAACTTTATTTCTAGTATTCATAGACACCTACATAAGAGAAATAACTTGAGTATAAAATGCACCTCATAAACTGTAAGAGAAAGTAGAATCCAAGTCTATGTTACCATTAAATTAAATAATATATCCTCAAATCCCCATCCTGGGCTTTAGTTACACCCACAAATTAATTTTACTATGTTTACATGAGGAGGAAAAATCAAACACAGACACATATCAAAACTTTTAGTTTTGGTTAATTTATAAATATGTACGTTTAAAAAGAGGTGGAGTGCTCTAATTTATGAACGTGTTGGATTCGAGATAAAATAATTCCATGTCGTATTTTATGAAGAAAATGAAGAAACAGAAATAAAAAGTAACTTATACTTACGTAAAAATCCTTAAAAAAATATTTATTTATTTATTTATTTTTAAAGTTGATTTTGGGGGGGAGGGTGGGAAGGTGAAGGAGGAGGAGAGAGAGAGATCGAGAGCACATGCACAAGGTGGGGAGGGACAGAGAAAGAGACACAGAGGGTCCCAAGCAGGCTCCGCGCCGCTAGCACAGAGCCTGACTGTGGGGCTTGAACCCACAAACTGCAATATCCCAACCCGAGCTGAAATCAAGAGTCAGACGCTTAACCAACCGAGGCGCCCAGGTGCCCTACTTACCTCAAAATTCTTGTGTGCAGGTATACCACCAAACTGAAGTGGTAGTCCCATACTCCTCATGAGTTCAGCCTCAGAATCAAGTTCACTTTCATCCAGGCCTAAGCCTTTGCTGTCATGTGACACTGCAGTGCCACCGTCCTCCTCTTCTGTAGCTTGGTCTCCTACAGACAGCACTTGTTAGCTTCGCTTTAGAGAAAATGTAGATGTAAGTTTTATCATCCTCATTTTAAAGAGGAGCCTGAGATCCAGAATTATGCAAATGTTACGATTTTTAAGAAGTTACAAAGACTAGTAAAAAAACAGCCAATTAAGAATCAAGAGACAACTTCTAGTCTGACTCTGCCTGCTACCAGCTGCCCATCAAGTTACACTTACTGAGCACCTCCTCTGTGCTGGGCCGCGCACCGTGCAAAGCACTGGGGATATAAGGGGGGACATGGTGGAGTAATCAGAGGGCAAACATAGTTTCGCTCTATGCAATATTACTAAACGAGATCAGTGAACTAAAAATGATGATTTGTGTAGTTATTTTAGGAGCTGGGAGTAAGAGAGGTGAAAGGTATGCCTTCGCCGCAAGGGTCCTTCAACCACAAGCAGGATTTGTATTCTGTGACTCTGGGAGAGACGACTTAACGAATGCGCTCTGCTATTAAAAGTCTGAAATCTACTGAACCGGAAGGTCCTTTCAAACTCCTTGATTCTAGGTCTTCCAAAAAACCTGTCTTACTATAACAAAGTAAGTTTCGTTTTATACCAATACAGTTAGATAACAGTATATCACACCCTTAGTAGGACAAATGCCATTCAAATGCTCCATTAGCCATTTGAAATGTAAGATAAATATCACGTTATATATCTGCAAACTCAAACTCAATTAGGGCTGAGCTGCACTCCAGCTAAATGACTGTAGGCAACAGAACAGTGAATCTTACAAAGCAAAAATGGAGACTATCAAGAAATCTTTTGTGTACAAATGCTACTAAAACAAAGAGGGAAAAAACATCTCTGCCTAAATAATAAGGGGGATTCCACTTACCATTCCATTCAATGGAAGTTCAAGAGAGAGCGAATAGGAAAAACAAATGTGCTAAGTTTTATGTTCCTTTCATGGTATGTGTATCATTTATTCATTCGTTTATTTATTTTGAGAGAGAGAAAGAGGGGGGAGAGAAAGCACGCGCGCTCTAGTGCACACAAGCAGTGGAGAGG
>CM053569.1:70605010-70676941 GCA_028646485.1 Cryptoprocta ferox
ACATGACACTCTTGACTTGTGCTGACTTTAGCCTAGAACTCATGCTAGTTTTCCCTGTATCTAAAGAAACAAAAAAGATCTGTGTGGAAAGAACAATCGCGGTCTCAGAGGAGAGTCTGCGAGAGAGCAAGAGGGTTTCTGGGGAACTAGGCAAGACTCAAAGTATAGAACAAATTCTATTTGTTATGTGGGAAAGTTAACCCAGACGATGGCCTCTCTACTTCAGTCAAGAAGACTATGGATGTTCACTTGGCATTCACCCTGAATAACTTATTTATATAATTGTTAAAGTATATAAACAGGGAGGTCATTAGATGGAAGTGGGGCTAGGGCCACTGTTGTCTCTGTAAGCAAACCAAAAACCCAAGCCAGAATCAAAGCACTCAAATCTAAGAAAATAAAACTTAAGAACAACCAATCACAAATAGCCAGCAGGCTTCCCCAAATGAGGCCACTGCCTGAGCCACAGCCAATCATATAACTTCCTTGCTCTGCTCCTACATCTTCTAAGAACCACTCCGCGACTCCTGCCCTGGCGTGGTGCTCCGATCCAGGGAGCCGGCACTGCCAGACTTGGGAGAGATGTGTGCTCAAGTAAACTCCTGACAATTTTAACGTGCCTCTGTGTATCTTTCAACACAATAAAATTTTGCTGGGAAAAAGAAA
The DNA here is from genome assembly GCA_028646485.1 of Cryptoprocta ferox. NCBI lineage: Eukaryota > Metazoa > Chordata > Mammalia > Carnivora > Eupleridae > Cryptoprocta > Cryptoprocta ferox. Next base: position 70,605,677 of record CM053569.1, read on the forward strand.
AAAAGAAAACATATGCTGTCTACTTTTCAAAGCTTCAAATTTCAGGTTGCTCTTATCTAAGGGCGACAGCTTAGGAAGGACTGCTACGTAGAGCAAAAGAGGCTACCTCAAGTCCACATGGGAGCCAGCTGCAGGAAATGAAAAGATGTGCTTTGATAAGGATTCTAGAACCATGTTATAATAAAAATAAAGGACTATAATTAGTGGGTTGTCATTTATATTTAATGCAACAAATCAATATGGTATTATAACAAATTATATTTAAAATCAATACAGTATTACAGTTACTTTGAGCAAAAAGGGACCATAAGGTTTCACGCTATTATTACCTGCATTGTCACCATTGCCTTTGATATAGTAGCCTTTTAATCCCAAATTGCACAATTTTCGGTCTCTGCGAAGAAAATTAAACAGTCAATATTGAAAAAATTATAAATCTAAGAAAACAAGTTCAAGGTAGCATAGATTAATTTAAAATGTTAAGGAACAGAAAAGCAATCTGCTAATATATTTTCCTCATCTGTAACACAGAGGAAAAAATACATACCTCATGAGGTTGTTATAAGGATGGTATATGTAACACACGTAATATATATCACATGGGAAGCATTTATAATTATAACTACTAATTATTATAATTAAATGGTAGTTCTGGTATTAGGGGAAGAATTGATCTTACAATACATGAACAAGGAAGTGTTCTCTAACTTGCTGTTAAGACATGAGCATAAAAGTGGAAAGATTTAGGGGCCCTGGGGGGCTCAGTCAGTTAAGTGTCCAACTTCGGCTCAGGTCATGATCTCATGGTTCATGGGTTTGATCCCCCATCAGGTTCTGTGCTGACAGCTCAGAGCCAGGAGACTGTTTAGGATTTTTCTGTGTCTCTCTCTATGCCCCTCCCCCTCTCATGCTCTGTCTCTTGCTCTCTCAAAAATAAACATTAAAAAAATAAGTGGATTTATCTTACACACATATAAATCCACATGTAGACCCTACTCCATTTGCAAATAGGCCAAGTTATCACTGCCTAGTAGACAAGAGAGTCACAGCCCAAGCAAAGGTTGTTTTGGGGACTAACATATATTGAAGTTCTTATTTAAATATTTTATCAAACCAAAACATAAACCAAATCAAAACAATTCAGTGACACCAATTTTTAATTAAATAATTATTTAAGAACGCTCAACGCCTACCATGGGGCTCAAACTCAGGATCCCAAGATCAAGAGCTGCATGCCCCACCACCTGAGGCGGCCAGTGCCCCAGTCCCAACAATTTTCAACGGTGAATGATTAAACCTTTCTTTACATACCTGCTTCTAGATTTGTTTTCTATCTAAGATTAGAAATTACTTAACGCAACACTTCGAAAAAGGAGAGAATTTTGCCATGGTCTTCCTACCATTAAATCCAGCTGTAATAGGCTCCATCAGAAACGCCAGAATAAAGCCGTCTTCAAGTAATCCCTACTATTCTTTTTCCAACGGAGCCACAATAAAGTCAACCAAGCATACGTGACATATTTCACCAGCCTCCTGTTTATTTTTTGATACTTTATAAAAAGATGAAGTAGGTGATGACTCATAGCAGGACAGCACACACGCCAGGGGATGAAGTGCAAATGTGCTCTGGCACAGCACCCACTGGCCCCCAAGAACCCTGGGCAGTGGGGAGGGGGCTGGGGCTGGGGGAGAGCAGCAGCTGCACAGAGGGCATGCATCAATCAATGATGTGCCCGTCAGCACCCGAGGCGATGGGGCACTAGGTGTCAGGTGGAGGAAAAGGCTAAGATGATTGCAAGATCGGTTACGCTGAGCAAGTAAGTAAATGTATTGCGGATAATGATAGCCAAGATATTCCTACACGCCTACAGGTAATTATGTACGCATGTAAAACACAGACACGTCCTGCCTCACTCTACCTGCTGGGAGAGTACAGAGGAAATGAAAACCCAGGAGCAAGGAACACAATGAGCACCCACGTCTTGGTTTCTGAACAGTAGACTCCGCTAAAAGGAACCAGGGAAAAGGAACCAAGGTACCTTCAGAAATGGCAGCTCCAGGTTGAAGCATGGTCTATAAAAGATAAGCCGGGGTCACCTTCTGTGCCAGAAGGTTAGAAGGGGGTCTCACAATGTCAGGGACATACCAAATGATATACAAGCCACCTCAAGAGGCCCCCACCCGCTAAAGCTGAGACAAGAGGAACATCAAAATGAATGACAGTAACAAAGTATCACTTAGCAATAAACGAACAATCCAGAGTTCATGTTAATGTAGGTACATGGGAGAGAAGGGAAAGTGCTCCTCCACACAGAATACCAACTAATACAACTAGAATGACAGAGACAGAGAGTCACCCTTTGGGAATCCTCAAGAGGTAGCGGATTCAGGCAGAAACAGGGCATGGGTACAGCACCAGAGTACTTTCCCACGACATACTAATTAATACAAAGGGAATCACTGTGACTTTACAGCGGGGAAAGCTGGGAGACTCCAGGATGATTAGGCAATGGAGGTTACCGTCACCAGTGGTGGACTGGATCTACAGAAAGCGACTGCCGACATGCTGCAGGGCTAAGCACAGGATCATTCCTGTGGCACTCCTGCCAAGGAGGCATAGGCATGGCCCTGGCTCTGTTCCTGATGAAATGTCAGACAGACCCAGGTTAAGTAAGGCCGGTGTATAGAAGGCGAAAGTAAGGTCTGCACTTTTTAAAATGTTGAGGCCACGAAAGGGAAGGAAAGCGTGAAGAATTTTTCCACAGGAGGAGACTGACAAGTCATAAGTAAATATAAAAGGAACTATGTGGAACTGTGGATCAGAAAGAAAAGACCAACACTGCGGGGAAAGCTGGGGAAATGTGAACCCACGACAGTGGTTATGAAGCATATACTTGTTTTAGGGAATTACACAATGGAGTATTTAGGAGTGATGGGGAATCAAGTCTGCAGCTCCCTCTCAAATGGTTCAGAAAAAGGCTAAAGATTGTGTATGGGGGGCATGGGGCATGTGTTTCTGGGGATGCAGAGGGAGAGATGGAGCAAATGCAGTTAACTATTAAGACCTGGTTTATCTGGGTAGAGGGGAATATGGTTCTCTGACCTATTTTTGTAAGTTTGAAATTATTTTAAAATGATTTACTAAATGGCCAACTAATCTTTGACAAAGCAGGACAGACGGTCTCTTCAGCAAATGGTCCTGGGAAAACGGGGCAGTGATATGCAGAAGAATGAACCTGGACCACTTTCTTACACCATACACAAAAATAAAGCTTAAAATGGATGGAAGACCTAAACATAAGACAGGAAGCCATCAAAATCCTAGTGGAGAAAACAGGCATCAACCTCTTTCACCTCGGCCGCAGCAACTTCTTACTTGACGTGTCTCCACAGGCAAGGGAAACAAAAGCAAAAATGAACTGTTGGGACCTCATCAAAATAAAAAGCTTCTGCACAGCAAAGGAAACAATCAGCAAAACTAAAAGGCAACCAACAGAATGAGAGAAGATATTTGCAAATGAATTATCAGACAAAGGGTTGCTATCTAAAATCTATAAAGAACTTATCAAAATCAACACCCCCAAAAAATAAATAATCCAGTGAAGAAATGGGCAAAAGACAAGAACAGACACTTTTCCAGAGAAGACATCCAGATGGCTAACAGACACATGAAAAAAAGTTCAACATCACTCAACTTCAGGGAAATGTAAATCAAAACCTCAATGAGATACCACCTCACACCTGTCAGAATGGCTAAAATTAAAAACTCAGGCAACAACAGATGTTGGCGAGGATGCAGAGAAAGAGGATCTCTTTTGCACTGCCAGTGGGAATGCAAACCGGTGCAGCCACTCTAGAAAACAGTATGAAGATTCCCAAAAAAATTAGAAATAGAACTACCCTATGACCTAGCAATTGCACTAGGTATTTATCCAAAGGATACAGGAGTGCTATTTCGAAGGGACACATGCACCCCAATGTTTATAGCAGCACTATCGACAATAGCCAAAGTACAGAAAGAGCCCAAATGTCCATCGATGGATGAATGGATAAAGAAGATGTGGTATATATATACAACGCAATATTACTCAGCAATCAAAAAGAATGAAATCTTGCCATTTGCAACAACGTGGATGGAATTAGAGTATATTATGCTAAGTGAAATAAGTCAGACAAAGACTAATATCATATGACTTCAGTCATATGTGGACTTTAAACAGATGAATAAAAGGGAAACAAAAATAAAAATTATAAAAACAGAGAGGGAGACAAACCATAAGAGACTCTTAAATACAGAGAACAAACTGAGGGTTGCTGGAGGTGTGGTGGGTAGGGGGATCCGCAAAACGGGTGAGGGGCATTAAGGAGGACACTTGTTGGGATGAGCACTGGATGTTATATGTAAGTGATGAATCACTAAATTTTATTCCTGAAATCATTATTACACTATATGTTAACTACCTTGGATTTAAATTTTTTAAAAAATAATAAAGAAAAGCATAGACTTTCTAAGAATGAGTAGAATCAGATATATAAAAAGAATCAATAAATCTTATTCAAGAAAAAAATGATTTACTAAAAAAAGAATTAAATAATCATTATTTTTGACAAAAAAACTCCATCATTTTAGCATTTTACTATATTCTATTCTAGACTCTGTACATATTAACACAAAATTGTAATTATTGTGTAGATATTTTGTATTCAGATGTTTATTAACATAAGGTATTTTTTCATTTTACCACTGAGCCATCATGATGATGATTTTAAAGAGCACCATCACATGCGATTGTCTTCTTCATATATGTAATGTATGGAAACCTGAATATGCAAATGAAACAGATTACTCTAGAGCTCATAAAAACAGTATGTTAATTTTTTAATGTTTATTTTATTTATTTTTGATAGAGACAGAGGACGAGCGGTGTAGGGGCAGACAGCGAGGGAGACAGAAACCCAAGCAGGCTCTCGGCTCTGAGCTGTCAGCACAGAGCCTGGCGTGGGGCTCGAGCTCATGAACTGTGAGATCATGACATGAGCCAAAGTCAGATGTTCAACCGACTGAGCCATCCAGGCGCCCTGACAGTATGTTCATATAATGTCCTCAGAAAATAAAAAATAGTTTCAGTATTAGGGTCTATTTCCTGCCTTCTAGGACAGGTGTACAATGGTGTACAATGACCTTGATTAGGGTGAGAATCAACTCAATGCTGAGAAGGTATTAGGCACCTACGCTAATGCTCGTCTTCTGTTTCAGCTCCAACGTATGGTACTGTTTGTTCAGTTTAATAATCGATTCCAGAATTTTGCTACCAATCTGCTGTAAGATTGTGAAACAGACCTTTTCCCTACCTGGAAAGTCAGGGTCACACTATTAAGCCTCTGAACTTCCAGCGTGTCTCCAAGTCCCAAGGACTTCTTCTATGGAAATAATTTCAAGATCATATTTCCAAGTTCTTTTTGTTCTAAGGGGTTATAATTTGAGCATTAAATGATCTGAAGGAAAAAGCCATTATTTTCTCTTTACTTATTTTGAACTCAGAATGTAGCTTCTAAAGCAAAGTAGGCCTTCTAAGTTTTAATATGTAGGAAATGATATGAAATTTTAAACATGAACAATTGGTTCAAAAAGACTAAATTCAATGTAATTGGTGATTTATATGGCAATTAAATTATGTTTTATTTATTTATTATTTTTTTTATTAGAGAGAGAGAGAATGTGTTTGTTATAACAGTGGGGAGGGAGAGAGGGAGAGAGAAAATCTCAAGCAGTTCCCATGCTCAGCGCCGGCCCATCGCCAGCCCATCGGGTTCCATCCCATGGGTTCCTTCCCACTATCGGGAGGTCAAGACTTGAACTGATATTGAGCCACCCAGGGGCCCCGTCAACTTTTTACATTTTATAACTCACCTTCCCTTTCTCTTTGTTTTGGAAAGGAGGCTTCATGAAGATAGCCCCAGGACTCAATCTGGCTGCAGGCTAAGAACCAAATATGTAGATTTGGCTTTCTTTAGTTTGTTTACAGACTTCTGCTTGTCCCTCCCTCTCCGGGTCCTTCAAACATACCCCAGTTTATGTCCACTTCTTAGTCCTCTTTTCAAATGCTACTTCCTCAAAGCAATCTCTGATCTTTGGAGAAAGGTTAGGTTTTTGCTATCATAGCTTCTCTCCTGTAGCACTTACAACTGTAATTCCCTGAATAATTATGTAACAGTTGTCTTACTATTGCTAGAAAGTAAGCTCGAAGTGTGTAGGGCCAGGCTGTGTCTTACACTCCAGTGCCTACCGGGGTACCTAACACAAAGAACCCCAGAAAGCATGTGTGCATGCATGCATGCACGCAAAGATGGCAGTATTTTAAAAATTAAACATCGTGTTAAACATCTTTTTTGGATTAATTTTCCGATTACTCCCCCAAAACACAGTAACAGTAAGAATTTCTTCAAACTTCAATTCTACTACAGTAGAAGTGTTAACACATAACCTTCACTTCCGCAAGTTGAATCTAACAATAAACCCGTGAGATCCCTGGAATACTATAATCCCTATAATCCGATGCGTTAGTTCGTTGTTCCCCACCCACCGGCCATCTTCCACGTAGGGCAACTTTTACCCCAAATATCTTCCAAAAGTGCAGCTCAAAGACGGATGGAATTCTAGTGAAACCTTTTACCTCGGGTAATCGGAAGCTCTGTGTACGCGCACAGATGCACTTGGATAAATCTCAAGGTTTTAACCAGCGGTGACCAACCCGAGCTGTCACATCCGTTAAGGGGATTTTACATTTCACTTCCCGCGATTTTTTACACGCCCCCTGTTTATACAAACGAAATAAATCAGCTGCCACACTGTTTTTCACAGCAGTCCACAAAGTCGATTGTCCCTTAATGGCAATAGGCGACCCCTCCCTGAACTCTTAGGACTTTTCTTTCCAGAAACCACCTTGCCCAAGGGTCTTCGGCTTTGGCCACGGCTTCGGGGATCAGTCACGCGTAGCCCCTCCACTTCTGGGGAAGGAGTGTGCTAGAAACGAAGAGGAACGCGTTTGTACTTACTCCACAAAGGCCCTGGAGCACAGGCACAGGATCTTAGAATCCTCCTCCCGGTCTTCAACGAAGAGAAACATTTCGGCCACGCGGCTCCACTTCTCGCAACACATTTTCCCACCTCGGAGCAGGAAGCCCCGCGCCCGACGGCACGCGGCCGGCCTTCCCGGCCTCTGCTCGGCTCCCGGACCCCGCAAGGAGGTCTCGCTGGCGCGCCCGAGCGGGACGTCCGGGGTTCAGGAACGGGCGCGGGGCTGCTCGAGCCTGGAGCGAGCGGAGGGGCCGCCGCCGGAAGTGGCGCCGGCGGCCCCGGAAGGGGCGGGGCGACAGGCGGTGTCACGCCCAACGCGGTCCGGGCTGCAGCCGACGTCCGTCTTTTTCATCACAGGTTGCTCGTGGGGCGGGGGGGGCGACACCGGCCGCTGAAATTTCTCCGCTTCCCTCGGTCGCGGAGCCACCGAAGGGCTCCCGTCGCTGCTCGAGGGTGAGGGCGAGCCGCCTCTGCCCTTTCCCGCCCGAAGCGCGTCGGTGCTCATCTTGTCCTCCCTGCCCAGCGCACGCCTCCGCCTGGGTGTCGCGGGGGCTCCGAGCCGCCAGGACCGCGAGTCTAGTCTCGGTGAGGCAGTCCCGGAGTCCCCGGCGGGGGCGGGCGGGCTTCCCGCCGGGCTCGGTATAAGCTCGGGCACCGGAGTGGCGGGGAGGGGTGGCCCTGCCTGGGTCACAACGAGCCGTCTCACTCCGCCGCGCATCCACCCCCCCCCCCCCCTCACCTCCGCGCGCTTAAAAACCTCGTTTCGTCTCATCTTGGGCGGCGGGGCGAGGGGTCGGAACCTCACTACAGGCCTCCGGGGCTCGCCCGGTGACGTCTCTGGTTCCGGTATCCGAATCGAGCCTTCTTGGGGTGATCACGGGCGTATCCGCGAGAGGCCGCGGAAGTAAGTGGTGAGGCAGGGCTTCCAGACGGCGTCGGGCTTGGAATCCTGCTTTGATGCCCCTTTGCTGCCTGTGTGATCCGGGCGAGCGACTTAACCCTTCTGAGCCTCCTTGTGACCATCTGTCAAATAGGAACGGTGAATAGTACCTGCTTCCCAGGGCTGCTGGAAGGACTAAACGCAACTGTGCATCACATCGCTCGTGTGCTATTAATAGTTCGAGTGGGTACCTACTTTGTACGCGCAGCCACCGCGTTGGTCCCTGGGGTTGGCAGCCTGTGGAACCAGCTCTCTGGCCTCGGGCTGCTGGTGCCTAAGAAAAATAATCGTGCACCTAACCAGGATGCCGAAAACTGCCAACACCGCTGCTGGATTTGAAACGGGCAGTTGGTATTTGGTGGGTGGTATTGGTGGAGCCTGCCCAGGGAGCCTCCCCAAAGAGGCAAGTTCAGACTTGGAGGTGGTTAGAGCCTCTCAGGACTTGGCTGTGCTGTTCGTGCTGAAATGGTATTGTTATCTCTTTAGAACGTAGTAAAGCTGACATAAAACTCGGATGTTTAAGACCGTCCTTAGTAGTTTGGTCGCATTTACTATTGGATAGAAATAGAAGGTTAATTTTCAAATGAAATGTTTCTTTCCACATCCTTACTGCTGCCTTACTTTGGGGTCCGAGATGGACTCGTTAAGAGTGCTGCACGGTTCACAGATACACCAGTATAGAGGTGCAACGTTCGGGGGGTGAGGATAGGTTAAGGAGGGGAAAAAAGGTAGAGCAGTTAATTGTCAGAATGCAAGGTTCTAGCTAGATTAGGTCTAAGGACATTCCAGGGTTTGAACAAAAAAAAAAAAAATCCCAAACCCTGGAAGGTAGTTCATATCAGAACCTAGAGTTTAAAACTTGAAATCTAAAAGGTAATTGGTTTTTTTTTAAATTATTTATTTATTTTTAATTTTTTTAATGTTTATTTTTGAGAGAGTGGGAGAGAAAGTGAGGGCGCGTGCGCGCACACGAGGGCGAGCTTGGCGGAGGGGCAGAGAGAGAGGGAGACAGAATCAAAAGCAGGCTCCAGGCTCCCAGCACTTAGCCTGATGCTGGGCTCCAACCCACAAACCGTGAGATCATGACCTGAGCCGAAGTTGGACACTTATGAACTTAGCCACCCTGGTGCCCCTAAAAGGTATTGTTTTAGAGATAAAAGACTAGGCTTGCCACATGTTTTAACTGAGATATTAGATAAACTTCAGTTTTACTGATGGTTTGAAGTAGAATGTTTATTCACTAGAACTCAGTCCCAACCCCCTGTTAAACAGTTATTAAAAATTCAGAAAGGAAAAGGGAAAATTCATTTTATTTCACTGAGTATTTATTGGCATTTTCAATATATCCTCCATGTGGCTTATATACTGAAAGTAGGAAATTGATCTGCTGCCATCCATGGTGCTAAACATACTGATAATGGGTGTGTAAAAAATAGATTTATTCCCAGCACCTGGGTGGCTCAGCCGGTTAAGCGTTAAGCGTTGGACTTCAGCTCAGGTCATGATCTCATGGTTCGTGAGTTCGAGCCTCATGTCAGGCCCTGTGCTGACAGCTCAGAGCCTGGAGCCTGGGTTGGATTCTGTGTCTCCCTCTCTCTCTGTCCCAACCCTGCTCACGCTGTCTCTCTCTCTCTCTCTCTCTCAAAAATAAAATAAAAACATTAAAATTTTTTTCTTTACTTTCTATAATTTATTCATTTTTTTATAATTTACATCCAAGTTAGTTAGCACATGGTGCAACAATAGTTTCAGGAGTAGACTCCTTAAGCCCCTCACCCATTTAGCCCATCCCCCCTCCCACAACTGCTCCAGCAACCCTCTGTTTGTTCTCCAGATTCAAGAGTCTCTTATGTTTTTGTCTGCCTCCCTGTTTTTATATTATTTTTGCTTCCCTTCCCTTATGTTCATCTATTTCGTATCTTAAAGTCCTCATATGAGTGAAGTCATATGATATTTGTCTTTTCTCTGACTAATTTCGCCTAGCATAACACCCTCGAGTTTCATCTATGTGGTTGCAAATGGCAAGATTTCATTCCTTTTGATTGCCGAATAATATTCCTGTGTGTGTGTGTGTGGGTGTGTGTGTATGTATACCCCCATATATATATACACACATCACATCTTCTTTATCCATTCATCCATCGATGGACATTTGGGCTCTTTCCATACTTTGGCTATTGTTGATAGTGCTGCTATAAACATTGGGGTGCATGTGTCCCCTGAAATGGCACACCTGAATCCCTTGGATGAATACCTAGTAGTGCAATTGCTGGGTCATAGGATAGTTCTATTTTTAATTTTTTGAGGAACCTCCATATTCTTTTCCAGAGCGGCTGCACCGGTTTGCATTCCCCCCCAAAATTTTTTAAATAGATTTATTTCCCTAAGTTTTTTCAGAAAACAAGAAATCCTCTGTTCTGATTTATTAGTTTTTGAAATATTCTTATTTTAAAATGTATAAAGTCAATTACAGTAATTGTTCCTCACTATTGATGTCAATATTATGATATTTTTTTTATATGTGATGTACAGGACTGTGTTTAATTGTAGTTTTTTTTGGTTGGAAATAACCTGTTATTTTTGTAATTAAAATACTGTATCTTCCCCAAAACCTCTTTTAACAATTGCAGTTTTTAATTGGATCAAGATAAAGTGGTCAGGAGTCAAATATAGCCTATGGTATATTGGAGGGGGACAAGGGCCAGGCAGAAGTAGAGGGAAGACATAAATTGCAATCTTAATATTTTCAGCTTTCTGTAAGAGCGAGAGACAGAGAGAGAGGGACAGGGTAATAGCATAGTGATATCACAGAGAATGAAAGCCAGAGTAGGAAGTTAGAGAGCTGGATTTTAATTTTGGCCCTTGGTTCTTCACTGAATTAATTTAGTAACTTTGGGTAAGTGAACTTGGCTTTCTCATTTTAACTGGTTTCTGCAAAATTAAGAGCTTGCATTCATTGAGTTCTAAAGCCATTTTCTCATATTATCGAAAGTGTTTTATCAACTCAAAAACTTGTTATTCAGACTTCTCTGGTAGTTCTCTAATGGCAGGTTTTAGGACGCTGTCTTGGTCCACATTTTTTGTCACAGATTTGAAAGAATACAGTTAAGGTCTATCTTTATTTGGCTGCAATTTGTTAGGTGGCTACTATCTGCCAGGCATATTATTGTAAGTGCTTTACAGAGGTTTTCTCATATGATTTTTTAATGTTTGTTTATTTTTGAGGGAGAGAGAGAGAGAGCAGGAGCAGGGCAGGGGCAGAGAGAGAGGGAGACCCAGAATCGGACGGAGGCTCCAGGCTCTGAGCTGTCAGCACAGAGCCCGATGTGGGGCTGAAACCCATGTACCATGAGATCATGACCTGAGCCGAAGCTAGTTGCTTAACCGACTGAGCCACCCAGGAGCCCTGATTTTCTCATACGATTTCGTTTACTGATGTATTTATCCTCAAGTGTTTAGAATAGTGTGGAGCATGAGCTACTTGCTTAGTAAGTATATGTTGAGTAAATGAATAACCCAATGACGTAGTCTTCTCTGGGCCGTCCCCTTTCTTATATGCTCTATTTATCCCCTGGGGTCTAGTCAAGGACTGGTCCTAACAATTATTCCTCTTCTGCATCATCTGTTTCTTACTCTCCCGTTCCCATTACCTATTATAAATACCCATTACCATTGGTATTAACGCCCGCTGTTTTCTTTCATCTTAAAACAACAACAAACTTGACTCACATTCCCCTCTAGATACTCACCTATTTTTCTGTTCCTTTTTGTGTCAGCATTTCTCTGAAGAGTTGTCCGTATTTGCTGTTTCCGATTCATTGCCTTTCATTTTTTTATGAATTTACTCCACCTGACTTTCATCCCCAGTTTCCAAATAGTTCTTAATTACCAGGGTTTGTCAATGTTTCTGTGTTGTAAAACGCAGTGATCGGTGATTATTTCTTAGACCCCTCAGTATCACTTGAGACAGCTGAATACTCCTTGAACACTTCCTTCCTTTGACATGCAGGGTGCCGCTCCTGGAAGGAGGGTGCTGGTTCCTCAGCGTCTTCCCAACTTCTAAACTGTTGAGGGCCCCAAGGCTCAGTCCTGGGGACTCTTTTTTATTCTGGATTTCCTCCCTAGAAGGATCTTTGTTTCGTTTCATGGTTATCATACAGTCTGTTTGTTGCCAGTTCCCAGATATGTTTCTCTAGTCCTCATCTTCCTGCTAACCTCTGTGTCCAGTGGCCTGTTGAAGGTCTTGACTTGGATGTCTACTAGAATCTTAACGTGTTCTAAATTGAATTCCTGATCTCGACACCGCTCCCAAACCTGTTCTTCCTGTAACTGCATCTTTTCTCAAGCAAGCTAGTAACAGTGATGATCATAGCAGTATTAGGTCTGCCTGGGTCACACAGTAAGTGGCAGAGGCTCCGGGGACACAAGCCCACGCTGCCAGAACACCATGTAGTCCTCCCAGACTTCTCCCTTTCACTCACATTCCACATGCATCCATCAGCAATTCCAGTGGCTTTATCTTCATTCTATATCCAGAAACTGATGGTCTCTTACAGACCTTCCCTCTGTCACCCTTGTCCGAGCCGTTTTCATCATTTCAGTTATTGCCTTAACTTCTGATTTGCTCCTTCTGCAGTGTATTCTCAACACAGTGGTCATTTAAAAAATTTTTAACAGTTTTTTTAAATTTATTTTTGAGAGAGAGAGAAAGAGAGAGCGTGAGCAGGGGAGAGTCAGAGAGAGAGGGAGACACAGAATCTGAAGCAGACTCCAGGCTCTGAGCTGCCAGCACAGAGCCTGACTCGGGACCCAAACCCACGAACCGCGAGATCATGACCTGAGCCGAAGTCGGACGCTCAACCGACTGAGCCACGCAGGCGCCCCCACAGTGGTCATTTAAAGCCCAAGTCAGGAAGTGTCTCCTGATGCTCTCTCCATCTCACTTAAGATACAAGCTGGCCTACAGAGGTCCACAGTGCTACCTCTCTGCCCATTTCTGACTACTCTCCCTGTCACTCTCGCCAGCCTGGCACCTTGCTGCTCCTCACACCATACCAAGTAAGCATCCTTTGCATCTACTTTTATTTTAGCCAGAATTCTCCTCCACATTCCCGCATCGTTTGCTTCCTCACTTCCCCAGGTCTCTGCTCAAAAGTACCTTTCAGGAGTCTTTCTTGGGCTACCATATTATAACATCGCAACCCCCTTCTACGCTCTTGCCTGCTATAGATCTTCATATTCCTATTACCCTGCTGTATATTTTTCTCCATAGCACCTAGCGTCACGTAGCGTAGTGTGTTTATTATTACCTCCCAATTCTACAGAATTTAGCAAGTTGAGGCACAGGTGGGTTACTGTACCCGTTTCTCTCAATATCAAACTGGAGTCAGTCACAGGGAGTGACCTGAGTGGTGAGAGGTTATGAAACTAGGGTCTGAGGAGTGGTTGAAAGAACTGAGATTTTTTTTTTTAATTATTTATTTTTAAGAGGGAGAGAGTGCGTAAGTGGGGCAGGGTGTGCAGAGAGACTGGGAGACAGAATCTCAAGCAAGCTGTGTGTTGATGGTGCAGGGGCTTGACACGGGGCTAGGTCTTAAGAACTATGAGATCATGACCTGAGCCCAAATCAAGAGTTGGGCACTTAAGCAACTGAGCCACCAGGCGCCCCAAAAGAATTAAGGATTCTGACCAGAAAATGGGATTTCACAGCTTAATCATAGCTGTGCTGTGTCTAATGCAAGAGTTTCTATGGTGTAGAACTAGGTCCAGTAGAGGAAAGTTACAGTGAGTTAAGTATATGGAAGGTCTTTTGTAGTTTGATGGACGGTTTTGAAGATGGAATCGGACAACGTTTGAGTTTTCTGTTCTGAAAGGGTTTAAATCAAAATCGAGGATGACCATTTTGGAGGACGATCTTTCCTGCAGCATGGGGGCGCTGTTCAGGGACTGTGCAGGAAGACAGGCACGTAACCCCTCTCACTGGATGTGCGCCTGTGCCCTGTCCCTCTTCGCTGTACTGTGTGTGTTCAGCATGTGTGATAAATAAAAATGTAATTGAGCCCAAGAGGTATAGTTCTATTACCAATCTTGAGTGCGGGGAGGTGCCGAAGAAGGTTTTAAAGTCACAAGATTTTATGATGCTGTTAAAATCGGAAATGAGACTAGTTTAGTGGGGGCAATTGTATTAAGCAGTAAGGATCAGATCATCAAAATGATTAGTTTTTAGGCCGAGGAAAAGCTCCTTTTAACATATTTCAGAGGCCATCATAAATTTTAATTTATTAACAGTATTTAAGAGCTCTTTATGTGGAGGTGTAACTCACCATCACGTTGACCATTTTGAAATGTACAACTTCATGGTGTTTAGGATATTCGCAAGGTTGTACAGCTATCACTGCACTCTGATTCTGGAACCTTTTCATCATTCCCAGAAGACACTCCATTTCCATTATCAGTCACTTCTCATTGCCCCCTCCTCCAGCCCCTGGCAGCCACTTACCGTTCTGTCTCTACTGATTAGCCTGTTCTGGGTGGGTGTCTGATATACATGGAATCATGTAAAAGGCGGCTGTTAGTGTCTGACCCTTTTTTTTTTTTTTTTACCTTGTATGTTTTTAAGGTTCCTGCCTGTTGTAACATGAACCAGTACCTCTTTCCTTTTTATGACTGAATAATATTCTGTTGTTTGGGTGCAGCGCATTTTGTTTATCCATTCATCAGTTGATGGACATTTGTATTGTTTCCACTTTTTGGCCGTTAGGAGTAATTCTGCCATCAGCATCCATATACGGATTTTTGTATGAATGTATGTTTCAATTTTCTGGGATACATTCCTAGGAGTAGGGTTGTTGGGTCATAAGGTAACTTTATGTTTAGCTTTTTGAGGAACTGCCAAACTGATTTATTTCCACAGTGGCTGCACCATTTTACATTCCCACCAGCAGCGCATGAAGGTACTCGTTTCTCCACATCATCATCAACACTTACTTTCCACTTCTGTGATTCTAGCCGTCTTAGTGGGGAACGCTCCCATTTTAAAAAGTAGTAAGCTTTGCTATGTTTATATTGCCTTCTAAATGACCAAATCCTGATACAGTCTAGGGGTTCAAGAGTTTAGATGGGATGATGAGAATATGCTGTAATTGAAGCCCACATCACTGTATGTAACAGGTGACAGCTACACGGGTGATGAGCACAGCAAAACATACAGTTTTCGAATCACTGTGTTGAATACCTGAAACTAATACAGTGTTGTGTGTCAACTATACTTCAGTGAAAAAAATAAGCCCAGCTTGTGGGCTTCACATGTGCTATGTTACCTTCTCTTATCATAGGAGGCCCATGTTTCTCACAAGTAAGTGCCATTGGTTACGAGCAAATTAGACTAACTCCCCCATCCCTGGAAGACCAAGTCAGCGTGCGTGCCCTGCCAGTAAGTCAGCCGGCAACATCATCCTGGCATAAAGACAACACACAACTACTGTTGTGTATCTCTCTCTACCTGTGCCTCCGTTCCTTTCTTCACTATCTTCTGTCTCATCTACCAAGGGTTTGAGGTGATTTTCGTAAAGATTATGTAGTGTGCAGTAATGACAAGATATCTCTAAGAATAGAATCAGAACCAAAGAAAATAGGAATGAGAGAAGGAAATCTTGTGTAGAGAACATGATCATAAGAGCTAATGTAATTATAGCATTGACTATCATATTTGACTATCAACTTGTAATTTGGCAAAGTTACTAAAAAGAGATGTGGTCAGTTATACATTTTACCTTCATACTTTTTCTCCAAAGAAGCAAAATTTTTATAGCTCTGAATTTTTTTTAATGCTTATTTATTTTTGAGAGAGAGAGAGACAGAGACAGACGGTGTGAGCAGGGGAGGGGCTGAGAGAAAAGGAGACACAGAATCCGAAGCAGGCTCCAGGCTCTGAGCTGTCAGCACACAGCCCAACGTGGGGCTCGAACTCACAAACTGTGAGATCATGACCTGAGCGTAAGTCCAATGCTTAACCCACTGAGCCATCCCGGTGCCCTTTGCTCTGAATTTTTAAAAAAGTCTCAGGTGGGGCTTTATATAGTGGAAATAAGTGTATAGCGCTGTCCTCACTAAAGCATTGGTAACAGGAGTATAATTTAACTGTGATACACTAGTGTGGGGTTATAATATTTGTCACACGTATGTGAATGTTTCTTGCTATTTATTTTATGGAAATTCTAACTCTAGATATTAATGATTATCTTTTTTCAATCATATTTTTCTTTTGTTTGTATACTGTGTTTTCCAGAACACGTACACTGAAGCTTGGGAGAAGATATTTACCTAATTTCTGGTAAGTTGAATGACTGGTTCAGAGATAAGTGACATAAAATAGTTGTATGCCTGTAGTTTAGTCATTGAAGACTTAAGAGGAATTTTAGTGACTATGAGATAAAAATGATACTGGTAAGTTTTTATTATTGCATAATGTCAAGAGAAGAGAGAAATTTTTTGTAAACCTGCTTGTGAAGGACAGTACACACAAATGTATGTCATCAGTATGTCATCATTTCCTAGAGAATTGGGTGACTTTTATTGAATCAAATATTGATGCTTTCTTTTGTGAAGAACAGTTATCTCAACATAGCCTAGTTTAAGACACAAACATTCAGTATGATCCACTTAAGATGTAAGTCAAATTGTTAAGATCAGTCCGAAATTTCATTCTTCATCAGGTTTATTTTCCTTCTCAATTACAGCTTGTGAGTTATTTCAAAAGCTAAACCTGACATATACTTCATGAGCATGCAAATGAAACCTTATAATTTTCACATAAATCTGCAACAAAGTTAACAATCTGCTCCTTTCTGGTGTTAAGAAATGATTCTATAGGGGCGCCTGGGGGGCTCAGTCAGTTAAGCGCTTGACTTCAGCTCAGGTCATCATCTCACGGTTCGTGGGTTCGAGCCCCACGTCGGGCTCTGTGCTGACAGCTCAGAGCCAGGAGCCTGCTTAGGATTCTGTGTCTTCGTCTTTCTCTGCCCCTCTTTCTCTCCCCCCACCCCCAGAAATAAACAAACATAAAAAAAAAAAGAAATGATTCTGTGTATTTATGTAAACTGAAACATTTAACTTCTCGGTTGGGAGGAGAATGACCCTGGATTATTTTTCCCTTCTAGTGGCAAAATTAAAGACCTACGATGACAATGAAGAAAGAGACTGAATTTGTCATTTTCACCTGAAGAAAAATGATAGACAAAAATCAAACCTGCGGCATAGGACAGGATTCTGTGCCCTATATGACTTGTCTGATTCACGTACTGGAAGGATGGTTTGGTGTGGAGCACTTGGAGGACTACTTGAATTTTGCAAACTATCTCTTGTGGGTTTTTACACCACTGATACTTTTAATACTTCCGTACTTTACTATCTTCCTTCTCTATCTCACTATTATTTTCTTACACATTTATAAGAGGAAGAATGTATTAAAAGAAGCCTACTCTCATAATTTATGGGACGGGGCAAGGAAGACGGTGGCGACCCTTTGGGACGGACACGCGGCAGTCTGGCACGGTGAGCAGGGTGACTTTGCTGTGCTGCTGTGTGACACTGCAGCCGTATCATCGTTTCCATTTCATTGATCTGCTGAGACGTAGAGGGGATATTTCCCTGTCTCCTTTTTCTGTATGCATGCATTGGGCGTATACATGTCCTTTTTAAAATGATTCTTTTTTCCCCAAACAGGTTAGTTTTTATTAAACAAAGAACCATACGGCAGTGTAGGCTGTTAGCTAATAACCTAGAATATAAAAGTGCGTACGTGAGATATCTGAGAGTAAGAAACTAATTAAAACTGTTTCGAAAATGCTCCAATTATTCAGTGTTTAATTCCATCTTGCTGAGAGTAAGTTTGACTTTCCTAGTATAGATTTTTTTGAAAATGAATATGAACTGATAATATTATATAATCTGTATACCAGAATTTACCCATTTTATGTTTGATTGATTTCAGAGGTTATTATGTCCCTTGAATGAATGAGCTAGCAATAAGTTTCTCTCCAGGATATTCATTCTTTTCTTTATCATTTGAGAGGTTGTGATGTTTTACATTTAATGATTGGTGGTTCTTTGTTTGGCCATCACGAAAATTGCCCTCCTGTGGCCTGTTATCAAGGACTTGGTGTTTTTCTCATCCAATTTTTATACTATTTGTTCATCATTTTTGCCTAAGGACTATATAAAAATTCAGTAGGTGTGTAACTAAGATGTGCTTTCTATTTCATGTTAAGCATCAAAATGGTTTCACAGAAAGACACAGAAAGAAGCACAGATTTTGAAATAGATACCGGAGGAAATATAGATCATGGAAGGATAAGGCTATTAGCAGAGAATACCAGTGACATGCTTATTAGGCCACAGTGTCATCATTTTAATCCTACATACATTCTCATAAATCTTTTTGAGCATTTGGTATGCCATGCACGGTTGACTGCTCAACATTAATTCTTTCAAAACTTAGAATAGTTAGAATCTACATATTATCTCCATTTTGCAGTTTTCCTGTGAGCAAATTGAGGAACAGAGAGGTTGTTAAATGCCCAAGACATGCTCTGAAGCCTGTCCTCTTGTGATCTGTGCTCTGTGGTGAGTTTGTCCCAGGTTGGGGATTCAAGGTCAAAAGTATGGTATTCAGCAGGCTTGCAAATAGGAGCCATGTACCGTCTTTGACGTATTGAATTCCGAGTATGTACTCGT
The DNA here is from genome assembly GCA_028646485.1 of Cryptoprocta ferox. Classification (NCBI taxonomy): domain Eukaryota; kingdom Metazoa; phylum Chordata; class Mammalia; order Carnivora; family Eupleridae; genus Cryptoprocta; species Cryptoprocta ferox. Next base: position 70,624,429 of record CM053569.1, read on the forward strand.
TAATACGAATGGCCCTGCCAGTCAGCACAGCTCTCATACCTGCTGACGGTTTACCTGAGACACGATAACACGCCCACACCCCACAGGTGCCCGCACAGACTGGACAGTGTCGCCTGCTGTGGTTTGCTGTCTTTAAAACAGGCACACAGAACCTCTTTGGCGTTGTTTACAGTGCTTACTGAGAACGGGTAGCCCCCTCTTACATATACGCCCCCTCTGTTTGAGGATAATATATATCGTAAGGAATTTGAATTTATTTATATTTCAGGAGACAGGATTTAATTTAGATAGCTTTAAGCACTAAGCTTAGTTTATAATAGAATATATAATTTTGAGGTGTTTTTATTTTTCTGAGGTACTTTAAAATATTCATTTATGGCTCAGAGGAAGTAAAATATATAGTTTTTAGCCTGTTTGAATGTTTTTTATGGTAACTTGGCATTGTATTTTATTCGGCTAAGTGATACTCTTTTAAAAGTGGTTTCTTTCCTTATTCAGCCATAAAAAATGAGGAAATCGTGCCATTTACAACAACATGGATGGACCTCGAAGGCATGATGCTAAGTGCAATAAGTCAGACAGAGAAATACAAATGCAGTATGATTTCACTTATATGTGGCATCTAAAAAAAAGAAAAAACCCAAAGTCAGAAAAAGAGGTCAGACTTGTGGTTACCGGAGGCAGAGAATGGGGGAAGGGGAATTGGAGGAAGGTGGAGAAAGGTACGAATTGCCAGTCATAAGATAAAGAAGGACTAGGTATGTAATGTACAACATGATGACTAAAGCTAACACTGCTGTGTGACACATAGTAAAGTTTATAAGAGTAAATGCTAAGGGTTCTTATCACAAGAAGAAAAAATTTTGCTGTTTTCTTTTTTTATCTGTATGAGGTGATGGACGTGAGGTGAACCTACCGCGGTAAGCATTTCACAGTATGTGTAAATCAAACCATCATGCTGTGTGCCTTAAACTTACACAGTGATACGTATCGATTGTTTTTCATTAACACTGGAAAAAATTTTTCTTTGCCCTGTTGTTTAGTGACGTCTATAAAAGGCATTTGTGGGCATATTTGGATTTTGTATTGGTGTCAAATTAGTTTTTCTTTTTTTTTTAATGTTTGAGAGAGAGAGAGAGAGAGAGAGAGCAGAGCACGAGTGGGGGAGGGGCAGAGAGAGACACACAGAATGTGAAGCAGGCTCCAGGCTCTCAGCTGTCAGCACCGAGCCCGACATAGGGCTCGAACTCACAAACCGTGAGATCATGACCTGAGCCAAAGTCGGATGCTTAACCGACTGAGCCACCTAGGGGGCCCCAAATTAGTTTTAACTCATGCTTTTTAAAGAATCTTCACAGGAAGTTTTTAATGAATAAATATGTTCATTGTAAAAAAATGTAAGGAAAGTAATGGTCACCTAAAATTTATTATGCAGTTGCGTTTCGTTAAGATTGTGGTATGTTTATAATTTTCTATATGTGTGGCCAGCTAGTATTTTTCTTGTCACTGTCACTAGGTTTAGTGACTTCTAATGACTACATGGAACTCTGTAAATCTTGTAGGTAATTTAGTAAGTTATTTGTTGAGCCGTCATTTATTTATAATTTGTTTACTGTAAGTATCTTTGTGTAAGAATCTATCCCGTGTTTTCTGTTTTGAAGTTATATTTTATAGTCCTACTATAATATAATTTAAGTGCTCTGTCATTTTTCAAAAAATTTTAGGTTCTTACGTGCCTATAGTAAATATTTTTTGACTCATCATGCCTCTAGTAAATCAAGAAACATTAATTTGATGTTTCTTAAATATCTACGTTTCTAGGTAATTTGCTTGCTGGTGAGTCAGTGAAATCCCTACCCTCAAGTTAGCTTTTAAACTATTAAAATTTTTGACTTATTTTTCAAAAGCATTTATTCCTAGAAAATATGAATTTTGTCTTATTTTTATTTGTTTGTTTATTTATTATTTTTTATTTTAGAGAGAGCACCAGCTGGATTGGGGCAGAGAGAGGGAAAGAGAGAGAGAAAGCGTGTGCACATGAGCATGGCAGAGAGAGAGAGAGAGAGGCAGGAAATGAGTGGGAGAGAGGATCTCAAATATGCTCCATGCAGTCAGTGCAGAGTCTGGCACAGGGCTTCTTGAAAATAAGAATATTTTGCAAAGCTGGACTTTTAATATTTAATATTTCCCCTGAAAATTAATAGGATGATGAAGAGTCCTCAGTGAGATATCTAGATGTTTTTGAGAACATTAAAAGATATATATTTCTTAGCACAGCTGTCAAGGTAATGAGGACTGTAACTTTCAACTTAGGGAAGTAGGAATATTTTATCTTTGGGGCTTTTAGTTTGTTTTATCTTGTTTTATTTTGTGTTCATTTTACAAGGGAAATTTACTCGTCTGAAAATATTTATGCTTACCTAATGCTGTCATCACTGGTTAAGTTCATTGACAAACTCAGCTTTCTTTTACTTGATATTTTATTATTGTTCTCAAAAGAAATGGATATTCTTTATTCTCTGTGGAAAATTAAGTTCAGGTCTTAAGAGACTCTACTTCAGTTGGGAAAGTGTTTCCTTTAACCCCTTCTGTCTTTCATGCAGTGAAACTCAGACTGCCTGGGCTCAGAACCAGGTTTTCCCCAATTACTGGCTGGGTAGCCTTGGCACGTTACCCAACTTCCATTTCCCCTTTTCCCCTCTCCTCTTCGTTCCCTTTGTCTTTCCCCCTTTGCTTTCTCCTTCCTTCCTTTTGCAACAGTTATGATTTTTTTAAACTTTGTTTTTTTAAAAAATGTAGAACCACAGAGAAGTTGCAGAAATACTGCGAAGAGTTCCTGCATATTTCTCACCCAGCTTCCCCTAATGTTAACATCTTACATTGCCGTTTCTACAGTTATCGGATTAATGGTACAATACCATTAACTAAACTGCAGGTCTTACTCAAAGCTTACCAGTTTTATCACCAGTGTCCTTGTCCCACAGTCCCATGCTGCATTTAGTTGCCATGTCTCCTCCAATCTGTGATGGTTATTTAAAGTTAGGTGTTTGTTTTTTATGTGTGTGTCTTTCATGACCTTCACCGTTTTGAAGAGGACTGCTCAGTTATTTTGTAGACTCTCAATTTAGATCTGATATTTTCCATAGTGAGATTGAAATTACGCATATTTAACAATACCACAAAAGTGATGTTGTGTCCTTCTTAGTGCATTATGTCAGTGGTTCATGATGTTGGTATGTCTTATTACTGATGATACTAACTTTATGTGGCCAAAGAGATAACTGCCATGTTTCTCCACCATAAAGTTGCTATATTTTACTTTGTAATTGATAAATATCTTGGAGGAACAACTTAAAACTAAATAATCTTTCTCCTCAAGCAAGATACTTCATGTTTTTGAACCTCATTTTCTTCTTCTGAAAAATGGGTTGTTGTAAGGATTCAGTGAAATTTCATATAAAGTAGTATTCAGCATAATTTCTATTACATACTAAATGTTTTGTAAATGTTAGCTATCCTAATTGCAGAGCATCTTTCTCCAATATTTGGAAGACACTAGAATACATTGTCTGTATCTTGATCATTATAAAGTTCAACTTAACACACCTTCTATGTTCAGAGTCCTAAGGATTTTCAAGATAATTTTAGGCCATCAAATTTTTTACCATTATTCCTATTAAGAAATGCTCCATATACACACACGTATATATACTATTTCATGAGAAGTATATGTACTTTCTGTATGTGATCTGTTCTATTTTCTATTCTACTTTCTTATTCAAAAGAGAAAAATACCCATAATTCACCAAACGATTTCATAACTCACTAATAGATTGCAGCCAGCATTTGCAAATCACAGATGTAGCTTAGCACGGGCATATCTGTAGTACAAGTTGTAGTATGGGGCAAGAGCAGAGACTTTGGAGTTAGACACATGTGGGTCCCCTGTGTGACCTGAGCCCAGGGCCCACACTACTCAAAATTTGCTCCCCATCCCTGGACAGTGGTTGGATGGACAGTGACAATCGCCATTGTGATTGCTTTCTCTGAGCTTGTCTCGCTCATCAGATCCCCTGAGGATTGGTGTACTAGAGGCAGGAGATGATGGGACTGCATTTTGAAACAAACGTTGGGCGGAGGGAGTGATTTAAGAGGTTTTGGCGGTTTTAAAATGCACAGGACTTGAGGTCCAGGTGAGTACGGGGTCTTGAGGAAGAGTTAAAGTGCCCTCAAGTTTCTCCTTCTCCTAGACAGGGAAATGTTGGACAGGAAGCATTCCACTCAGAGGCAGTTACATGAAGGGAAGCATAAAAGTGGTAAGGTATATGTAGGGAGCCACCATTTGTCCATATGACTCATGAAAAAATCTGACTAATATCACCGAATAGGCACCTGGGCACTAAAAGGCCTTGAAGATGTTGGGTTGGGGTGACAGTCCGCAGATGTTTTCTGAGCAGTGAGTGGTATGATCACACCTCTGCTTAAAGAGGGACACAGTTAAGTGATATTTGGACTTCATGTTTATTGCCGCTGTGGTAAACCATAGTTTTTGTCAGTAATTGAATTAACTGAATTTTTCTGCTTTCAACCAGATGATTTGGTATTATGCAAGTACAATTATTTAATTTTCTTTTTTTAATATTCTGGAAAGCAAGAAGGAACCTCAGGAATATTCTGTATAGAATACCTCAAAGAAGTATTTTTTTATTGTATTTGTTATTTCTCAAAAAATTTATCTGAGGGACAATTGATTCTTTTGGTAGCCTTAGACCACCTCAGTGATTGTTCTGTAGAGCTGAAAGTAAATCGAATTACTTGAGTTAGAGTTAGGTAATTGGAAAGAAATGTTAAAAGTTAGAGAGGGGGCGCCTGGGTGGCTTCGTTGGTTGAGCGTCCATCTCTTGATTTCAGCTCAGGGTGATGATCCCAGGGTCATGGGATCGAGTTCAGCGCTGGGCTCCGCACCTGCTTAAGATTCTCTTCCTCTTCTCTTTCTCCTTCTCCCTCCCTCTGCCCCTCTCTCCTGCTCATACATGCTCTCTCTCTAAAAACCAAACAAACAAAAGTGTAGAGACGTATACAATCTCAAAATATTAAATTCAGTTTTTAAAAACATTCTTTTAAGTCCATGTGAGATATTACCAGGTACTTCGTTCTTTCGCTGCTAGAACCACAGTTACCACACTTAATTTCATCTGTTTGGCAAAGACATTATAAACCGCTTTTAAAATGAACTTCCTGCTCCAGAATTTACACTGAAGCCTTTATTGTTTGAATGCTTGTTTCTTAGCAAATCAAACGGGGATAAACTTCAGGAAAGAAACAGATAGTTCCAGATTTTCATATTCCGGACTTCTGTTTTGTCTCTGACCCCTGAGCGGCAGGCCCTCTGGGACAGCTCTTGTGTGGGGGCGGCATGGCTTCCGGAGCCTCCTTTCCTGTCCTGCCCTGGCTACTTGAGAGGCCCTTCCTTCTGACCCTTCCTTTTACTGTGAGCCCATTTCTGTCCTTGGCCTTCAAACGCCGGCTTTTCCCCCCTTTTTTTTTTCTGTTTTTGAGAAAGATTCCTACAACATTTTTATTTAACTGAATGGAGTATAAACCAAAGTTGGTGTTTTCTTTTATGACATGAAAAAATAATAACAGCAAAAGCAATTTGTATATCACTTTATAGTTTTTTTCCTTTCTAAAAATTGAGATGTAACTAACATTAGTTTCAGGCATACAACAATAGCGATTTAATATTTGTATGTGTCTGGAACGATCACCACAGTAGGTCTGGTTAAAATACATCACCATACATGGTTATAGAAATTTTGTTTTCTTGTGATGAGAACTTTTAAGATTTACTCTCTTAGCAGCTTTCAAAGGTACAACACAGTATTACTGTAGTCATTGTGCTGTATACCATGCCACCATGACTTATTTATTTTATAACTAAAATTTCTGTTTTTTGACCACTTTTGCCCATTTTGCCCATCCCCTACCCCCTACCTCCTGCCTCTGGCAACCACCAATCTGTTCTCTGTATCTGTGAGCTTGGTTTTTTTGTTTATTGTTTTTTTAAAGTCCACATATAAGTGAGATCATATGATATTTTTCTCTCTCTGACTTATGTTACTTAGCATAATGCCCTCAAGGTCCATCCTTGTTGTCACAAATGGTGTTAAGTCATCATTCTTTTTAATAGGTGGGTAGTATTCCATTGTGTGTGTATATATATATATATATATATATATATTCGCTGTATCTTCTTTATCCATTCGTGCATTCATGGACACTTTGTTTTTATATCTTGGCTCTTATAAATAATGCTGCACTGAACAGGGGAGTGCAGATCTCTTTTTGAATTCATGTTTTTTTACATTTTTTTTAATGTTTATTTTTGAGAGAGAGAGACACACAGAGTGTGAGCAGGGGAAGGTCAGAGAGAGAGAGAGGGAGACACAGAATCCGAAGCAGGCTCCAGGCTCCGAGCTGTCAGCACAGAGCCTGACGCGGGCTCGAACCCACGAACTGTGAGATCATGACCTGAGACGAAGTCGGCCGCTTAACCGACTGAGCCACCCAGGCGTCCCTGGGTATTAGTGTTTTTGTTTTCTCTGGATAAATACCCAGAAGTGGAATTGCTGGATGGTATGGTAGTTCTATTTTTAACTTTCCGAGGATCCTCTGTACTGTTTTCCGTAGTGGTTGCACTAATTTACATTGGCACCAACAGTGCACAGGGGTTCCCTTTTCTCCAAACCCTTGCCAACACTTGTTATTTCTTGACGTTTTGATTATAACTATTGTAAGAGATGTGAAGTGCTATCTTGTTGTGGTTTTGATTTGCATTTCCCTGATGGTGAGTCATGGTGAACATTTTTAATGTACCTGTTGGCCACCTGTATATCTTTGGAAAAATGCCTGTTTAGATCTTCTGTCCATTGTTTATGTTTGTCCATTTTTCCTCTGTCTTTTTTTTTTTTTTTGCTATTTTTTGAGTTGTATGACCTTGTTTTGCATATTAATTGCTTATCAGATATATGGTTTGCAAATATCTTCTCCCATGCAGTAGGTCGCCTTTTCATTTTGTTGATGATTCCTCTTGCTGTGCAGGAGCTTTCAGTTTGATACAGTCCCACTTGTGTATTTTTGTTTTCGTTGCCTTTGATTTTGGAATCTGATTTAAAAAACCATTGCCACGTCTGATGTCAGGGAGCTTACTTTCCAGGCAGTCTTCTAGGAGTTCCGTGGTTTCAGGTCTTAACATTCAAATCTTTAATCCATTTTGAATTAATTTTTGTATGCAGAAGATACTAGTCTAGTTTTATTCTTTTGCATGTGACCATCCAGTTTTCCCAAACACTGTTTATTGAAGAGACCGTTCTTTCCCCATAGCATATTCTTGGCTCTTTTGTTCAAAAATTAATTGACCATATATGTGTAGGTTCGTTTCTGGGCTCTCTATTCTGTTCTACTGATCTGTGTGTCTCTTTTTATTTCAACACCATACTGTTTTGATTACTATGGCTTTGTACTATAGTTTGAAATCAGGGAACACGATGCCTCCAGCTTTGTTCTTTCTCATGATTGCATTGGCTCTTCAGGAGCTTTTGTGGTTTCATACACATGTTTGGGATTATTTGTTCTATTTCTGTGGAAAATGCCATTGAAATTTTGATAGTGATTGCATTGAATCTATAGACTGCTTTGGCTGGAATGGACATTTTAACAATATTAATTCTTCCAAGCCATGAGTATGGGATATCATTCCATTTATTTGTGTCTTCAGTTTCTTTCATTAAAATCTTATAGTTTTCAAGGTATAGGTCTTTTTACCTCCTTGGTTAAATTTATTGCTAGGTATTTTATTCTTTTTCATTCATTTATAAATAAGATTGTTTTCTTATTTTCTCTTTTTGACAGTTTGTTATTAGTGTCCAGAAACACAACAGATTTCTGTATATTGATTTTGATCCTGCAACTTTACTAAATTTATTAGTTCTAATAGTTTTTTGATGGAGTCTTTTTTTTAATTTAATTTAATTTTTTTTACTATTTATTATTATTATTATTATTTTCATCAAGTTAAATCCAAGTTAGTTAACATAGTGTAATAATGATTTCAGGAATAGAATTTAGTGATTCATCACTTACATATAACACCCAGTGCTCATCCCAACAAGTGTCCTCCTTAATGTCCCTTGCCCATATAGCCCATCCCCCCATTCAGCACCCCACCAGCAATCATCACTTTGTTCTCTGTATTTAAGAGTCTCTTATGGTTTGTCTCCCTCTTTTTTTAACTTATTTTTGCTTCCCTTCCCTTATGTTCATTTGTTTTGTATCTTGAAGTCCACATATGAGTGAAGTCATAGACTTTCTCTGACTAATTTCACCTAGCATAATACCCTCTAGTTCCATCCACGTTGTTGCAGATGGCAAGATTTCATCCTTTTTAATCGCTGAATAATATTCCATTGTGTATGTGTGTATATGTGTATGTATATATGTGTGTGTCACACACACATATCACAACTTCTTTATCCATTCATTAGTCGATGGACATTTGGGCTCTTTCCATACTTTGGCTATTGTCGATAGTGCTGCTATAAACATTGGGATGCATGTGCCCCTTCGAATTGGCACTCCTGTATCCTTTGGATAAATACTTACTAGTGCAGTTGCTGGGTTGTAGGGTAGTTCTATTTTTAATTTTTTGAGGAACCTCCATACTGTTTTCCAGAGTGACGGCACCAGTTTGCATTCCCACCAGCAGTGCAAAAGGGTTCCTCTTTCTCTGCTTTTTTGATGGAGTCTTTAGGGTTTTCTGTACATAATGTAATGTCATCTGTAAATAGTGACAGTTTTACTCCTTCCTTTCCAATTTGGATGCCTTTTATTTCTTTTTCTTGCCTACTTGCTCTGGCTAGGACTTCCAGTAGTATGTTGAAAAGAAATGGTGAAAGTGGGCATCCTTGTCATGTTTCTCAAGTTAGAGGAAAAGCTTTCAGCTTTTTATCAGAATGTGATGTTAGCTGTGAGCTTGTCATATATGGCCTTTATGATGCTGAGGTACATTGCCTCTGTACTCACTTTGTTGAGAGTTTTTGTCATAAATGGGTATTAAACTTTGTCAAATGCTTTTTCTGCATCTATTGAGATGATCATATGATATTTAGTCTTCGTTTTGTTAATGTTGTGTATCACATTGATTTGCAAATGTTGAACCATTTTTACATCTGTATAATAAATTCCACTTGATTGTGGTATATGATCCTTTAAGTGCATTACTGAATTTGGTTTGCTAATGTTTTGTTGAGGATTTTTACATCTGTGTTCATCAAGGATATTAATTAACCTGTAATTGTGTTTTCTTTTTTTAAAGATGTTTATTTATTTTGAGAGAGAGAGTCTGCGAGCAGGAGAGGGACAGAGAGAGAGGGAGAGAGAGAATTCCAAGCAGCCTCTGCACTGTCAGTGCAGAGTCCGACACAGGGCTTGAACCATTGGACCGTAAGATCATGACCTGGGCCGAATTAAGAGTCAGATGCCTAACTGACAGAGCCATCCAGGTGCCCCTATCATTTTCTTTTCTTGTGATGCCCTTGTCTGGTTTTGGTATTAGGGTAAAGCTGGCCTCATAAAATGAGTTTGGAAGAGTTCTCTCTTCTGTTTCTTGAAAGAATTTGATGATTCATATCAATTCCTCTTTGAATGTTTGGTAGGATTTATGAGTGAAGCTGTCTTCTGGACTTTTGTTCATTGGGAGGTTTTTGATTACTGATTCAGTCTCCTTACTTGTAATTGGTCTGTTCCAATTTTCTCTTTCTTCATGATTCAGTCTTGGAAGGTTGTATGTTTCTCAGAATTTACCATCTCTGGTAGGATGTTCAGTTTCTTGGCGTGTATTCTTAGGAATCTCTTACCCTTTGTATTTCTGTGGTATCAGTTGTAAGGTCTTCTCTTTGATTGCTGATTTAATTTTTTGAATGCTGCCTTTTTCTTGGTGAGTCTAGCTAAAGGCTTGTCAATTGTGTTTATCTTTTCAAAGAGACTGCTCTTGGTTTCCTTGATCTTTTGTATTGTCTTTTTAGTTTTTATTTCCTCTCTAATCTTTGATATTCCCTTCCTTCTACTAACTTTGTTCTATTATAGTTTCTTGAGGTGTAGTTAGGTTGTTTATCTGAGATTTTTCCTGTTTTCTTGAGATAGCCATTTATCACTATGAACTTCCCTGTTAGAACTGCTTTTTCTTTATCCCACAAGTTTTGTTGTGGTTTATTTCCATTTTCATCTATCTCAACGTATTTTTAAATCTCGTTTGATTTCTTCATTGACTCATTGTTTGGTAGTAGGCTTTTTCTCTTGGCTGGGGCCAGTTGAGGCTGAGGTCTATAATGGCACCTGACAGCAATGAGATGGGAAGGAAAAACATATCTTATGACTAGAGCCATGATCACATTTCATCTGCTACTCAGAGTATTAAGTTCCAAGTCTTGTGATAAAATATGCAGGGTATTTTCCTCTGAAGCATAGGTGGAGCTTACTTAAATCTTTTATATTCCCCACACCCACCAACAGCACAGGATTCCCGTGAAAAATGTGTTGCTGGTTGGTAGCAGTGTAAAGGGCAGTAGACAGGTTAATCTCTTTAGTTGTCAGAGGAGAAAATGTATGGACAGGAAGCCAACCTTGAACCAAAGCATGTTAGAAGGAAGCCTCCAGAGCCCACCCGCCTCCCCATTTCCACCAGCCTTTCATCCTGCCATTTCTTCCCTTGCTGAAACTCTTGCGCCTCCTTACAGTGACTTGGAGTAGGGTTTATAGTGTGGCAGGAAGGAAAGACAAGGGGTGGCATACGTCTTTAATTTCACCTGTACTGCAGGAGAGATGTTTTCTTGACATCGAGTTCAAATGTCTCATCACAGTTTTTTCCCTGCATGTAGTTAGATTCTATAAAATCACTTTTGTTTTCAATGATAAAATAGGGGGAATTTCTAAAGAATAATATATGTTTGTGAATGAAATAAAAGCTTGCAACAGTATTAAGTTATCCATTTGTATGTAACAGTTTAAATGGATGTTTTATTTTGCATTGAGTCAAGAGTTTCTTAAGAGTTTTCTTGTTTTTATCAATGAATTATTTTCGTGTATGTGCTGCTGAAGCGCGCACTCAATGAATTGTTTTATGACTCACTGTTACATTTTACTCTAGATTGTGTTATCTCAGGGAAGCTGTAACTTAATTGATGTCTCCTACCCTGGCCCTCCTCTCTACTCCCCTTCATCTGCTCATTACCCCTTTTCAGCCGGCTTGTAACAAGACTAATATCCTCCTGTGGAACTGCTCTGTCTCAGGCTTACACAGAACGCTCTGGATTGTTTTAAAAGCTAGCGCATTCAGTCGAGTGTGCTTGATGTTTTAGAGATGTGTGACTCCTCGGATAGCCTTGAGTAACAACCAGAGATAGTCTTAAGTTTTAATATGTCTGTTAGATTGGAACCTAAAGGTTCTTTTCTATCTTACAGATTTTGTGATTCTAAGATCTTACATGGTGTTTCCATAGAGGGCAATAATGATTGTTGCTTTTATTCATATACTTTTTAAAAATTAATATTTCAAGTATTATACAAAGGACTTATTTTCTTACATCATTTGACTGTAAGTGCCAACGTCTCCCTCTCTTTAACACTTCTGTGTATATCTCCTACAAACAAGGAAGTTCTTCTATTTATCATCAGTAAAACCATTAAAGTCAGGAAATTAACATTGATATTAATCTTTAGGTCTCATTCAAGTATTTGGCTTTCCATTCGACTCATTGTTTTTTATAATTTCATTCTACCTGCTGAAATTACTAATCTGATTACATATGTGTTTATTTTTCCACTAAATCTTTTAACATATTAACCATGGTTATTTTAAAGTTACTCTGATGATTTCAACTATCTGATGATTTAAACTTTTGGGTCTGGTTCTCTTGATTAAACAATCTCTTGACAGTGCATTTATTTTTCTTGCTGTTGTGTATGTTTCATAATTTCCTTTTACTCAATTCTGGGCATTGCTTGTAAAAGAAAGTAGAGAATGAGGTAAAGAGTGTTTATAACTGAAAACTGACCTTTTACTGCCAGGCCATTAGTGAGTGGGGAGGCGTTTAATTCCGCCTACCCTGAAGTTGGACCGGAGTTGTGGTTCGTTGTGACTCTAGGTACCTTTCGTTCAGTGCAGAATTCAAAATCCTGCTGCCGCCTCGTGCATAGTACGGGCCTGGAGTGCCAGAGGCTGTTTGTCGATGTCCCTCCCGCGTCCTCAGTGCAGCTTGCCTGTGCCACAGCAGGGCACATCGTTGCTGCTGTAACTGCACGTGCGGCTGGTGGTGGGGTGGGGGTGGCAGGGGCACGCCTCACTTTCCCTGGCCTAGCTGGGATCGCCCGCAGGCCCTGTCCCTGAACGCCGAGGCTCGGCTGGGAGGCTTTCCCAGCGTCCTTCTTCCTCTTCCCAGTGGCAGGCAAGCTCTGCCCTACACGGGTGAGCGTTTGGCGGTGGCAGCAAGCTTCTTGCCCTTCCTTCCCGGGGTAGTAGATCTCTCCTTGATGTCACTTCAGAACCCGGGCCTACTGTCTGCCTCCCAGGGGCAGATCCTCTGGCTTCTACCCCCCCCCCCCCCCGGGAGTGCGATGCTGGGGGGAGGCAAAGGTGAGAGGAGGGGGAGTGAGCTCTGTCCTTTCCAGCATCAGATGCTTTTGTGTGTGCCCTTACCTAGAAGGGATGGAAGAGTTTCTTCCACTTCTCCTGGGGTCAGGTTTTGATTTTCCAAGAGAAGCTTCCAAGAAGCAAGTGGGGTTTTGTTCTCAATGCCATTTTGCAGGGGCTCTTTTCAGTCTCTTGCCTACCGTGCCCCCACTTTTTCTTGTCAGCACCCACCGAGGCCTCTGGAGGCCTGTTGCTGAGTGCGTGCGGACTCATTTGTGTGTGGGCTTCCCAGGGATTCTGCACTCAGTGGCCACCTGCACTTGGCCTTTAAATTTGTTAACATCTCCGTTATTTTCTTCTTCCTTACTTTTAGGGCACCTGTGGCTTCTGCATACTCAGTTTATCTCTCATTAGAGGGGCTTGGAGCTCTCAGTTCACCTGATGGAGAGAGCGACCTCAGCTTTCTGACACACTGCTTGTTCTTGCTTTTTAGGGCGGGAATGAGGTTCTCTTACAGCTAGAATTCATTCTAGTTTTCTCCTTTTCTTTTTTGGTAGCCACCTTCTCCAACAGGGAGAAACCTGGCTCACGTTACCCTTAATATGCAGACTCATTTGACCAATCCTCCTATATTTAATCAAGCTCTCATCACTGCCAGCATCCCGTGCCACTCGGGGTTACCATCTTACCCCACTCGGGCTGACCCCCCACACTAGGCCACTGGAGTATCTGAATGCTGTCCTCTAAGCCCGTGCTTGTCCCCACTCCTGGCTTCCCTCCCTTCCCACCCAGGCCCCAGCACCCTGTTCTAGGTTGTTCCCCGGTGGGGGTGTACTCTCAACTCTGCTTGGACTCTGACTCCCCACCCTGGGCCACCTCATGGGGGTGCCCTCCTCACCCTGCCTGGGCTCCAGCATGCCCTCCCGGCCCCCTCTCTACCTCAGACTTTGCTCTGGCCCACCTAATGGCCGTGGGACTGATTTTGTGGGAAGAGGGAAAGAGAAAGTGGAAGGCTCATGCACTTCAATGAGAAAAGACTGAGTTTCTGAGTTAGTAACCATCCTTTAGTGTAAATAAACTCATAAATATATTTTAAGGATCTGCATCTGTATTTTGTCTTTCTAACAGGTTATGAAGTCCATGGGATGGAAAAAATACCAGAAGAAGGACCAGCACTTATAATTTTTTATCATGGAGCTATTCCTATAGATTTTTACTACTTCATGGCTAAAATTTTTATCCATAAAGGCAGGACTTGCCGAGTAGTAGCTGATCACTTTGTCTTTAAAATCCCAGGTAAACTTTGACTGTGGATAGTGATATTATCATGATCAAATTATGTTAATAAGTCTGTATCCTTGAGATCTCTAGTATCATTTGGAAAAGCTTTTTGCCTTTTTAAGGTAACACACTTAGAACTCTAATTTGGGAGTATCTAATTATCTGATTTATGTAATGTATCTAAATATAAAAACATGGTCGAAAATATCACCTAATTTTTTTCTTTATTAACAGGTATTTTGTTATTATATGTCTAAGTTAAATCCTGAACTTCCACTTAAAACAAAATAAATTGTACCTTTTACCTAGCAATTAATTTATATTTTGGCATAGAAAGTAGTTGATTTTTCATATGATGAATTTTTCCATGAGATACTGATTTTTGGAGTCTGACTTCACGGTAATTAGAATTTGATTACTGTGAGTATTATAGCAAATCAAACTTACTTAAAAAATCAGCCAGGCTATATTTTGTCTTCATATAATAATATTGCTTCAGAAATCCTATCCTATGAGTCTATATGCCTTTATCATACTTGACTTGCCCACTAGACTTATAACTCTTAAAGACTATATTCTTCTTAACTGTTCATAAAGGCTTTATATCTTTTTAAAAAGATTAATGAACCAAATGATTTCAAACAGTTTTTAAAAAGCCATTCTAAAAGAAACTCGTAATAAATCTTATTTTCTTTTGTCACTGAATCACCAGAAATAAGCCAACAAAGTTTATCGTATGTTCTCTGGAATAATAAAAGCAAAAGCCAAACACCAAGCAGTGAATTAAGTAACAGTGCCTTTCATAAGCATGGTTAATGTTTTGATGTTCTGTGTCACTAAAAAGCCATTTGTACTCTGTATAAACTAAATTGGCTAGGAAAGGTTTTTCTTTAGAAAGTAATTGTGATCACTTTATAATAAATTGGAAAACTAGAGAAAAGGAGAGCATCATTATAATGTTACCACCCTAACGTAACCAGTTATCATTTTGGTGTATTGTACTTCATTTTTAATTTGCATAATTTTACATGTTATGCAGTCTCTTTTGTGTTCTTCTTTATAAAATTGTGATGTTAGCATTAACATAGTACCATGCTTTATAAAAAATAGTTTTAATGTATGATTAAAATATTTACTTAACTAGTTTTCTCTTATAGAACATTAGGTTGCTTGCCTTGTTTTTCTTTTTTATACATAATATAATGTGAATATTTTTATTTAGCATTTGGTTTGACATTTCCCCTTTATGATCTTGTAATTTATGAAACCCATTATGAAAATGTATCTAATTAAATCAGTGAGCTTTTAATATAATGGGGGTGAATATCCTTTCAATCTTAATAATATTTATAACCTTGCTTTAGATCTTTAAACCTGTGAGAAGTTGGTTAGTCTGCACAGTTTTCACTACCCAATTTTCCATTCTTAAGAAGAATGGACACACTAACATCGGTCCTCCAGAGTTCCAGCGTAGGATTTGGTTCAGATATTTAGTTGCTAACAGGATTATTTCTTTTATCCATAAATAGTTGTGCTTTGAAAAACTGTATAATATTAAGACCAGGAATTGACCGTTACTGAATTACTCACTTTATTAAAAACTAAAAAAAAAACAAACAAAAAAAACCTCTTAATGCTTTTGCTATTATTATTGATTTTAAAAATTTAATTGTGAGATTAACATCATCTAACTTTTGATTTCAATAGATTTGGTTTTGGCTTGCCAATTTGGTAGGGCTAAGCGTAGTCAGAGTTACATTCTCTTGAGTGATTCTCTTTCTTATAGGGTTAAAGGAAGATTAGATTTGTGATTGCTGATGGGAAATCATTTCTGATTGCTCTAATAAATACTGTAGACAGTGTTTGGCCATGAAATGCAGTGGAAGGAGCTTTGGACTAGACATACCTGGACCGGAATCTCTGCCCTGCCATTTGCTAGGTGTGTGACTTTGAGCAAGACACTTACTCTCCGAGCCTGTAAAATGGGGACCGGAATCCCTGTTTTCCGTGGTTTTTGTGAGTTTTCAGTATGTACAGTAGCCCGAGTAGTAGGTGATCACTGAGGAGGTGATCAGTAAGTAAGTAAGTCATAGAAGCTATTACTTTACCAGCAATACCAATCTTATGTAAACCTTAAGAGCTCTTGTTGATCTAAAAAGAAGTAAAAAAAGGAATTTACTGATTTATGTGCAGATACTAAGTTATGTGGGTTGTAAATATTTTTGTTTTGAAGAATTGGACAAGAAGTACTTAAGATATATCTTCATGCTAATGTTTCTTACAGGGTTTAGTTTATTACTTGATGTATTTTGTGCTCTACATGGACCAAGAGAAAAATGTGTTGAAATTCTGAGGAGTGGTCACTTGTTAGCTATTTCACCAGGTGGAGTTCGAGAAGCCCTAATTAGTGATGAAACCTACAACATCATTTGGGGTAATCGTAAAGGCTTCGCTCAGGTTGCAATTGATGCAAAAGTGGTGAGTTGTATAAAACTAATTCTTAAAGTAAAGCTAGGTCGAATTTAAAATAAATGCTTACATAGTGAGCCAGAGTATGTAAGAATTTAGATGCTTTCTTTGCACTACTTAAAAATTAGGGTACATAACTCTTTGTAAGGTAGCAATAGAGAAATTGTGCATGGGATGTCACCTTCAGATCAGTCTGGAAATTTGGCAAATATCCACCAAAGTTTTATTTTGCATTTCGAAATCCAACTTTTAATCAGATTTGTGAAACTTTTTGTATTCCTTCAGTCATGGCTTTTTCAAAAGTATGATCAGTTCAGTTCTACATATTTTAATCCTTTGGTATGATTAAATTGGCATATTTTTAGTGATGGTCATTGGTTGGTTTCATTGCAGTTCTTTTATCTGTGACCAACTTATATAATCATAGGAATCAAATTATGCATAGCTTCTATTATTTTTTATCACCAAATGTGATCAGCTCTCTCTCTGGTTGTATTAAAGATGAGAAATAGATATTAGTGTAACTTAGGTCTTTTAAAAAGATTTTTAGGAAAGAATTAGTCAATGAAATTAGGTGTTCCTCTGGGATCCCCTGTAATTATTCTGTTTAGTAGACTGGAGAATCTGAATGCCATTTTGTCCTTTTCTTTTGCTTTGGAAAGTATTTCTCAACTATTTGGTTTCCATATTGTCTATCAAACACTTATATATTACTCATGGAAAGTTTCTTTTTTGTTTTCTGTTTTCATTTTGGATTGTCTGTCAGAAAAAGACACAGTAGTACCTTTGACGGGGTGGTGTTCTTTTTCCAGGCCAGGTAGCTAGAGCCCGCCTGCCAGTGCTCGCGGGCTTCGCTGCATCGTGTACCACCACTGCTGCACAGACCGATGTGCACCCTTAGCTTGCCTTTTCATTTCGCAAATACAGGCTCTTAATGAAAAAGGGAGAGATTACGGATGACTCATTCTAACCCAAGATGAATATTTGAAGAAGAATGGGATTTTCCTTTTTTTTAATTGCAGAATTAGAATACAATGCATTGAGCTTTAGTTTGTCCTGTGCACATGTACATGTAACTACTGGGAGTTATTGCGGTGGTGCCCTCGTAATGTGATCCCAGAATAAGAGTTAATGCACTTGCCCACATGTTTAATTATAGATGACATAAACATTGCAACACTGTTGTCCCACGGTAGATTATAAGCTCCCTGAGGACAAGATCACTTACAGTGACTGGCATTTGGCAGGCTCTTTGAATTGAATTGAATTGATTTTTTTAACACAATATTAGGCACTACCAGAAAGGGACATTTGGAGTTTATGTTAATAGTATTAGTGATACAGAAGATTAATTTATAGCACATTTTATTTCCCGAAGGTTCTTTTTTTTAAGGTATATAGATTTTTTTTCTTGAGTTTATTTTTGGAGAGAGAGAGAGCACGAGAGAGGGAGGGAGAATCCTAAGCAGGCTCCGCACTGTCAGTGCAGAGCCCGACGAGGGGCTTGAACTCACGTACTGTGAGATCATGACCTGAGCAGCACCCAAGAGACAGATGCTTAACTGATTGAGCCACCCAGGCGCCCCTATTTCCCAAAAAGTCTTAAGCACTGATATATGAAACAAAATTTTAGAACATGAATAATATAAAGCACAAAAGGATATATGCACCATTGTAGAAAAATTAACGGTAGTGAATGTAATATCGATTAAAGCAATGATAAAAGCTAAAAACCTAATCAAAGACAGTTTAATTTTCAAGTTTATATTTTGAAAGAATTATGTCTCGTATAGTTTTAAGATACAAATGACAAAACTCAATTTGGAATTAAATCGGTCATGAGACTCTAATTTCTCATCCTTAACTTCACAGATTTAAGGAGCATTGCCTGGAAGAAGGCCTGGGAGAAAGAAAGTATAGAGAGAAAGGAGCTGTTGTTTTCAGTTTTTGGTACAGTTTCTAGATAATTAATTAAGATAATCCAGATACTTTAATTAAGGGTTTTGTATAAAACTTGGGGGACGTTTTATAAACAGCCTTTTCTTTAAGTGTAAAAACAAAACTCTTTAACACTGTTGATTTACAAAATATCATTAAACGTTTGATAAATGCTGTATCAGCCCAACCTTTCGCCGTGCTTCTGAAGGCTTTATGCTGGCGCTCTGGCACAGGAATGAGGTGACATATATAATTACCCCCACGTTGCAGATGAGGCAGCTCAGGCACAGAGAGATGCGGGGACAGAGGGATCGGGTCACACAGCCAGGCAGACGCAAAGCAGAGCCCGACTGCACACACACAGCTGGTGCTCTTGCCGTCCCTGACTGCATTCCACAGTGAGTCCGCCGACCTGGAGGCCAGGCGCGCCTTCCACACCCATGACGGAGCTCCTTCAGGCATATAAGCCCAGAGCTGGAAATGTGACGCGTTTCCCATCTGGAAAACACCCTCATAGTCCTCACAGAATCATCATAAACTTCGAGTAAAAATTTAAGACTGTTGTAGGAAGAACTATATTAAAATTGTGACGTAGTAACAAATTAAGGTGAAAAAAATCTAGATTGTTAATGCAAGTTTACAAAATATTGGTAAAACATATTTAAGGTTTATCTGAAAGTTACCGGCTTTTTAATATGATCTAAATCACTCAATTTTGCGAAATTCCTGAGAATTAGCACTTTGGTAAGAATTTTAGGGAACTTCATATCTAAATAGCTTGGGAAAATATTAGCCCATTTATTCAAGTTAGAAAACAAATAAGTGATGTAAAAGAAAATAGCATTTGTTTTAATGAAATTGTTAATATGTATTATCTTAATCCATAAAATAACCTTTGAGGTAGGATAATTATTATTATTCCCTACTTGAAGAGCCTGAGGCTTAGACATGGTAAGTAATTTGTCCAGTGGTGCTCACTTCCTTTGAGTAGCAAAGTTTAGACTCTCAGGCCATATACAACTGATTCCCCAAGACTAGTTCTAACAAAATATACATTCTCTTTCTCTTGCACACACATGTGCACACATGTACACACAGAGATACACGTATACATGCAAACAATTTAATTCTAGGTTACTTATGCAAGTACCTTGTATACAAAGGGTGCCCAAGGAAAGGAATGAATAATTGTACTACAGTATCCAGTTGTAATAAAGTAATGCTTATGGTTTTAAGGCTGTAAGCTTGAATGCACATTTAGAAACCATATGCCCAGACTACAGCCCGGAATACTGAGCCTGCTAGGGTAAGCATTTTCCCATTTAGTAGGTTCTAGATCTGTCGAGCTTCTGGGGGAGTAAGCTATTTACGGGAAGGTATGTAACCTGGAGAGTCTTCATAAAGTGCATATGCTCCAGCACAGACCTGGGCATCCTGCCATTCAGTGGGACATAAATCCGGCAACACTGGCCACAGAAGACAAAGGGCGTGTATGTAAGCTGAAAGGTTTCTGTTCCTTTTGGGGCATTTTAGGTTCTCAATTGTAAAGACATAACTCTTTAAAGCATTAGACTGTCAGCCAGTCACTTTATTTCACAAAACTAGTTTCCTCGATCGCAATCTGAATTTTTTACCCAAGAGTCAGTGTACTTGTTTTATGTTTTAGCTTTGTGAATTAACACCATGAAACTTTACATTCTTCCACGGGAGTGCTTTTCTTTCCCTGACTTGTTTTTCTCCTAACTAGTTTTAAGATTGCTGCTGCCTTTTCCTGACAGTTTGTATTCAGAGAATACAAACTAATCCATTGCAGGCATTGTGTCTCTGTTCTGTGTATTCATTCCTTCTGTAACTCATCCATCGCACCTTGTTTTAGCACCTAGTGTAGTCCAGGCACTATGCCAGGTGCTGGGGAGGCAGCTGTGAACGGAACAATGTCTCTGCTGTTAGGGGTCTTCCTCCTGTTGAGGGGGCGATACAATAAATAAGTGAGCAGTGGTTGTATGTGACACAAGAAGTTTTATGAAGAAGCAGTGGTTGTATGTGACACAAGAAGTTTTATGAAGAAGCCTTTAGTCCCTTTCCTTCGGTCCACCGTATTTTACTGTTCCCCACAGATAGTAAGAATGGCTTTTTAAATGTCAGCGTATTTAAATATCTCAAACCCTGCTCGCCAAGGCAGGTAACTCTGTATTAGGCAAATACTGATGGTAGACTGGAAATAAAGTGATACTCAGTTTTTTTTCCCCTAAAGCATCGTTTAGTTCATTGTATTTTGTGTGCATATTGAAGTGTTTTTATTCAGTTTCTTATCTACTTCAGTTTCACCGTAGCAGAACCTCCTTACGTGATCCTTTGCTATTTCATCATTGTTTCAGGACATTTAGTTAAGGTCTTCGTTTAAAAACTCATACTTAATCAGCGATATTCGTAGAATAATAAAAACCATGACCTTGTGAGCAGAAATCCTCTAAAATTAATGATAAAAGGAATTTTTATATATATATGCTCTTCCTTTTTTTGCAGCAAGTCTTATACTTTTCATTGATGTTGAACATTTTTAGATTTAATAAGCTCACAAAAAAAGGTGTTTCAGTAATTCTATGACAGCAGCTTGCCAAAACCGGTCATTTAAATTTATATAAATTTCTCCATACAGGGAGCCTCTGCTTTGTAACTTTCTCCAGTGAGCGTACTATTCAGTGGACCACTAAAATTATTTTACCATATTCATTTTGCTTAATGAAATTAATGTTTTTGGTGATCCTTATTTTGAGTTTCAAGGGTTTATGTGGAATGATAGGGAAGTTGGTAAATGAAATATTATGTATTGCCACTAGAGGGTAGTAGTTCCAATTTTTATTTTTACAAATGATCAAGTTAAATTTAGTCTGATAAATCACACTAGTGATAAAAGTAAACCTTTATTTTAAAAATACCTCATTTTCATAATCTTAAAACAGGCCCCCAAAAGTTTGCATTACTGACTCAATGGTGATATTGAATGGATCAATATATTTACTTTTTAATTCAAATTCTCTCTAGCCCATTATTCCTATGTTTACACAAAATATTCGAGAAGGATTTAGATCACTTGGAGGAACAAGTAAGTTCTGATTCATGTGGTTTTTCTAATTATAATGTAATATTTAGAATATATTAGTTTAAATATTTAGGCTTTTGAACCCTAGAAGAAATCCTTTTGAATTAATACTTTAGATAATGGATATATTATTTGGATGCTTTTCTATTTAAAGTCTAAGTGATACCTTATTCTAAGTAATGCAGTTCTTAGATGTTGGTTTTTTGTTGAGAATCTCATCTACATACTGAAGCTGATTTGTCGTGGGCTTAAAATTATAGTGAGTTATCTAATTTCCTGGCTTGAACCACGTTATTGAGGTTTAGAACAAATGTACCCATTACCCAGACTATCTTCCTAACTGATTGCTGAATAAGTTTCAGCTTTAAAAATGAATGATAATATGATGTTGAATTGATTAACAACCTAAGGATGTATCATCTGCTTTGGTTCATTTGTTACTTCTTGTTTTTTGCTTTTTAAGATATTTTGAACTATGATACATGTATATTGTAAAGTTCTTTTTGCCTAACTTTAATTTATGGGTAACAAAATAAGCTTTGAGTGTAGTGAGAGGAGTGACAGCAGTTAGATGTGCATTTTCTTTGCAATTTCTCTGTTTCCTTTTTATTTTGAGATTTTCATAGTTTATCTTTATACCCTGTGGTTTATATATTATATTCGATTGATTATATTATATATCCCTAGCACTATATTCTTCCTATCCACATACAAATCTCTTGAAAAACTGTAAATTTCTACTGTTTTTTTTTTTTTTTTAATGTCTAATGTTGGTATATTGTTGATGTCCTATTATGTTTTTTAGGTATTCCCTCCTCCCTCTTCTTTTTTTCAAGTGGAAAGTGATGTGATATTTAACTGTTGTCGATTATTTCTTAAAGTAGAATTATTTCTTTTAATTTTCTCTCAGGTCATTTCTTCAGAATTTAAGTTGCATACCAAAAATTATTCCTAATTTTGTTTCTTTAATTATAAAGTGGTTTAAAAATTACTGTTGGCTGCTTTTTGGCTTTCTTTTTGACTTAGTTCATTAGTTTATTTTACATTATTACCAGTGTCAATCCTGCTAAATTTCATACTTGGTCACTAGCATTAGTAATTTCTCTGCTACTCCTTGCAGTTTGCTTAATTATTTTTTCTCTACCTAGTTTATTGGTGCATTTTGGTTTCATGTTTATGTGAATTTATCATATCCTTTTCTTTTTTTTCTTTTATTCATATAAGCCTGTTTTTGCGAGTCTCTAGACTTGATAGCTTCTAGCTCTGGGTTACAGTCATTACCCTTTGTTTTTTAATAATAATAATTGGTTCGCCCTTTTTAAATTCTCTTGTTTTTGAAAGCTCATTATAAAAAAATTAATAAACCTTATTTTGGGGGGCATTTTTAGGTTCACAGAAAAATTGAGCAGAAAATGCAGAGCCCTCCTAAAACTTCTCGCCACCCCCTAGTTTGTCCTGTTGTTAACATCTTACATTAGTGTGCTGCATTTGTTACAAGTGATGAAGAGCTCAGCTTAAAAAAACATATATTAATTGCCTGGAGGTGATACTGTTTGCCACCTTCCTCTAAGTCTTACATAATTAATTTGAAAGGTACAGTTATTTGTTCAGAATATTTAACCCATTAAAATCATTTGTTTACTTTAAAACAGGGTTATTTAGGTGGCTTTATGAAAAATTCCGCTATCCATTTGCTCCGATGTATGGAGGTTTTCCTGTGAAGTTACGCACCTATTTAGGTGATCCTATTCCCTATGATCCAAAGATAACAGCAGAAGAATTAGCTGAAAAGGTAAATTGTTGTTTCTTTCTTAGTCTTTGAACAGATTTTTACTTTTAAGTATTGTATTAAAAATTACTTCATTAATGTATTGTACCAACATGTTCTAGAACAGGTGTGATATTTTCCCTCAGGGAAAGCTTGGCAATATCTTGAGACTTTTTTTTATTGTCGTGACACGCAGGAGCTGGGAGGTGGTGGTGCTCCTGGCATTTAGTGGGTAGAGGCCAGGGATGCTGGTAAACATTTTCCGACGCCTAGGGAAGCCCCCACAACAAAGAACTACTCATTTTAAAATGTCAAAAGTGCTGAAGTTGGGGCACTTGGCACTGGTGATTAAAAAGTTTCATAAGTGATGTTCAGAAGAACGTGATCAGAACAAAGATTTGACCTCCATAAAAAGAAAGTATTGGGAGGAAAATGGAATCGTGTTTAAGGGCCTGGATTGTGAAATCAGATTATCCCTAGCTCCGCGATTCGCTGTGTGACCTCAGGGGCTCCACAGCTCACTCGGTTAGTGCGCAGAACCAGGAAGGGCATAGCACCCGCTCATAGTTGTCCCTGAGTGTTACATGAGGTTATACAAGCTCGTTGTTTAGAGGCTGGAAACACAGGGATGGTCTGGACTATGATGGCCTATAATTGATTTTGTGTCCTGAAAGTAGGGGGGGTGCTCTTGAAAATAGGTGAACGGTGTAATAGGCTTGCGTTTAGAAAGATCACTGGAAACGATATGGAGGCTGAATTTGAGCAAGACCAGTAGAAGCTCCGAGGGGAAAAAGACTGCTTTGTGAAGGAAAAAGTAGGAAGACCTTCCTGGAACGAGGGCATTCATTGTGGGTCTTGAAAGAAGGGCGTGGCTTGGTCCTGTGGGCTTGGGGCTGGAGGAAGAGTATGAACAAAGGCATGGTGGTAGGACAGCTGACCGTATACCACATTGTTGGTTAGAACAGCAAGGTTGGAAAAGACTGCCTAATAAATTCTCCAGGGATTTTGCAGACATATCAAAGGCTCTAAGAAGCCCTGCAATCAAGTCTATTTAACTTTGTTTCAAAGAGCATTTCCGAGTCTTAGCTCACCACAACCGTCTTGTTTTTCCTGGAATAGCACTTAATAACAGCTGTGCAGTAAACTTGGGCAATCAGTAGCTTAGTGGGTAGGGTTTAGTTGAGATGCTACTGGATAAGTAAGTAGGAGCTACATTTTTTTAGGCCCTTAACTATTAGACTAGGGAATTTGTCTACCAGATACATTGCAGTTAGGATAGGCCTCTGTTTGGGAGTGGCTCATTATCAGTTTCATTCAAGTTTCTGTGGCCAAAACAAGCAGATGTATAATTCGTTTCTCTGCAATGAAGATGACTGTAGCAATCGTGGTAACTTAGATACGTATAAATATAAGTGCACTCTTTAAGAGCAGGGCCCATGCTGTGAATTCTTGGGTCTCCAGTTCCCAGCACAGAGTTAGGCATTTAATCAGATCTCAATAAATGTTTGATGAATGAATGAATCACATAGTGATCTCTTTATTTACTTGAAAGAGAGAGCAAGAGGTTTTATAGAGATAGAACGTACCAGACTTGAAAATTAATTCTGTAGCTACCTGCAGGATATGTACATATATATTTATATATGCAGAGGTTTTTAAAAATACTCTGCTGGAGTTTGGGAGAGAACTCAGAATTGATGGTGAAGAAGAAGTTATCAGCACGAGACAGTTACTGGAGTCATGAGCTTTACAAAGCAGGTTAGAGAAAGGAGACTGAGGGCAGACTGGAGGGCAGGTAACATAGGAGGGGCGTGCCAAGGACGACACCCAAAGCTGACAGGAGGGGAAGTGGTGGAGAGGTGGAGACCAAGGGCATCTGGTGAGAGAAGTCAGCCGGTGAGGGTGTTTAAATAATAGGAATGATCGGTAATACTCGTTCCTGCAAAGAGTTCAAGGAAGATGAGGATGAGAAAAGACCACTCAGTGTGCAGTTACATCTTCAGAAAGTATAAAACTACATAAAAGCTGTAAATGGAATGGCTTTTATTGAATCACCTGGAAAATGGTGTGTGTTTTGATTATGACTTTTATACCCACCTTAGGTATGTATAGTGTGATTTTTTTTTAAGTTTTAAAAATTGTAGTAAAAAACATATAACATTTATTACTTAACCATTTTTAAGGGTATGGTTTAGTAGTGCTAAAAATACTCACGTGTGCAACCAATCTCCAGTTTCTATACCCACTGAAAACCAACTACCCTTCCTTTCTTTCTTTCTTTTTTCTTTCGTTTTCTTTTTCACATATATCCATCAATTTTTTTTAACTTACATCTTAAGATTTTATATTACTGATGTATTTTGCCCCTTCCTATCTTTTTTTTTAATAGTTTATTGTCAAGTTGGTTTTCATATAACACCCAGTGCTCATCCCAACAAGTGCCCTCCTCTATTTAGATAGTGCTTACAAAATGGTTCCCCACAATCAAATGCCGGAAAAATCTATCACCCATTTTTTAAACCACGTCTTCTTTATCTGATTGTCAGATGAATGGATACAGAGTGTACTGATTTTTAAAGTACGGATGATAGATTGTTCTGGCATTTGATTGTGGAGAACCATTTTGTAAGCACTATCTGAATCTAAATTAAAATATACTGTGCTAATGCTCAGGAGGGCACTTGGGATATTTCCTGAAAGTTCCCTCAGCCTTAATCTCTCTATTGTTCTGCTTCAGTGTTTACAGTGTCTGTTTCTGTCTCCTTAACTCTCTGTCTTCTCATACACACACACACACAGAAATACAGGTTTATGTATATATACATGCATATATCATATACGTGTAAAGACGATGGAGAGAAGCGGATAGACGTGAGTGGTATTTCGGAGGTGAAGCAAACGGATGTGCCGATGGATCGGCTCTTGTGAGTGAGAAGCAGGAGTTACGGGTGCCTCCTAGGTTTGGGC
This sequence comes from Cryptoprocta ferox, assembly GCA_028646485.1. NCBI lineage: Eukaryota > Metazoa > Chordata > Mammalia > Carnivora > Eupleridae > Cryptoprocta > Cryptoprocta ferox. The sequence continues at coordinate 70,650,640 of CM053569.1, forward strand.
TTACTTGGCTAGGTTCATGGTCGTGTCATTTGCTGAAATAGGGAAGGAATGAAGGAATGGACAAAGTTTGGAGGGAAGGAATGTTAGTTTAGTCTTAAGCATGTTGGATTTGAGGTGCCTTTAAAACATTCAAGAGAAGTCCTCTTGAGCATTCCTACCCCCTGAGCCGGCTGGGGGTACAAACTGAGGAGTCATCAGCACGTGAAAGGGAATCGGAGTTGTGGAAAGGGAAAAGATTACTGAACCTTGGAAGAGTCAGTCAGTGCCAGATTTCGGGATTATGAATCTTCAAAGAAGATTGAAAAGGAGCAGCCTGAAAGCTGGAAGAAAACCTAGGTTTTCCTGCAGTACGAGAATTCCAGAAGCAAGACCAATGGAGTCTGAGAGGTCACGTAAGATTAAAAGAATGTCACTGAATGGAGCACCTTGGTGACTCAGTCGGTGAAGCATCTGACTCTGTTTGGGCTCAGGTCGTGATCTCGCCTGAGTCGGCTCCACACTGACAGTGCAGAGCCTGCTTGGGATTCACGCTCTCTCCCTCTCTCTCTGCCCCTTCCCCCACTGGCACGCACACTCACACTCTCTCAAAATAAATATAAAAAATACGTTCTCTCTCTCTCTCCTCTCTCTCTCTCTCAAAATAACTTAAAAAAAAAAGAGTGTCATTGGGTTTGGTGACAGAAGGGTATCATTGGTGGTTTTCCAAGAGTTGTATTTTCTTAATGTGTTGCCCTGATATTTCTTTGCCCCAGACCCTTCCTTGACACTTCAATTCGTATTAAACAAAGTCTGTGCTTTCTCACTTGGTGTTTGACACCCTTCATGATGTTATTGAATTAGGATTGCAGAACCTTATACCACCCAGCTTCAGAACACATACCTGAAAGTCCGGCCAGGTTCCGTAACCCACCGTGCCTTAGGCCGTGTTTTCCTCCGGTCATTTGCCTCCTGCTCTTGTCTTCACGGTCACTGAAATCTTAGTGGTCCTCGGAGACCCAGACCAAACGGTACCTTGTTCGTGTGTCCTTCCCTGTCACTGCCCACCAACTGGGCTCTCAAGTCTGAACTTCCAAATGTTTTCTTTTCCCATCTCAGATGGTAGATACATCTTACAGATGATCTTAGATTTTTATTACTTTGTACTTGACCCACTTATTAAGTTATGAGCTTGAGATTAGAAACTTGTTTCACTAATGTTATACCTTCCAAAGCATCTCCTGTTTTCTAAATAAATGAATAAAACTTAAAGAATATACTTCACAGGAGACAACCTATATTAGTCACTTTTAGTCACTACCTAGTACCTGAGGACATGGTTGAAATTTCATTTAACCGTTATAATAAGTGTATGGAATAGTTCTCCTTTCATAGATATGAACACTTGTGGTTTAGAGAGACCTATTTTTAAAATGCATCTTATTATATTTAAAAGAGATGAAGCTCAGACCCAACTATAGAGAACAAGCCAACGGTTACCAGAAGGGAGGCGGTGGGAGCAGGGGTGAAACAGGTGGTGGGCACACCTGTGATGAGCACCGTGTGACGGACGCAAGTGTTGAATCACTACATTGTACACCTGAAACTAATATTACACTGTATGTTAACTGACTGGAATTTAAATAAAAACTTTTTTACAAAAATAAAAGGGATGAAGATACAAGATGTATCAAAAGAAGGCTTATTAAAAGGTTACCATGTAACTAAAAGGAAGTATGTATGTGTGTACATGCATGCATTATGTGCACGCACAAATATTTTCTTAGATAGCCACAAGCTGATTTAAAAGTAGAAATTACGGAAATTTGTCATGAATTTAATGGGAAGCCAATAGTTTTAGGAGACTCCCAGTTATATCCTAATTGGCTTTTCCATGGCTGTGACTGAAGGTCCTGTTGAACTGTCTAGAAATTGAGGCAGTGAGCTGAAAGTGTATCAGCGCGTTCGCAGTTCTCACTTTTTCCTCTTGCATTGCCTGATGTAATTGTGTGTGTGCTGATGAAACATACACAAAAAATGTATCCGTGGATAGAAAGGAGCAAAACTTCTTTCCCACTTGCCCACTAAAAAAATGTCCTACGACTTGTTTTCTTCTGATTTTCCCCCTCAGTTCCTCTTAGTGTTTCTTGCATGCAAAGCATTGCCGTGCTCAGTGTTGGAGGAAGACGAAGCTGTGTCTCAAGGAGCTTGCAGTCTGGTGTAGACAACAGCTGTGAGCACGAACTGCGTTTCCAGGCAAGGAAGTATCAGAACGACACTGGGTGTGCCGAGCAGGAAAGCATTAATTTTGAGGAGAGAGGGTGCTAAATTAGGGAGGACTCCTTGAAAGTAGTAGTATATTACAGTCTGTACAAAATGATCGATCTATTTTGAGAACTGAAAGAATAATGGCTTTTCTTTTGTTTTCTTAATAGACAAAGAATGCTGTTCAAGCTTTGATTGATAAGCACCAAAGAATACCGGGAAACATCATGAGTGCTCTTTTAGAACGTTTTCATAGAAAACAGAAGATCAACTCGAAGGCGATTTAATACATTTATATTAGTATGTTCGTGTCTATAGTACTGTCTTCTAAATTTTGTAGGTTCTGTATTTAGTATTTTTTTAAAAATAAGCATCTTTTGCTGAACTTGGTTTAAAATGTATGGTCAGTTTTGTTTTTGCAATCAATTGTGTCAAATTTAAACAGTAACTCATTACATGCCTAATAATTCAGAGAATGAGGTTTCTTTTTATGGATTCTTGATAATGTATGATAAACGTATAGATTTTAAAAACTAAGTTTATTAAAAACAGCAATTTAGGTTGAACAAACATTCCTAAATAATGCATCTAATTTCTGTATCTGTTGCATCAGGCTAATTTTGCAAGATGGCATAATTCAGTACAGACATTTAAATTGGGGAAGAAACACTCTTTTATCTGCCCCTCATTCCTTTCTTGACCTTGGGCAAATCACGTAATGTTTTTGTGCCTCAGCAATTCACTTTTTAAAAACATAATAATACTATGTGGAGGAGTGTTACTTTAAATTCTTTATATTTGCTGTGATTGAGAACCGTAGAGCTGAAATCATAACTGAATTAAACAATACCAAGAATTTTTAGAAGTTTATGTATATATTTTGTCCATAGGATCTTTAAATTATTTCTTTAGGTCTGATGTCAAGTTGCCAAGCACAATGGAAGAGGAACACTGCTTTTCAAATTTGTTATTCAAAAAGAAATTAGGAAAAGTAAAATTTCTCATAATTATTCTTTCTAGTATTATTTTTTTAACAGGAATCTGTAGACAGACCACAGGGGGTGTCCTGTGCTGTGACATGGCGTTGAGCGGGGAGGTGGGAACCACTGTTGTGCTCCGCATTTCGTGGTAGGAGTGGACTCTGTAAGACCCGAGCAAGAAACCTCAGTCCCTGCTCGGCACCAGGGCTCAGTCAGTGTGACCCACAGGCAGCCCCGTGGCGTCCTGTCCGGCAAATGTGGGCTTGAACGATGAGTTTATGTGAACACAAGCTTTCTGAAAACTTAATCTGTGGCTTTCAATTTGTTGTCTCCTTGAAATCTGAATTTGAGAAGTATTTAACCAGAAGAGTACCAGGAATCAAATGCAGTATCTCCCTCTCCCTTTTTTAGATATTAAATTACTTGGATTTTTGTATAAATTTTTGTATAACAAGCATATATGTATGATATGTGTGATGTATATAAAATTCAGCAACATGAAATAAAAGCAAAGCTGAATGAAATTCATTTTCTTGTGAAATTACATATGTGACATTTTCTTACTTTAATTTTTTTGTTTTACTGTTTATACATTTTCCACCTACAATCATGTTCATCTGTCTCAGCCACAGTGAGTAAACCTTACTTTGTAGTGTAATAAATATATTTTCATTTCAATTTCAATGAAAAGAGCCAATTAATGATTATTTGCAGCCTTTTCCCCTCGAGCAGTGAGCAGTGTTTGTTTGAAAATCGATAAGCATTTCCAGAATGAATGAATAAATGATTATAAAACAAATGAGAATAATGTTTTGGGCCACTATTGGGTTTTAAAAATGGAAGGGAGAACAATATTCATTGCTGATGTAGCAAAAGCTATTATTTTTTACAGTATTTAAGTTTTACTACTTTACTTCAAGCTATGTTCTGTTTTCTGACTAACTGGAAGCCATCCTGTCTTGTTCAATACAAGATCTGTCTTTATCTTTGCTATTTGAATTTAAATGCCACTTAGAAGAATGAGGGGATATGAGTAAATATAGAAACAAATATAACGGAAAGGGGGTGTTCACCATTTTTGAAGGGAGTTTCTCATAAGTCCGATAAAAGCTAGGGACTCTCCAGAAGCATGGACATGGCCTACTTCTGTGGGAGACTTTTCATATCCTTTTTAAAAAAACTTAAACTTTGAAGCAATACCAAATTTATAGAAAAGTTGCAATAGTCGTGCATAGTACTCCCACATACTCTTCACCCAGATTAGTCAATTGTTATGTTACATTTGCTTTATTCTCTTCACCCACCCCTCCTCCTATCTCTCTCCCCCTCCCACGGATGTATATCTCTCTCCCCCCCATGTATATATTATATAGATATTACATATGTCTATATGTTTTTATTATATATCTATATAGATAGATATTTTCTTTTTTATAAATTTTTCTTCTCGATTTAAAGCTGTCCATTTATAGCATCACAGAGCAATGGTCAAAATCTGGAAATTTATCATTGATTGATACCTACCTAGTATTATCTGATCTTAAGACCGGATTCACATTTCACCAGTTGTCTCCATATCCTTTATATCTGTTTCTCTTCTTGATGCATGGTTCATAGCAGGATCACATACTGCCTTTAGTTTTCCTGTCTCTTGTCACCTTTCGTCTGGAATGATTCCCCAGCCCTTCTTTGTCTCTAACGATACTGACGTTTTTGGAGAAGACAATTTGTTTTGTAGGTACCCTTTACTCTGTTTTTCTCTGATATTTTTGTCATGATTTGAGTCAGGTTATGCATTATTCCAGAAATACTATGTAAATGATACTGTGCTTTTTCAAGTGTCTCACAACACGAGGCACATAATGTGGATTTGTGTCATTAGCGATGGTGGTAACTTTGATCACTTGGTTAAAATGGCACCCGGCAGGTTTCTTCCCTGTAAAATTTTCCTTTCTGTTAAATCTATGGAGAGATACTTAGAGACTATGTAAATATATGTGTCTCATCAAACTTGTATCCACCAATTTTGGCATTCTTGAATTGCTGTTTCCTGAAATAATTACTACTAGGAGGTTTTCAAAAGTGTGATCTTCTAACTTCGTTATTCTACCTTTGTTACTTGGCATTCTACCCTTACAATTCTTATAAAGAATTTTCTAATTTCTGCCCTCTTCGCATACTTGATATTATCATTGTGGACTCTGAGATTCATATTTGTTTAAAGGATTATACGTATGCTTTTCGGTGATCTAAATACAAGACCCTCTGAGGTTTATAGCATTTATGAACCTTTGAAATAATAGATATTTACAAGGGTAAGAGATATGCTTTTGTATTGGTATATGATTACTGTTTTAAATATATATTTTTGTTACCTTTTTATTGTAAAATGTATGTAACAAAATTTATCATTTTAGCCCATTTTAAGTGTACAGTTCGTTGGCCTAAAATATATTTACAGTATTGTGGAACCATCACTACTATTCATTTCCAGAACTATTTCATCATCCCAGACAGAAACTCTGTATCCATTAAATAATATCTCTCCTTACCCCACTTTCCCCAGCCCTTGGTAACATCTGTTCTTTCTGTCTCTATGAATTTGCCTAATCTAAGTATCTTATATAAATGGAATCACAATGTTTACCCTTTTGTGTCTGGCTTATTTCACTTAGGAAGATTATTTGATGTCTTTTCTGACACCAGATGACATAGTTCCAATGCCAGTTCTTTAATCTCTGACATCAGCTGGATTTTCTACAATTCCATTCAATTCTGACACTACAAGGTAAGGGCTCAATCCCATAAGACTGCCCCCATTTCAGATGCCAGCAGCAAATGGGGCCTTTAGGCTACCCCCACTTCTGCCTGGCCTACTACAAATTGGGAGGTTTCCATGACCTTCTCCCCTTCTATCCCCACTCCTCAGGTGGAGTTAATTAGTAGAAAAACTCATAGAACTTAGGGGAAATGCCATACTTACAGTTTTATTATAAAGGACAACCAATTCGGGAACAACCAAATGGGAGAGGGCAAGGCATGGGGGGGGGAGGGGTGTCAGAGCGTCTGTGTTCTCTCTGGGTGCCTCACTTTTATAGCATATGATCAGTTCACTAACCCAGAAGCTCCCCCGAGCTTTATCTTAGCATCATCATTGACTTGCTGGCCACTGGTTGGCCTCTGTCTCCTTCCTGGAGGTTGGGGATGCGACTGAAAGTTCTAATCTTCTAACCACATAGTTTTTCTGGTAACTAGCCCCATCCTGAAGCTATCTAGCCTTCCCCCACCATACCCAACTAGGAGTCAGCATAAAACAGTTATTTCTATCACTCAGAAAATTACCAGGATTTTAGGAACTCAGTGCCAGGAGTTAGGAATATATATTTGGTCTTTGTTCCTAACTCCTGGCACTGAGTTCCTAAAATCCTGATAATTTATATATATATAATATATGTGGCTGAAAAATAGTCCATTGTATGTATATAGCACATTTTGTTTATCTATCCAAAGTGTTGTTTCTACCCTTTGGCTATTGTGAATAGTGTTGCTATGAACATTGGTGTACAAGTAAGTTTCTGTTTGAGTCCCTGCTTTGAATTCTTTATATATACCTAGGAGTGGAATTGATGCATCATATTGTAATTCCCTGTTTAACTTTTTGAGGAGCCACCAAACTGATGACCACAGAGACTACCATTTTACATTCCTAGTAGCAATGCACCAGGATGCCTTTTTCTCCATATCCTCGCCAACACTTATTTTTGGTTTTGTTGAAGTGGGAATGAAGTGGTATCTTATTGTGGTTTTGATTTGCATTTCCCTAATGACACAGTTTTGAACATCTTTTCATGTGCCTGTTGGCCATTTGCATTTCTTTTGAGAAATGTCTATTCAAGTCCTGTTGTTTTAAGAGTTCTTTATATATTCTGGATATTAACCCCTTATCATTTACATGATTTGCAAATACTTGATCCCATTCTGTGTGTTGTGTTTTTACTCTCTTGATAGTATCCTTTGTGGAACAAAAGTTTTTAGTTTTGTTGAGATCTAATTTATTTTTTCTTTTGTTGCTTGTGCTTTTCAGTATCATGTCTAAGAAGTCATTGCCAAATCCAATATGAAGCTTCCCCCTATTTTTTCTTGTAAGAGTTTTATAATTTTAGTTTTTTAGATCTTTGATCCATTTTAAATTAGTTTTTGTGTCTGGTATAAGCGTTATACTTTTGCTTGTGGATGTCCAGTTTTCCTGAACCATTTGTTGAAAAGACTATCCTTTCCATTGTGTGGTCTTGGCACCCTTCTCAAAAACAAGTGGTCATATATGCAAGCATTTATTTCTGGACTCTCTGTTCTGTTACATTGTTCTGTATGTCTGTCCATTTGCTATATCACTGTTTTGATTACTGCAACTTTGTAGTAAGTTTTGAAATCTACAAGTGTGAGTCCTCTTTGTTCTTCTTCTTAAAGATTGTTTTGGTTATTCGGAGTCCTTTGAGATTCCATGTGAACTTTAGGATGGGTTTTCCTATTTATGAAAAACAAACTTGGGATTTTGATAAACATTGTATTCAATCTGTAGATTGCTTTAGATAGTATTGTCATCTTCACAATATTACGTATCCAATGAACAGAAGATATCTTTCCATTTATTTATATCATCTTAGATTTCTCTGAGCAATGTTTTAAAATTTTGCATTTTATTTTCTTTTATTCTATTTCAAACAATTGCTTTCATAATTTACTTTTCAATTACTCATTGTTAATGTATAGAAATACAAGTGACTTCTGTATGTTAATTTTGTTTCATCAGCTTTGCTGAATTCATATATATTTTTTAATTGTTTTATTTATTTTTGAGAGAGAGAGAGCACAAGCAGGGGAGGGGCAGAGAGAGGGGTACAGAGGATCTAAAAGAGGCTCTGCACTGACAGCAGTGAGCCCAACGCGGGGCTCGAACTCACAAACCGTGAGATCGTGACCTGAGCCGAAGTCTAATGCTCAACCAACTGGGCCACCTAGGCACTCCGTGCTGAATTCATATATTATCTCTAACAGGTTTTTTTGGTGGAATCTTAGAGTTTCCTGTATATAATTTCATGTCATCTGCAAACATAATTTTACATCTTCCTTTCCAATTTGGCTTTATTTTATTTCTTTTTCTTGCCTAATTGCTCTGGTTAGAACTTTTGACAATATGCTGACTAGATGTGGTGAAAGTGTGCCTTTTTGTCTTTATGGTTATTTTTCATGTTCAAAGATGAAACAATAGATGTGGATCTTAGTATCTCTTTCATGTTGTATGTTGACTTCTAAACATCAGGCTGGTTTGTGGTATTAGGGTTATTTTGAATTCTAGGTGTCTTTAAGGTATTGTTTTAGATCATAATTCAACATCTATAAAACATTTTTCTTTTCTGTCTTGGTCACCCCATTTAATTTACCCTACTTGTCCTATTCTTACCTCTTCTTTAGTTTGTGCCATCATCCAACAGTATTGAAAGCCAAGTACTCATGATTAATTCAAAATCTTTGTTTAAACCCTACATTTAATATTATTTCCCTATTTCAGACTATCGTTTTATAGGTAAAAGAACACATTCATCAACTGGTAGGCAAAATCAAATTCCAAGCAGGAACTCTCACTTTTAAAGGTAGGCTCGGGGTGTCTGGGTGGCTCAGTCAGTTAAGCATCTGACTCTTGATATCATCTCAGGTCATGATCTCACGGTTGTGGGATCAAGCTCCACATTGGGCTCTGCACTGGGCATGGAGCCTGCTTGGGATTCTCTCTCTCCCTTCCTCTCTCTGCCCCTCCCTCCCTCATACTCTCTCTCAAAATAAATAAATAAAACAAAAAAAAATCAGCTGTCTATATATTATCTTATACTAATCAAAAATGACCCTAAACTCTGTAACTCTAAATCAGAAAGAAGACACTATTTTCTCAAAAAACTATGTATTAGTGTTTGCCTCTCCTCAAAAGTTCCGTAACACAAAACTGGCTTTAGCTTATTCTGGGTCCATAATGGGAGAAAAAGGATTCTTGGCAAAATGTATATAACAAAAGCTCCACAGTTCTGTGCCATTGAAGTTGGGCCTGGTCTTGGTAGCTATTAAATTGCGTAAGTAAAAATACACACGTATTTTTTAAGATCTTATTTTCATTTGTGTAAAAGTAGTACATGTGCTGGTAAGACATATAAGGAAAAGTCCTTTATCTTCCCTTTTCCCTCATCCCTCGTCTCCTACTCTGGACATAAGCGCTTTCAGTTCTTCTAGCTACTTCTGGTAATTACTTTTAAATAACGTGCTCGTATACCACTACTTCTAGATTTATCTGCTGGTTTTCCAACAAAGAAAGCTAGTGATTTAATTCTTTTATATCCGGTGCTTCCCATCTCTCTCCTATCCCCACTCTTCTAAGAGAGTCATGACCCCTGTGGATAAAGTCAGTATCTAGTGTCACTTACCCCAATGCAAATATGTTTATAGCACAGCCATACAGTGTACCGTGATTAAATTTACTTTTTTGAACAGACTTCTCAACTCCCGTGCTGAAAATTAGTAATTATCTCACTTTTCATTTGACCTGTTTTCCGTGGGCCCTAATAGTTCTTCCCTGAACTTCTGTACAAAGCTGTTAAAAATATGCAGTGCAGCATTGTTCATTCTAGTCAACATGCTGGGCATTACATCCCCAGGACTTATTTAATTTATAATCTGAAGTTTGTCTCTTTTGACCACCTTCACCCATTTTGCCCACCCCTTACCCCCTGCCTCTGGCAACCACCAGTCTTTTCTTTACACCTATGAACTTAGTTTTGTTTGTTTTTTGTTTTTTTAATTATATAAGTGAGATTTTAGCGTATTTATCTTCTCTGACTTATTTCACTTAGCATAATGCCCCCAGGGTCCATCCATGTTGTCACAAATGGCAAGATCTTATTCTTTTTATGACTGAGTAGTATTCCATCCATCTATCTATCTATCTGTATATCTATTTACAGATACACAGATATGTGTGTGTATATATATGTATATGTGTATATATATGTGTACATACACATACACACACACCCCATATCTTCTTTATCCACTCATTCATCAGTGAACATGTACATTGTTTACATATTTTGGCTATTGTAAATAATGCTGCAGTGTACATCAGGGTGTACATATCTTTTTGAGTTAATATTTTTGTGTTATGCTTCCACATCCTCTACGATCTTTGTTTAATATTCCTCCTGAAATGCAACATCTGGAGTCGATACCGTGGTCCCAATACAACCAGAAATGAGTACAATAAGACTATTTTTTATTTTAACCTAGTCACTCTCAACAATGAGTTCAAGAGTAACCATCTGATTCATTTGCCTTAACCATCTGATCCTTTTGGCACAAAAATCACAGCCTTTTTTCACAAGAACTGTTTTAAAGCCACAGATCATCTGCAAGAGGAAGGTGAGATGAAAATTTATTTCTCTGAACGAGACATTGTTGACTATCTACCCAGGATCCATTATTTCCTTTCTTTTTTCTTCCAAAAGGAATCCTAACTTTGCTCAGGTATCCATCCCTTCTCCAGGTAGTTTGGTATCTCAGGGGTTGGTGACACCATTTGCAATTCCAAGGATGGCCCCATTTGTCTAAGGATAACCTCATGTCCCTGAACTGTTAATAATTTTGACCTGGGAGATGGAAGTAGGAATGAGCCAGGGCCTTTGGGAAAATTCTTTCTCGTTTTTCTGGGTGAGCTCCTGGAAACGACCCTTTCTCTCTTTGTTTGGATTTATCGCGCACGGATGTGAACCTTGGCTCTGCTGCGAGCTTGTGACTTTCAGCCTGGGAAGAAGCCAACTTCACTGCCAAGTAGAAAGATTTGCAGGGTAATAGGGATGGAGCCATTAGATTAAGTCAACCCTCAAAGCCATGCTACCCCTGGACTTCCACTTACATGAACCAATTATTTTCTCTTGTGTTTAAATCGGTTTAAATTGAATCTTTTATTACTGCAACTTACATATCCTGACTGATATGGGGATCAAATGATGTAACGTGTGATTCTCCTCTTCATGCTATTTAAAAAGCTCTCTCATTGTCTATGATGGTTAATTGTGTGTGTTAACTTGACTGGGCCACAGGATGCCCAGATATTTGGTAACATTATTCTGGGTGTGTCTGGATGAGATTAACGTTGGAAATGGTAGAGGGGTAAAGCAGAAGTCTTTCCCTAATGTGAGAGGGTCTTATCCAATGTGTTGGGGGCCTGAATAGGAGGAACAAGAGGTGAGGTAAGGAAGAATTACCTCTATCTGTCTGTTTTTGTGCTGGGACAAAGGTCTTCTGCCGTTGGACTGGAACTTCACACCACTCACTGGCTTTCCTGGTTCTCCAGCTGGCCAATGGGCAGATCATGGGACTTCTCACCCTCCATAATCATCGGAACCAATTTCTAATAATAAATCTCCTTCTATAAATATATAGCTCCTATTGGTTCTATTTCTCTGGAGAAGCCGAATATATTATTCTCATTTGCTGCTTCAGCCTGGAATGCCAGTCTAGAGTTTCGGGTCCTGCCGTTTTGGAACTTGTTCTTGGACTTCTGCCATTTCTTCCATCTTTCATCAATATCTATTAAAACTTGAGATTACCAGAGGGCCATTTAGTGTGTGCCTTCTATTTCTTATTCATGCCTCGCATTGATACCGTGAGGACTTACGTTTTTGGTTCCTGCTACTTCTCAAGTCATCTTCCTTTTTTAGAATCTCCAGATACAGAAATGTGGCTATTTTTATACGATGTCGAGAGTGTCTGTGTTCAGAGTGCCTTTGCTTAGCTGTTAAGTATCATGGCCTTTTACCTTTCCAGCCAGTTCTGTTGTTCACAATTGAGTTAGAATAACAATTTTTCGTATTCTTCTCTCCACTGAATGTGGGATGTAATTAACGTCAAGGCAAGTCAAGATGTAGGAACTGCATTTTGTTTGTTTCTTCTTGGTCAAATGAGATCCTCAGCAAAGCAGATCAAAAAACTTTTGAGATCCTCAAAGTTTTCATATTTTGCTGATTCCTATCCATTATGGAAGGGAGTTTTGTTGTTGTTATTCTCTTCCTTGACTTGAAGTTTCCTGCTCTATAAAATCTCTTTTATTCTCTATTACTTTTGAGCTCTTTGTTTTTTTTAGTGCTGCAAAGTGTAACATTTTGTTTAAAAAATAGCTGTAAATGCACGGGAGAAGTAAAAAGTCAGGAGCAATTTTTTGATACCACATTTCCTTCAACTTGTCAAAATGATGTATTTGTATTCTACTTCATATTAGTTTTCTTTAGCTCTTTAGTGTGAAGAACAGGAACTATTTATTTTAAGAAACTTATCCACTATTAGCATATCTCACACAAACTTCATCCTTCAAATAAAAATTGTTGATTGATGATATTAAATGAAAATGAAATGTACCTTCTTCCTCAGTGATCTTTCTGAGGTAACACAAGATCCACCTTGATGAGTGTTTGACATTCCTGGCTACCTGGTGCCCGAGTGCCCAGTTGCAGAATGATGATTTATCACACTATTTTTTTTTATTTTAAAATTTACCTGCAATTCACTCTTTCTGATCTATACAGTTCTGTGGGCTTTGAAGGTATCAGTATGTACCAACCATCAAAATCGAGATGTAGAATTGTTGCCTCATCCACCCCCAAAGTTGCTCCATGTGCCATTTCTGTAGTCGACCCTTCTCCAACTTTCCATCGCTGAAGATTTGCCTTTCCCAGAATGTCATATCAATGGAATCATACACGAGATAGCATTTGGGGTTTGGCTTCTTTCATTTACCATAATAAGTGTATTTATCGATGTCTTAACATGTATTGCTCGTTGGTTCCTTTTTCTTGCTGAGCATTACTCCATTGTATAGACGTACCATAGTGTGTTTAATCATTCCCAAGTGGAGGGACATTGGGGTTTTTCAGTTTCTAGCTATTGCAAATAAAGCTGCTATAAATATTTTTGTATAAGCCTTAGGTGAACATAGGTTTTCATTTTACTTGGATAAAACCTAGGAAGGGGATTGATCCGTGTATTAGTTTCCTAGGATTTCTGTAACAAAGAACCGCAAACTTGGTGGCTTAAAACAACAGAAATTGAGTCTCTCACAGTTCTAAAGGCCAGAAGTCCAAAATCAAGGTGTCAACAAGGCCACACAAGGGAAGAGTTGGTTCCTTGCCTCTTCTAGTTTTTAATGGTTGCAGCTTCCTTGGCTTGTGGCCACATGGCTCCGATCTCCATCTCTATCTTCAAGTTGCATGTCTTCTTTGCATGATCATATTCCAGGGTGTTGGCCTTTAACTCCAGGTTACAAGAAACACATTTAGCCTGAGTGCACACAGCTCTCCTCTGAGGCTTATTGATGGAATATGGGGAATCCAGGTGTCATGCCAGGTATATTTTTTTTATGAGTGTTTCTTTAGTCTTGCTACTTCCTTCTGGGTTCTCTCTCTCTCTCTCTCTCTCTCTCTCTCTCTCTCTCTTTCATTTTGTTCTGAACCACTCAGGGTTTTGCTTGCAAACAACAAAAACTAATGCTGGTTAACTTAAGCAAAAGAACACTTTTAGTAAAGATATCCGATACTTTGCATGATCGATGGAACATCTACATTTCTGGGCTTCAAAAACACACAGTCACTGATGGAACCTACTTATGACACTCTTGCTCCTGGGCTCCTGTGCTCCTGCTCTGTGTCCCAGGCTTCTTGTCTCAACCACGCATGTCAGGAATAATCTCTGCCTGATCACTGTTACATTACCTCTCAAGATTCAAAGTCCTGGGCAGAAGCCTCTAATTGGCTAAGTCAGGACACACGACCGTGCCTTAGCCATGACGGAGTTGGGAAGAAATTATAACTCTCCCTTCACGTTAGCTGCCCTCCTGGGAGCATCCTATTCTCACAAATTTGGTTTTCTTCAAAATAGGAAATGTGTTTAGCTTCTAAGCCGCCAAAATGAAACGAAAATCACAAATGTTTGTTACCGATACTACCCAGTTCCTTTCGTAATTATTTTGTAGGTTCGGTAGGGATGACTGTATTTCTTCTATTTCTGGTCCCCTAGAGGATGAGCGTGTCTTACTTTTAACCTCTGCTACTGCTTGTTTGGGAACCCAGGGAGGGCACACAAAGCTTGACCTCACAGCATGATCTTGATCAAAGCTTCTCACACTGCCCAGATGTGTTTAGCTAATGCCTATCGCTTGGTGGGCCCTTGTTCCCTTTGTTTACTGTATCAAAAAGGTCAAAACCAAATTAGTTCATAATTTTTAAAAACAAACAAACACCAGGTCAATGGCAAAGGTTATCTTTTAAGCACACCCAGTTAGCGTGTGACTTTGTAGCAGGTTTGAAACCATGCCCTCTTTCTTAGATCCACTCGACTCCCTCTTTCTTGCTTCTTTGACAGGACTACTGCCTACGCCGTGTTGCTCTCCTGCTTTGGGCCTCGTTAAAACTTTACACAGAAGAGAATGGTATTTGCCTTTCCGAGTGGCCTCCACGGGGTTGGATGATGCTACCTGGGCATGTGACGGAGTAGCTGCCCTTGAAGTGAATCCCAGCAAGGGGGGGCCAAGTGATGAGTGGAAGTTAGACGGGCTCATTCCCCTCCTTTCTCTGCTCTGGACTACTCTGAGATGCAGTTCCTCTTGACAACTTTTCTGGAAAATCGTGTGTGGTGAATAAATATACTGCACAGCAACCTGATATTTTTTGTTGTCGCTGAATGAAAAGCAGCCCGAGCAGTAATGCGAACACAGCCCATTACGCTGTGTCACAATTCTTGCTTGCCTCACCGCTCTTTTTACTTTACCATCACTGCCCTGGGCTTGCATTTCTTAAATACACTATTAACATCTTACTCCTTGCCTCTGGCTCTGCCTTCTAGGGGACCTGGGCTGAGGATGTGGAGTTTAAGACAACAGCTCTCAGTGGACTTACCGTGTCCACAACTACTGAATGTGACCGGTGTAAAGCTCATTTCCATATCCATCCCATTCTGAAAAATCCAGGGAAGATGTAAGGAGTTTGTCTCATACTCTTAACAGAGATTCTAAACAATGCCAGTCTTCCAGAGCATATAGTTTTGATGCTATAAATTTATTTTTTAAGTTTATTTATTTATCTTGAGAGAGAGAGAGAGAGAGAGCAGGAACAGGTGACGGGCAGAGAGAGAGTGAGAGGGAGAGAGAGAGAATCCTAAGCAGGTTCTGCACTGTCAGTGCAGAGACTGACAAGGGACTCGAACTCACGAACCACAAGATCATGACCTGAGCTGAAATCAAGAGTTGGACACTTAACCGACTGAGCCACCCAGGTGCCCCTGTTCGCTATAAAGTTATATATCTGAGCTGCAATGATTTATAAAGCTATGCTCCTGTACAAAAAAGTCAGGGGCAGGGTGAAAGTTGGGGTTTTAGTAAACTCAAGTAGATCAAGAATAGTATAAACGACTGTGAACTGTCAGTCCAATGTGGGCTCCAGCAGGAGGGTCCAAGAAGGCTTGTGCTTTTCCAGTCGTCGTCACAACCAAAGCATGTTAGCAGACTCACAAGGACGAACCAAAAAACACCTTCTGTACAATAACCATCTCGAGTCAACGCTCATCATATGAACAATCATTCTGCGTTCTGCTGGTGACGTATTATTCTAGCATTTTTCGATTTACTTTAACAGTCTAATGTAGAGTATCGAATGAGGAATAATGGATCTTTAGAGAAATCACTTAACTCTTCACAACAACACTTAACAACAGAATTAGAGGCGTTCCTCATTGAAAGTAATCCATTTTGACAAAATGAAGACCACTGTCGTTCTTTCAGACTTCCGTTTCTGTACATTCCTCTTGGACTTTCAACGACTGTCACATAAGTTAATTAACTGTGAAGCCAGCTTTCCCTGCCCTCTCGTTGTCTTCTTATTTTGGTCTTAGCTGCCCAGGTAGAATACAAACCTCTTCAGGACCGAGACTCTTTCTACTTTCTTTGTGTCCTTCAGGGCATCGAGCAATGCTTGGCCACATAATAGATGCTTAACAGCTACCTGCTAATTAAAAACGTGTACAGTGAATAAATAAGCAATCAATCACTAGAGAATTGAAACCTCAGTCTGTGGGTTTTAGGATGAGTTTGTCTGCACGTGACAGAACTTCAGAACATTGGGAAATTATCTTTCCCTTAAAGGGAACCCATGCCCTGGACCTCTCCATCATTATCTCCTGCTGCCCCTGAGTCAAGTTCATAGTCCATGACACAGCTCAGGATCCAGGCTCGTATTGCAGTCCAGGCTACAGGGAGGACGGTGGGTAGGAGATGGCTTAGTGTAAACTAAGGCACATATTCTGGTGCGGCTCTGACCTGGGTTCAACTGTACAAGGCAGGGAATCGAGTCCAGTTCTCAAGTCAGGACCCAGACGTTTGGAGGTAATCAACATTAATGATCCACAGGCCATTGAGAGATGTGGGGGGAGCGAGGGGGAAAAAGAGGTAAAAAAGCAGGCCCTGCCCTCGGTGCTGGGGACACTCAATAGGGGGCCAGGCCGAGTTAGGCTGTTTTCAAGAATCGGGAAATACACACACGGCAGCAGACAGTTTGGAGTCTGGCCCCTCCTTTCTAAGATGGTTTTCATCTTAGAGTGGAGGTGTAATGGCAAGTTAGAAGTCTCTAGGGAAACGGGTTTTTATTTTTAGTTGGAACAGTTTTTCCTGTTCAAGTCCTATTTAATAGATTTCTAAACTACAAAAGTAAAGCATGTTCTTTGTAATGAGACAATTCATCCAAAGGCATATAAAGAAAATAAAAGGGTTCCCCTCACACGTCCCCTGCTGTGAGCCTCTGAGGTGTGTGTTGTTGGCCTCCTTATGTGCAGTGAACATCTCCCCTCCTTCCTCATGTATGCACAGACATATTCGGATGTGCACTAGATGGGAACGTCCTCTGGGGGGTGTGTGTGTGTGTGTGTTTTGATTTTGCGAAAATAAGATACGATGATAAACATTGTCTTGAAACCTGCTTTAAAAAGAAAAAAACAGGGGCACCTGGCTGGTTCAGTGGGTTAAGTATCCGACTTCAGCTCAGGTCATGATCTCACTGTTCGTGAGTTCGAGCCATCTGTCAGGCTCTGGGCTGACAGTTCAGAGCCTGGAGCCTGCTTCAGATTCTGTGTCTCCCTCTCTCTCTGCCCCTCCCCACTCACACACACACTCTCTCTCTCTCTCTCTCTCTCTCTCTCTAAAATAAATAAAAATAATAAAATAATAAAATAATAATAAAAAATAATAAAAAAAAGAAAACACATACCTTGAACACCCATTCAAATGAACAGTTATAGACCTAACTCATCCTTTCTAATAGAAGCGTAATATTCCACAACAAATATACCCTTGACTTTGTTAAACCATTTTTTTACTGGTGGATATTCAGGAACTCATTTGACAGTCGTCCATCTATGTTAGAATATCTCAACATCTAAGTTAGTCTTGCTGCACCCGGGAAACATCAACATTCTTCACACCTCCCTTAGTTGGGGTTCATAATGGGATCTGGAATTCCACTGAGGACCTGAGGGTGAGAAAATTACCATCAAGCCTTCCAAGGGTAAGAATTCATTATATGACAGTGCACGACTATTTAAGAATTTTGCACTGTAAGAACTTCACCAAAATACCGGAAGTGGGCACATGGATTGCTGGAGTAAGAGCCCTTCTCCGCAGGGAACTCAGCATTAAGTTAATTGCGATGACAATTGTGGGTCTGCAATGGAGTCTCTGTGTCAGTCAAGAGGAGAAAAGTCATCTAAAAGTGATACCTCCAAGATAGAGGTTAAGCAGATGCATTAAAAATTGCTCGTCTTATAATCTATAACCAACTAATGAGACATGCCAAGCGCCGTCATAGCGTTAGGCTCTTTGTCCCGGTCCCCTCCCCCCCCCCCCCCAGCGCATCCTGGGCTACAGGCTGTCAGCCTCCCCTAATGAGACTCATTCATAACTGTCTCCCTTCAGTTCAGTGAGCACCCGGCAGCTAGACCGGGGCCTGGGGAATCTTCCCTAGTAACTGCCTGACAAGGCTCGTAAGGCTTAATTTTAAATGTTGTACATAAGCGAGGATCCTGATTTAATAATAGCAGCCTACAGGTGTTGAACCCACATCACGAGTCAGGTGCCACTCAAAGCACTTGACGTGTCTTTTAAAAATCCTTTCACGACCTTGTAACATTGGCAAATAGGGGAACGGTGTCAATATAACACGAAAGCATCATAGCTCCTATGTGGTACGCCCCCTTTGCTACTATTTTAAGTCGATCAAGCGCTGACTTTTCCATGAGTTAAGAAAATAAAACCTTAGCAGTGTACAGAAAAACTTAAAAAAAGGCTGAAGTTCTGCAGAAGTGCTTTCTTTAGCACACATGGCTGCTCTCATGGATTGAGAACCACCATTCTGTCCACAAAGTTAAGAGATCTGGGGAGGGGTGGTGGGGTGTGGTGGTAAGGCTGTAAGTGCTCCGAAAGAAGCTGTGAGTGTTCTCCAGGAGGGGGTTGTTTTGCCCTTTGATGCTAAAGGTTGCTCCCATATCCGTATTATTTTAATTTTGGTGTAACAGGTGTCTCTTAGAAGCAAGTGCCTTCAAGGACTTGCCTCTTGAAAGCGAAGGCCTTGGCTCTGGGCTGCAAAGCCTGGTTCTTGGTTGGACTGTTGTCCTAGACGCCACTGCCAGTAGTGGGGCCCCAACCTGCCAATCAGTTGTCCAAGTGTGTGTATGAAGCAGAGCGTATCCACCTATGATAAGGTCTGTGCCTTTCAAATAGCTGGAGATGCTAGGATCCCCTCCTTACGCCAGTGCTTTTGCAAAACCCATCAAAACATCTCTTCACCATGAGGGACCCCAATCAAGAAGTGGAAGTTGTAGTCCTTAAAAATCATTTTCTTCGAAAAACAGTCAGGTAACCCAAGTCATATATATCATTCTAATATATGAAAAAATGGAAGAAAACTAAATGTATTCAGATTCCATTGATAACTTAAAAAATGGAAACATTTTATTAAAACTAAAGGAAAACATGCATGAAAATAGGAGAACGGAGAGGAGGCCACATTGAGGAGGTAAGATGAGGCGCCTTTGCATTTAGATAAAGTCCTGTGTTGTTGACAGGGTTCCCAAGTACGCCAGCCTCTTGCTCCTCACCCCCTCTCTCTCCACCCCACCACTTGAGTGTAGCCATATGGGTTTTTGTTTCTTTTAGTTCTCTGCACCTTGCCCCCAATTCTCCTCTGCTTAGCTGTACAATTGCCTCAATTCTTCTTGCTTTCCTTGGCTACCTCTTGTTCAGCTAAAATGTCACCGCCATTTTGGTCTCCTCTGTCCCCTTGCAAGTATGGCTGCCACAGATGTCCTTTGTTACATTTGTAGTTTCTTAACGTACATGATCTGGCAGAAGCATTAGAGCACTGTGGTTAAGAGCGTGGGTTCAAACTGGGGTTGAATGTTGCCTCTTTCTCTTCTTGTCCATAATAGCTTGGGCAACTCACATGACCTCTTTGAGAAAAAAACAAAAACAGAAAAACCCAGAAAACGCACAAACAAAAAACCCAGATGTAACTCATTTGGCACAGTTCTGGCGTATACAACTGGATGCAAGTCATCTATTATTAGTCAGCGATCCTTTGTATCATTGACTATGGTGTCCTTGGTTCCTTCCAGAATACTTACCACATTACACATAGTTACTGAATAAATGAGCAAAGTGTATGAAAAGATAAAAACATTTGTTGTGATAACATCGTTCGAGCTCGTAATAAAGAAGTGGTTTAATTGATTTATAAAAACACGCCAATGTATTTAAGTCCCAAGCAACAAGTTCTACTAGTGAGGAAATTAGAATCTGTTCAAAAATGTTTTTCTCTATTGATAAATCAAAAGAATTTGATTCCCCTAAAGATAAGCTTTCAGGACAACACTAAGCCTAGAATGTAGACATAACAAAGAGATTCCTTCTGTAAAATGTATTGTATTGAGTTTTCTGCAAATTGAATCTAGGAATTGTTCATTTTTATTGATCGGCACTGCCAGCTTGAGATGCTGTGATGAGGTATCTTTTAAGTGTTCCGTGACACAATTAGATAGATTTTGTGAAATCTGTGTGCAATAACTTTTGGAAATGAACAGTTGTATTTCATGTGTGTTTAAGACTGAAAAAGACTAATTGGCTTTACATTTAGGCAAGCATGGTATTGATTAAGTTTCTGGAGACTCGGGGTTATAAAGCACTATAATAGGCTAGACAGGGACTTTGTGAAGCCCAGAGAGTGTTTTTTTTTTTTTTTAAATAAAAGAAGAAAAAAAGGTAATACTACATAAAAGACAGAGTCCATCCATTTTCTTCTGGAAAAACTTTATTTTCCCTCATCCACCCAAGTCACATTATTTGAGTATGTATTCTCTCATTTCCCTTTCCTATGCACTAACCTTGAAGATGTTAGTTTTTACAAAAAAGGTGCGTTGCAGGATTCTTTACACACCTCATGTTGCTGTGCCTGCTACCACTTTCATACCCTTATTTGCCCATTTTAACCAAACAAAAAGAGCCTCTTTCTGGTCTGTATCTTCTGCTTACAGCATCATTCATGTGTCTTTGCTGCTGCAGCCTACTGACCTCCAGATTTACAATTTCCTCCCCCAAAACCTACCCCTATGGTGATCCTTGATCCCCTACCTGATGGATGAATCATCTAACATTTTTTAAAGTTTTTTTTTTTTTTTTTTTGAGAGAGAGAAAGAGAGCAAGCAGGGGAGGGGCAGAGACAGAAGGAGAGAGAGAATCCTAAGCTGGCTCCCGGCTCTGAGCTGTCACCACAGAGCCCGATGTGGGGCTCAATCTCACGAACTGTGAAATCATGACCTGAGTTGAAATCAAGAGTCAGACGCTCAACTGGCTGAGCCATTCAACACCCTAATCATCTGACATTCTAAGGTGCCACTTGCCTTGACCCTGGATGCCCACTGTTCATCCTGAAACAGCCATTCCTGTGTCCTCCCTGCTGAAGACCCCCACTTCGGTTTGGGTGCCCATACTTCCACACATGGCACCCACAGATTTGCTGAATAGCCCAGGGAACCCCTTTCCCTTTGCCAGAGATTCGTTTGGGGGGTTGCATGTGACCTAGTTTGGGCCAAAGACACAGGAGGATAACCATATTGGGGTCCTCTGATTAAAAGTGATAAATATCTGAAGAGATTGCTCCTCGTCTCCATTGCCTATTGCTGTGTCTGGAACCACGGCTGCTCTTGCTAGCCCCAGGGAGCTAAACAGGCCAAGGATGGCAGAATGAAAAATGTCAAGAGACAAGAACAAATCTAAAATGCTCGATTACCTAAGCCAGGGGCCATTCTACATCCTGGTGAAAGAAGAAAACTTCCTTGTTGTGAGCCAGTTGAATCAGGAATTTCCTTTTTCATTGTTATGTTTTTTACCTTGATGTTTCCTCATCATTACATTTAGGCTATGCATTTTTGGCAGGAGCAGGGCTGAAATGAAGTGCTGTTGTGTTCTTCTCAGTGCAGCTATTGGGAGGCACAGAGGGTCCATTACTTCTAATAATGGTGAAGTGAACTTGATCACTTGGTTAAGGTGCTGTCTGCCTGGTTTATCCACTCTAAAGTCATTGTTATCCTTCTAAATTCCTAGAAGGGAGGTATTTTTGATCCTCTACGTTTCCTGTCCTTCCACACTTTCACCCACTAGTATTAGTATCCGCTGATGCCGAAATCATTTATTACCATGATGGTTGCCAAATAGTGTATCTTATGATTTTTTGAAGTATTTAAACAAAAATTGTGGTAAAGTATACATACTTTTTTGACCTTTCTGGAGTGTATAATTCAGTGGCATTAAGCACCATTAACCACTATACCACTCAAATCTCAAAGTTCTTCACTTTTCCACTTTCTGCCAGTACAACAGCTTCTTTCTGTTTAAGCATTTCCCCATCTAGCCCATCATTCAACATCTCTACTTATGTCCCTAGTCTGATGAACATTAAAAGCTCCATTTAAATTGGGGTTAATAGTCTCTAACATCATTAAGACCCTAAACATTTCCCAAAGATCTTTTATAGAAGTTCTTAGTGGCTAACCCAAGATGATCCCGAACCTTCTCCTGATCTCTTAAAATCCCCACTACAATGCCCTCAGCCTCATAAGTCATGAGCTCCATGAACTTTACTGAGAAAATAAAAATCATAACCCTCATTCTAGAACTTCAGCTCTCTACCCACCACCCACAAACATTTCCCATCTCTACTCAGACAACTTTCTCTCCTCATAGTTCAGTAAAGGAAGGTCCCTTCCATCTGTCAAGGAGAGCCCACCACCCCTGCTCACATGTTCCATTTGTCCCTGAGGATGAACACTCCACCTTCCCTATCTGCTCTCTGCTTGGGGAAGCCAGGCCTTTGCCCTCTGGCTTCTGGTGGAGTTTTGGCCAATAGATTCCATCAGGAGACTGGGGAGTGAAAAGAGAGGAAGTGATAGAGCCCCCTGGCCCCCTCCATGACCAGCCTTGAGTGTCTCTGTCAAACCACAGCTCCTGCTGGAAGGTCCTCTCTTAGAGCTGAGACACTTTCTCCTCCAGCCCCTTCAGGCCACAGGTGGCAGTGACATCTGCTACTAGCCCAGGAGTGCTCTGCACTTCCCCTTTGGTTACTACCCCAGCCCACACCATGGTAAATAGGCCCTTCATCAATCTCTCTTCAGTCATCCCTTTTGAGTGTTGGGACCCTGGGGTACAGATCCACCCTCTGTACTGCTTTATGGCAACTCTTTCTAAAAGATGCCATTCTCTGGCTAGCAGTCATGTTGATGATAAGCTAACAATAATAATATACCAATAACTATGATTTATTAAGCAGTATTGACATTCTAGGTGCCATGACAACAGTTTAGCACGTGTGGTCTTATTTAATCCTCACACCGAGACTGCTGCCATCTGTTCACAGCCCCCTTTTACAGATGCAGGACTCGAGGCTGACAAAAGATAAGCAATTTCCCCAAGGTCACATGCAGGAAGTGGCAGAATTGAGCCCAAGACTGCGAGAGATTCACCTGTTAGACATCTAATGACCAGGACACCTATCCTCACTCTCAGCCCAGAGGGGCTGTCATGACTTCCTCAGAGAGAAGAGGAGACCAGGAAAAAGTCCATCATGATCTGGGGTGTCACACTGATGATTTCTGTTATCTTTGGGTTTTAAATTAAGGGCTTGAGTCCCATGGCTTATGAAGGACGCAAGGCAGCCAGCTCGGTGTCATGGCTTCCTCTGCCTGTGTTGTCCTGCAGAGCTGGAGCGCGGTGGAGACAAAACGTTTGTGGCAGTGAGCAGGGATGAACAGGAGGACTGGACACGCTCACCGTTCTTGCTCCTCATTCCATCAGGGAAAGGAGCACTTACATGCCCCTGGGGACTTTTGGTTTAAGCTCTGCTCTGCTCTGCCCTGGAAAATACTCATGGCCCTTCAGTGAGGTACTTTCTTAATGAGTGACTGAATGACACCAGAAAACATTAGGAGAGTTCTGAAAGAGAACAACTGTTGTGCTCTGTGTAAGAAACCAACCCCAGTGCTTCCCCCTGTGTGGCTCTTTTCCTCTCAAGTGCAGCCACACTTTGCTCTGGTCACCACATGTGTCGCAGTGTCCCCCCACCTAGAAATTCTCTGCCACACCAGCTGGGTGTCCTACAACTTGACCTAATTCTGACACCATCTACCCAGAGAGAGTGTAGATCCTACAGATTAAAGGCTCAGCTCCACCACAGTGTTCCCACCCCACCCCCAATGCCAATCACAGGCAGCAGGTCCCCAGGTCACCCACAACTTCTGCTTGAACTGGCTGCAAGCCAGAGGTTCCCAAGATCCCCTCCTCGGGTTTGATGAATTGCTAGAGTGGCTCACAGAAGTCAGGGAAACACTTACTTAACATTCACCAGTTTATTAAAACATATGATAAAGGATAGAGATGAGCAACCAGATTAAGAGATATGTATGGGAAGGTCTGGGAGGGTCCTAAGTGCAGGAGGCTCTGTCCTCGTGGAGTTGGGATGTGTCACCCTCCAGGTGGGGATGTTTTCCATTCTGGAAGCTCTCTGAAGCCCATACTGTTGAGATTTTATGGAGGCTTCCTCATGTATGCATAATCCATTTATTAACTCCATCTCCAGCCCCCCTCCCTCTCTGAAGGATGGGGAACAGGACTGGAAATACCAAGCTTCTAATCACGGCTTGGTCTTTCCTGTGACCAGCCCTCATTCAGGAGCCACCCAGGGCCCCACCCAGAGTCACCTCCTTAGAACAAAAGATACTCCCAGTGCTCTTATCACATAGGAAATTACAAGGGTTTTAGGAGCTCGGTGCCAGGATCCAGGAGCAGAGGCCAATATACATATTTTCTATTATCTCAGATTCTCTGACCTAGAAAATGATTGATGCTCCAAAGTCTCTTTTGGAGCCTCTGCAGAATGCTATGAGTTCTCAGGTAGAACAAATGATGGGTGGGGTTCTGGTGGTGAGAAAGAATGAAGCAGAAACATTATTATTTATTTTATTTCCTTTTCAAGATGTTAGGGATAATTAGACCGGGAAAAATGCAAGTGAAGATCACATAATTCTCATTCCTGCCTTGACCTCTTTAGCTTTGGCCAGTACTTGGACGTTGAACGCATATCTAGTAACTGTGATTTAAATAAATCCTTTCTAAATACTCACCCTTGAAAGCCAATGATTGCCTCTTGAAGCGAATCGTTGCTTTCAGAGACAGATCAAGGGGAGTCCCGACAAGTGCATAATTTAGATTGTTCCACAGAACATCTGCTAAGTTTCTCTCTTTTGCTATTCTGGGGAGATGGGCAGGACACGTGAGAACAATCTTAGAGTTTTAGAGCCCGTTCTGCGCAGCTCACCTCTGGCTTCTCCTCTTGCCCCAGTCGACTTTCTGGTCTATCACATCAGAGGTGCCTCATGAGCAAAAGGTGACTGGCTGAAGAGGATGGCCCTTCAGGCCTCCATGTCTCAGGAGCCCAGAGGCCCAGAATTCCTCTACATGTCAGAGCTACCTGGCTTCCTATTCTACTTTTGTTAGGTCTTCACTTTCTCTTCTCCATTTTGACCTTTGGCTTTGGGACTTATTTATACCTAACAATGAGGGAAGAAAGGAGAAATGTGGCTCCATCATCATCGACTACTGTTCCATTTATTTACCATCTACAGTATGAATATGCATGGTTTGGCATGTTCACCAGTTTTAAATCTTTGAACCTAACAGGAGCTTGGTTGAAGGGAATATACTGGGGAGTCATTATTAAAATAATTTTTCTTTTAATTTTTTCTTTCTAAAAAGGACTCGGAGAGCATGAGAGATTCTGAAAGAAGACTCTCCCAAGAAATGAGTTTCTAACTTACTCCTCATCTATTTCAAAGCACTTAAAAAGTTTTTTTCCCATGAGATCATAGGAGTGTTGCTTTCTTTCTTAGTTTCTTAGATTTCTGAAGTTGCGGGAAGAAAGTCTGAAAAAGGGAAGGCCAGAATACTTTCAGTAGCAGCAAGAAAGAAGCCAATTTCTTCATGCCAGAGGGTAGTAGTCTGGTGAGTAGCAACTCTTTCCCTGTCACACCGCAACTCTGGGTGCAGCTTGCTCTAGTAGCCTTGAATTATGCACTTGAATGGTGAATAAAATAAAATAAAATAAAATAAAATAAGTAAAATAAAAATCTTCCATCCTGTGTCATTCTATGTCAGTGTTGTTTCACCTCTACAGGAGTAACTTCTTAAAGTCTAAATAGTTTCCTGTATTAGGTTTCTTGATAGAAATATTTCTGATGACTTTTTTTTTAAAATTTAATTTAATTTTATTTTTTTATTTTATTTTTTTTTAAACTTTATAGTTTATTGTCAGGTTGGTTTCCATATAACACCCAGTGCTCTTCCCCACAAGTGACCTCCACCAAGACCATCACCCCCCTTTACCTTTTCCCCTTCCCCTTCCCCC
>CM053569.1:70677441-70724272 GCA_028646485.1 Cryptoprocta ferox
AGGAATCTGCACATCCAACTTGTTTCCCATGTTTGAGAACGTTTGTTCTAAATCACATAGACGCTAATTCCAGAGCGCAGAATTCTCAATCTGGGCCTAAACCATTATTTCTCAAACCAGGTTACATATTAGAATCACCTGGAGTGTTTAAAATATAAGATGTCTGGGCCTTACCCACCACCAACAGAATCTTGGTGGAGGGGAAGCGGTGGTGTTAGGATTTTTTTTTTTTTTTTTTTTTTTTTTTAGCTTCTAAGCATTTCTAATGTGTAATCATGATTAGAATTATTGGTCTAAACCTAGAGGCCAGAGAATTGCCTTCAGGATGTTTGTCACTAAACTCGCCGAAATTGCATAACCTGTAAAAACGGGTCGGACTGCCCGGTTCCTGGTGAATTCCTCTTTTTGAGAAGAGTCTTGATTCACTGTATAGAAATCCAGAGCCCGCTGAGTCAGCTAAGATGTCCACCCAAGCTGAGTTCATCAGTATCTTTGCCTTGGAATTATTTTCGTTCTTCAGCTCTTTTCATTTTTATTTTTCCTTTCCTAGACTGTTTCTCAAGATAAACATCACTTTATTTTTTTCTTGTAATAAAAACAATGCTTCATAGAAATAAATCTAGGCAATAAAAAGGGTGTAAAGTAAGAATGAAAATTATCTCCGTCCAGAGAGAAATCTTATTAACATTTTGATGAGTGCCTTTCCACATTTTCTCCATGTATATATGAAAAATGTGATCATATACACGCTGTTTTGTAGTCTTTTTTATTAAACATAACATATCGTGGGTATTTTTCTTTATAATGAATATTGATCTTCATGATTATTTTAAAATCCACATAGCAGAATTCCATTGCAAGGATGTTACCATAATGTATTTAATGAATTCTCTACGGAGAATTTAGAAAGATACTTTCCATTTTTTCACTATTACAAATAATGTCGTGATGAACACATTTACACAATACAACTTTGTATGCCTTTCCAGTTATTTCCTTAGGATAAATTCACAGAAGTAAGATTGTTGGGTAAAGGGTATGCATATTTTTATTTTTTTTAATTAATGTTTTTATTTTTTTTATTTTTGGGAGAGCACAAACAGGAGAGGGGCAAAGAGGGAAGGGCAGAGGACCCAAAGTGGGATCCACGCTGACAGCAGCGAGCCCAGTGTGGGCTTGAACTCCTGAACCCAGAGATCATGACCTGCACTGAAGTCGGGCGCTCAACCAACTGAGCCACCAGGTGTCACTATTTTTTTTTATTTTTTAAAATGTTTATTTTTGAGAGAGAGAGTGCGAGCGAGCAGGGGAGGGACAGAGAGAGAGGGAGACAGAATCTAGGCTCCAGGCTCTGATCTGTCAGCACAGTGTTCGACACGGGGCCCAAACTCACGCACCGTGAGATCATGACCTGAGCCGAAGTCGGTCGCTTAACTGACGGAGACACCCAGGCGCCCCCAGTAGAGCATGCGACTCTTAATCTCAGAGTTGGGACTTCGAGTCCCACATTGGGCGTGGAGACTACTTAAAATAAAGACAAAATAAAAATATAACATAAAATAGCTAATGGTTAAATTTAGGTTATATACATATTACTTCAATTAAAACAAACAAACAAAAACCAGTGGAATAGGTGGGGGGAAGGAATAAAACTGCTGCGGGATAAGTAAAAGAATGTTTTTGAGGAAAAAAAATATTTGAGGCCGGACGTCTGAGGACACAAAGTGACACAGTGACAGGAGGGAACTCAAGAGCCAGACCTGTGTCACAGGACTTCACACTGAGGTGAGGGGAATGGGAGGGCAGTGACCAACTTCTTCAAGATCGTTCCAAGTACTTGTCAAGTTACTTTGGATATTTGCGACCAAAGGGGGAACTGAAAGTCGAAACAAACAGTAATTTAACTGTAGGGACCTCAGAAGCAGACACCTAAAAAAATAATAATAAGCAGGATGTCATCTTAGCCTTTCTCAGACTCAGTCACTTGTTACTTCCCTAACGCGGGACTGAGTCCTCATGGCATCCATGGCTCAAGTGACATTTTCTCTCTCCGAATTTGATCAGTGCTTTCCCTATCAAGCAATCAAAGCCATTAAATGATAATAAGTGTAATTTCTGCCTAACAGTTTGGCAAAATTTTAAGATGACTAATGCCAGCCTTGGTAACTGCGGAACAGCACATTCTCAGGCTATGATAGTAGCAGTGGAAGTGAGATCGGCTGCCCTAGGGGGTAATTTGGTAAAATATGATCAGCTTTTTAATATACATACCCTTTAGGGGTGCCTGGGTGGCTCAGTCGGTTGAGCGTCAGGTCAGTGAGTTCGAGCCCCACGTCAGGCACTGTGCTGACAGCTCAGAGCCTGGAGCCTGCTTCAGATTCTGTGTCTCCCTCTCTCTTTGCCCTTCTTCCATTCTCTCTCTCTCTCTCTCTCTCTCTCTCTCTCTCTCAAAAATAAATGAACATTAAAAAGAAAAAAAGAGTTGCATACTCTACTGACTGAGCCAGCCAGGCACCCCTAACCATTGGCTATTTTGAAGTGTACAATTAAGTGGCCTTCAGTACATTCATAGTGTTGTACACCCATCCCATCTAGCTAGTTCCAGGCCCTTCCAGCACCCCAAAAGGGAGCCCCGTATCCAGTCACTCCCCATCCCCTTAAGTGTGGCCCCTGTGTCAGCCTGACAAATGAGCTTAGGTTATGGACAGTCAAAAGAAATGATCGGACATCAAACGTGTTTCATGCAGGACATGAATCTCGGCCAGGAATGCAAAAATCACTTTTTAGGATGGCTATTATCAAAACAAAACAAAACAAAACACCAAAAAAAAACCAGAAGAGAAGTGTTGGTGAAGATGTGGGGAAATTGGAACGCTTGGGCACGCAGGTCAGAATGTAAACTGGTGTAGCTACTGTGGAAGACAGGATGACCGTTCCTGAAAAACCCCAACACAGAATTACTGTCCGATCCAGCAACTCCATGTCCAGGAGAGGGATGCAGGGACGTAGGCAGATATTTGCACACCCACGTTGACAACAGCACCATTCACCATTGCCAAAAGGTGGAAGCCACACAAGTGACCCTCAGTGGATGCACAGACAGAACGTGGCACATACCTCCAGTAGGATATCATTGAGCCTTAAAAATCAGTGAAATTCAAGGGGTGCCTGGGTGGCTCAGTTGGGTAAGCGTCCAACTTCTGCTCAGTCATGATCTCACAGTTCGTGGTTTGAGCCCCGCGTCGGGCTCTGTGCTGACAGCTCGGAGCCTGGAGCCTGTCTTTGGATTCTGTGTCTCCCTCTCTCTCTGCCCCTTCCCTGCTCATGCTCTGTCTCTCTCTCTCTCTCTCCCCGTCTCTCTCTCTCTCCCCCCCATCTCAAAAATAAATGAAACCATTATAAATTTTTTAAAAATCAATGAAATTCAGACACATGCTGCAACATGAAGGAACCTTGAAGCCATGCTAAGTAAAATAAGTCAGTCACAGAAAGACAAGTACTATATAAGTTTTCTTCTATCAGGTGTTTAGTCAAATCAGAGACAGGAAGAATGGTGGTTGTCAGGGGCTGGGTGGGGAGGTGAGTGTGGGGGAACATCGTCCAACAGGGAGAGGGTTTCAGTCTGGGAAAATGAAGCGTTCTGGAGGTGGGTGGGGGTGGAGGTTGCCAACGCTGTGAATGTTCTTACCAGTACTGAACTGTACACTTAAAAATGGTGAAAATGGTCAAATTTGAGGTTATGTATATTTTCCCACAATTAAAAAAAAGTGCTAGGGTCTTTCCTCTTCAAAGGACACAGACAGGCATCGATGGAGGACGATTTGATCATTAAAAAGAATAACGATTGTAGTAAAATAAATTTCAGTCACTTTTGGATACTGCTGGGGCACCAATTAACTCATTATTCTGAAAACTGGTAAATAGATAAAAGAATTATGAGAAAAAAAAGATATGTGTAGAGAGAGATAACATTTGCAGCCAGTGTTGTCTTTTCGGCCGTCTCGTTTCAGGGTCTATTTTCACTGAAAGCTGGTTAGTACCTTGTGTGGGGGCCCCTTGCCAGCCTGACTGGGAGCTTAGCGATGGACATTTAAAAGAAAAATGATCGAATAGCAAGTGTGTTTCTTGTGGGGCATGAATCTCAGCCAGGAAGGCTTTATCTATCCCTCTAGTTGTGGAGACAATATTACATTAGTCCCTCCTCAGAGCTGGATTAAATCCGATCTGTTGAAAATGGAAGTTAGGACACTAAAGTTAGAAATCTCTGAAGTTGGAATTATGGAAATACGCATAAAATACCCACTTCCTCCTAGGTTTTGTCCACATTTGCTAGAGAACTTTATAAAAATTGTTGACCAGATTCTTCTCCATGGACAAAAACCCCCTCAAACAGTAAATGACATTAGCAGCTGTTTATATTTTATTTAATGGCCATTTTGTTAATATCGTAATTTATTTAGATGACATTCCTTCAAACATTAAACATAAATGATTAATATTCCTCTAAGCAGTTACATGCTACCTAAGATGAATAAATCACAATTTATACATTTAACAAATTAAATTACCCAAAGGCTTAAGCATTGATTGCAAATGCATTTAACCAAATTCTTCAAAACATTAAATAAAATCATGAATGTCCTCTATCTAGTGCTTTAGATAAGCAGCAGGAAAAGCATGCACGGAAGGAAGTGATAATTACCAAATTATACTTACTAATACAATTTACGAATATGCTAATGCCATGGGTTGATTAATTGATTGATCGGTTTCTTATACTTTTTTCCTGGGGTTGCCTTCCTAGAGTCGCAGAGTTTTATAAGGGCCTGAGAGGAAAACACCCAGACTTGCTGGAGTTGCAGGATCTGGTCAAGCACCCGATGCCTGCTCAAGACCGAGCATCCATTGTGCCCGTGAAGATTTTTAAATGTGAGCCACTAGATAGCTCACTTTCTCCTTTACATCAATGAGGCTTTTAAGTCCATGTTTTTCTGAAGGCTTTTAGTTCTTGAAAGTTTGTGGATTTCCAAGAAATGATACATTCTTTACCCTTTACATGGTCCACGTTACTAAGCATGTCCTGCCATGAAGGCCTGATGTCTGAGTATTTCTGCAAATTGATTCGTTGTATGCATTGTGTCTAATAAGGCCATTCAGAGTTTCTGTCAACAAGTGAATGAGGCGTGATTCCATCCTGGGGCCTTGGCTAACTGATCATCTGGGAACGATTACCTATGACCACTGGTACTCATGTCCTGATAGATCTCAGTTCCCTGAGGTTCTGTTCCCTTATTAAAGTATCTTTTTTCTCTTTCTGTTTTTCATATTGGAGGCCTTCTATTTTTATTTTTATAAAAATCTGACATCCTGAATTTGATCTTAAGCTCATCCAATGAGTTTTTTTTAACATTGATTAATTTTTGAGAGAGAGAGAGACAGAGACAGAGACAGAGCACGAGCAGGGGAAGGGCAGAGAGAGAGGGAGACACAGAATCTGAAGCAGGCTCCAGGCTCTGAGCTGTCAGCACGGAGCCTGATGCAGGGCTAGAACCCACAAACCATGAGATCATGACCTGAGCCGAAGTCAGATGCTTAACCGACTGAGCCACGCAGGTACCCCATCATCCAATGAATTTTTAATTTCAAGTATTACACTTTCCAGTCATAGAATTTCCACTTGGTTCTTTTTTAATGGTATCTATTTCTCTGCAGAAATTTTCCCTCTTTGCATTAATTATGAGCATATTTTCTTCTATGTCTAAAACATAATCATAGTAGATTAAAAATCTTTGTCCGCTAATTCCAACCTCTAGATCATCTCAGAGTGAGTATTTGCTCGTCGTCTTTTAAGTATAGATCATGTTTCCCTGTTTCTTTGTATGTCAAATAATTTTGGAATGTGTCCTGGATATTGTGAGTGATATATTGCATAGATTCTGGATTCTACTATGTTATTGCAAAAAGCACTGATGTTTCGTTTTGTGGGGGGGGGGGGGGATGATAACTTGCTGAAGTCAAACTGCAAACCTTGTCGTCCCTGCTTCACTCTAGCCTGGAGCTGGGCTGTGTGTGTGATTCAGAGGTTGAAGGTTCTGGGCCATGTTTATACACAGAACTTGGTACAGACTGGGACTCCCCCACCCCCACATTAAAAACAAAAAAAAAAAAAAGGGCAACTCACTCAGTGCCTTCCCTTCTTCCTTGTGTCTATCTCCTTCGAATAGCTTCCTGCTACTTGTTTGTTTTTTAGTATCTTTAGGTAGTTGTTTTAATACTTCATCCAGAGTTTATCTTTATTTGTGGGAAGACTAGTGCAACTGGAACTTCCCAGCCATTGTGAGAATATCTTTTTAAGGGTTCAGCTTAAATTTTCCAATTTACCATAATATATGTTGCTCTCCTTACTCTTTTTTTTTTTACAATATGAAGTCTCATTAGCCATTAACTGTTCTACTGCATCACAGAAATGATGGTTTCCTTGAAACAAGGAGGACTAACAAGGTTTGGCTAAGTCTTGTATCAGTGTAATCCTCTATTATTTTGCAGGAGTTTATGATGGAGTGATCTATGTACATTCTGATTCCAGTAGGAATCAGTAGGATTCAGTGCCCCTCAGTTTTGAAGACACTAAAACTCAGAAAATTTAAATGTTTTTAAGGTCAAATCCTGGAGGCATTGGAGCCACTTTTCTGGCTGAGGTGAGATCGGATGAACCACGTTGGCCCTGTAAGAAAAAAACAAAGCTCTCTCGTGATGGGGACATTTATTTCCACAGGGTCAGTGTCTGGATACTTGATGGTACCAGATAAAGACCTGCAAATTCCTTTATCAAATTATTACCTAGGCGCCATGCTCACTGTCCCTCTTTTGTATCCTACTGTTTTCCTGATTACGACCAGTACAGTTATTTTGTTAGTTACACTAACATTCTAGTCCAGCCTCCTCGACATTATGTCTAAACATTTTGCTTGGTTGGATTAGTGACTGTCCCCAAGACTCTTGGGTAAAACGGTCACATACATTCACTGGGCTGAGAGCATGAGACCCGCAAAGGGTAATAATAGTGTTGTTTCCCTTAAGCTGATATTCTTTACGTATTATCCAGCCTTTATTAACCAAGTGCAGGAGAAACTGTTTTTCTGTTACTTAAAATTATGTCTTTTTTATGTTCAAGATAAGATAATGAATTTCTGATAGCAACCGACATTTTAGCTTATTTGGAGTTATCTTTTATTTCACTGTGTTGCTTTCCCTCATAACTGGACAGTGTAAATGACCCAACTCACTGGGAGTCGAAGGAAATTCCATTGCAATAATGATTCTTATGGTGATGGTAACATTTTTCAGCTCCACGAATGCCTGTCACTGCTTTACATGCCTTTCTTATTCCCACAAACCAAGTATATACTATTACCTTCATTTTTACAGATACGGAAAATGAGGCACTGAAAGGGTAAGAAATTTGCCCAAGGTCACACAGCTTGTCAATGGCGGAAGTTGGAATCAAACCCAGGCCTTCTGGCAATATACTGAACTGCCTGTTGGTTCAAATTACTATGCTAACTGTTACAGGCTGAATTGTGTCTCCTCAAAATTCATGCGTTGAACTCTAACCTCATGCGTTGAACTCTAACCCCCAGGACCTCAGAAAGTGACTGTGTTTGGAAAGAGGGTCTTTAAAGAGTAAGTCAGTGGAAAGGAGGCCTTTAAAGTGGGCCCTGCCCCATCTGATTGGGTCCCTGTGAGAGGAACACACACAGGGCTACACCGCAAGAAGACCAGGTGAGGATACAGCCAGCAGGAGGTCATCTTTCCCCCGAAGAGGGAGGCGTTGAAATCGTAATCTTGGATCTGGAATCCTCTAGAATGGAGAAAAAATACATTCTGTTGTTTAAACCACCAAATCTATGGTATTTTATTATGGCAAGGACCTGCCAAGCCAATGCATTAATCTTGTTCAAAGTTAAGTTTTAAAGTTCTTTCCTCCTTATTTCAACTATTATTTTTCTTCCTTTCTTCTTTGTCCTTCCCTCCCTTCTTCCTTTCTCTCTCTCTCTCTCTACTTCCTTTTTCTCTGCTTCCTTCTCCATTTCCTCCTCCTGCTCCTCTTCCTCCTCCTCCTCCTCCCCGCCCTGTCTCTCTCTTTCCAGTTTCTTCTTAACCATCATGGGAGAGGGCTTAAATTTACATGGGGAAAGAAATCACTGGTCCTACTGGCAGCACCAGACAGCATGTGATTGATTACAGCATTTGTTAGGTCTTTTTAACAGATTTTTTAATGTTTTATTTTTATTTTTGAGAGAGAGAGACAGAGTGCAAGTGGGGGAGGGTCAGAGAGAGAGAGGGAGACACAGAATCCGAAGCAGGCTCCAGGCTCTGAGCTGTCAGCACAGACCCTGACATGGGGCTCGAACCCACGAACTGTGAGATCATGACCTGAGCTGAAGTTGGACGTTTAACCAACTGAGCCACCCAGGCGCCACTTGAATTTCCAGTTACTTAAAAAACAATCTCAAAATAATTCTTATGCCAAACAGACAAATTTTGGGGTGGCACATTCTGCTACCCTTCAGCAGTGTATTGTCCTCTCTTTAGAGTATCTTTTTCTTGAGTGTGGTAGTTGTATATGGTACAGTTTGGCCTATGAAACTTTCATCATCTAATATTATTATATATTCAAAAAATATTATACTTTGGTTCACAAGCCCATTAATTGCTATTAATTCTATTTCTGTTAATTTCTAGCTATGTGAGGAAATATTTACTAGAATAATAAGCCTATTACTGAATCAGATCATTCTCTTTTCCAAATGCTAGCCAATATTCTCACCACCCTTTATGTCATCTTTTTTTATTAAAAAATTTTTGTCTATTATTCATTTTTGAAAAAGAGAGAGGCACAGCACGAGCAGAGGAGGGGCAGAGAGAGAGAGAGGGAGACACAGAATCCGAAGCAGGTTCCAGGCTCCAAGCTGTCAGCACAGAGCCGGACGCGGGACTCAAACTCGATACCGTGAGATCATGACCTGAGCTAAAGTCGGACGCTTAACTGACCGAGCCACCCAGGGGCCCTGCATTCCTGCGGTCTTTGCTGACTTTTGGCTTCTCTTAGCTGGTCGGCCTCAGGGTCTCCCCATGACCGTGGCTGCCCTGCGTGGTAGGCACGTGCACATGGCCGTGAGCCTCAGTGAGGCTGGACCAGCTCTCGGCTCTACTCCAGAGTGCTACCTCCTTTGGAGGAAGTGGGGCAGGTGCGCATTCTGAGTGCATTCTGAGTGCTCTGCCCTGAGATGGCCCAGACTACGCTGGCGGGTTAGCCTAGCGATGCCCTTGTGCCCTCCAGAAATCAGCTCATGGCAGCTGACCGGCTGACCGCTTCATGTGGCTGTGATTAAAAATGTCCTGAGGAGCGATCTTTTTCTCATTTAAATCCTCAGTGCCCAGCTGGTTGCACATGGGCTTCGTTATTTAAGTATGGCGCGGCCAGTGGATCAGATGATCGCCATTGGAAAGACAGAGTGTGACTCAAAAATCCCAAGAGTGGAGGGGCGCCTGGGTGGCTCCGTCGGGTAAGTGTCCGGCTTCGGCTCAGGTCACGATCTCGCAGTTCGTGGGTTCCAGACCCACGTCAGGCTCTGGGCTGACAGCTCAGAGCCTGCAGCCTGCTTCCGATTCCGTGGGTCCCTCTCTCTCTGCACCTCCCCCACTCGCACTCTGTCTCCCTGTCTCTCGAAAATAAATAAACATTTAAAAATTTTTTAAAAAAAAAGTCCCAAGAGAGGAGGGCACCCCGTTCCATGCAGGGGGGCACAGGGAGGCACCAGGGTAGGTGGGGAGGCAGAAGAGCAGGAGGAAAACTGGGCAAGAGCCTTTACTGTGGCTTCCATGGGGAGGAATGGGGCAGGCAGGGCAAGTAGGTCTAGGATGGGCTAATTCGAGTCCTTTCAGTGGGCTCTGGGGCATAGGGGCCATCCCTGCTTCTCAGGTACGGGCCCCCCGGGGGGCATTGGGACACTTGAAGAATGGCTCAGAGTGTGAGAGCCCCATAAAGGAGACTCTGAATTGGTTGGTTTGCATTTGAAACGTACACTGGAAGGCAAGGAATCTCTAGGAACTGGGAGGGACAGTCCCTCCAGGGTCAGCAAGGCCCAGAGGATCAGAACACAGAAAATGAAAGACAAGGTTAATATGCCAGCACAACGGCATGCTCACTGACTAATGACGTTGTGGGCATCTCCGAAGGCCACGGTGCTGCGCAGAGACAGCAGGACACGTGCTCTTGGAAAGGGGAGCTGACCGTGCCCCTGAGTCCCCTGTGCTTCCTTTACTACAGATCTCGAAATCGCCACTATTTTCACAAGAGTTTTTTGGGGGGATCAGTGCATGAAAGAGAGGTGGCCAGGGATCATTTCCTTGTGGCTCCCAGCTGCCACGTGCCTATCCACAGGACACCCTGTGCCCTTGGCTCCCCTACAGGGCGGCCCACGGGGGTCTTTGCCCCATCTGAGGCGAGGGGACCGTGTGTGTGCCAGGCACATTGCTCCATGCTTCAACACCCCTGCTGTCACGGAGCCCTCACCTCGCCTTCTGAGGTGGTACTTACTATATTTGTGCCAACTCGTCAGATGTGGACATGTGGACACCAAGACATGGATAACTTGCCCGAGGTCCCACAACTAGCAGGTGCGGTGGAATCTGAACCCGACTTGTGTGGGGACCAAGTTGTATGCTTAGCTGCCATGCAAAGGTGCAATGTCATTTCTGGGTGTGACGCCTGCCTGAGCTCTGAAAAAGCAAAGATGTTGACATCTTAACTGCCTTTACACCTTCTTACCTTCTCCGGGCCACTCCGGTGTGAACCCATTGGCTGGCACCTTGGTATCTTTCACAATGTGAAGCGTCCGGCTGCCAGGGTGGCTTATGGGCTTGGGAGAGCGGAGAGTGAAGGGAAGTCTTAAGAAGGCTCTCCAACGAGCATTCGTCACCCCAGATCTCTGTTCGTGAACCTAGGGAGAAAAAGAAATATTGGCATCCTATTCCCTAGAGCCTCAACACCACCATGATTTTAGACGGGAGGTGAGAGAGTCAGGCAGGAAACACCTAGTGGGCTGCCCGGGAAGGGAGCCCTACTGTGCCAACTAGCAGGTGGTTCAGCCCTGCCTCTCTCAAGCTGACCAGTAAACCAAGGGGTCGGGTCTAAAGTAAGCCCCAGGTGAGGCTGATCACCAAGTCTCTTCTGGCTACTGTTTTCTGCTTTTCCAGGTTTTAGGGAAGTTACTCAGAAGAGGTGGGAAAAGAGGTCATTAAACCTCCTCCTTTATTGCCCGTGGCTGTTTTTACAGAGAGACTGTGGGC
Source organism: Cryptoprocta ferox (assembly GCA_028646485.1). Classification (NCBI taxonomy): domain Eukaryota; kingdom Metazoa; phylum Chordata; class Mammalia; order Carnivora; family Eupleridae; genus Cryptoprocta; species Cryptoprocta ferox. Next base: position 70,688,797 of record CM053569.1, read on the forward strand.
GTAGTGAGAGGGTCAGTGAGAAGAGAAATTAGAACGTCTCAGCAGGGGTCCCAAGCAGGTCTAGTCCTTCCAGACACCATCAGGCTTATTCGTTGTCGGGGCGAAGGGATCCCAGGGGTAACACTGTGTCAGCAGCTCTGCGCTCTGAGAGCACAGATGAATATTCAGAGCTTTGAGCCTGGAAATCCGGAAACCTGATGTCAGTGCTAAGGCTTTAAAGTGTGATATTCTAAGTTGTCAGGAAAGATTTTAATAAGAAAAGGGGGGCAATTGAAAAGTCAAATGCCCTCCCCTGGGGGACTAGAAAATCAGGTCTAAGAGGAGTCCTTGTGCTGGTTGCCTCTGCCTCAGCGTGGGGGGGGGGGGGTTAGGGGGGAAGGAGAGAGAGGGAGTGGGGAGGGGAAAGGGGGTCCCACAGTGCCCACGATTCCCTGGCTGTTCCTCATGCTAAGCGTTCCCCCGTGAGGCCCACCTGCCCCTTGCACATACCGTCCCTGCTCCCCTGTAAGTTCTTAGCCTTGGAAGGTCTGCAGTGTGTCTTAGACATCTGCATTTTCAACGAGCAGAGAATGCTCAGGTGGATGGCTAAGTGACAGCCCCAGGTATGGTGTGAGTAGGTGGGAGCAGGCACTGTCCCTACAGACGGCTGGGAACATTGTATGAACTGTATGTCGTATATACTATATTCTTGCTGTTCTGTCATCTGGGTCTCAGTGACCACGCAGAGAGACTGCCCCTCCCAGGGCAAGCTAATTCCTAGAGCCCACAAGCCACCTGATATGCAAATCAATCAATCCCGAATCCATACACTTCCTTTCATGAAGTTCCGACCATTCTGGACATGATCCTCCTGCCCTAAACCACTTGAGGGTCAGGTCCAGACAACTAGGGACCAGCCTTATAGCCCGGAGCCGACTGAAGGTATTCAGGACACGCAATCCTAAACCTGCTGAGCTGTTTAACTCACCGTACTCATTCCTTGAAGCAAAAACCACAATAAACGCCTTTGCCCACATTGACTCCCCCCACACCTCTGCCACCTGACCGACGCTGGTCCTTCACCACGTGGCCCTACATGGTATGGCATGCCCCTTCCTCTTTGGAACAAACAAGTTTTTCAAAGGCAGCCAACTTCTGGACTGTTGGCCTGATTAAGAATAAGAGCTACATTTAAAAAAAGAAATGTGGGTCAGCTTATTTCCCCTTAAATGGAGTCATGACTTGCCCCCCAAAACTACTTGTTAATGAGAATCACATTAGGAAGGTTCTATAATTCACTTGGATCATGTCAATATTTTTACTATCGAATGGAAAAAAAAAAGGTAGAATGCATATCAAAATTTTAGAGGAAGAAGATTGGCAATCTCAGGTTTTAAAAATATCTTGACACTATAAATATGTCACTAGTGCAAATCAAGGAAAGTTGAACAGAACACATGTGAGGAACTCGATGAAGAAATCAGTTCCTTAATGATAGCTTAAATACGGTTCATGTGAAAACATCTTAGAGGCTGTAGGATGTAACACGGTGGCTGTAAAAATTACAATAGTGCCCAAGTCAAAGGATCTGATAGTTCTATACCATACACTATGTGTCACATGAAAAAGTTTGTATCCAGTCTGATCATCACTTTTCGAAAGAGTATCTCATGAATCAGAATGTGTTCATAAAAGGATGACCGGAATTATAATAGGGTGGAAGCTATCAACTGAAGTAATGTTAAAGGTTATATACATAAAAGGTTTGGATTTATTCTGTATAGACCCAAGGCATAGAGCTGAGACCCACAGAGAGATTAACGGAGAAATGGATCTTACCTTTATATGAGGAAGAGCTTTCTATTAGTTAGTATTGTTCAAAAGTGGAATGAATTTTCTTGGATCACAGAAAGTATTCAGGGAATAAATAATCACTAGTCAGACATGTTGTCAATGAAATTTCTGCATTAAGTAGACAGTTAGACTTGCCCGCTTCAAAGATACCTTCTTATTTAAGATTAAAAACAAATTTTCTATTTTTCTGGTCTTAAGTTTTCTCATATAGAAGATAGTATATACCTCATAGGATTTTATTAGTATATGATTATTCTTTCTATTACGAAAATATAAAGGACTAGATTATTTTTCATTAATCACATCGATAATATTTCTTAGGGAAAAAAGCATAAATCTGCGTGAGTGCCCAGGGTATATCTGGTTTACACCCTGAAGCTGATGTTAAAGTACAAAACGGTTACCCTCTTCCTCCTTATTCCCAGTCTTCATATAGATAGCTTGGCCTTAATGGTCAATACCATCCCATCAGCTAGCTCTCTGTCCCGTAAACACGACCAGTGAGATTCGCGGTTTTGCAAACGGAGGTGGATGAGGCTTTTCAACTTTATTGCTGACTTTTGCTGTTTAAAGATCTGGAAACTGAGCCTCAATTTCTTTGAGAAGCTTCTCTTCTTTTCAACAAATTGTGGACAAATTAAACTGGCTTTCAGTTTTGTAGCTGGAGAAAACTGTAAGTCTTTCCCCTCCAAACTTCTGGCTTGACATCGACTCTCTGTTAGCTTGACAATAAAGAAACAAGAGACAGACAGAACAAGGCCCTAAACTGACCAGGTTGTCAGATGAAATAGAATTTGGAAGGAGTCATCACTGATTTTATTCAAATCTATCATTTGTCCCAAACCAAGGATAATAAATTCCATCTGAGAGGCTCTAAGTTTGGGCATCTGAAATGGAATGATGGCAAACTGGCGGGCAGAGTTACCGGTTTATAAATTCTGTGGATGAAATTGGAGAAGCATAGAACTTTTTATTGACACTCTAGAAGCTTCTTTGCCCTAATTTTATAACCCAGGGAACGAAGTGCCCCGAACTTTACGCACACCTCCTTCACTTGGTCTGATAATGCAGCCTCATTAATATAATTAATTAGACACTAAAGTTAATTAAAACACCTGATGAATACTTCCTGCTGCCTGAGCTCCTTTAAGGTCTTTTGTAATTGATGGTTATTTTGTTTGTTCCTAATAACCGTTGGACTGTCCTCTCTGGTTGGACTTAGGGTAATTTTTCTAGGTTATGTTTAAATCTTTTACAGGACAATTTTTTTCCTGGATGAATCTCATAGGGAAGAATAGCCAAAGAAAGCAGATGAAACAAGTGTTGTGGTGGCCAGACTCCAACTTTCTGGCCTTTCCCTTTCCTATGATTCCACTTAGGAACACACTGGTCTCTCCCATATTGAAGCAGGAAAATTCTTTTTTAAAAACGTTTATTTCGTTCTGAGAGAGAGAGAGAGAGAGATTGGGGGAGGGACAGAGAGAGAGGGAGACACAGAATCCGAAGCAGGCTCCAGGCTCTGAGCTGTCAGCACAGAGCCCCATGCGGGGCTTAAACTCATGAACCGTGAGATCATGGCCTGAGCTGAAGTCAGACGCTTAACCAACTGAGCCACCCAGATGCCCTATAAGCAGGAAAATTCTTTACTTCCCTAAATTACTGACCCATTCCGGACATTCCATTAGAGATAGCATTTTTTTCCTAGTGTCATTTCTCAGGTTAATCAATAAGCTTTGAGAACTTAGTCCATTGGTCATCGCTATTGGAGAGAAATAGGTAAAGGACTAGATTCATAATCTTTGTTGCCTTTGAATTTGGACAGGAACTCATCAGAATTAAGTCACACAAACCGACTAAGTATTTCAATTACTGATGTGTACACATAAACTGGAAAATTAACACTATTGTGAGATTCAGAACTTGGAGGAAGGAGAGTCTATTGAGCCAGATCAGTATAAGTCATTTAAAAGAGGAATATATTTTGCTTTCCTTTTACATCCTTTATGAAAAATGTACATTCATGATTTGAACCACTTTTAGATGCATTAGGATCATTCCTCTAAGGTTCTGTTTGCCAGTGATATGGGGTTATAGTCACAAGTAGAAATACTCTCAAGAATAGTCCTGCTCAATAAATACTGTCAGAAAGAATGGTTTAAAAATCAACTATTAATACAGGAAATGCCTTTCAAAATTTAATTGGCTTATTGTCAACAACTATTTGTGATTGGAAATAGATATCCAGGAGTACATTTTTTTCAACTAATTTTGCCTGGAAGCTTTACCAGGACTCTGCTTAAAATGAATTGTGTCACGAGTGCCTCATTGAGAAAATTTTAATAGCGAATTGAGAAGTTTATAAGTGCTTTGTATTTTTTCTAGGCCAAAAGGATATCAGTGATGTCATCCAGTGTGGAATTTGGGGACCCAGCCTTGAAAGAGGTACAGAACTCTGTTTTGAAGAAATGTTGGCCTTAACTTGAGAATATTCCTACCCGTCCATCTTCTAGTCTGACATATGTCTGATGTTTTTAACTTTCGTAAGGTGTTTCACATCTTTTAAAAATATATAGCTTTGGGGATGCCTGGGTTGCACTGTCTGTTAAGTTACTGACTCTTGATTTTGGCTCAGGTCATAATCTCATGATCTTGAGGTTTGTGGGTTTGAACCCGAGTGGGGCTCTGCACTGACAGAGTGGAGCCTGTTGAGATTCTCTCTCTCCCTCTCTGCCCCTCCCCTGCTCATACACAGGCACATGCGCCCTCTCAAAATAAATAAACATTAAAAAAAGTATATATATATACAGGGGTGCCTGGGTGGCTCAGTCTTTTAGGTGTCTGACTTTGGCTCAGGTCACGATCTCCCAGTTCATGAGTTTGAGCCTGGTGTCAGGCTTTAACTGAGATTTTAGCTGAAGTTGTCCTATTGTCTGAGATCAAGACAAGATTAATATAAACTCTTGCTTCATATCTTGGATGAAATCCAATGTCTTTCCCCAAATCCCTGTAGATTCCTGGAGGCTTTTATTCCCACAGTCAATTCTGGCTCAAAGTTCCTGCTTTGATGGAGTTCTTGAACGTCTCCCCAGCTCTCCCCTTCAGCTATTCTCTTCTCTCTGCTCTGTGTTGACCCAGCGTGGAATTTGGTTGCGTTGGCTGGTTTCCATAAGCCCACTCTTTTGATACACTTGTGTGTAGCAGAGTTTAGGAAGGTCTGGGGAGATGAATACTATTTAGAGATTTGGGGTTTGGGGACGCAAATACTATTTACAGATGATAGAATCCTAAAGCATTTAATGTTGTCATTGGACACTCCCCTCTCCCCACCTTTAATGTTCTTTGGCTATCTTGCAGGGGGGAATAGCTCGTTGGCCAATTTCTCCCACAGGTGCCAGGATTGTGGCTCAGCACTTCTTCCTTCTCCCCACTCAGGGGCTACCCAACCCCGACAGTTGGGGTAGTTGGAGGTATGAGGGTACAGAAGGGGTTCTATGGTGTGTGAGCAAGGAGAGCCTTAAGGTGGCCCATTTAAAGACCATCAACTTGCAGACCAATTGATCTGCCTGAAAAGACCCCTGTGGTCTAGATATTTTTCCCCTTCTTTCCCGTCTCCTCTTTCCTAATGACCCCCTTTCCTGCTTTAGAGAAAGAGCATACCTCTTGCCCATCCCAAATTTTATTATAGCACATTGCTTCGGAGTGTTAAAACTTTTTCACAAAGCAATCATTTGAAATATTGATGTGTGTCTAAGAAAGTGATAGACTCTAGCGAGTGGGTAGCTATTCCTTTTTAGGTCTGTTGGCTTATAACAAAATTGAAGGAGAACATGATTGAGTTGTCAGCTGATAGATTATTTAAAAATACATTTTGCAGATACAAAACTATGCTAATTTGGGGAAATATAACTCAGGGAGAATCCAGCAGTTGAGTGATGTTTTTATACTAAAATGCCTTCATTACCATCTACTTATTTAGGTGAGTCAGGCATTTTCAGCATTTCATCTATAAAAAAGACAAGTCAGGGTGGAATTAATGTTGTGTCCTGTGTCATTTTGGCAATAAGTGTAATCATATAAGGATATAGGAACTCAGAAAAAGAACTGTGCAAAATCTATTAAGATAAGCATTTCCAATTTTTCTTTTACTTTTCACATAATATATGGGCATACCCTGTATTACTGCATTTTGCTTTATTGCTCTTTGCAGATATCGTGGTTTTTACAAATTAAAGGCTTGTGGCAACCCTGCATTAGGCAAGTCTACTGGCACCATTTTTCCAGCCGCATTTGCTCACATCATGTCTCTGTGTCACATTTTGGTAATTCTTGCAATATTTTAAACTTTTCATTATTATTAGACTTTTGATGGTGATTAGTGATTGTGACTCGCTGAAAGCTCAGAGGGTGGTTGGCCTTTTTTTTTTTTTTTTTTTTAGCAACAAAGTGTTTTTATTGTTTTAATTTTTTAAAGTTTTTATTTATTTTGAGAGAGAGAGAGCACACAGGCGCACACATGTGTGAATGCTGGAGGGGAAGAGAGTGGGGAGAGAGAGAATCCCAAGCAGCATGTGCGCTGTTGGCACACAGTTCTACTAGGGGCTTGATCTCATGAACCATGAGATCATGACCTGCGCTGAAATCAAGAGTTGGACATTTCATGCTAAGCGAAATAAGTCAGGCGGAGAAGGACAGATACCATATGCTTTCACTCATAGGTCTAACAGGAGAAACTTAACAGAGGACCATGGGGAGGGGAAGGAGGAAAAAGAGTTAGGGAGAGGGAGGGAGACAAAGCTCGAGAGACTCTTGAATACTGAAAACAAACTGAGGGCTGAAGGGGGAGGGGGAAGAGGAAGGGGGGTGATGGTCATGGTGGAGGGCACTTGTGGGGAAGAGCACTGGGTGTTATATGGAAACCAACTTGACAATAAACTATAAAAATAAATAAATAAATAAAAGTTTTTAAACAATAATAAATAAATAAAAAGATTAAGAAAAAGAGTTGGACATTTAACTGACCGAGCCACCCAGGTGCCCCAGTATTTAAAAGTATTTTTAAAATTAATGTCTGTAGATTTTTAAAGATATAATGCTACTGCACACTTAACAGACTACAGTTTGCTATAAACACAATTTTTATATGCATTGGGACACCACAAAATTTATTTGACTCACTTTATCGTTATATGTGTTTGTTTTAATATATATATATATATATATATATATATATATATATAGACAGAGAGAGAGAGAGAGAGAGAGAGAGAGTGAGCAGAGGAGAGGGGCAGAGAGAGAGAATCTTAAGCATGCTCCACACTTAGTGTGGAGCCTGACGTGGGGTTCAATCCCACAACCCTGGGGTCATGACCTGAGCCAAAATCAACAGTCGGACGCTTAACCGCCTGAGCCACCCCGGCGTCCCCAATATGTATTTTATTTGTGGCAGTATGACCAAACCCGCAATGTCTCCACGGTATGCCTGTGTGGGATCTTTTTCTTCAATGGTGTACTACTAATAACTGTAATGATAATTCAACCCACACATTTTTAACAATTTAGATTCATAGGGAATAGGGCACCAACTTCAGATTTTCCTAGGGTAATCCATAATAAGGCTTTCAAACATGAAGTCTGAATAAAAGGCTATGACAGAAGTGGAATGGAAGTCCAAGCTGAAGGATAGAACATAAACAATAGCAAAGGATGAGATAAATAGAAGCGTAAGAGGAAATAATTCTAGTATGTTCTTCCTGTAACTCCATAGATCATCTTGCGCAGGCCCTGGGGCAAATGTGCCCAAACCACTTTGGAGGGTCCCCCTATAATTCAGGGGGCAGGGCACTTCTCCTGTGTGCAAGAGGCTGGGAGGCAGAGGAGGACGATTAATGATCACACTCCCACACGAGTCATTGCCACTGGTTGGGGCTTCTGGGTACACTGGCCTTAGAGTTATTACTTCGTTTTGCTTTTTTCAGTGTAGTTACTTTTCACTGAAAAACAAAAAATCCTTTACGAATATTAACCAATAAAACCAATCTTATCTCTTCTTCCCAGATGGTGGAATAAGGACCTAAAAATATCAAGGAAGGTTTCTGAAATATTACAAGCAAGCGGAAGGAAGAGGAAGAGGGTCCTTGGGTCCTCGTTCTAGGATTAGCAGGCCGCCGTTTGTGGCTGCAGGTGTGAGGTGAGGTATATCACTTGAGGATTTTAGCACGGGGGTGGCTCATCGGGACTTGGTCACATAGACTGCTGAGTAACAAGCTTTTTCTTCTGACGTTTTCCAGAGTTGCCTTTGGAAACAGGCCTGATGAAGTCTGTCCCTGCCATGTCTCCTGTACCCTTCACCTAGGGCCCCCGTGCCTGTCACATATGTCAAAAATAAAGAGGATTTTCATCGATTGTGTTAGCTCCTTCCTTCACTTCCTGGAATTCATGTGAGGTGCACATGTCAGCACCGGGGAGGAAGCCATAAGAGAATGGCAGGGTGTGACAGGAGAGGTGAAGAGAGCAATGGCAGCCCCTCGTCAGGGAAGGCACTGCTGTGGGCACATGCTTTGCTGATTCAGATAATGCTCTGGACTTTGTCTAGGTCCCTCACAATACCCTCAGGATACAAGCACCTGTAAATCTCGGGGCCAGCAGCTTGTCAGGTCCAAGAGGGATAGCTAACCTCCATCCATTGCGGCCCCTTTGAGACAGGAGGGAATCCTTGACCTTGAGAGGCTGGAGTGGAGAATGAGGGTCTGGGCATCGGATGCCATCTCTGGTTTTTCCCCTTGGGATGGAATTCACATACCACAAAATTCACTCCTCTAAAGTATACAATTCAGTGGTTTTTAGTATATTCTGAGTTGTGCGACCATCGCCACAGTGTAATTCCAGAACGTTTTCATCCCCTTGGAAAGAAACCTCACGCCCATTAGCAGTCATTCCCCACTTCCTCCTCCAGCCCCTGGCCACCATTGCTGTCTCTACAGATTTGTCTGCTCGGTCTATGACGGGCATTCCAAATAAGTGAAATCATGCACCATGTGCCTTTTTGTGACCAGCATCTTTCTCAGCATAACTATGTTCCCAAATTTTTTCCATGTTGTAACACGTATTAATACTTTCTTCTTTTAATGGCTAAATAATACGCCACTGTATGTATATGCTACAGTGTCTTCATCCATTCATCATTTGATGGACATGTGGATTATTTCCATGTTTTGGCTATCACAAATAACGCGGCTATGAACACTGATGGAAAAGTTAATATTTTTTAAAGTGCATATACTTGAGAGCTCATTTTAGTCGAACGATGCTGGTAGGCTAGTCAAGATTCATTGATGCTAGACCTTACATTTGTATGGCTAGTCCAAAAGCCATTGTGGATTGGGAGTAAGATATCTGTTACTCTGCCACAGAATCTTTGTTCACTTTATTATGCATCAAGGATGTGATGAGAAAATGTTTATTCGCCTGTCTCATCTACATATATTTAAATCATGTTTACCAATTGAGTTCAAAAGTGTTGCTGGCTGATGATACCTTCAGTGCCTTGGCCACGTCACATTTATATTTCAGAAATGGCTCTTGACATACAAAATCTTCTATGGTTTGATTTCAATCGATTCACTAGCCCAGTGGTTTCCAAACTGAGTACTGAGGGCCTTTGGGTACTGCAAGAAAATTACAGGAGTGGTGCAGGAATTATTTTAAAGTTTCGAGTTCAAGGTACTCAAATCTAGGTACTACGAGTTGAGGATAGGTTACTAGTTTGAACGTTAGATAGTGACACATTCTGTTGAAGAAATATCTTTGTGAAGCAGGGATTTGCACCGGAGCTGTGATAAAATGCCAGTACTGCCTGAAATCAGCATGGAACAGGAAGCAGAGATGTACGGGTCGGGGGGAGGGGGGGAGGTCGCTATACGGTGGCCAACACACATTCCCCAAATAAGTAATTGTGGTGCTTTAAGAACGGGAAAAAAAAAAAAACTATGTTTTTCTTTGTTTCAACTTAAATGTTATTTGGACCTACCTATGTAATAAACTTTTAGATGTTTCTTTTGGTCTAGGGTTGTCACAAAAACATGACTGAGATACATAGGTTGCAATAAACCGAGACATTTGGGAACCTTCGTTCTAGTCTTTCCCCCCTTGGTTTCTCGTCTTTGCTACACTGAACTCTAAGTATTTCCAGAACACGGTCTGCTCCTTCATGGTGGAAGTCCTTGCCTGTGTCTCTTTGCCTTGGAGTTCACCCCTTGTGTCCGTTCTCCTCCCTGGAAAATGTTTTAACCCTTCAAGACTCTTCACAGAGAGCCCCTCCTCTGGGAAGCCTTCCTGGACCTCTCCAGGTGAGCTCACTTGCTGAATTTTCAGGGTTCCCAGGACTTCTGGCTCATTCTTCCACTTTATGCGTCCCCACCCCTCACTGTGCTAAACTTCGTCCAGATCACTGGACCTCCTCTCTCGTTCTGAGTTGCCACAGAAACCACACGTGAGCAGCCTTGTACCTTCCCCACGGCCCCGAGCGCGCTGTGGCGGACTGGTTAACTGCATGAATGGACCGAATGCTAACACAAGACATCTGTCAAGCTCCTTACCCTTTCTCCTGCGGAATTCACGTTGTTTTTTCCCATGGGAGGCCAGCTACTATGGTAATCCTGGCGAGTACTGTAAATAATCACGATTGCACTTGATCATCCGCCCACGCGAACACGCACTGTGACCATTTCGAAGGCAATTTCCCGACCACCACCTCAAAGCCCACGTCAGACGCAAAAGTTGCGCCAGTCCAGGAGCTCCAATGTCAATGATAAAGTTCATTGCAAGGTCAGCCTGAATCGGGCTTAAGTGAAATGAAATTGGTAACAGCTGAAAACTCAACAGGTCCCAGAATGATTATAGACTCGTTATGAGGGTCTCACTAGCTGGACCCGGAGCATAGGGGACCTCAGCTTCTGGGTGACTGGCAGGCACATCCGGGTGGTGTGAATCTGCCTATGTGCTCATTGGCCAAAAATGTAAAGTCGAGCCCTGAATCAGTTTCAGTTCACTTCATCCCTCGCAAGCTGAAGAATCAGGTGCATATATTAGAGTGCTCCCCCCCTCCCCCCCGACATGCCAAATTACACCCACAAGTGAACGTTCACAAAAGGCAACTTGAAAGCAGGCTGTCTGCAGGGGCGATGCACCCACACGCGTGTGTCCTGTGGATGAACGTATATTAGCCTCGTTTATCTAACTCGGGGCCCAGTGCGCGCACCAGAGAGGAGGCTGATAGAAAGACACTCTTTCAAAGCCATTATTTTCAAGACGAGGGTGAAACTTGTATTTTCTTAAAGGAAGGCCCCTCCCACTCATCTTTCATTCCCTTCCGCAATGGGTGCATTAATAGATAAGTACTCGCCTCCTGGTTTCAAAAGTCGCGCTTGTGCCAGAACGAAAGTTTAACCTTCATTAATCTCAGCGGGGTTCTCTCTAAAATCACAGGTGGCAGTACTTTAAGACCATGTCCATTTTGTTTTATCGTGGTTCCTCAAATTACAGTAATCCGCCCAACCCTTAGATTCAGCATGAAGCAGGGTCATATTTATATTGTACTTGGCAGACTCAGCTTAGCTTCAGATGTTCTACCAAAATATACCTATCTGTCCACAGAGAAATAACCACCTGTGGAGATGAAACGTCTTAGAAAGGGCTTCTCTTCCTCTTTAAAACATTACTTGAAACAATGTCTCACGCTGCTCCTCTTGGTTAACATTCGTGGAACCTGTATTTCAGAGCATAAGGAGCAGTGAGTGACTGAGTCACAGTCGACATAGAAGTTCCTTTACGGGGTATGTCTTCGGCCTGCAACATCAGCTCCACCATATTGCTTGGCAAGAAGAACGAAGCCACTGCCTGCTTCTTTGAACTGACGCCAAGGATCAAGGATCAACTGGGCCCCTCTTGGTGCCACTTTCCGCCAGACGCTTTCTGCGTGTCCAGCAGTGAAGAAGACAGACGATCTCATGGGAGACACACAGAGCAAAAGCAACTTAACCAATAAAAATCATGATCGTTATGGGGGCGCCTGGGTGGCTCAGTCAGTTGAACGTCCAATTTCAGCTCAGGTCATGATCTCATGGTTTGTGGGTTTGAGCCCCACGTCGGGCTCTGTGCTGACAGCTCAGAACCTGGAGCCTGCTTCACAATCTGTGTCTCCCTCTCTCTCTGCCCCTCCCCTGCTTGCACTCTGTGTCTCTCTCTCAAAAATGAATAAACATTAAAAAAATTTTAAATTAAGATCATTATTAAGCGATGATGATATTTGAAACAGGGTGATGGGAAAAGAATGTAGGGGTAGTGCTTGTAGTCAGGGAAGGCTTTTCGGAGGAGGTACCACTGAAGACAAAACCAAGGATAAGAGGGAGTGCAACTTGAAGGGACCCAGGGGAAGAGTGCCACAGGTAGAGGAAACAGTAAGTGCAAGGACCCCAGGGACTGAAAAATGGACGTGTCCCTCCCCTCCATCCTGCCTTTCACCAGTGACCCTGTACTTTGTTTCCCATTCATCCTTCATGTATGTAAACTGACCAGAGATTCCATCTTGTCAATGCCCCCTCACCCCTTCTTCTCCCCCCCCAACCCCCCCACCTAGGGGCCAAAAGGATCTGGGTGCTCCTAAAAGCCAGTCACACCTAGAAGGCAGGGGTCTTAATCAACTGCATGCACTAATTTTTGGATCTATGAAAAGTAAAAGTATGAAGCTTTTCTAGAAGCTAATTTCATGGGAGCCGGGTTTGCGTTTTAGCAGTGAAACTTACGGCCCTCTAGGACATGCCCTGCTCTAACATTCTGTGAGGTCTACTTAAATAATAAGTTCTGTACAAGGATGGAAAGTTGCTATCTTGCCTGTTTTATCTATGAAACGTTGCTAGCGTCTTGAATTCTTTCTAGGTGCAGGGGTCTGGATAGAAAGCAGACATAGCATTAATGGCCGCGTTCTCAGCCTGCGGCCTGCCAGGGATCCCTGTGGCGGCGGAGACCCACAGATCTGTCATCATAGCTCACCACATCCTTCATCCTTCCTACTCCAAGAGCATATTTCCATTAAGAAGAGGTAAAATGAATACCCACGGTGACAACGCATGTGGACAACCTCTTCCCATCTGCCTTGGGTAAGAAACAGAAGGACACAAAGATGGGAATCATTTTGCCTGGGGGAGTGGTGCTGAGTAAGGGCTAGTACTGTTCTTCCAAATGCCTGAAAAATCCCCATCGTTGTTCAAGACCCAGCCCCAGTGACCTTCTATGAAATGTTGCCTGATCACACCTTATTCCCAGCCCCAAGGGCACGGGGAGTCTCTGCTCACCCACAGATATTTGTGCTTCCCCGCCTCAGTGAACTGAAGTGTACCTGACTATAAACCTAGATCCCTACATGCACTGTGAGCTCCTCTGTGCACTTAGCTCTCCCACAGTGCCTGCCCCAGAAATGTTTGCTGTACATGAATAGATAGAGTCTTGATATGTAGAAAATACAGCTCCTCCAAGGTCATATCGTGAGTGGTGGCGGCAAACCAGGAATGGTAGCAGAGCCCAACACACTGTGATACCTGGGGGTGCGGGGGGCTCGGAGACGGGCCTTCCTCAGCAGAAGTCCCATCCACAGGAAAGAAGGACCACCACCACTTAGGATTGCTCGTCTTTCATCCATCTAGACATTTTCCTTCTCTCTGCTTTGGAAAATAGAACGTAGAGAGACTGAGATGTTTTGATGAAAGTATAACATTACTTAATGGTTTAGCCTGCGCACTCATTTTGTTGCTGTAAAGTCTGTCTGAAATATGTGTTTTGGCCTCTCCATCTTAGTGACTTCGTAAGTGCAATATTCTGAGCAGAATGGAATCTTTTTTTTTTTTTTTGAAGATTGAAACTATTGTAATGCCTTGCGGCCATCATAACATCCAGACTCTTGTCCTGGTTTCTTCTGGAAAACGCATAGGAAACACAGCCAAGTCTTCGCTAACCCCAGGGCATGACTGGCACAGTAATTTTTTGAATAAATCTTAAAATAATCTGGTTTCCTTATGACCCATGCCTTCCGCCCCAAAGTCATAAGCTATAAAAAATTCGGCTGGGTTTATGTGTCTGCTTAATCAAGGTTTACTGTCTGCCTTAAACTTAGTGCCAAGTGACATCCAGTAATCATTCTTTGTTTGGAGCATCCCAGCAGCCAAGAAGTCAAATCCATCACCAGGTGACAGTTGCACTCACATTCCAGAAGAGAGACAATTCATAAACCTCTCATCTTTATTTATTTTTCCCTTACCCCCATCAGGGAATCCTTTAGCCTGATGCTATTAGAAGATAGGTCATGACCTTCCATACTACTGTAATATTTCTTCAGATGGTGTGCTTAGTGAGAAGACTCTGGAAAAATGGAGATGGAGAGAACAGGATATATAATTCCTGCCTTCCTAGAATATGTCACAGTGATAAGTGGGTGATGAATGCTGATGAGTATCGACTACTACTCCCTCAATCAAATCAAGCCCTGTGTTCTGGAGTGTGTGTGTGTGTGTGTGTGTGTGTGTGTGTGTGTGTGTCTGTTGCAGCTGCCATCTATAGTATATTACCAAACCATCAAAATGATCACAAACAATCCAAGAAAAAATTGCAATGACATTAGATGCATTACTTTATCCATCTACAATAATAACAATGTGGTTTAGTAAAACCACTCCTGGAATACATTTTGCCTTAATAATGTATCAGTGGCAATAGCTGCAAAGAATTTCTGAGATCAAAGTCACAGATGTAGACTTGTTTTCACGAATTGAATTATAACAAAATAATTCTCTTGACTGAAGGGTATATGGTAGAAATGGGCTTCACTTGATAATCATTCTTTTTGCTATCATCCAAATCTGAAGACAAAAGGACCTGGATCAAACACTGGCTGGGTACTTTGACCAGGTTGTTAACCCTCCTAATACCTTGAAACCTGTCTTAAGGGGTTTGGGGGATGAAAAAGCTGGAGAGGAAAGGTGTGACAGGAGCGGAACCCTGGACTTGGAGTCTGACCACCAAGTGTCACTTATCGACCAAGTACCACTGGACTAACTGCCAAACTTCTCTGAGTCCCATTTCCTCATTTAATGGATGTGGGTAACAATATACTCCTCACAGATTGATGTAGTTGGGTTTTAATCTATCATCTTGTTATTTGTTTTCTAATAGTTCATATGATTTTTTTGTTTCCATCCCTCCTTTTCTGCTTTCATTTGTGTTAATCAAATAATTTTTAATATTCCCTTTTGTTTCTTATACTGGCTTTTTAGCTATGCATCTTCTTATTTTCTTAGTAGGTATATCTTCAATTCATTACAGACCACTGTCAGGCCTCCACTTCTAGCCATGATGGGACAACGTGGACTGGAGGAATTAGCTGAAGATATTGCAAGTAGGATGGTTGGAATACAGTAGGTGCTCCTAGGCTGTAAAGTCTCTTTACACTCTCCTTATAATCCTGAAGAAATTGTTCTTCATACAAGCCTCAGATTAAATGACTCAAATACAATTGCTTAGCTCGATAGATATTGAGTAATAAAAACTGCTATGAAAGTACTGTCAATATTCATTGTTATTAATGATGGAATTTAGTAATCAAGAGACTGACTCTCCCACTGTAAAATCTCTAAAATTGTAAATCTCCCACTCTATATTTCTAAGACATACAAGGCAGGTCTTCTCCGCCATTAGACAATAGGCAGCACTGCCTGGTGTCCAATGTCTGAAAACTAGTTTCATGTGTTTTGTTTTGTTTACAGCTGTTCCAGGTGGGGTGATAAATCCAGTCCACGTTGTTTTAAATGATTAAAGTATAAATTCAATAGCAAATCGCAAAAATCCTAAATGTGTAGATACCTAATAATAAAGTTTCAAAATATATGAAGAAAACTGGCATAATATATGAAGAAAACTGACATAACTAAAGGAAAATATAGATATATCCATAATCATAACTGGAGGGGTTAACTCCACCTTCTGGAAGTAGAGGTGAAAAGTAGAAAAAAATCAATAGGAAATTAAAAGCTTTGAAAGCAATAACAATTAACTCAATTTTCATTTACAGAAACTATAAGCAACAATGAGAAAATGCACATTTTTTCCCCAAGTGAACATGGTATATTCACCAAGATATCATATGCAGAGTATAAAATGTCTTAAAATATTGAAATATTGTAGAGTACATTTTCTGACTACAAGAGAATTAAGTTAGAAGCCTATAACAATAAGATACCTAGAAAATCGCCCAATTTTGAAAATTGTTTTGAAATTAAACAACACATTTTTAAATAATTTATGGATAAAGAAGAAGTCACAGTGGAAATTAGAAAAATATTTTCACTTAAATGATAATGAAAAGACACATAGCAAAATTTATGGGTGCATTTAAAGCAGCAATTAGAATGAAATTTGTAGCTTTAAGGGTTTGTATAAGAAAGAAGAAAGACCTAAAATGAAATGTTTCCAGAAAACAAAACGGAAATGGAGAAAATTGAGAAGACAAAATCAGTTCTTTGAAAATATTAATAAAATGGATAAACTCTAATCAAGACTTATAAGGAAAAGAAAGAAGGAACACAGGTCAACAATGTTAAGGATGAATGAGGAAAAATCACTACAGATCCTATAGACATTTGAATAAATAATAAGGAAATATTATGAAAAACCTTATGCCAATAAATTTAATAGTTATATAAAATGAACAAATTCCTTGAAAAGCACAAACTACCAAAGCTCACTCAAGAAGAAATAGAAACTTTAGCTCTGTAGGTATTAAATAAGTTGAATTCATAACCACAAACCTTCCCAGAAAGAAAATTTCAGGACCTGTGCTTTAGCTGATGAAATCTATCAGTTAATAAAGAAGAAAAATAAAATAATACCAATATTACAAAGTTCTTTCAAAAAATAGAGGAAGAAGCACATCTTAATTCATTTCATGAGACCTCATAAGCCTGATATCAAAACCTGACATATTAGTGCAAAGAAAGTTACAGGTCAATATTCTCCACGAACTTGGATACAAAAATCCTTGACAAAATTTTAACAAGTGTATTCTAACAGTATATAAAAATGACAATACATCCTGAAATGAGGTTTATAACAGGAATAAAAAGGTGATTCAAAATTCAAAGATTATCAATCACTGTAATTCATCATATTAATAGAATGAAGGAGAAACACTATATGATCATCTCAATAGATGTAGAAAAAGTACTCCATAAAATTCAGCATACATTCATGATAAAAATTCTCCGCCATAATGGACCAAAACCGATGCTTTTCAACTTGATATGACTAGCATCTGAATGGTGATATACTGAACACTTCCCTCTAACAAAAGGAAAAAGGTAAGGATGCCCACGCTCATCGTTTCAACACTACTTTCTAGCCAATGAAATAAGGCAAGAAAAAAAGGCAAATAAAGTGAAAAGTGAAAAGTAAAACTATCTTTATTTACAGATGACATGATTGCATAATATAGAATATCATTAGGAATCTACCTTAAGAAAGACCTATCAAAACTGACAAGTGAATTTAACAAGGTCACAGGATATACACAAAATTATCAGTATACAAATCAATATACAAAAATTAGTTGTATTTCTACATACCAGCACCAAATCGTTGGAAAATGAAATAACAAACCGCATTTATAATAGTACTGAAAATCATTAAACACTTTGGAATAAATGAGCAAAATATGTACTTCCATTTGGGAAATTATCTTCAGGCTACCCCAAAGGTAGCAGAACAGCAGGGTTCACAGGTTAAGTTAAAATATTAAATTAAAGCCCAAATTGCGAAATTTGGGACTTCTGGTTTCCAGTTCTGCATGTAGGGAGATAGGAGGTGTGTCTCGGTCCTAATGACAAGTAAAAAGCCTGAAAAATCTTTTCAACCTGAAAAGGCTACAAACTGTATAATTCTAAGTATATGACATTCTGGCGAAGGCAAACTATGGAGACAGGAAAAATTTCAGTGATTGCCAGGGGCTCGTGCAGGGGAAGGAATGAACAGGGGGGTACACAGAGGATCTCTAGTGTGATGAAAATACTATATGGTACCATAAGGATGGATACATGTCATCAGGCATTTGTCCAAACCCATAAAATGTACAACACCAAGACAGAATCATGGTGTTAACTGGACTTTGGGTGATTATGATGAGTCAATGTAGGTTTATCGATTGTAATGAAGCTACCGCGCTGTTGGGGGAAGGGGAATATAGGAAATCTTTGTACCTTTCCCTCAATTTGCTATAAACCTAAAATTGCTCTAAAATTTTTTCTCAAAAAACGAAAAACCCCCACAAATCACATGGTTTATATAATCAGTTAACAACACAATGTAAAAAAAATGAGAAAAAAGACAAAGGGTGTTTTAACACACTTTGGAGTGTGTGCAGGTGGGTGGAAGGTCACATTATCTGAATCCTGGGCCATGCTATGTTCACTTGTTCCATCCCTCTGCCTCATCTGCCTTCCCCACTGATGACGTGTTTATTCGTACAGGAAAAGAGGTTCGAGCAAGAGAACGCAGACTAACGGTATCCTGGGCCAGTGACACACCCTTGCTCTACCGAGAAGACATAGGCACAGTAAAACCTGGCCATAGGTGTAGTGTGCTATTAGCTTGTCGAACAGCCGTACGTTTTCTTTTTCTTTTTTTTTAATTTTTTTTCAACATTTATTTATTTTTGAGAGACAGAGAGACAGAGCATGAGCAGGGCAGGGGCAGAGAGAGAGGGAGACACAGAATCCAAAGCAGGCTCCAGGCTTTGAGCTGTCAGCACAGAGCCTGATGCGGGGCTCGAACTCAGGAGCTGCGAGATGCTGACCTGAGCCGAAGTTGGCCGCTTAACCGACTGAGCCACCCAGGTGCCCCGACATTTTGTTTTTCTTGAAGCCAGCATGGATGTCACTGATGGGTGGTGAATTAAGGCCTTTTGAATATTGAGTGCTCATGAATATTTAGTGTATCCGGAATATTTTTAACTTCTTGTATATTTACTACTGTATATGCCTCATACATGTTTAATATATGATGAATATTTAGTACCTCCAGTGTATTTAGTGTACTATAAATATTTAGTAGTCAGGTGCTGCACGAATATTAGGTATTTTTTGTTCTTTCCATCTTTTTTACCTATTTTTAGCATGGACATGCTCTACTTTGTGACTACTTATCTTTACCCAACACATTTTATGAATTTTGTGAATTGTCTGTTCTAACAAATATTTTACTTACTATGTTACCTATGCTTTAAACACTTTACAAGTTTTGGTAATGTGTTACAAATTACAAACATTTTCATCTTTTATAATGGAATTGAATATTTTTAAAATTTAATAATGTACATTGCGTGTGTAAGACCACTATGCTGAAATTATAAAATATTGCTGGGAGTAATTTAAACAAGCCTACATAAATGAGGAGATACATCATGTTCATAATTTGGAAAACTGAATTATGATAAGGTATGATATCTCCCCAAATTGGTTCATAGATTCAACAATCCCAATAAAACAAATTCCAATAGCTTTCTTTGGGGGTGGGTGGGTAGAAATCCACAGTCTGATTATAAAATCTATATGGAAATGCAAAATAATTTTGAAGAAGGAAAACAAAGTTGTAGGACCTGAACTACCTGATTTCGAAACCTACCTCAAGAGAATGAGGTGTTGGATACATGTATAGAATAGAGTCCAGAAATTGATTCACACACATATGGCCAAATAATTTTCAACAATGGTGCCAAAGTAATTCAATGTGGGAAAAAAATAATCTTTTCAATAACTGGAGCTGGTTTAACTGGGTAAAAAAAATGAACTGCAACCCATACCTCACACTATATATAAAATTTAATTTGACATATTCACCCCAGAAGTAGAAGCTAACTAGGAGGAAAAAAATAGGAGAAAATCTTCATGACCTTGGAGTACATAAATATTTCTTAGACACAAAAGACCAGTAAGAAGAGAAAGAAATTCAAATTAGAGTCTACCAAAATCAAAAATTTCGGCTTTTCAAGGATACTGTGAAGACAACGAAAAGGCAACCCACGGGCTGGGGCAAAATATTCACCATATGTAGTATCTGACAAATGTCTTGCATCCCAAGCTCAATAATAAAATACTTCTTTTAAAAAATGGGTGAAAGTCTTGAACAGGTACATTAAAAAAAAAAAAAAAAAAAAAAAGGAAGACTACAAAGTCCAAGAAGCGACAACAGAACGCTCAACGTCACTAGTGGTCAGCGACGTGCAAATTAAAGCCCCAACAAGATACCACTTCATTGAAATGCAAAGCCTGACAATCCCAAGTGTTGCTAAAGAGGCAGAGCCACTAGAACTTGCAGTTTCCTGTGGGGAGATACAATCAAGCAACTACTTTGGAAAACCTTGTGCCAATTTCTTACAAAATTAGGTGCACCAGTCTCTGTGATCTCCAACAGTTGTACTGGTAGATAGGTACTCAAGAGAAATGAAAACAGATGGCCTCAAAAAGCCATGTGTTTGAATTTTAATGGCAGTGTTCTTCATAATGACCTCAAATTAAAAGCAGCCTAAAATTCTATAAACAAGATAATGTCTAAACAATGAATAAAAACCATAAACAATACAAGGATACATATTACATATGCCTTGTGAAGTGTCTGAATCCTCCTGCTGCCTTCTCTCTCTCTGCTCACTTCTGATGTGATTGGTCAGAGACACTGCCTTGCGGACTTCAGAGTGCAGAGACATCCGAAATAGAGCCAGAGACAGAACATGGTTGCCAGGGATTGTGGGGAGGAGGAGGCCATGGGAGCTGACTGCTAACAGATACGGGATTTCTTTTGGGGATGTTAAAGATGTTCTGGAATTTGTGGGGATGACTGCATAACCTTGTGAATACAGTAAAAATCACTGACCAGCAAGCTTTGAGGGTCTGCACTTGATGGAATATGGATCACATCTCAACACGAATCCAACGCATGCGTCTCAATCCTCATCTGTACCTCTCTGCAGCAATTCTCAGCAATGCTTTCTTTCTTAATTCACTTTTATGTTTCCTCTGTGATATTATATTCTTCTGATTTTTACCTCTATTTCTCAGATTATTCCTTTTGGCTTTCCATTGGGTTATTCACTCCTTAAAGAAATACCAGTGGTCCACAGTCCTCAGGGTCTCTCTCTATCTGTCTGAGAGCTTCTCCTCTAGTTGCCAGTATCCTCTGCATCATCATCGATCAGTAGATCTGTATGTCGCACCCACATCTCTGTCCTGAGCTGCACACCTGGTGTCCGACATCCCATACATGGCGATGTCACAGGCTATCAATCTCAATATATGCCAAGCAATTTATATGCCTTTGCTTCAAGCCAAACTTGCTCTTGTTTGTCTTTATCTTAATAAACCAGGGATCCCTCTCAACAAACCTATTCCTCTCGGGATGGTCTCCCGGCGGGGAGAGGGGGTTGTTGGCCTCCAGCAGAATTCCCTGAAGACTGGCCGTGGCCCTGTTCTTATAGCATTTGGTCCTGATAGAGCATATAGGGGGCAGATGGGGAGTGGCAGCTCCTGGTCCACGGGGTCACACGGTTACAGGTCCCAGCTCTGGACCTCAGCACCTGTTTATTTCAGGAGAGACCCTGAAAATTCGGCACCAAATAATTAAATGAAAAAGAATCTGGTATAATCAGGAAAATAATGTAGTTTCCAAAACAGAGAAACACCTCATCTTGAGCTCTTTGGAGATGAGAATAAATATGAAGGGGAAAAAATTGCCCGGGTAATGGAACTGCTTAATTCAATCTCCCTCTCACGGCTCATGGACACGGCTCATGGATTTCCAAACTCACCCCAGGAAAAAAGTAAGTTGTCTTGTTAGGGCAATATCATCTCATCCTGGTCTGTTCGTCATTTCAAGGCAACAAAGCAAAACCACATCTGTCTAAACATTAAAGGAGTCAGAGAGACGGCAACTGTGGAAATGAAACGACTAGTGTTTATAATGCTGATATAAAGGAGCTGTAGAAACCCATCTGGTCGAGGAGGGAATTGAAGAACAACTCAGGACATACATGGGATGCTTACAAAATGCAGAAGAACTGGGAAAAAGGAAGCCTAAGACAGTTACGGAAATTATCAGGTGCGGGGCTCAAAGAAATAAAAAAATGAATATTGCAAAAACTATCTCTATGAGCTTTCAAATCACTGAACACAATATAGATAAAAAATAGCATGTCTTCACCAAATTGGTTTTCAAGGGCTCATTTCGGATTATAAAGAAATAGTAGAGCAATGAAATGGTTACTTTGCATTTGTTTTAGAAAGGGGATAGAGAGAATTAAGATTTACTTCAGATCAAAAAGTCAATGTTCTCTAGGCGCTATGGAAACAGAGCTAAACAGAGCTTAGAGATAACAAAGCAGTTGATGCTAAAAGAAATGTGTTGTCCTGTTTCCATCTTCTTCTGACTGTGGGTTTTAGTGCAAAGGACTGGTGAGTTCGTTAGAGACCGGGCTAAATATGGAACTAAATATCGGATCATGAGTTTTAGTCCTGGCCTTGTTACTGAAGAGGCCTTTGATCTTGGCTAAATCATTTCGACTCGCCGTGTCTCCTTATTTTACACGTCAACACTGAGATTTATTTGCTATTCAGTAAGTATTTATGAAGCCCCCCCCCCCCCCCGCCATTGTGTGCTAGGGCCCCGTGGCCTTGCATATCCTGAAAGTTACGTCTCCAGTGAAAGACATGCTGATGGGAGAGACTATTTTCAGTTCACATCCCTCCCTTGAAAGACAGCATAAACGGAGACCCTGGAAAGTTAAACAAGTTGGTTAAGGTCAGTTGGCTAGGGACGGAGCTGCCCAGTCTCCTGGGCAGATGGACGGTGGGGGCTGCACTGATTTCTTCTTCATGACACACGGAAAGGTCTGCGTAACAGGAAGTTAGGGTGGACGGAGGGAAAGTTCCTACACTTCATGTGGTAGAAAAATAATAGCATCATTGAGTTATTTCTAATTTTAAGATGCATAATAAGGGGCCCCTGGGTGGCTCAGTCAGGTAAGCGTCCGACTTCCGCTCAGGTCATGATCTCATGGTTCGTAGGTTCAATCCCTACATCCGGCTCTGTGCTGACAGTGCAGATCCTGCTTAGGATTCTCTCTCTCCCTCTCTCTCTGTTTCTCTCCTGGTGGTATGTGCACACGCACTCTCTCTCTCTCTCTTTCTCTCTCTCTCTCTCTCTCTCACTCTCACTCACTCGAAGTAAATAAATAAATAAACTTTTAAATAAGAATGCTTTAAAAAAAAGATGCATAATCAAACCTCACTGCCTTCCATCATTCTGAACTACAAACCTGTTAGAGGAGATTGGATACCTTCATAAAACTGGTTAAGTTTTGCTGACCACACATGCCGAGCAAAGAACGGTGTTAATTCTGTGTTCCATGCCCAGCACTGTCTTGTGAGGTGGGTCCTAGCTCTGCTTACAGGCGAGAAGACAGGGACCCGGAGAGTGAAGGAACCTGTTGTAGTCAGGGACCGCCCCCTGAGCGTGCCCATGTTGCCCACTTGTGCTAACCACTGGAGGCCCAGAAAGGTGTGGAGGACCAGATTGGGGTCCACAACAGAGTTTCAGCAGGGAGTGATGGCTTACCCATGGAGTGGGTATCCCAGGACCAGAGAAACCTGCCCACCTGCATAGCTGGCATCAGGTTGGCTCTGATCTTACCGCAACGAGCCTACAGATTTGCACAATTTGGAAACGAAATATAGACCAGCAGGGCAAAAACCCCACTTACACGTGGAGGGATGCCGATGGCGCCCCGATGACTGGATGTGGGGGACTGTCTGGACAGCTAACCTGCTGGGGCTCACCCTGTATCCCGTGGCACGGGTTTGGAGACCTGATATGCTTTCAGGTGCAGCTGCTCCTGCCTGTGTCCTGTGGTTTTCTTCTCTAATTGTCAACTCCGTGGAGCCTTTCTTCATTTCCCAGCTGAGTGTGATCTCTGTGTGTTCTCAAAACACCGAACACCTCTCCTCGTGCTGCGTTTTGATATTGGCAGGTGCAGCGAAGACGATCTGCAGGCACTGAACTCCTAATATAAAATGATATGAGTGGAAGTGATATTTGGAGTGTTTAGATGTATATTAACATATAATACACAGAGTATCCATTAGTGAATATAGTAGTCACCATTTCTTGAATTTTTGCCATGTGAAAGCTGTTAGGAAATATATTAAAATCCATACAAAATAGGACTCCATCTTCAGAACTCGCCTGAGGGCATGTTGGCTTGCGTCTCCATGCTGTCAGGAACATTCTGTGTTGTGTATTGTGGCATGTAATCCCAACAGCATCCTCCGAAGAGGGGACTCGGTCTTCCCCCTTTACAGACAGGAAACCGGAGGCTCAGACATTTGCTGAGGTTGATTTTCTGTCTCTTTTTAAAAATTTTTTAAAGTGTTTATTTATTTTTGAAAGAAAGAGACAGAGCGTGAGGGGAAGAGGGATGGAGAGAGAGAGACACACACACACACACACAGAATTGAAAGCAGGTTCCAGGCTCTGAGCTGTCAGCACAGAGCCCGACTCGGGGCTTGAACTCACAAACCATGAGATCATGACCTGAGCTGAAGTTGGATGTTTAATCAACTGAGTCACCCAGGCGCACCTAATTTTCTCTTTTTTGGGGGGGTAGTAAACATAGAATTTTTTTTTTACCTGTTATGTGCTTTTTAAAAAATTTTGTTTTGTTTATTTATTTTTGAGATAGAGAGAGACAGAGCATGAGCAGGGGAGGGGCAGAAAGAGAAGGAGACACAGAATCTGAAACAGGCTCCAGGCTCTGAGCTGTCAGCACAGAACCTGATGCGGGGCTCTAACCCACCAACTGTGAGATCATGACCTGAGCCGAAGTTGGACGCTTAACCGAATGAGCCACACCAGGGCGCCCTTGTTATGTGCTTTTTTTTTTCAACGTAGACAGTTGAAAATAATTTAATGCAGTGGAATCCCTTCTCCCTCCCTTTTTAAAATTATTTATTTATTTATTTATTTATTTATTTATATTTTTAAAGTTTATTTTGAGAGAGACAGAGAGAAGAGGAGTAGAGAGAGAAAGGGAGAGAGAGAGAGAGAGAATCTCAAACAGACTCTGCACTGTCAGCACAGAGCCTGATGTAGTGCTCAAACTCAAGAACCATGAGATCATGACTTGAGCCGAAGTCAAGAGTTGGATGCTTAACCAACTGAGCCACCCAGGTGCTCACCTTCTCCCCCTTTTAAATGGATTCTGGATTTTCAGTCTTTATTACCAAGACCTTTCCCACTTTGGGATAATAGTCTGTCAGAATAATTAAATTCTCTTATAAACGTTTCATTTTTTTAAATGTTGAAATCTTTCAGACACCTGGAATATTTTTTTTGGTATAAAGAGGGAGTTAGAGATCTAACTTATTTTTCCCCAATAGCTACTTATTGACACAGATGTCAATAAGTCCCCGGTCAGTTCTGGTCCCCACTGATAGGCAAAGCCACTTCGTTTCTAACTAAACGCTCATCTTTAAATGGATTTATTTCTGGATCCCCTCTTCCGTTCTCCCTGTCTATCCATGCACCAGTGCTCTTTTGTTAATTCTTGTAGCTTCGTAACATAAGTAACTCTTTGGAGGGCTAGATTGCCCTATTCTTGTTTTTAAAATAATTTTCCTCACTATTTTTGCATGTTTCTTCTGCAGTTCTTCCTTAAAATTTAACTTTACACAGATGACACACCATGTACGCATTAAACACACTGAGAGCTTCATTTTGGGCTTCTGGAAGCAGGACTTACCAGCTGCCTTTGTGCTGTCATCTGCTTTCAGGTAGAAAAGATGCCGTGTTTGTACTGTCAGGTGCAGACCTCAGGGCAGTTAACCAAGGAAGGGGGACTAGAAGGAGAGAGCAATATACAATTGCTGGAGGATCAAGAATATAGGGATCGGAAGAGCTCCTAGAGACTAGCTTGTCACTTGATAGATGAGGAGATGGAATTTTTTAAATGCCTTGGCTAAGCTCATTCAACTCATCGGTGGAAAAATGGGGACGAGAGCCCCCGTCTGCTGCCCACTGGTTGAATCTTCTTTCTACTGCGCAGGGCATCACCGTCTCTACAATCAGTAGCAGAGGGTTTTTGTTTTTAAAATAACAATGTGCGAGACTTCAGTTCTAGAAAGTACTGAAAGTTCTTCCCCTTTGAATTTTCAACAAAAGGGACTTATGAAAGGAAATGTACCCGGTCTGAAAACCCATTAGATTTCTTCTTCACTGAAAGCCAACTCTGTGCGTTAGCAATAGCTGAGGCATGAAAATGGGATGCTGGAATTTTTTTTCTTTCCTCAAATTAGTAACTCATATATTTTATAAGAACTGTATCTCTACCTCTGCTTTTTATTTTTTCCCATTGATGAAATATCCTAAGCCATCTGGAGAGAGTTGGAGCTTGGCTTCATTTCTGTGGAGCAGAAATTACACTTTGGGCTGTGAGGGAAGAGAATGAAATGTCTCTGGAGCAATCGTTTCCCTAGCCAATGATGGCTGAGTCTAGAGATGGCTTTATATTTTCCTCTACAATGAGGTAGCAGAAGTTTGCAAGTGGACCCCTCTGAGAGCTTGCTGGGGGAGCGAGATCTCCCTAATGCATGTACACTTTACAGAAAAAAAAATGGAATTACATTTTCAGATGGCTAAGAGCAGACAGATACTCTAAAATTGACGAAGAATGACTGAGCGTGCAGCTCAGGACTTGGGTTTCTCGTCTAGGGTTAAATATGAATGAAAAAAAAAGTAATCTCTGCATTTCATGCTTGTTACTTGGGTGATATATCTCTATGTTAATTATTTTCTATTTATGTGAAAGGAGGTTTAAAATGTGCTAAAATGTAAACCAAATGCAAACAGCTTTCCTTCATTTGAGCCCATTTTTTTTATGCCCCATTTTCCAATAATACATCTTATTTTGGGAAGAAGTCGAGATGTGTGGCCAGAGTTAAGTATACTGGATATTAACTGTCTGTGAGTTGCACGTGGCTATTTATAAAATGTTCTATTTTTTGCCATCTGTTTCCACATTCTCTTGTCTCTTATTCTACGTCCTTCTTTTCCTAAAATGTTAGCTAGGGCTCCTAAATTAATTTTCAAGTCTTTTTTTTTTTTTTGTACTCCTTTGGGTATTTGATATCATTCAGGGATTTTTAAATAAAATGTCACCCATTCTGCCCAAGCTTCAATTTTATATTTTGCTTTCACCCTTCCTTCAGCTCAGTGGAATGTCATACG
The DNA here is from genome assembly GCA_028646485.1 of Cryptoprocta ferox. Lineage (NCBI taxonomy): Eukaryota > Metazoa > Chordata > Mammalia > Carnivora > Eupleridae > Cryptoprocta > Cryptoprocta ferox. The sequence continues at coordinate 70,715,995 of CM053569.1, forward strand.
ACCTCTTTTCTTTGCTTACCTCAGAGCTGGGGTGAGCTGGGGGGTCTAGAGGGCAATCATTCCTCCCGATTCTCTCCCCAGCCCAGGCCTAACTGCTTGTTAAACCAGACTCCTTTGAGTAGCTCCTTTCATCAAACCTCAATCTATTTTTAAATCACTGATCTCAGATGAATATGATTTTCTTAGAGATCACAAAACGCACTCCCCCATTTTGTGGATGTGGAAACTGAGACTCAGGCGATAGTACGTGCTTGCAGAAGGGTCCCCGAGTATTGATAGAGTAGATCTGCATTCCGTGTTCATGGCAGATTGAGAACATAGAAGTGGGAAGTAAGATAACAAATCCTACAAACCGAATACTAGTGCAACTCGTGAACCTTTATTCGTCCTCATCAGAACCTTGTATATTAGTTTGTTAGCGCCGTCCTAAAATACCGCGGATCGGGTGACGTCACGGATTTGTCTCATAGTCCTAGAGATTAGGTTCAAGATCAAGATGCTGGCAAGTTTGGTTTTCCCTGAGGAGTCCCTCCTTGACCCGTAGACTTCAGTCTTCTTTCTGTGTCCTCGCACGCTTTTCCTCAGTGTGTTCCTCTCCCTGTCCTCGGTGTGTCCAAATTTCCTCTTCTTATATAACGACACCAGTTAGATTGGACTAAAGCTCACCCTAATGGCCTCATTTTAAATTGGCCACTTTTTGGAAAGCTCTACCTCTAAATGCAGTCACATTCTGAGGTATTGGGGATCAGGACTTCAATGTATGAATTTTTGAGGAGGGATGGAAATGTACAGGAAATCTTCAAAGCAGATAAGAATTTTTCTTCAAATACCTAATCTCAGATCATCCCTGACTAATTACATTTGAGATCAAGGGTGTATGAGTAAGTAATTTTAATTCCAAAATTATCACTAAGGACACTTGATGATACCTTCCTTCTGTGGAAGTTTCCTATAGTCTATTATCATAAGAAATTGAAATGGTCCTCGAAGAGGCCTATAATCTGGAGAAAATCTCCCAAGGAAATTCAATAACACAACCAAAGGACAGTTGAAAATCTATTAAGGAGTGATTTTCTGTGTGGGAAAGCGGGTGAGTCATTCTCATTCCTGGTCATCCTGTCAAAACCCTACTTAATTGTAACGTTGACACATCAGTGACAAAAATAGTTGCCCTCGCTTCTTTAGATCTTCCACAGGAAAAATGACCTGCCCAGGCCCTGCGCTTATAAAAGTTTCATGGTCGCTGTCGGATCGATGAGCCCCTACAACAGAATGTCAGTGAAAGTGCTCAAGGAGTCAAGGCCTTTTCTCCAGCTCAAGGGAGGTCCAGAATTTTAGCTTCACTTAACACTTGTAATTGAAACAGATGAACAAATGCACACAAATTTATGCAGCAACAGAAAATTTTATAATATTAAAATGAAAGTGGGGCGCCTGGGTGGCTCAGTAGGTTGGGCGTCTGACTTCAGCTCAGGTCATGATCTCGCGGTTCGTGAGTTCGAGCCCCGCATCGGGCTCTGTGCTGAGAGCTCAGAGCCTGGAGCCTGCTTCGGATTCTGTGTCTCCCTCTCTCTCTCTTCCCCTTCCCCACTCCCGCTCTCTCTCTCTCTCTCTCTCTCTCTCTCTCAAAAATAAATAAACATTAAAAAAAATAAAAGTAAGGTCTTTTTCAGCCCTAAATTTCCAAATCTCTCAGGGAATAAATAAGACAATGCATTTGTAAATGTATTACAGTTTTAAGCCCTCCACTTCTCAACTTTAATGGTCGACTGCAACATTACAAAAGAAAACGTAAACCTCTGTTACGGAAAAGGTGTCAATGACAGGAAAGGATGTTTAATTTCCTCACCGATAACAAAATTTCTAAAATAAAGCAGAGTATAAGTACATGTAACAATGTCTCAATCTTAATGATATAAGTCTAGAAACATTAGTTGTCTTTCATTGCTTTCAGTGGTTGTCTTTGGTTCGCTGAATGAACTCTATTTCCTCCTAACAGACCCTATACAGAACCATAAGGACTGTCAGGTCGAATTTCTGATTTGTTTATATAAAACTTCTGACCCAGAGGAGTGTCTAAATCATGCAGCTCCTGTCATATGCTGGTGGAAGGACTAAACTCCGGGAGTCTGACCTCCCTTGTCAGCCTTCTGTCCGCACCTGTCTTTACAGGAAGATGGTAGTGGAGAGCGGTACAGAAGCACTTGCCCCGGCACAGAGAACTTGATAGTCTCTTAACCTTAGACGAATTATGATCCTGCTCGTAAGGACAGTTTTATCTAAGGTAATGATATCATCTAGGTCCTTCCATTAAGCCCAAATATATTTTTCCCTTGTTCCTAAAATCACATTCACTAAGATATTTCCAATTTCGAAACCAGGTGCAGCCTTTATATCTTGCACAATAATTAAGTATGGGAAGCAATCTGAAAAATCCCAAAGCATGCAGGTTTTACTGCAGCTGCAAACTTGTAAATATAGTGAGTGAATACTTAAAAAACAATTGCAGCTGATTAGTGAGAAATGCCAGCGCGTGCCTTTCTAAAAAGGATTTGAAGAGCAAATGAATACCTGCCTGTGTCAAAACTTCTACAGAAAATAACACATTTGTTCCATTATTAAAACGGTGCCTTCAGTGATAAAAGAATCATAGGTAGATTGGATCTCTGCATAAAACAAGGTAGGTTTACAAGAATGGCCACGCTCCTGGCATGAAACATTGAAGCACTCTAGTAATCAGGCTTGACATATGGCCCTGTGATTGGGCTGCAAATCCACTTATGGTTGCAGAGACCAGAACTAGGGCATGGAATAGCTCCCCGCCCCCCCACCTTCCGCAGAAGCCTGTGCAGAGTGAGATGTTTGGTAAGAATGGCTAAGACTTGCCTTGTTGCCCAGTCTGTTCAAATACTATGGAGTGTTCCCAGGCCACCCATGGAGATGGAGCCAGGTGCAATAATGTTATTTAGAAGTTGAAGGAAGAACAGATTCTGTGTGAGAGGACATCTACCTGGATGGAGTTTGAAAGATCATCCTTAAAGATACATCTGGAGTGTTGAGTGAGGTGGAGTAGAGATGTCCGAGAAGAGTTGGGGGGGGGGGGTTGCAGGGCATGGACCACCTGAGCAAAGGCACAGATGCATCGTCACAGTGCAGGGTCTGCTCAGGGATGGGGGAGTGCTGAAAAGCATGAGTAGCAGAGAATAAAGCTGATTAGAGCCAGTTTGTGGAAGCTCTTAAACTTTCATGGTGCACCCAGTTGGCGGAGGGGATTGGAAATTGGGGCCAACACAGAGGTTAGCGCCTGATTCTGTGGCATCACTGCCTTCTGGTTAAGCATCTGCCCTTTCTTTCTATTGTGTAGGTCTGGAGGCCTTCATCTTCCCCTTGAAGCATGCAGTTCAAACCAAAGCTACACTCAAAGCAGAAAATGAGTTACTGATTGACTTCCTGTTTGATGGGACACAGTGGTCAGTCTTCTGCAGAATGTACCTCCTTTCCAGTTAGACATGAGTTCAGGAGGTGAAAGCATTGTCTTCTAGACTTTGGGTTCCTCCTGCATTTTGGACCTGGAGCCCTGCATCGGGTCATTGCAGAGAACACTGTGACAAGCCCTTTGTGGCTCACACTGAACAGCCACAGGAGTTGGGTGATCTATACAGCAGTGTACTGAGTTCAGAAAGGATGCAACCAGACTGAAGCCTAGTTTTTTCTGCTGCCAATAGCGAAGACGGGGTTCTCAGTATCATGAAGGAGTGGGAGCATTTCCCTGAAGGTTCTTCTAGTGAGCCATGGGCATGAGGAGCCTGAAGGTCTGGGAACTGTGTGCATCATCCTTACATATGTGTTCAGTGGGCTTTGACCTCCAGGCAAAACATATTACAGCCATCTCTGAGCCCTAGAGGCTACTGGGTTTAAATGTTCTATAGTGAGAAAGGAGGTTTCAAGTTCCATGCTTGAGATAGATTTGAAAGTCCTTTCTAGACTTTCTAGGATATTGTTATGGGTGGAATTATTATACACACCACCCCCCAAAAGCATGTGTTGAAGTCCTAATCTCCCATGATGGTTAGTTTTATGTGTCAACTTGATGGAGCCAAGGGATGCCCTGTGAGAATATTTCTAAAAGGGATTACTATTTGATTCAGGAGACTGAGCAAAGAGATCCACACTCACCAGTATGGGTGAGCATCATCTGATCCATTTGGGTCACCACAAAAAGTGGCGGAATTTCCTCTCTTTTTTCTTAAACTGGGACATCCATCTTTTCCTGCCTTGAGACATCAGAGCTCCTGGTTCTCAGACCCTCAGCTTTGGACTAGGAGTTACACAGTTGGCCCCCATGTCTCTCAGGCCTTCTGACCTGGACTGAATCATACCACCAGATTCCTGGTTTTCCAGCTTGCAGATGACAGATGGTAAGAGTCCTTGGGCTCTATAACCACATGCACCAATTCCTATAATAAATCTCCTCATAGATACGTCTATATATCCATTTCCTCTTATATATCTCTCTATATATCTTATTGGTTTTTTTTCTCTGAAGAACCTGGACTTCACCTTCAGTACCTCAGAACGTGATCCTTTCTGGAAATAGGGTGATTGTAGATGTCATTGGTTAAGATGAGATGGGCCCTAATCAGATATGACTGGTGTCTTGAAAAGAAGGGGAAATTTGGAGACAGACATGCACACATGGGGAGAAAGCCATGTGAAGATGAAAACGGAAATGAGAGTGATGCTTCACATGCCATGGAATGCCAGAGATTGTCAGCAAAGACAAGCTGGGAAGACACAGGGAACAGAATCTCTCCTTCACAGCCCTCAGAAGTAACCAGCTCTGCTGAGACATTCACTTTGGACTTCTAGCCTCCAGACTGTGAGACAACATGGTTCTGCTGTTTAAACCACTTGGTTTATGGTTCTTTATTATGGCAGCCCTACCAGACTAATGGAGGTCTCACGGAGTGAGGAGGAGACCTGGCTGGGAGAAAGCACCTTCCATAACACAGGGGATGCCTTGAAAGGAGGTTGGTGGAAAGGGGTGGTCACCTTCCAAAGTTGTGTTTTTTCCTCATAGTCAACAATAGGACCCCTGCCTCCCGTTTGTGGAATAATTGCCAGTTACATTTTATTCAAACTCCAAAGTTCTCTATCTTATGGAGAGGTTGGCTGATTCCAATCAAAGTCTGAAGTATGATATATTTTTGGCTGTTGTTTACTTTTCTGTTGCTGTTGAGAATCTGAAATTTTCCTCAGGTTGTCTACACTAGAGCAGTAGATCTGAACTAATTAGAGTGAAGGTCCAACTAGTTAATTCTTTATTTAAACTATTATTGCAGACCTCATATGTACAATATTTTACTGCAAGTGCTATGAAAAATGAAAAGTTAAAGAGAATAAGATCTCTGCCTTCAATTTAGTCTATAATGGAAAATACGGACTAGGAATCAATCATTCTAAAACAAATTTTGAATTGATAAGAGCTCTAAGTGACATTTCATTTCCAATAATGGTAGGCTAGGTTATTCAGATTATTTTTTCTTAGGTAAATAATAAATTATGCTGGATACAATATTTTAAAAGTAATACTTTAAAAGCCTTGAAAGGTGACAAAGTAGTGGGGAACTCCTAGGCCAAATTTGAGGGTAAGTGGACCATTTAACAGGGAAAACAACTCTCCAATTCTCCTCACTCCCAAGTTCTAGTAGGGCTGGTTCACAGACCATGATCTAGTCAGAACCAAGGAGAAATTACTGTATTTGGAAGAGTTGGGGTACTATTCCTTGGATTATCCTGGAACCATGAGCTGTGAGATGTGACTATTATTTGGCAATTGTGGGGGGAGAACATCCTAGGATGGTGCAAATAATAAGATGGACCCAAGATACATGTAGAGAAACCAGGTTCTGGATATTTTTTTAAAGCCCTGCCATCAAACTGTGTCAGAGGTATGTTCAGTTAAAGAAACCAATAAATCTCTTTTTTTTTTGTTAAGTCCATTTTGAATCAGTTTTATTTCTTTGTAATGAAAAAATCTTGATACAGGGGCCATCTTTGTGATGGAGATGGTCAAGTCATGATTTCGATGGGCTAGTTTAAAAAAATTTTTTTACTGTTTATTTATTTTTGAGAGAGAGAGCAAGAGAGACAGACAGACAGAGCACAAGTGGGGGAGGGGCAGAGAGAGAGAGGGAGACATAAAATCTGAAGCAGGCTCAGGGCTCCAAGCTGTCAGCAAAGAGCCTGACATGAGGCTCGAACTCAGGAACCATGAGATCATGACCTGGGCCAACGTCAGGCTCTTAACCACTTAGCTACCCAGGTGCCCCAAGACGGGCTAGTTTTTAAGATGAATGACCAAGAATAAGAGATCTGGGGAATACCGATATTCAGGGTCTAGGAAGAGAGTGGGAAGCTATACATGAGGACCAGTCTCCCAGAGACAAAAGACATGAGAATGGAGCTTCTCCACATTCAAGGGAGAAGGGGAAGACGTCAGCAGTGGCCACTCATGCAGATGTCAAGGACCATAAGACAAGTGTGTCTGAAGACTGCGGGGGCGGTGTGTGGTCGTCATTGGTGACATTTGGGAGCGCCTTCTCAGGGGAGTCACGTGGGTGACATTCTGACTGCAAAGGTTCAGAAATACATTGGAGGGGGGCACCTGGGTGGCTCAGTTGATTGAGCAATTGCCTCTTGATTTTGGCTCAGGTCATGATCTCATGGTTCGTTGGGCTTTGTGCTGACAGCACAGAGCGTGCTTTGGAGGCTGTCTCTCCCTCTCTCTCTTAAATAAGTCAACTTAAAAAATTAAAAAAAAAAAGAAATACATTGAAGGAAAAAGTAACAAAACAAAACAACTTTCTTTATGTCAGAGAAGGGAGAATTGGTGAGGGCAAGGGTGCTGTCCATTGGGCAGGATGGCCAGAGTGGAGGGAGTGAAATTAGAGAGGAATGTTTTAAAGAAGATAGACTAAAAAAGTCTTGTATAGATAGGGGAGATATAAGAGGTGAAAAACAGAGTAATTCAATGGAGAAAGTTCTGGAAGTGGCAAAGGGAAATGTGATGGAAAAGGAAGGATGGGAAAAGGAAGAAAAGAAAATGGAAGGAAAGGAAGGGAAAGGAAGAACAAAGAAGAGCTGCTTCTTATTTGGAGGCAGGAGTAAGAGGGGAAAGATGGAACAAAGAGTGGTAAGCAGGTCACTTGTGCTCATCAAACTGGGGGAAGACCTGGTAGAAATGAATATGATAGAAGTATTAACTAAAGGGACATACATGTGCTGTCAAGTCTCAGCCAATGTGAAATAAAATATTTTAGAGGAGAAAGAGGAAGCATGAGCTGTTAGAGTTCCACAGCTTTTGACAATGGTACAGAGGGCTCTTATGGAGCTCTGGGCAGCTGAAAGGGACGGTTTGCCTTTCTTCAGGCCTGTCCTCACTGGCCTAAATGCCTGCAAAGGCAGCCCTGCGATTCGTTTTTCCAAGGTGGGTATTTTTGTAGGCAAGAACAGTACCGAAGCTTCTCGAAATTCTATGAGTGTGCTCATCGAGAGATACTTAATACCCCCTTCCTTATAATGGCGGCCATTGGCTGCATTTCTCTTCCATATTCACTGGAACTTTCAATAATTACACCATCAGAACTAATCAGGTCCTTCATTCTGATGGGACAAAAGGGAAGTGCTGTCTCTATAGGTGAATGCGGGCCACTAACAGACCAATTTGGGTGGGGGGAGAGGCCACTGTGACCCCAATTGTCTCAAAATTCAGTTCCACCAACAAAGGAAGAACTCCTCATACTGCAAGATGCATATTGAAGGAAGAGCTCCTTTTCGCTGAGACAAGTGACACCATCCGTGTGCCACCTTCTCTGACACATGCTGTTTTTAGAAACACATTAGGGTGTGAGCTCTGGGGAATGTTTCTATCTACATCTAAGGCAATGCTAATGTTTGTAACTGAGCATCTAGCTGTGCAGTAAGTTTTTATTTATATTCATGGTTTTCAAACTGCTGGGAGGAGCTGCTTTGGAGGGTAGAGTGGGGAGGGTTTGAGGAAGGAGCTGGAGAAAGGGGTGCTGCTGTTTCATCTGGAGGTTTGTGAGATCTGAATAGACTTTTGTTTAAACAAAGGTTCTAAGAGGAAAAAAAAAAAAGAAAGAAAACCACTAGTTTACATCAGCCAAAGCCTATTACCAAGTATATTATTAGCAATTAGGCAAGCAGAATTTTTTTTTTAGGAAAGCTATTATCCTGGTCTTTAAATAAGAACCAT
>CM053569.1:70724372-70889417 GCA_028646485.1 Cryptoprocta ferox
TACTACAGATCACAGTAAACCTTGCCTTAGATTTGCTTGTGTGTGAGCTTGTCATTTAGGCAAGACTCTGAGCCTCTGGAGGGTTCTAATCCATCTTCATATTCCCCATCGCACCTGCGTAGATGTGGAGGCTTGTAGACAAGAAACCCTAAATAAATGTTTGTTTTCCTGAATTCTCAGCGGTCATCATTTTTTTCCCTCAACAAGATAAGGGAGCAAACATTCATCATGATGAAAATGAAATCACTGGCCATACTAATGAAAAGTATTTAATGTTTTCACCCATTTGGAGAAGTCATGGATGACAAAATACACGGTGGTAAATGAACAGGACAAAATCCTATTTAGGCCTAACCTCTCTTGACGATTCTCTTTCTAGAAACTGCAGAAGTATCTGGGATGACAGCTACCAGGATACCTCAGGTACAATTGACTTATTCAAGGGACTCAAGGACTTTGAAATATCTTCACCATCTTGAGTCCTTATTGACCAGGTGCCTATTCTCTTATCTGTTTAACTCAGATGATCTTTGAGATCCCTTCTAACTGTAGGTTCTATGGGTATCTGCATTCTATACTTCCCACATCTTTCTTTCTTTCTTTCTTTTTTAAGATTTTATTTTTAAGTAATCTCTACACCCAACATGGGGCTCAAACTCACAACTCTGAGATTAAGAGTTACACGCTCCACCCCTGAGCCAGCCAGATGCCCTCACTTTGATTTAAGAAGAAAGTTTTAGAACTTGTTTGAATAGCTGAGCTTGCGGAGGAAAGTGCAATGTATTTGCATAAAATTTTCATTACATGGATACATGTCAGACAGGTTGTTTATCAATGATGAGAAATCCTCAGGCTGGCTTTATTTTCCTATGCTCGTGGAGCTGGGTAACACATAACAATGACTTACTTTTTTCAGTTGTGTCTGTACTCGACTGGGCAAGGAAAGACTCTTGGAAACACTGGTGTACTGAATAATGGCCGCTCAAGGATGGCCACATTCTAATGCCTGGACTCTGTGAATATGGTACCTAATAGGGCAACGGGGCCTTTGAAGATGTGATTAAGGTCAGGATTATGAGGTACAGAGATCATTCAGGATTATCCGGATCGACCCAGTGTAGTCACAAGGGTCCTTATAAGAGGAAGGCCGGACACCAGAGCGGGTAGTAGGAGATAGGATGATGGGACCAGAGGCTGGGATGAGGCATTAAGGCCATGAGCCAAAGAGGGTTAGGCAGCCTCCAGAAGACGGAAGAGACCAGGTATAGATTCCGTGCCGGAGCCTCCCAAATGAACCAGCTCTGCCCAGCCCTTGAGCTTAGCCTGTGAGACTCATTTCAGGCTTCTGACCTCCAGAACTGTAAGAGATTAAATTTGTATTGTTTGAGGCTACCAAGTTTGAGGTAGTGTGTTATGGTAACTGTAGGAAATATGTATATCCATAATTCATTTGAAAGTCTGCTATACTGTTATACCATATATATATATGATATACATACATATGTATATAATGACATTCCCTGTCACTTTTCCCTGAAGTAAGCTCACAGGCGAAAGCCTAGAAAAATGGAAACATATGAATACAGTAAGTTTAGTTTTTCTTTAAAGACCAGAAAAACACTGGAAACAAGACAGGCTGGTACGTATAGGAAGAAAAAAAAAACCCTTTGTGTATATCCTTGTCTATACCTTTTCCATCCATTAGGCTTCCTGTATATTTCTTATTTACTTAATTATTTTTATTTATAGAGGGCGTGCACATGAGTGGGGAGAGGGGCAGAGGGAGAGAAAGAGAGAGGATCTTAAGCTGAGTGTGGAGCCCAATGCAGGGCTTGATCCCCCAACCCTGGGATCATGACCTGAGCTGAAATCAAGAGTCAGAGGCTCAATGGACTGAGCCACCCAGGTGCTCCAGGCTTCCTGTATCTTTGATGGGAATGTTCCAGCTGCTGCTGGAAAACTGGTGGTAATTAGAAACGTTACTCCTGAAATAATAGAAAACTCTTGGTAGATCTGGGGCATTTTGACATTTTCATAAAGGAGTAGTTTTATTTAAACTCTTTTGGTTGCAGAGAACACAGATTACAGATTCAATCAACTTAGTTTGTAGAATTAGACATTTTTTGTAAGTGGAAGTTGATTGTTAAGCGTGGCAAGCATAGATTTGTTTCACTGTGCTGGGATGAAGGAAATTAGTATTTTTTAGTTTTTCTAAGTCACATAAATTTGGCTTGGCCCCCACTTGCCAGAGTTGGTAGGAAATTTACAACTAGTCATGGTTGAGCTCTTCTCTCTTCCCCAGAGATCTCAGAATCTGGGGAAGAGTCCCAAGACCACAAGCTCCAATGTGTACAACTGTCTACTTGCACCACGCTGGTGTCCCATTGGCCAAAGTAGTCATGGCGGAGCCCAGAGTCAAGTGAAGAGGGGGGATTACAGAATTCCATAAACACTGAGATATGGGGTTCATTGGGAGGAGGTCACACTGTATCCATTCAGCCCAGACTTACCTATCTCATTTACTTACACTGGGTCACTGCAGGTTAAATTTCTTTGTCATGCATTTTTTTAGCATGTGATGCTTATTGTTTCTATGTTCTATTACACTGTGAGTGCCTCGGGTAGAAACCATTTGGGTCTGGTTCAATGTCATATCGCCACTAAAAGGCACAGCACATGGAACATTACAGGAGAAGGTCCTCTTGCCCCAGTAGAATGTGACCACATGTACTACTATGTGACACAAACATGTCCCACTAGGCTGCCCTGTATGCACGTTTTTCTCAGACCTAGCACTCTCTGGGTTGGACACTCCTAGTACAGACAGCTTAGGAAGAAGTTTGGGGCAATAAGCTTTCAGCATTAATTGAGGGAGCTCAGATCAGGGTATAGGAACATCAAGTTCTAGGGTAGACCAAGTCCCATAGCATCTTTCCCATTGCCCCTGTCAAGAGCCATCAAGCAGTTCTTGGATGCTCATTTGGTTCCCCCAGTGCACTCCCAACTAAAAAGAGATATTTCCCTCTTCATCAAGATTATGTCCCTCATCCCCTCCTCCCATACAAATCAGTGTCATATGGATTAGTTGGGGCAAGCAACTCTCCAAATTTTTGACCAATGATTTGTGCTTGGGAAGAAGCAAGGGGTAGTAGACTGAAGATAGGTTTATAATAAGACAACCCTGGATGTGAACTTGAGTTCTGCTTCTTCTTATCTGTCTGGTCTTGGCCAAGCTGCTAAACCTCTATGGGTCTGTGTTTCACCATTTGCAAATGGTTACAATAATATCTTCCCTTTAGGGTTTTAATGAAGATGAAATTAAATAACATAAATAGAGCTACCTTTTCCCCCCACTCCCCTGCCTTCCCTTCCTTCTCAGTTTGTCATACAGTGACTGGTATTAAGCATTCTCAGAATGACAGATACAAGCCTTGAGAAGAAATATTGTGGTATTAAACTATGGGGGCTGAGCGTGAACATTTTGGTACACTAGATTAAAACGGTTTTAATCTTGGGAAGAAACAAGTTTAAAAACAGCTAATTTTTAGAATCTTAGTGAAGTCCCCAAGCCAAGAACAGGGTTCCCTATTTATTAAGTGCAAAAAGATTAAACATGAAATGAGTATAATGTATCTTAAAAGCTTATAGTGACCTGGGATGATTAAGTACTTGTCTACATAAGAAGTACTCTGTGCCTTTCTTGTAAATGCTTGTAAAATAGATAAAACTGGAAAGAGACTCAAGTACCACTCATATGAAGGAAAAGACTGTTATTTTGGTACAGCAAACAACACAATGATAATTTTTAGATTTTTTTAATTGAAGAATAAAATGGGAAAGTTTTATGCTTAATCATCTTTTGAAGCTGATGGCTTGGATAATGCATAGGATGTTCAAGATCCAAATGGCAGAGTAGATATGCATTAGAATGATGGCTGAAATTCACTGAATAATTTTGGAGAAATTATTTGTATAAGTGCTTTGTTCAGGTGCCTCAAAGTCTGTATCACCAGGGAAACTCTGTATCTTGCGTTTATTTCCCTATATCACTGCTCATATAGCTTTAAGAACTCTATTATTTAAATAGTTTCTTCCTCACATTTAGACTTGCATTTCCATGGACTCCTTTTGATATTATTTTCTTCGAATTGGAGTGGTAGAATATCTAATCAAAGTAGAATATCTAATCAAAAGTGTCTTAGGGGCGCCTGGGTGGCTCAGTTGGTTGAGCATCTCACTCTTGGTTTAGGCTCAGGTCATGATCTCGAGGTTGTGAGATCAAGCCTGACATCAGGCTTCCCGTTGAGCGCAGAGCCTTCTTGGGGTTCTCTGTCTCCCTGTGTCTCTGCCCCTCCCCCACTGGCATACACACACTCTCTCAAAAGAAATAAAAATAAACATAAGAAATATTTTAGAAACATTTTTGGAAGAAAGGATTTATATTGTGCCTGGACCCTCTTTGTTTCTTACGCATATTGTTGGTTTCCTATTAGACGACCTTCCCAATTCTGGATAACTCTTAGTATTTATCTCAATGACCTAAATATAGATTGATCAATTTTTAAATTTTTTCTTTAAAAATTATTTATTTCCCTTGCATTGTGATTTATGCCTGAACATTTTATTTCCTGCCCCATTTCAGCAAGTTGTGACAGTCTTTGTGGGCTGAATGTTCTGGTCCTCTCAAAATTCATATGTGAAAACCTTAACTCCCAATGCCATGGTTTAGGAGGTGGGATCTTTGGAGGGTAATTAGCATTAGATGAGGTCACGAAGGTGGAGCCTCACGATGGAATTGGTATCCTTATGGGAAGAGGAAGACTGCTAGCTTTCTCTCTCTCCTGTGATGATACAAGGCCACTGTTGCAAACCAGAAGAGGGCACTCACTAGGAACCGAAAAAGTTTGGCCCCTCCATCTTGGACTTCGCAGCCTCTGAAACTGAGAAATAAATGTCTGTTGTTTAAGCCACGCAGCCTATGGTATTTTGTTATAGCAGCCAGCGCTGATTAAAACATGGATCTTCTCTCCTTTTAAAGGAAAGCTGGATTTGCTCAGCTCCTTGTTAACCATTCCTAAGTGGAACACAGCTGACAAACAAGGAAATGTTAGTCGGTTGATGAAGCTGTGGAACCAGGTGGGAAGGGGAACAGAAGGTTAATACACACCAATGAACATTGGCAGAAGGCGATGATGTGGGCGATGTGAACATTCTCTGATAAAAACCCGAAGACTGTTCCAGAAACAGCATATCAAAACACACAATATTTTTCTCCCTTCGAATTAATGAGTCATCCAGTTGTTTTGGTGTCACAGCCACGGCCATTTTAGTTTCCTTCTATGATTGATGGTTTCATCATCATTTTGCAAGGAAATTTTTAAAAATTTGTTATATTCGATACACCAGTGAACTTCCAAACAAGAACAGCTGTTGTTTTCCTGTTATTCTCAAATTCTGTTCATCTTAAAAATAGAGCTATCGAATTTGTTGGAGATGGGTTATTAATTTTATGAACTCATGGCATTATTTTATTACTTTGATAACCATCGGTAGGCCCCAGAGAATTAAATCAAAAGACTGGAAGGCTCTTCTTTCCTCTCCACTTGCCAGTCCCTCTCTTCCATCGTTATTGCTATGTGGCCAGTAAGGCCCAGGGTCAGCAGTACCGAACTCTCTTATAAATCTGAAGGAGACATATTGATTTCAACCGCCTGGAAATCCATCTTAAGAATGGAGATAAGCAATGAAAGGACAATTATTAAATAGTCAATAATGCCATTCCTTTGCATTGTGAGCTGGGAAAAATCCCCTTGGCCTCTTGCAGAATTTGCCAACTTAACATGACACGTTTGTGTTGACAAACGACTTCAGCCCAATATTTTCCTCTTTGACTCACGCAGTTTTCCCTGAAGGGAGGAACCCCAGGAGAGGCCGGCTTTCCGGTTGAAAATTCCTTATAGATGAAATTTTAGCAGAATCTACAGTTTGTGCAAGAGTGATGTAAACCACAAGTAGGATGTACCCTCAGGATTTGCTGGAGAAATGAAAATAGGAAAATCACCTTCAGAGATAATTTGTTGCTGATGAGATGAGGAAGAAAGCCTTTTAAATCACATGAAAAAATTCTCCAGGAGGTAATATGAATATAATTTAATAAACTTGGTCTAATTAATGATGACATTTATTATTGTTGAGACAGGAGGGTGATATTCTGCACGGAGATGGGAAAAGAAATAAGGACGAGGAAGAATTTTTCAATATTTCTTGAGTACAGTACAGTTCCAGGAAGACTTAGGAAGAAATATTTTCCCTAGAGCAGAGAATCAAAATTTATCATGAAACTATGTATCTTACCAGTGCCATTGCCATTGTAAATGCATAATTTTGGCCCTTTGGTCTCCAATATGAATCTCGGTATATTCATCAGAATCCTCCTGTGAGCAAGGGGCAGAAATCAACTCAGACTAGCTTGGGGAGAGAGCGTTCATACGGGCTCATTCTGGAAGCATCACAGGCTTTGTGACCCAGGCACCTGTGCGGGGTCCCACATTCAGGAGGGCGCGGTCCTGGGGTGTAAGGCTCTGTGGTTGCCGCTGATATTCTTAATAATTTTACCTTTGAATTTGTCTTTGTAAATGAAATCTGATGGGACAATGGAGGCTGGGCCAGAGGCTTGGAGCTTTGGCTCATAAGCGCACCGCCCCCACCCCCGCCTCCGACCTCCCTAGGATGTGCTCTCCACCGCCCACTTCCCCAGTCCCTAGTGCCCAGCTCTGGGATTGCCACATTTAGCAAAAATGAACAAAAACCAAAAACCAAAACAGGATGCCCAGTTAGATCTGAATTTCAAATACCAATGAATCATTTTTAAGTGTACCCATGTCTCAGATTTTGCGCGAGATCTACTGCACAACGATCTGCAATCCAAGTTCCACCGGGTATACGGTATTTTATCTCGTATCGCACTCCGAGCGGAGTCACCTCCAGGGCCTGGGCCACAGGTGGGTCCCCAGGTGCGGAACCGGGAGGAGCAGGGTTGGGCGCACTTGGCCTTGGGGCGGGGCGGTCGCTGCGCGTCCTCGCCCGGCCGGCGGCGCTGTGCGCTCTGGGGGGAGGTGAGCCTGTCCAGCTCCCTTCGGGTACCCCGCGCATCCCGGCGCGCAAGGAGCCCTTCGCGGTGGGTCTGGGATATCTCTGGCGAGATTGGGGTGGGACCCCGCGCCTAAGTTCCGGCCCAGGAGCCTTGATGGTCAAGGCCGGCTCGCCCGGATCCCCGCGCCCCCTTCAGTGCGATAATCGTCAAATAAAAAATCGTCCGGATCCTGAAAAAGACCGCGGAAGAGGGGCAAATGCGTTATATTTTGGTAGCTTTCATGACACATTTTTCCTGCTTTTGAACAAGAGGCCCCGTAATTTTGTTTTGCATCATAGCGGGTGCTGGGCTCATTTCACAAAGAAGAGCTGCGGTATTTTTGCAATTTTGCTGCAGGTGGAGACAACACTGACCGAGTTCTCTCCAGCTCACTTTTCTGCTTCTTTAGGAACCTCCAGTTCCTTCTTAGGGCACAGCTGCCAGGACCTTTCTTGACTCGCCGCTTAACAGGACCAGAGGGGAAAGTTCCAGTTTGAATAATGTTGGGACCAGTCTGATTGCTTCCGCTTTGGTCCCCTGTGTCCCCTTGGACCGTTCTTGGCGAGAGAAGTGGCAACTGCACAGCGCTCCCCGTTAGCAGGAGAGCATTGGAGAAGGGGTAGAACCAACCTAGTTAATATAGCAAGACGTCACCGTGAGACAGTTTCATTTTCTGCTCTAATTTGAGTTCCCTACATTTAGTTAGTATGAATGTCTTTCCTAGAGCTCTTTTACCTCTGAATTAATTCGTACAATTAATTTTTTGAAAATACAGAGTTTACAGCAGGGTGCCCTCCTGCTATGGACCTAACAGAATGCAAATGTCCTCTGCAGCCCAGCTGGAAGGAACGTCAGTCTCTCTTTAAAACTGTAACCATTCTTACATTTTAGAGTTCCTCTCAAATTAGGCTGGGGGGGCTCTCAGATGTCCAGACGGTTATTTATCATTCCATCTATTCTTTCATTTGTTGATTCAACAAATATACAGTTTAGGCCAAGAACAAGTCTTGGGGGCTGAAGCTCACTGGGAGGAGAAAATTCTGTACACGAGTAACTTTTATTAAAACTATTTAAACTGTCTAGTAAATCCACAGCAGAGGTGCCAAAGACAGGTGGAGGGCCCTTTCTTTCTCTTTCTCTCTCTCTCTCTTTCTTTCTTTCTTTTTTTCTTCCTTCCTTCCTTCCTTCCTTCTCTTCTTTCTTTCAGGTTAAGATGGCAAGAACTGGACTAGGTTTTGGATTGTGGAGTTACAGCTCAGTTTGGGGCTGTTATTAAATTATTGACTTTTCTAGGGTGAGCCTGGAGAAAAAGAGGAGGAGCTTTGAGGGGCTGAGTAGTGTAATTGTGCGGTTGTTATGGTGACTTGGGGCCGGGAAGATAGTTCTGTGTTGGTTCCATTGCCCAAATGTAGGCATAGCCTAAAGAGCATAAACCAGTTTCCTAGGAAATTATTTTAAAGGCATGTCCCAACTGTAGAGGGAGTCAGAAATAGTTTCATTTTTCTGTGTGTAAGGGTGCATGTTTCTTGCTTTCTCTTATATACATATAATGGCTCCTTATTTTTGCCAGTCCTTTGCAAAAGAAGAAGAGGAGGAGGAAGAAGAAGAAGAAGAAGAAGAAGAAGAAGAAGAAGAAGAAGAAGAAGAATCTTTTTCTCACTTTGAGGTGAGAGAAGTATGGATTTTGGTTGGCAGATACAAAGGTCAGTCTCCTGATGATTTTTGATTGTAAAGAAAAAAAAAGTACTTTGGCCTCAATTTAACTTGAAACTTCCCTGTAACAGTAACTAGATCAACTTATAAAGAATAAAACATTAGTGACAAAGTTCATCTCAGGGCATGGTGCTACAAACAGTACTTTTCTGAGTGCTAATATAAATGGTATTGTGTTTTCCATCTCAAATTTCCCTTGTTCATTGCTGGTATGTAGGAAAACAATTTTCTTTATTAACCTTGTATCCTACCTCCTTGCTATAATTACTCATTAGTTCCAGGAGGTTTTTTGGATCAATTCTTTCAGACTCTGTACATGGACGATTATGTCATCTGTGAACAAAGAGTTTTATATTCTTCTTTCCTGTTATGGACTGAACTTTCGTGTCCCCCCAAATTCATATGTTGAAATCATAATTACCACCCCAACCACCACCAGATAGTGGTATTAGGATGTGAAACTTTGGGGAGGTAATTAACTCATGCAGGTAGAATCCTCAAGAGTGGGATCAGTGTCCTTACACAAGAGACCCCAACAAGCCCTCTAGCTCTTTTTCAGCCATTTGAGAATACAAAAAGACAGCAGTCTGCAACTGGGAAGAGGGTCCCCACCAGAACCTGATTCTTTGGGACCCTGATCTTAGACTTCTGGTCTCCAGAACGTCAAGAAATAAATTTTAGTTGTTTGTCAGCCAGAATACCTTGTCTGTGGTATTCTGTTACAGCAGCCCAAATTAAGACACTTCTCAACCAGAATACATTTGATTTCTTTTTCTTGTCTTATTGCATTAGTTAGGACTTCTGATGTGATGTTGAAAGGAGTAGTGAAAGGAGACATCTTGTTTCTGACACACAGTAAATATTTCAAGTACCATTTCAGCAGCACCTGGGGGGCTCAGTCAGCTAAGCGTCCAACTTCAGCTTAGGTCATGATCTCATGGTTCATGGGTTTGAGCCCTGAGTCAGGTTCTGTGCTGACAGCTCAAAGTCTGGAGCCTGCTTTGGATGCTGTGTCTCCCTCTCTCTCTGCTCCTCCCCCACTCACGCTCTCTCTCTCTCTGTCTAAGAAATAAACATTAAAAAAATTTTAAAGTGCCATTTCAGAAGTCATCATTTAGCCTGATTAAAAAAAAACTTATTATGTTTTCCATATTGACAAGGATGAAAAAATAATACCCAGGATTGGTGAGCATGTCTGGCCAAAGATATTCTATTGCCCTCATTGTAAGATTACAAACTGGTACATTTTCAGAAGACTTCTGATCTGGACGGTCTTCCCACCTTTAAATTTTAACCATTAAATTTCTAGGAAATGCTCATGTAAGTACAAATATTTAAGAACAAATATCACAATATTGTTTATAGCAGCAAAAATTTGGAAACAATCCATTTATCTATAGTAACAATGGATCAAATAAATGATGACATATTCACATAGTGGAATATACTATTCAGCTTTAAAAAGAGTACTAGATCTCAACTACATATTGACATTGGGAAGGTGTCAGTAAAATATGTTATTGTGTTAAAATGCAAGTTGCAGAACAGAATATACAGTATGATTCCATTTGTGTAAATAAAGGAAATTTGTAAATATGCTTATATAAGCACAGACAATATTTAGTAGAATTCATGAGAAATTGTCACCATTAGTCACCTCTGACAGAAGGAGTCAATCACTGGAAAGGAAAGAGGACTATTTCTATTCATTTTATATTTTCTGTAAGTTAATGAAAACCATGTAAAATATTTAGAATTGGGGGAAGAAAAATCTTGCAATTTAAACACTGTAGGCATCCATGAAATATTTGGGGTCTATGCCTTATAAATTACTAACAAAATATTATTCTTTCTCTACTGATTTGCCTCTGGCCATTTAAAAGTAACAAAATATTCTCTTTATTTATGTTGAAATCTTATATTCCCTCATCAGTGCTTAGAGAGTCTTTTTTTGGAGACTCAGTAATATATATTAAAACATTGCGGTCTCAGAATGTTCATTGGTTTTGTTTGTTTTATTTTGTTTTTAGGGTCTGCAGGGATATATTTAATCTGTTTTCTCATTTCTTTTCTTGAGGGGGTTGACATATTGAGGGACTTTTTTTTTAATGAGGGAGATTTAACTATACTTATATGTAGGGGAGAAAGAACAAGACGGAGGCAAAGATTAAAGTTTGGGTAGAATCCCAAGAATGGGTGGGTGAATAAACACAGAGAATTTTTGGAGTGGAGAAAAGCAGAGAGAAATTTGACACATGATTATGCATCTGCTTCTTGGGGTTCTGACAGCTGTGGGGGCAGATGAGGGGTGCCGGGGCGGGCCCGTGCTTGTAAATGTCTTACAAGGAGGCTGTCTGGGAAAAAGTGCCCTGATGGTAGTGTAATGCTGGTTTTGATACCGCCCCCCCGCCGGCCCCAGGGTAATTTCAGTATACCAATGTTTTAACAATAGGCTTATAGCATTCTAGAGATTTATTAATAAAAATTCATTAGCCGACAGAACCTGTAACCTCCAGCATACTGCTGGAGGGAATATATTAAGCCACAGAATAAACATAGTATCTCATTCTACTGTGTCAATTTTATTGGAAAATTTGGCAGAGAACATGTTATTTTCACATAAAACAAACACGAATGTAGTGTTAGTCCATTTAGGTTGCTATAACAAAATTACCATAAAGTGAGTGCCTTATAAACAATAAACATTTATTTCTCACAGTTTAGCATAGGAAGTCTAAGATCCCACCACCAGCAGGTTTGGTGTCTGGTGAGAACTCTCTTCTTTGTTCACAGGCAGCCATTTTTTTGTTGTTGTTTTGGCCTCGTATGGTGAAGGGGGCAAGAGGTGTTTCTTAGGTCTCTTTTATAACGGTACCAGTCCATCTTTGTGACCTAATCATCTCCTAGAGGCCCCAACTCCCAATACCATCACCTTGAAGATTAGGATTTTAACATGAATTTTAGGGGGACACAAACATTCAGACCACAGCAGATATATTATGGAGTAGGATATAAAATTTGATGGACCCCATTTCAACATCATGCTGGAAAGTCCTAGTCAGAGCAATAAAAAGATATAAAAGACATCCAAATTGGAAAGAAAGAGGTAAAATTTTCTCTATTAGCAGATGACATGATCTTATATGTGGAAAGTCCTAATGAGACCACAGAAAGAGTTAGAACTAATTAAATGAATTCAGTGAAATTGTAGGATACATAGTCAACACACAGAAACAAGTTCTGTTTCTATGCCCTAAGAGCAATATGAAAAAAATACTAAGAAACCAGTTCTATTTAAAGGAGTATTAAAGAGAACAAAATGCTTAAGAACACACTTAACCAAGGACGTACTAGTACGCTGAAAACTACAAAACATTGTTGAAAGAAATTAAAGATAAATAAATGGAAAGACATCCTGTATTCAAGGATTGGAAGATTTAATATTATTAAGATGTCAATACAATCCAAAGAGATTTACAGATTTAATAAAATCCCAATCAAAACTTCAATGGTGGTTTGTTTTGTTTTGTTTTGTTTTTTGCAGAAATAGATAAATTCACTCTAAAACTTATACGGACTCTCAAGAGACTCTGAATAGCCAAAACAATCTTGAAAAAGAGCAAAGTTAGAGGACTCACATTTTCTGCTTTCAAAGCTTACTACAAAGCTAGAGTCATCAAGAGTATGACACTGACATGAAGACAGATATATAGATGAGTGGAACGCGATTGAGAATTTTTCCTTTGCTGATTCTCAGTGGTCTTTGGCATATGGATTATGCCAAAGGTATATTTTGGGGTGGTGTATTCTGGTACACTTCAATTTGCAAGGTCAAATTTGTTGTGTTCACTTGTCAGGATGAACACTGGGAGTTGTACGTAAGCCAATTTGACAATAAATTATATTCATAAAAAATTTTTGTTGTGTTATTCAAATACCTTATATCCTTTCTTATTTTATTTTAATTTACATAAATTAGTTGATTTATGAGGGAGGCATATCTGTGAATTTTACATTTTTTGTAGTATTTCTATTTATTTTGAAATTTTGTTTTCATGTACATATTGTACAATGTCAAATTGAACATTTTTATCAATGTATAATATCTCTCCTTGTTCCATATAATATATTTATTTTATCTGATACTAATACTTTCACTTCTTTCTTTTTTATCATTGGTGAAGTATCATCTATCAATACTTTCAACTGTTCTGTGTCCTGCAAATTCCATATCACTTGTTGTGGTGGTTCTCATTTTGTTTTAGTGGGTAAATTAAATTTAATAATTACTTTGTGTGATAAGTTGCATAGTTGGTCCTATTCTTGACGTTTTGTTCTGTGTTCTTCATTTGTTGTGTTTTCCATTGATTCTTTTTCACTTTGAATTTTGTTGTCCATTTTTTCTTTTAAGTGGCTACCCATTAAATTTTAAGAAGATATTTATTTTATTTATTTTTTAAAAATGTTTATTTATTTTGAGAGAGAGTGCACGCACATGTGTGAGCTTGGGAGGGGCAGAGAGAGATGGAGAGAGAGAATCCCAGGTAGGCTCCTTGCTGTCAGCCCAGAGCCTGACATGGGACTCAATTTCATGAACCACGAGATCATGACCTGAGCTGAAATCAAGAGTCAGTTGCTTAACCAACTGAGCCACCCAGGTGCCCCATGAAGATATTTAAATTTAATATATTTGCCTATGAATATAAAGGATTAATCATTATTTATAATATTTGAACCTCCTTCCCACTTGGTTCAATCATCTGACAAAGATGAGACCCTCAGCAAGCTTTAGCTTTTATTTACTGACTACCTATATTCAAAAGACCTATTGACTCTTTCTAATTTAGACATTCCACTCTCTCTATGTGTCTCATTCATGATCAGGGCATCCCAGTCTTCTGATTATTGAAATTTGTTTTTGAATCAAACAGTCTGATTATAAATCGGAGATGGGCATTCATAAGAATGCATGTTTTGGTAACTGCTCTTATATTGAAGTCACATGCATTTTTGTTGTGCATTTGTCCTAAGTAAAGATGTAAGGATATTCAATTCAGTGAATTGTGCTGGTGAAATGCCTCAAATCACAATCTCTTTTGAAACAATAACTGAAAACATATGTACATATGCAGTTGTGTGAATCCAATGGGAACATGATAGCCGATAATTGAATGCTACTAATTCTCTGGGGTCTTTCGAGACTCTTGCACATTTAAAGATTGTGGGGTTGCCCTGGTTCACCTTATCACAGGGCTGCCTCTGACTGAGATACATGTAGTTTCCTAAATCTGCACCCTCTTCTACCTCAGGGACTTTGCATGTGTTTTCATCTCTGTGATGGAGTGCATCCATGAGAATTGATTGAAAACAAACTTCTTAAAAACTGTTTAATAGAAAAAAATTAGGATAAAATATTAAGTTTCCTGATAAGATTAGATTAAACCTATTGTGTTAGTTTGCTAACTCTCTGAAATCATGAATGAGACACAGAGAGTGGAAGTTGCTAACTTCCATAACAAAACACAATTGGGTGGCTTAAGCAACAGAAATTTATTTTCTCAGAGTTTTGGAAGCTGGACGTCCAAGATCAAGGTGTCATCAGGGTTGGTGTCTTCTGAGGTCTCTCTTCTTGGCTTGAGATGGCCATCTCCTCTCTGTTTCCTCACGGTCTTTCTTATGTGTGTATGCAACCTTGCTGTGTCCAAATTTCTTCTTCTCATATTGGATTAAGGTCCATCCTAAAGACCTCATTTTAACTTAATCACCTCTTTAAAGGTGATTATTTTCCAACACAGTCAAAATTTGAGGGATTAGGGATTAGGGCTTCAATATGTGAACTTTGGAGAAACCCAGCTCAGCCTATAATACATATCAATGAAACAGAGATGGTGATGAAGGCTTGAGGATGAGGGAGGAAGGGAGAGGGACAAGGGTGAACCAGACATTGATTATTTTGTGCCTTTCTTGAGCTGTCCTCCTCGCCCCGCCCCATCCCTACCTTCAACTTGCCTAGATTACCTTTCATGCTACCAAGTGGTGTCGTACCTGGAGAAACCCAGGCGTGAAAGGAAGTAGGAAGCACAGAATTCTAGGTTGAGTTTAGGCATCAGTAAGCCAGGTTTGGCCATGCTCAAAATGAGGAAATTTGTTAGCAGTGAAGAAGCTGGCAAGTGCTTTATTTTGATAGAGGTCATGTGCAAGTTTCTTTCCAACACTCCTCTCTACCTATTTTCTCATTAGAAATCAGCCACACACATGAAGGTCACAGCAAACCAGAGAATCCCACTGGGTGTCCAGTCCCTGCACCTGTTTTCTCACCTCACTGGTCCTTCTTCCAGAGTTGCTTTGCATGGAAAATGGCAAGAATCAGCATTCATTCTCTGTAAGCCCACTTGAATGAATATATTTTCCAAAATATCATTAAATATCAGTTATTTTTTAAATTTTCATTTATTTACAGAGAGAGAGAAAGAGAGTGCATAAGCTGGGGAGGGGCAAGGAGAGAGGGAGAGAGAGAACCCCAAGTAGGCTTCATGCTGTTAGCACAGAGCCCAGCTTGGGGCTTGATCACACAAACTGTGAGATGCCCTGAGCCGAAATCAAGTGTCAGATGCTCAAACAACCAAGACACCCAGCCACCCCTGAATATCTGGTTCTGTTTAAAATTATCATGAGAGTCAATCTGTAAATAAGGAGCTGCTATTTGCCAAATGTGACTGCATTGAATTGACTTGATACTGAAGCACATAGGCTATGGTGAATCTCATTTGAAACATTTTGGGATCAGCAGCTCTGAAATATAATACCTTTACCTGTTACAACATTTCCAGGACATTATTTTATCTGTCTCTCTTTTTTTTTTTAACTCAATTGCTGCTTTTGGCAAAGACTTTGTTACTTTCTAATTGTCCTAAATTTCTTTTCTTGTTGAAGACATGTTTAACAATTGAATTCATTATCTTAGAAATTAACTAGACTTTCATTTTTTAGCAACTGCCCATCATTGCAATGCTCCCAAGAAAGTATTAATCCAAAGAAATCTGTACAAATGTTATGTATCTAATTAGGTTCAGTGAAAAGAAAATAAAATTTCAGACTTGAGAATGGAGAGCTGTTATAAATTGCTAGAACTGAATTGTGTCACCCCCAAAATTCATATGTTGAAAACTTCACCCCCAATGTGATGGTCTTTGGAAGTGGGGCTTTGGCGAGGTAAGTAGGTTTAGATAGGTCATGAGGGTGGGGTCCTCAAGATGGGATTAGTGCCTTCAAAGAAGAGACCAGAGCTTGTTTTCTCTTTCTCGCTCTCTAGGACTCCGAAAGAGCCATGTGAGGACACAGTGAGAAGGCAATAGTCTATGAGCCAGAAAGTGGCTTCTTACCAGGAACAGAATCTGCCAACCCCTTGACTTGGACTTTCCAGCTCCCAGAACTGTAAGAAATACGTGTCTATTGTTCAAGTCCACCTAGTCTACTTTGTTATAGCAGCCTGAGCTAATGAGGATACAAATATTCATAAATGATGATTGTATCTGACAGCACTCTGCAGTTCTAAGCTTTCTGGACTTCAGGGTAGGGAAAGCTTTCAGTCCATGTAAACACTAAGTTCGAGCCTTATTAGCTCAAACCTAAATATTGATCAGTCTGTGCTGTCATGAGCCCATTAGCATCCCCCAAACAGGATCAGAGTAAACACATGAGTCACAACTTGGCATTGAAATTTCTTTGTGCTCTATGTGTCTAGCCCTCTGTGAGTCACTGGACATGCAATGATCAACAAGACGCATACAGTCCCCGATGTGCTTATATGCTTTTTGGGGAGATAACAAAAAAATAGACAGTATGAGAACAAGTGTTCTGAAGGCAGAGAAACTGGATGCAGGGGCAGGTCCAGGAGCTTCCAGGAGCATAGAGAGAAGCTGACATGAACGGTGGTCAGGAGCAGGAAAAGTTAAAGGGGAAGGAAGAGTTCCAGGCAAAGAACTGTTTGAGAAACTGAAATAATTTATTTGTGGCTAGAACATGAGAGATGAACCTGAAAGAGTTACCCTCATCTAGACCATGCAGAGCCTTCTAAGCCCCTGTGATCTGAAGTTCTTTTAAGGGCACTCATGAACCACTGAAGTGTTATGACAAAAATTTGATCATATTTGCATTTGAGAAAGATGGTCTGGTTTCTCTGTGAAACGGATTGGATTGAAACAAGAAAAGCAACAACAACAATGATACCCAGTACCTGGAATAACAGTGTAGGGCAGATGATAGACCTGGGTAGAACGTAGAGATATTTAGAAGGTAGACTCACTTTGGTAATTGACCAGATGCTGGATGAGGTGAAGAAGAGTGAGGAGTCAAGGAAGACATCTGGAGTCCTGACAATTACATTTGGATCAAATTAGGGAACAAAGTTACCCATTGGACCTTTTTAAAAGGTCTGTAGGGACCTGGCGAGCCAGAGTGAGAGTGACCTGAGGAGGCAGTGGGAGATGAAGAAATAGGCTTAAGTTGGGAGGGCCAGTGTTCAATTGGGATACTATTCACTGAAACCCACCATTGCCCATTTGTCACATAGTGTATGGCTGGGAGAGAATGACGTGGGGCAATACCGAGATACCATGCTTCCATGCTGCAGGCCAGATGGAATGACAAAATGGGGGTTCTGTGAATTGATGACGTTTCTCACAATATTCTTCTAGGTTCTGGTGAGGTTGGGACAGAGAGGGTTTTTGACAGCTCTTCACTCCTGGCATTCTAACACCATTGTGCTGGATCAGAGTGGCTCAGCTTAGCAATTGCCTACATGCAAGAGGCCCCAAATCACTGCTTATTGCCCTGAGTTGGAGGAAATAAAGATACGTCCTGTTTGGACATCTGGTCAGCTGATTCTCTTGGCCTGATCCGAGGGAGGATTGGGGAGTAGCAGGCTTTCCTCTGGCTTCCCAAAGAAACAACACTGTTTGCTCAGAGAAATTTGAGAAAGCCCCTAATCGATGAAGAGCCAGTTCTGCATCTTCCTGTCTCAGTTCTTTTAAGACTTGAACTGGTGTCTCATTGGGGCGCCTGGGTGGTTCAGTCGGTTAAGTGTCTGACTCTTGATTTCAGTCAGGTCATGATCTCATGGTTGGTGGGATTGAGCTCCACTTTGGGCTCTTCATGGACAGCTGGAGCCTGCTTAAGATTCTCCTTCTTCCTCTCTCTGTCCCTCCCTCCCTCAAAATAAATAAACCTAAAAAAAAAAAAAAAGACTGGAATTGGTATCTCAGAAGGAAGCTCCCAAGGAAAGAATCCCGAGTACATTTCTTGGGAAGGAGTCAAGTTATAGCCTCCAACATGGCTCCCTTTTTGCCCCGCCCACTCTCACTGCCTATTGAGTCCAGAGATTGGGATTGGACAATCCCACCCCTTCCTCTAACTCACCAGTCCTGATGAGGTTCCTTTATGGCACATGTGTTCCTCCTCTGGCTTGTCAGGAGGCCCCTCCATTCAAGTCCCCTACTCACTAACTCTGTGTGATCCCAGTCCACCCTGCTGATCGTAGCCTTGGCCTTTGCTTGATCTAGTGCTGCTAACATGTGTCCCTCTGACTCAGTTTTGATTCTGTTCCCTTGAGGTTGTCATGAATGCCCCTTGCCCTTGCCCATGCCCTGCTTCTCCATGGCCAATCTGTACACAGCTATGTAGACTGTGGGGCTTCTGGACAGTTCTATGACCAGCATGATTCGAGTCCAATCCTGTAAGGAGATGATCTAAAACCAGCTAACTACAATTTAAATAAAACGTTGAAATTTAAAAAAACAACAAAAAATAAAGTTTATGGTTATTTAAGTTTGGGGAAAAAAACCTAAAGTGGTCTAAACCACCTCTTAGTTTTACATTTACATATTTATTTACTCATTTCATAATTACAGATTGTTGAGGCCCAGACATATCAGTTAGATGTGTGTTTGAAAGTTCTCTGCAAGATATTTTAAAACTACTTAGAGGATGAGGGCTTGGAAGATGGATCGTTAGCCTGGAGGAGCTTGAATAAAAGTCAATTCAGTAGTTCAAGTGAGAAATAAGAGCCAATTTAATTGTTTTTTTTTTTCATTTTTTTCTATGTCTTTATTTTGAGAGACAGAGACAGAGAGTGAGCAGGGGAGCGGCAGAGAGAGAGGGAGACACAGAGTCTGAAGACAGGCTCCAGGCTCTGAGCTGTCAGCACAGGGCCCCATGCGGGGCTCGAACCCACAGACCATGAGACCATGACCTGAGGCGAAGTCAGATGCTTAACCGACTGAGCCACCCAGGAACCCCTCCAATTTAATAGTTTAAGGTGAGAAATGACAAAGATGTGAAGCAGGACAGCTGGGATAGATCTGAGACATTCGATGCTATAATTGAAAGTATATGATGAATGGCGGACTTTTGGGGAGGAGGGTGCAGATGGTCGAAGGCAACACTGAGGTCTTAAGCTTGATGGGTCATTTACGATGGTGCTGAATGAATGAAGAGAAACTAAATGACCATGAGCCTAAATCTTTCATGTTGAATTTCAGGTGCTTCTGGAAGGATTGAGGGGGGAAGTCTGGTAAACAATCCAAGTGATCTGTGCAGAGGCAGGGAGACAGTTCAAGGCTAAGGATTAATGCCCATAATCTATTTAGTTTTTTTATTTGCTAATTTTTATGCTCTCAAATATGGGAATTAACCAGTCTGGAGCAGTTTTCAAAGATACTGGCACACCATAAAGTTAAAAAAGAAAACAACTTAAAATGAGGAATTTTCAGAGTGGAGAACAGAAGAGAAGAACAGTCTGTGGAGAACAGAAATAGAAGTTTTGAAAAACGTAAGGTCTGAGGTGTGTACACACACACACACACACACACACACACCTTTACATATTGCTAGGGGTAGGCATGTCTGAGTTTTCTATGACCCACTGCAAAGTGGGAAACATTTGATTCACAGTATTCCTAGGACAGAAGTGCTATTTGGGGTTTTAAGTATCCTTAGTACTGAGATCTGAAACACAATTCTTCAGGGGGGTCTCATAAAGAGGGTATCGTGTGATTATAGAGAACATTATTCTTTTTTTTTAATTAATTAATTAATTAATTTTTGAGAGACAGAGTACACGAGGGGAAGGGCAGAGGGAGAGGGAGGCACAGAATCCGAAGCAGGCTCCAGGCTCTGAGCTGTCAGCACAGAGCCAACGCGGGCTCGAACTCAGAAACCATGAGATCATGACCTGAGTCAAAGCCAGGCGCTTAACCGACTGAACCATGCAGGCGCCCCTAGAGAATAATATCCTTAATGATATCCATAGAACAAATTTAATAATAAGTGATGTTATGTTTTCTTAAAGCCCTGTAAGTCATAACACCAAAAGGCAGTTTGTTCAAAATGTTTGCTTCTGGGGAAGACAATGGGATCCAGTTTACAAGCTATCTGATTTCAACAACAACAACAAAAATAAATCTAGATCTAGAAAGATTACAAAGGGTTGTCATAGACCATATCTGGTCAGTAGACACTGTTTTTAACATGTAGAATTTAGAGAATGGAATTATTTGAATTATTTAAAAGATTAAATATTGGGGCTTTTCAAATTGAGAATCTGTATTATATTATATTATTTTTTTATTTTTGTTTCTCTTGAACCATTAGAAGATCTTGCACCATGAGGCCTGCCTTCCTGTATGGTAGCCATTGGGTAATTGTCTTTAGATGAGGAACATGCTCTTTTTTTACAATGTTTATTTATTTGTTTTGAGAGAGAGAGAGAGAGAGAGAACAGGGAAGGGGCAGCGAGAGAGGGAGACAAAATCCCAAGCAGGCTTTGCACTGTCAGCACAGAGCCAATGCGGGGCTCAGACTCACAAACCATGAGATCATGACCTGAGCCAAAATCAAGAGTCGTATGCTTAACCAACTGAGCCACCCAGGCACCCCAAGGAACATGCTTTTTGTTTTCTTTTGCCACAGACCTCATCCATGTGTGTTACTTGTCTGACCCCCATAGATATGAAATTTATAACTTCAGCTACAGAGAAAGGTATGGACTGCATGCATTCAGATAATCCTTAATGTGCATTATTCATTACAACTTTAGATAATTATTGTGTGGCAGCAACTGTAAGGTTATAAGCTATAATAAAAATCTGGAACACTGGTAGTATATATATATATCAGCATTTAAAAAATTTTTTTAATGTTTATTTATTTTTGAGAGGGAGAGAGAGTGTAAGCCAGGGTAGGGGTAGAGAGAGAGAGGGAGACACAGAATCTGAAGCAGGCTCCAGGCTTTGAGCTGTCAGCACAGAGCCCAACGCGGGGCTCGAACTCACAGACCACAAGATCATGACCTGAGCTGAAGTCAGACACTTAACTGACTGAGCCACCCAGGCGCCCCTATATCAACATTTTTAAGGGAGAACCATATGTCAACAGCTAACTGTGTTTGAGTTAATACTGATATCCTGTCATGAATTCAAAACCTCGTGCCTGAATATAATGTCACTTTGTCTTCCCCAGAGGCTGGAGGAAGGAAGCCTGGCATGCAAGGTCAAGGTTTCCCTTGGAAAATTGTTTTGGATACCTACTGACATAGGAAGGATTATTGAAGGAAGTCTCAAATGTCTAGGTCTGATCATGTATCTTAAATACATTAAAAACTTAAATGCATTAAAGTTGGTGCTATACCCAAAGAATCATAATTTTGTTTAATGTAATTTCTTAATGAACCCACCAATTAACCAAATTGTATCCTAGATAATTGAATACATTGCTTGCTACATATATTTAAACATTGCTTAAATTTAGAGGAATGTTTACAACACTAATGATCTGAATGGAGAAATATCAATCTACTCAGTCAAAGACTAATTAGCCAGAGGGTAGGTTTTCTGTAAAGGCTTGACCTAGTTCATGCCAGTAAGATAATTTTATCAGCACATAGAATGTTTCTTTCCAATATATGAGTCGAGTAAGAAGAAACGGGATGTATTCAGTTCACCAACACCAACATTCAGTTCACATTCATTCAACACTTGAATGAATATCAAGTTGTTACGGTGCAGGTTAATGAGAGGTGGGGCAAAACACATCCCTCCTTCACCCACTGGAAAGGTTCACCAAACAATACTTGATGGTCTTGAGGTTCACATTAGTTTTGCATAAATCTCAATAGAGATGGACGTGTTGAGTTTATACAGGGTATGAAGCCAAAAAGGTAAGCCAAGGTCAATGATATTAACACTCTTATGCAATTCCTGACACATTTCTCCTGAAGGCAATAAAGAATGGACCAAAATCAGTGGTGAAATAACTATACCAAAAAGTCCTTCTCTGGCAATTTATTCTGGGAAATCCATTCTTGGATCACATCAAAAAAGAAAATGGGAACATATTTCCAATGGCATATCTGATGATAAGTAGTTCTAAAATCTGGGGAAATAAATGCTCTTTTATTTTTCTTTAAATAGGAGCTTTATATGTCTGAGCCTACCCTGATGGGATATTTTTAGCAACCTTCTGTGTATAAGAGTAGTTAAAGCTTAGGAGTGGCTTTCCTAGGCCTTAAGGAAGATGAGAAGAGGGCCGAGGAAGGAGCATCAAGAATCACCAACATCTCAGCATGAGAAGAGGAGGAGGTCCCGCACAAAGAGAAAAAAGGGAGAATACAGAAAGGTAGAAAGAGAAATCACACCCCTACTTGCCGCCAGAACAAATCAAGTGGTAGAATAGCAAAGAGGCTATTGAACTTGGGAATTAGCAACTTATTTACATTTTCAGGAGTTAATTCAGTAGCAGTAGCATCTTACTTGTTACTAAGTTGCATCCACTGAGCTAGCCGATCTCTGTACAGCCTTCACCACAGCCACCAGCCTTTAGAGGAGGAAAGTTAGGTTGCAAAGAACTTAATGAATCTGTCTATGACAATATTCATTTATTCATTCAATAAAAAAAGAAAACCATGATGTGATCTCTACTCTGAAGGAACCGACACTTTCATTTTTCTGCTTTTGAATGAATAAGGAAAAGGGAAAGACACGAAGAGCAGGAAGAGGGGTACCTGGGTGGCTCAGTGGGTTAAGCATCCAACTCTGTGAGCTCAAGCCCCATATGGGGTTCTGTGCTGACAGCCTGCTTGGGATTCTCTCTCTCTCTCTCTCTGTCCCTCCCCTGTTCATGCTTTCACTCATTCTCTGTCTCTCTCAAAATAAATACATAAACTTAAAAAAAAGAGGAAGAGGGGCGCCTGGGGGGCTCAGATGGTGAGCGTCCAACTTCCGCTCAGGTCATGATCTCACCGTTCGGGAGTTCGAGGCCCACATCGGGCTCTGTGCTGACAGCTCGGAGCCTGGAGCCTGCTTCGGATTCTGTCTTCCTTTCTCTCTGCCCCTCCCCCACGCATGCTCTGTCTCTATCTGAAAAATAAGTAAACATTAAAAAAAAAAAAAGAGGGAGAGAGAGAGGGAAAGAGGGGGAAAAATCCAAGGTTTGATTTTGTCTCGAGCAATTTTGGTGTGATGGTAGACAAAATGAAAATGGTCTCAGAAAAGATATGAAAGACAGGGAAAGGGAATGATGTCCCATAAGTGAAGTAAAAAAGAATGGATTTATAAAGCACAGTGGAAGTTTAAGCCTTGGGAAAAAATGTAGGGATGTCTTTTTGCCACAGTGGCAAGGTTGGTTGCAGATACAGAAAGATTCTGATTTTCAGGAGAAGGGCCAGAGTTTACGTCTCTTGTTTGTCGGTGACATAGATAGGCAGTGGCAGTTTCCATTATGTAAAGGATCAAGGGGGAACTGTTTTCGGCAGGCTTGGTCAGATATAGACAATTGGAACTGGAAAAGAAAGGGATAATTCAACTAAATTGTTTGGGTGATTCTTGGCTTTTGATCCTCGTATTCAACTGAGATCCCACTGCACGTAGTAGGCACTGCTGTGTTTTGACACTACTGAATAATAAGTGGTTCTCTGCACGCCTCCTCCAGGAGTCCTGGTTTCCCGGGTGCATGTTCGTTCTCAAGGTGACCATTTCCCGTCTCTTGTCTTCTTTAATGCTCGCTCTGATTGAAAAATGCAGACATTTCCTAAAGTCTTCAATGACCCGGTTACTTTTTGTAAACCTGCTCTAGGCACAAATACTTCAGAGAAACTTTCAGCTGTTGCCCTACGTGGTTACATCTTTCTTTTGAAAACCTGTCATTTAAATTCAATTCACACCTTGTGTAGTTGCCAATTTCATACTCACTGATCAACCGGTGTGTCAGGCAGGACTATTCTCAGGTAGCTGCATATTTAACTAGAGCCGATTTTCTCCTTTCATATTCTTTGCCCATTATGCCACTATTTGCTGGATATTCTAATGTGCTACTGCATTTTTGTTTATGGTTTACCAAGACGCTGGTTTCTTTGTTCTTTACTTTCAAAATGAAGTTTTTTATAATCAATATTGTTATTGAATGCAAAAAAAAAAGACCTTTTGAAAGTTACTATTTTTAGTTGTTAAAGGATGTTTCATTATAAGGATATCCCATAGCTTTTTCCAATTTTCCCTGTTCTAGACATCTTTGTATATACATTTTAGGATATTTGTCCAGTTTAGTAGGTTTTTTTTTCAGTTAATTTTTGGATATATGCAGTGGATATATGTGTGTGTGTGTGTGTGTGTGTGTGTGTGTGTGTGTATTTCCTTGGCCTCCTTCCTTATCAATTATAATCTTTTTCTCTCTCTTTAATAAAACTTAGAAAATATTTCCCATCTTAGGTGACAGTAGCCTACTATTTTTGTAGTTGAACTTTTTCAGGGCTATATCTTTAACCTGTGTGATCTGACTTGGAGGTAAGAGGTATCCCTATTGGTTAGCTGGTTATTCTAGGACCATCTACTGAAGAAGCCATCCTTTTCCTATTGACTTAAAATGAGCATATACTAAATTCATGTAGAGAATATATACAGATTCTGTTTATGAACTTTTTACTATATCCTTGTGCTGGTAGTGCACCATTATTGTTACTTATAATAGGTTGCAAAGGCAAGTTCCGTCAATACTCTTACATAAGAACAAAATACTTGATTACTATGCTTTTATTCTTCCGTCTAAACTTTATAATCATTTTGTCAAGCTTTATAAAATATCTTTATGGCTCTGTTTTGAGTTCTATTCTGTTTCTAATCAGTGGCAAATTGCATTCTTCACCAAATTAAGTTTTCTAATTCAGGAATATGGTATGTTTTCCTGTTTCTTTTTTTAATGTTATTTATTTTTGAGAGAGAGAGACAGAGACAGAGTGGGAGAGAGGCAGAGAGAGGAGACACAGACTCGGAAGTAGGCTCCAGGCCCTGAGCCATCAGCACAGAGCCCGACGCGGGGCTTGAACCCACAGACTGTGAGATCATGACCTGAGTCGAAGTCGGACACTTAACCGACTGAGCCACCCAGATATCCCTGGTATGTTTTTTTTTTTTAAATTTCCCCTTAAATATACATTCTACTTGTTTTCAGATTATAACAACAATACCCACTCATCGTAGAGAATATAGAAAGATACAAATAGCCATTTCTTTTCCTCCTTGTTTTTGAAACTCAGGTAGGAAGTTGAGCTAATCATCCTCATGCTTGAGCTAATTGGAGATTGCTGGTCCATGGAATGCTCCTTTAAAAATCAGAAAAAGCTAACTGCTGTCACAAACAATGCCTAATGTCAGTAACTCAACCCAGTACAAGTTTATATTTTGCTTGTGTCCATTTTGATTCAATCAAAGTGAGGTGAGCATTCACGCATTCAGGGACCCGGGCTCCTTCCCTGGTGTGACTCCCTTCCCACCTTGTCATCTTGCAAGCTGTGTTAGATGCTCCCAGAATAGTCAGTGCACAGCTTTAGTTTTACCACCAAAAAATATAATTAGCATATCTGAACTCATTTCTGTACTAGACTGTATTCTTTAAGAAGAAAAATGTGTTTTATTTATATTTATAACCCCAACACAATACATGTATTTTTACACTTAGCACATGTTACTATTATAGTAATAAAGGGAACTCTAATAAATTACTATGAAAAGAAATGAATTCTTGAAGTTTATATCATTGGTCTTTCTAATAGTTTTATCTGTTTCTATTTGATATTGATAGTCGTTTCTACACATATCGTCACAGCTAATGCAGTAGTTCCCTTTTATAAAGGAAGGCTTTTATAAACCTGTAGGCCTCTTACCAAACTGTATAGAAAAAGGAAAATTTCCTTAAAAGAAACAAACAAAAGAATATTTTAAGAAAAACAATCCTACGAAGCACAAATCCTCATTTTGTAGAAAAATCAGGCATTTAGACACTTCGTCTTTTTTTAAAAGCACATTTGTTCATTGACAGTTTTTCCTTTTGTTAATGTTTATTAGTTAGATGTTTCACTCTCTGTGTGATCCGAAACATCTCTTTGCTTTTATAGTGGTTCTAGAGAAACATTGCGTGGCACATTTCAGAAATGAACACATGACACATATCTTAGAAAGTGACATAATTTCATTTTAAACTTATTTCAGATTGGACAGAACTCAGCTCTGTTTACTTTCAGGTTTAAATCACTTTGTCTTGAGACTATGCCTGAGAATATGGCCTTCTCCCCCACCGTCCCTTCTTTGACCTGCAGTGACTGCTCTCTTCTTAGACTTAGAAAGAATCAGGAACTCGGACTTCTTTAAAATGACCACAGTGTACTTTATTTAATGATTTTGGTACCTTGTGTTGCAATAAAATAAAAAAAAATCTACAAAATCCAAATATATAAAATTTCAAGTTTTCTTTTTTTTTAAAGTTTTACAAGAAAAAATCATGTAACCAAGGAAATTTGTTCATTATGAAGCACTACTTTCCACTTCATTTCATCACAAATTGCAACTTACTTAACAGACCAAAATAACTATGGTATTATAGTACATCAAATACATCATACACTGTGCTTTCAACTAGAGCACGTGGGACCGCGGCCCAAGACAGCGGCCTCCAGCCAATAAAGACACTCTTACAATCCGAACGCTAAAGGAATGTTTGGATACATGGAGTTTGAATATATATATTTACAGGAAGGAAAAGAATTTAGTAACTAGTTTAATTCTTCATTTCAAATAAAATTCCAAATACATTTGTACAATGTTTACAAAGTAAAAGCACAGGAACTGCCGAGGTTGTCATCCGGGTCCGGGCCCTGTGCTTGCACTGGGGGAAGCGTCTACACCGGTCCCAAAACACACACATGGGGTCTCTCGGACCTCATTTCCATAATGGTCATGGGAGAGAGAAGCACAGGAATGGCAATTTCGCACAATCAGAATGTCATGCAGAGTTGACAACAGGGAACTGAGAAATGATTGGTCCATTCTCTTATTTGATTCTCATCTGCCACCTGTTACATTTTCTTTTCAGAGATAGCTTTAATAACACAAACAAACAAACAAAAATTGAACAGGGAAAGGAGCACACAATATTTAAGGCAAACTAAGCAAAGATAGAGCAGCTTCCCTTGGTGTTCAGTGGAAACGAGATTTTTTTTTTAATTTTTTACCCCAATCGAACTCAGAAACAAACAGAGTTAAGAACCACCCGCCGAGGATGGGTTTCTTAGGTCATGTACAAATTTTGGAAAATTGCTTTGCACCAGGTATCCTTTTGAAATTTGGAATGAAAAACCTGTTGGTTACAAAGTGCATGGTTTCACGTTTCTAAATGAAAGAACGGTAGCTGAGGTAGTTAGATGTGAAAATCATTTACTGAAAATAACTGAGGAATGAAGAACAAACGTCAGTAGCAAAAATCCTTGCCGTTTGGAAACAGGTTTATATTGTGCAATGGTTTAATGCTGAGCAAAATGCTCCTATTTTTTTTTCACTAGATGCTATTAATGAAACCAGAATACTAAGTCAAATTTGTTTCTAATTTGCTAGGTAGGGTGTCAGCACAGACAAGGTCTGTGTCCCTGGTAATTTTGTTTGTAACTCATGCTTTCACCACTTCTGCATTGAACCTATAACATAAAATGGCATTAGTTATCCTTATTAGAAACTTGTGATCTAAACTGTAAAAGGAATTCAGTAGAAACCCAGAAAAGAACCAATAAGATGGTGTCGCTCATACTCTACAACATTTTTTTTTTTGTCTTAGCCCTAAATTCAACGTACTATTTGGTTTCAAAGGTGTAGCAACCTCTGGGTCCCTGGTTGCCCTCCTTGCTCTGAGATTGGGAAAAACCCAATGTGCACGTCCTCCAGCAACTTGCTTCCCAGGCCACTGAGCTGTCTGGTAACTGAGAAGAAAAGCAGAGACAATTTAATGGAGACAAGATTCTCACCCAAGTTGCCACTCCTCCTGCCCCCTCCCCTGAAGAGAAGCCTCAGCTGAGACCTTCAATGAGCAGTTTACTGAAAGCTTCATTTTTCAACCGTCTCATACCATCGAGATGTGAAAGTTTTGTGATAGTGATGTGTGAGGGATAAGACTGGATATAAATAAGTTGGCAGGCACTCTTTTGGAGCAAAAGAGAATTTCCTGATGCATGTTTATGGGATAGAATTAACTGGAGTGACCATGAGAGTTGACGGCTACATTTATAAAGTATCACATGTGTGATAATTACATAATGACTGATCCATGGCAGTACAGTCGTATGTATCTTTGCTAAAAATTAGTTCTCTGAAAAAGTCTTCTATTTGGGGGAAGACTC
Organism: Cryptoprocta ferox; assembly: GCA_028646485.1. Taxonomy (NCBI): domain Eukaryota; kingdom Metazoa; phylum Chordata; class Mammalia; order Carnivora; family Eupleridae; genus Cryptoprocta; species Cryptoprocta ferox. The sequence continues at coordinate 70,752,926 of CM053569.1, forward strand.
TGGAGAGTTTCTCGGGGGCTGGAAATTCTTAAGAGTGAAATATGGGAGGTTCAAATTTCCTTTCTCCTGGTAATTAGATGTACAGCTTCTGTCTAATAACATGTTGTCTCCACCTGTGTCTTCATCTCATTGGTGAAGGATTTCATTTCCATCACTTCAGAGTTGTCCAGCGACTACTTTTAGATTCTGTTTGGTACCTTTGTTGTAAGCATTCTCTCCCAGTGCCCCCTCGTCCTGGCCAGCCCCCCCCTAGAACGTGCCACACCTTTTCTTATTTGCATGTCCCTGAATCTAGTCCAGTTAACTTCAGTTTTCTTGCACAAAAACAAAGGAATGACATGGATATTTCCCTTCAAAAACAAGGGTATTCTGCTGCACTATTGGTTTGAAAAATATTGATGCGTGGAACTTGGGGAAAAAAGTCAGAGAAATCCAAATCATTGTGACTCACTTACTACACTCATATTTTGAGTCTAAAAACATGATATTTGTCTTAAGTCTGGTGTGGCAACATAAACTTTTTTTTTAAAGGATCAGGCAATTGCCTAGGTTAAATTCATGCTCCAGAAAGCTTAATTAGAAATGTATAACCAATGTGAAATTTTAAGCTATGCCACTGACAACTAGATTGTAGAATCCAGAAGAGATTATGTTGAGTGTGTATTTTATGTCAGCCCTAGGCACAACATGATTTTAAACGCATTTATCAAGACAAACTTTCTGCAACCTTATTTCATGTTTTTAAGAGCATGCATTTTTTTTTGCAAAGGAATAGAATTATTAACGAAGGGCACAATGACAGTATTTATGTACATAATTTTTCCTTGTGAAGTCACAGCATTAAAACATTAATTGTTAGTATAGTTTAATGGGTGTATTCCAACTTTACAATATTACCTCCATGACTGAAAAATCATAAATATTTATAACCCCAAATTACATTATTTAGCAGTAGTTCATATCAGGACTAAATATTTAAACAAGAAAAAGCATGTTACTTTTGGGGGGCAGTTGTACAGGATGTTCTCTGTGGTTGTTTTCCCACCATCTCCTGGGTCCCATAGTTGAATACTCAGCTCTATAAGGATACAGGTATATCAACATATAGCTGAAGCCCTTATGTAAACACTTCTCTGAAAAATTTAAAATTTATTTATAACCTGAAAATAAACCAATTTGGAAGTTCCAGGCACAAATAAGGCTTTACATTTCTTTATTGGGTAGTAAAGGGAGGGGTGTATCCTCTTAGGGACAAAAAAGAATCTCACTGGAAACAACTTACAAAATCTAATCTCAAGAAGATCTATTCAAAAATTTCCCTCCTGGTTGTGGGTTCCAGAACACCGCTTGGCAATCATGAGTACTGAACTCGGGTATCATGCAGGCATTCTGGAAGATGTAGTTTGCAAACTCTTTAGGCATCAGAAGGCGCCCAGTCTTCTGGATATATTTAATAAACATTTCATAAAATTCAGTTTGGCTAAGAGGAAAACTGTCATTCTAGATGAAGCTTCTCAATGTTTGTATGAAAGGAATTAATTTTTCTCATTAAAAAGTTGATAATTAAAAAAAAGAAAAAGTTCTCCATAGACCTTTGAAGAAGAAGTTTCACTTCTGTTAAGTGATCACAATGAATCATACTCTCTGCGTGGTGACTTATTGCTGTCGTGTTCCTAAGCTGCCTCCACTTCCCCACCCGTAGCCTATTTCGGGGCTGCACACAGGCCTCCTTTGTGCTAACACCAGTAACCAAGTGTCAACGCACTTTACCAACTTAACTCATCTTCACAATATCACTATGAGGTAGGTAGATAAAGATGATCTCTCTTTCGCATTTGGGAAAAAGGAGGCTGAGGGTGAGTTTCTGAGGCTGAAGTGACTGACCAGGAGGAAGGACTCAAGGACTCAGGTTCAACGCCCCTGTTTCCACCGCTGGACCATGGCCCTTCCGTGTTCTTGTCTCCAGAAAGGAATATACTTCATAGCGTAAGAGGATACTGTTTCGTAGAATATATTTAAGTATAATTACCATAGCCATTATATTCAACACAGGGATTTTTAGTTTTCTACTAAACCATAAGTTCCATTCAGTTATTACATAATAAAAGATAACTGAAAAAAATAAACAAAACACCTAATGTTTTTGTAGTTGCCAATTGATTGTCGCCTCTTGGTTGCCAGTTGACTGAAACATTGAACTAAATATCCTATCCATAACATGAAAGTAAAAAGATTTGGAAAAAGATTTGGTGAAGTAAAAATCTCAAAGAAAAAGAAAGGCAAAGCCAAATTGGGTTGGGATGTACATCTGTGACAGGAAGTGGCAGCTCCGTGGTCCCCAGGGCGTTCACAGGTGTGGGGTTAGCAAACCAGGTCAACCATCCAAAGTCGAGTTTACAAAACACAATCAGCACAGAGCAGCAACACCCAGCGGCCGGAGGCCCTTGCTACATCATGTGATTTCAGGGAAGTGTCTGCATGTGATGGGAGGAAGGAAGGACCCAACAAGGACACGAGCAATGTCTATCCCACGAAGTCATTCTAGGTTGGCACTAAACTGTAGCATTCGACTCAATCAAAATGCTAAGAATGTACAAAACATTTAGATTTTCGCTAGAAATGCTCTCGTGCCCTTTGCATAGCTGAACACCTTCCAGGTCCCCGTGTGCCTCCTTACAGTTGATGCCTCAGAACGAGTTTTGCAACATAAACTCATGGAAGAGAAAATAGGTCGGAATAACTTGCCTGTTTTCCTGTCCAGGCTCAGAATAGAAAATGAGGTAAGCACACAATTTGAGGAAATACACACACATTCACTAGTCCAGAGCCAAGTCAGATGAAACAAGGAAGGAAATGTCCCCAAATAATCACAAATACCAGAGTCATATGACGATCTCAAACTTTCTTTCTGGAGAGTGAATTTCCCTTTGACGACACTTTCTCTTTTTTTCCTCTTTTCTGGGACTACGAGGACAACACGACTATTCCACTATGTATAACCAGTCAGTCCTTGGCAATCAGAATGACATCAATAAACCAAACCCAACAAATTATGCATTTTGTATCATTTGGGAAAAATAGCTTTTACTTCTGTCAACACTGCCACATGCACCACGAAATAACTGCACTGAGTAGTTTAAACGAGTTTTCTGCTTAGAAGAGCTAAGAAATCCTTAAAATGGAAACTTCCTACTTGAAGAATAAAAAGTTAACGCATTTGTATTTCCCTTGAACATTTCTGTCAAGCAGACTTTGTGAACGATTAAGATTATACGAAGAGCAGAGGGACAATGATGAAAGGATGGAAAAGAGCTGAATAAAAAGTTTCGTTGGCAGGAAGGAGCGGGGTGGCGGGCCTCCAGTACCGGCTTTCTGAAGGAGGTCTGTGCCGCAATCACATCTGAATACCTCCAGGACAGCCTCCCAAGCCTCTTCCATTCATGTGTTTGCCAAAAGTAAATCAAAATCAAATCGCATTTGCTCTGCATTATTTATTCCTCTTTGCACAACAAAGAGATTTTTAGCAGCAGACTATCACCAGCAATAGATTACTGCACAAGAAAGTTAAATTTCATTACCTATAACACCTGAGCATTTTCTGTCTATAGACAACAAACCAGCTGAAAAACCGTATCATTCAAACATCTGCATTGTCCCAAGTATCCAAATGTTTGACATCACAAAGACCAAATTTACTCCTTGAGTGACCTCCTTCTTCACTTTCATTGGGATATGGGCATTCATGTGGACAGTCTTTATTTTTTCACAATGACATAGTGTCTACCTCAGTTTAGTTGAAGATGGTTCAGCAATCATCTGGAAAATTCGATGTCGAAAGCCCTTAAGTTAAAGGAAATTTAGTCATGAGAAAAAAAGATCAGAACTTCAGGGCTCTCAGTATTCTAAGTGGTTTTGTGTATGGTGAAAAATTACTTCACTGTCCACTTTTTTTTCACTCCCATTATTCTGAAAATCATTCTCAAAAAGTTGTTTTTCCAATTTGGGGATAGATACACAGACTTAGAACGTGTAAACCTGTCTAAGTGAATTTGAACACAGAGGCTCTCGTGATGTCATGACCTATTTACAATGGGATGATGAGTAAGGCCGAAGTAACCCTGAATCTCATTGCTGTTAAAATGAGGGATAATTCAATGGTTCATGTTCTACAAGCAAGAGTACTTACAATACCTTTGAATATCTCATCTTATAATCCGTCAGAAGCTGTTGGCATGCAGAGCTAGCTAGCAGCATAGGGGCCAATCACCAAGGAAAGCAGTTCCCTTAGAGACAGAGTTAGTCTCAGACATGAAGCCACTGACATCTCTATCTTCTGTCTTGGCCCTTCATATATGGATGTGTCTATCGTCATGGTTATGGAATAGCAGGGGCTACCGTGAACCCCTGCTCTCTAAAAAGGCAAATATTCTTCATGAGCCACTGGTAGGCATCCTCTTCAATCACCTTCTGTCCCAACAAAGCTTATAGCCACTCTCACTCATGAGCCTTGCTTAAGAGGAATGTTTATTGCTCCTGGGTTCCCCACGGTCAACCAACTCCTTGTACATTACAGAGTTGCTTTGTGCCTATTTTGGCTTTGGAGTTCAGGACATTAACATTTTCTTCAACTTACTAGTTTCCATTGCCTTGCAATTGAAAATAAGTCACATGGTGGGAGGCCAGCTTTTGCCAGTAAATGTCAGCGCTTGAGCCCAGAGCTAGTACTGAAAAATGACTTTACCAGAGTAGGGTGTGCAGCATGATACTGGCGCCCATAACTGGAACTATATCGTTCAGTAGCTCTTGGTATATCTTGGAAATAGTCACCAAGATGATCGCTTAGGAAGGAGAAACATCTTTGAAACCCAAGAAAAAGGATCCTTGCTTCTTTTTTAAAAAATGGGTCTGTTAGGGTGCTTATCAGATAAATCTGATGACTTTCACTCCTTCATCTAGGGGTCACTCCTAAAATTGTTCTACCAAAAGGTCAGACAGAAACTTTACAAGAACATACGGATGCCTGACTCTTGGAGACTCTGGAGCTATAATCTGAAGTCCAGTCGTTCTTATCTTACAGCTCAAATGTTTCTTGGAAAACAGAGAAGCAAGTGGGAAAGAACCGTGATTTTTTAATTATGAGACTACCTGTTTACTTTTAAGCAAACATTTGGGCAATCAAGAATCTCAAATTGGTGATCTTATAGCTTGTAACCAAGATTTTGCAGGGTCTGAGAACGAGCAGGGGGGCCAATACCACACTCTCATGCACCTCGGTTTGAAACTTGCAAGGACACCACCCAGGAAGGCAGGAATCAAACTACGGAATAGTTACATCCATGCAGATTTTACGTCTGAAACTGAATTACAGATTCAACTTTTAGAAACTGATTATTACACAGGACTCTCAACAAATGAAGGGCAGCCACTGTACTCAGATCAGTCATTAAAGTGATGACAATGACATTTTTTTTTCATTTCCACTCACATGTAGATATGTATCCATTTAACATGAGTCTCTGTGACCCCAGTACCTAGTCTCTGAGCTACACAAGCCCCCGGAATCCATTGACTTGTTTCTTTTCTTTCTTTTTTTTCCCCCAAAGCAGCGCTTATTGGCAAAAACAAATGAAGCAGATGAATATTCATAGCATGAATGATGAGGAAGCAGGTAGCACGAATTCATTAGTGCTCTACGTTCACAGAGGTCTTTCTCTTCAGGCCTGGGCATGGCACGAAGTGCTCTTTTCCACTAACTGATTAATTTTCCCTTGTGGTAGCTTGGCTACACCATTACACGTCAAGAATTTGCAAGATTAAAGGGTCTGTTGCATTAATTAACGCAAATCACCTTCAGTAAAGCTTGACAAGTTCCAAGATGTTTCTGTAAAAAAAAGAAGGGAATCGGTACCATGAGCAATAATACATCTTTGTGACAGTCGAGGCTCACATATCTGATTGACTGGCTCGTCCCCCTTCCCTTTTCTCGTGGCGCGAGAGATTTATTCCTCTTCACAGGGCACCAAGCCTCTGGTTCAGACCAAGGGAAATGTTTCACCCCGGACTTCAAAACATATTTCAGCGATCCATTTCCTTTTCTACGTACAATACATTAGAAAGCTTACTAAGGAAAGTTGACTATTTTAGTTCTTTTAAAGAAGGATATAAAATGACAATTCTTTGACCAGCTGACAGATCTCCTTTGGTTACAGGATGGTGTGCTATTGCTCCCAATTTGAATAGAATAAGAACTCACAGTGGTTGGGGGTGGGGTGGGGTGGGGCGGGGGAGGAGGATAGACAGCCCGGGTCAAAGGTTAATTGCTAAGTTAACGCAGGCAGGACCCTGCACACCCAAACACCAGTGCTTATTTTCCAGAATGACGATGTATTGAAATGCTGATGTTGATTAAGACATGTTCCGTTGGTTTGTAATCAAAACAGGAATTTCTTACAATGATAGAAACCCGAGCTATATTTTCGACTCACTTAAGGGTGTTGTAGAACTTACTGATAAATGAATTAATTTGAAATAATGAAGAGTGTCGATTTGATACAACGCCATACCAGAATGCCACTGGAACAGTTAAATTAAATTAGCTCAGACGCCCAGCATCTCCATTTGTTAATATTTGTAGCACTTAAATGAAATAAGAATTTGATTAGCTCCATTTTAATGCAAATCAAGCCATAGAGAGAGAAGAGGGCCACCAGCTTAATTTGATAGATGGAAGTATAATAAAAACACAAAACCTTACATTTTCTGAAATTCTAATAACAGCGTTAGGTGACAGGCTTTAATAACAACACAAGAGAACATTTTGTGTTGGTACCGGACTGGTGATATTTGTGCATCAAGTTGATTAATTAATTTTGATGTTGATCTGTTTTATTATCATGATGTTTGCTCTGCAAACATCGTATCCGTAACTATAGTCTTCTTGGCTGGTGCAACGACTAAAATAGCAGCATGTAATGAACGGTAATGAACTACTCATGGCAGCATCAACCTAGAAATCCTACCTTAGACCTCCCGCCATTATGAGGTCAACTGTTTCATTGAGGCTTAACGGGACTCACCAAGGAATTCTTCGAGTTATTCTGTGCTCATAAAAATTAATATGTGTTTTCTCTTTCCTTTTACTCCATAGGGAACCAATGGGTTTACGCATCCCTGACTGGAATGATTTCACTTACAGAAAATTAGTTATGCAAATTAATGGTTATCTTTAAATGATACACCCCTTACATCTCTGGAAAGCCAACCACTGGGTTGAGAGAATCAGTCTGGGTACTATGCCAGCACTGAGTATCCAAACGAGGTGAGTCTGGCTGTCCTGACCTGTGAATGTAATGTTGCTCTTCTGGGCACGGGAAGTATGGCTTTAGACCAACCTCTCAGATCGCAATAACCGAGTTTTAAGTCTGGAAATGTGTTATTCTTAAATAACTCCTCTGCTGGAAGCATATCATATGCACTAATGAAGGATGTTTCCTGAAGCCTATGAGAAAAGTCTTCAGACATGTTCTACGCATCCTAATGTCATGCCTCTTTTTTTTTAAGTTTTATTTATTTGAGTGTTCTCTACACCCAACATGAGGCTCGAACTCATGACCCTGAGATGAAGAGTCAGATGCTCTACAGACTGAGCCAGCCAGGTGCCCTGTTATGCTTCTCCTTTAAAGGCATTCAGGTATGATTGTTTTGAGTCAAGTACTATGTGCCAAAAAAAGTGCTGCCTTGTGACCTCGATTTAAAAATATCCAGTGTTGGAGAGACATAAAAACCAATTGTAAAATTACTTTTCTCTTTATAGATAGTCAACCATCGTTGATTTATCTTTATGTTGATATCATTACCTTATCATTACCTGTGTCATTGTGTGTGGCCATTGTTTGTTATGAGGCTTGACATCATACAATATTGAGAAATCTATGTTTCTTTATTGCTCTGGTATGGAATGAAATGTAGATTTTACAAATAAAATCTGTGCAGTAGAGCAAAAAAGAGTTAAAGTCAGAAGACTCCTATTCCACTACTAACAACCAAAGTGTAAGCTGCTGGAACGTGAACTTGGCTGTATATTGCCTAGTGATGCTCATCTGTGGAACAGATAATTGAAGGAATCCTGATTACAAAAAATCAACTGATCTCTTTGGACCTCGGTTGTCTCATCTATAAAAGGAATGTGCTGACACAACACTTAGATCTCTTTTAGATGCTATTTTCTGCAAAAATTAGTGACTTCTAATTTAACATTCCTTCAGAAAGATCTGCTTAAATCTTATTAAAGTAGGAAGAGAGAAGATTGCTCGTATTTTTCATACATGAAAGTCAGATTGATCACTGTGTAGTTTTCTAAACTAAACACCATGGTTGAGAAAATCTGGGGTTTATTACTGGCTCCTTTTTAAGCATCAATTCCAACAACATTACTCACGACTTACTATATAACATCATTGAATGGGTTTTGACTGTCATCTTGTAGAACTCAGACATGTTACATCGGAAGTGACGAAGGAAAGGGCACATCAATTATTTTACAATAAATTTAACAAGTAGTTGGTGAACATTTGCTTTATTCTTTACATCTAACCTTTCAATCCAAGGTAAGATTCCTCAATTTATATGATGGGTCAGGCTCATGGTGTAATAATGTTAAATTCTGTGAACTTCAAGGCATAAAATTTAGAGAAAAATCATGGCAATGGGATAGAATGATGTCAGTTCACAGGTTTGTTGATATGTCTTTCCTTCCACCGTCCCTTCCTCTCTTCCTCCTTCTCTCTCTCTCTCTTTGAGTGTTAAAGTGAATACTGGCATTTAGTTATTTTTCAGATGACAGTATAGCACATGTATAGAATACAAGAGAAGAACTATTAGGTTAATTTATATTTATCTCTTACTTTAGTGTAGAGTAGGGCCATGGAGGAGGAGAATGGAAGAATAACACTGATCTATCTACTATGATTTAGGGAGTGGAAGTAAAATTCAGTTACAGGTGATAGCAATTTCCAGTTCTTATCCTTGGCTTTTATTTTTAACTTTTCATTTTGGAAGACATCTTTGACATTTAAATGAAATTTGCTTTGAAAAATGTCATCATCAGACCATGATTTTGTTTCTCCCCAAAGCTTACCAAATCAGAAATAGATTTTGGTGGGAAAATATTCCTTGGTCTTCTAGAAAAATTTGCAGTAGCTGAACATTGTTACAAGTTGTGTTCAATTCTCTGCCCCACTGTTTCCTAGCTGTGGGACCTTTAGCAATTTTAGTATCGCTGAGATTAAGTTCTGTCGTCTGTAAATGGTACTTAATTCATAGACGGTTGTGTAGCTTAAATGAAATCACATGGGCAAAGCTCTTTAGCCCAGCACTGGGCACACAGTAAGTTCCCAGTCGTGGTAAGTTATCATCAAAATGGGGAACCGAGCTGCAAGAAAATCTAAGGGTAAAAAAATAACCAAAGCAAAAATTTGAGTTTGCCAAGTGTTTCCGACATATTATGTCAGTATACTATTTATGCAAGTAAAATATTTTAGCAAAACAATTAGACACTTCAGCGACATCAAACCATCCCTTACTGAGCAGAACATAGGCCACAAAAGGTTGGCTCTAGTTGTACATTTCTGGATTAGACCATTGCATGCACTATAACAAAAGTCTGATTTCTTTTCGTATGGAATCTAGAGCAAGATGGTTGATCAAACAACGTGATGCCTTAAACACTCGAGGGAAGGTTTCTGAACCCCTCATTTCCGTGGGCAAATGGCTGTTTGCCATTTCTTCCAGTTGGCTTTCTGCTGTGAGCGCAGCCTGTGTTCGAGCTAGCCTAATTGCTACAATTAACAAAATTAAATGGCTCATTGTGTTTTTATACAATTCCACCCACATTCTGCGGAGTCTTACTGTTGAATGAGTAATCCTACTGTTGAGACTGTTGATCACAGGCACGAACTGAGTCCTTCTGTGTGCCCATTTCTAGGCTAGCAACTGGCCAGGACATAGGTGCACAGAGAAAGCTCGACAGTGGACAGTGCAGCCTGCCTGAGTGAGCAGGGGAGACGCTACCCAACTGTTGGGATCATTTCATAGTCTGACACACGTCAGGGCCAGAGACTAGGAAATGGAGGGAAGGTGCTGTGGTGGGTGGGCGATAGAGGGGAATGGCCTATCGCTGGCCATGTTGGAATGCCCCAGCTTTGGATGGGGAAGAGGGGTGTTTTGAGTCACAGGCTGGCAGAAGCAATCATTTTGATTGTTTTCAGAAGCGACACTGCATTGCTGAAGATAAATGAGCCGGAGTTGATGTGCTTCCGTCACTGATGTATAGAAACAACCACCTCAATTCTGCTGTGTTTTCACCATGAACTTCAACCATCCTCTGAGCTGCACTTTGGAAAGACAGTCTAAGCTATTTTTAAATGGGCTTTAAGGAATTCTCCTTAGAAACATAAAAATGCAGGCATATCATCCAAGCTTTATATAGAAACAGTCATGGCTCATGGCAAAGATGTAGGAGACTGCAGGGAAGCACATACTTAGTCTAGAAAATGGTTCATTAGGGAAAAAAATGGATCCTTGTCTAAATGTTGGGGGAGAACTTGGTCCACTCAATGGCATTTGGTGCATTTAAAGGCAACCGTGTAATTTTGCACAGTTCCTGGTGAGGGCACAAGAGTTTTTCTTTGCTCAATTCAATCGGTTTGGAGAAAGAAACTTTGAAATGATTCAAAACTATTCTATTCAGCTGCTTAAGAGATGAAATCTTTTTGGAGTGATATAGCTTATTCAAGCTGAAAGCGTTAAATTGCATCTGGGTACTTCCCACAACATCCCAAGTGTGCTGATGTCTTATAGACAAGAAACTGTAGGCTTGGGCTAAAAAGGAGAAGGAAAAAGCTTTTTAACTAAACATACCAGTTTATATGCAGTTTATATCCTCTCTCTCATCTCTGTTTCTTGAATTGTGTGCGTGCGCATATATATACATATATATATGCACACACACATAAATATGTGTGAAACATATATGTGTTTTATATATATTCATATAACAAATATGTGTGTTGTGATATTTAGAAAAACAGTCATCAAGATTTCAATTATTCCCATTCACTTGTATTTGGTCAGTGCTATCATTTCATTTATTCATAGAGCAAAAGAAATTGGGCATTTAGGAATTAAGCATATATACCTCATGATACTTTCATCTTCAGGTTATCTTTGTAATTTTGTATTGTGCTAATACTCGAACTGCATGTTCTTGCCAAGTCAGTAAGATAATTTATTTCATTCCTGGGGTTCACAGCATTATCAGAAGTGAATAGTAACTGAGTATCGGCAAAGTCGGTGTCACTGAACTAGACAGTACAGAGTTACGTAGGACAGCGTTAATGACTAAGAGAATTTAAAAGACATTGTCATTATGGGGGACCAAACTTTGACTTATATGGAAAAATTTTTTTTTCTTCCACACAAATACTTAAAAATCTCTGTCTGTGAAGGTACGTATATTCTTTAATCTTATATAAGTTTTCATTTCGAAATGCTAATTTGAAAGTGAAAGAAATGTATAACATCTTCTTTTAGAAAATTTTCTGGTCCAATGCAAAAAGTGAGTGGCAGATTGAAAATGAAATCTCAGGAAGAACTAAAATATCAACACAAAAATCAAACATTGTTCCTTTGTGCATTGACAATGTCTCTTTAAATCCTAATACTTTAAACCCTCTGTTATCTGTGTATCGAGCATCTAATGACAGTTCTTATCACCACACAGTTCTGAGGGCCGTGCAGTGCCCCTCTGGATCATGGAAACAAGAAGTCATGATTTTCCCCGGGGAGGTTAAGGTCTTTGGCTCTTGTAACCTTAAGAAAGTTTGAAATTTGTGGTGGAGATGTCATTTCCTTAGCAAGAATTTTTGATGAACTAAAACATCATGCCCTTCAAGTATGTTGGATAACAGAGTATTTATAGTATTTGGGAAATCACTGAAAAATGCAAATTTCTTACGCTCTCCTAAAACTGCACTCTTACTTCCAAGACAAAGCACAGCACATCACTGTTTATTCACAAAGCACTCATTTTGACCCTTAACATGGTGAAGGAGGGATCCAATTGAGAACTAACTTAGGACTTACATGATTGAGGAATGGTGGTGGGCCTTGCTGAGTTTGTGCTCATTGACACTATCATTGCTGTCCGTTATTTACTCATGAAATCAAAGGTACAGTTCAACTGAGCCATTCAATTTCCAAAGCTCATCACTTAAAAGTTTTCTTGGAAATAATGAAGCTAATAACTCAGGGTCCTGCACAAAGGTGAAGATATTTTGCCAATATAATCATGTTTTCCTTCTACAGTGGGGGCGCAATGTTTTCACCAGTCGCTGACAAGAAGAATGTCTTCCTGGGCCTTTATTGGTGACTAGGTAAGCTTTTCAGATCCGAATAAAAGATTTATTTTTTTAGTGGAGATCTTGCTTGGAGGATCAAATCATGGAGTTCTAGGAAAGTATGTGTACCGATAATAAATCATCTATTTTTAAAACATTGCTCTGGGGCTTTGTACCAAAAGAAGTCCTAGGTTGAGCCCTCTGCCATTTCCTGTGGATGTCATGGGGACAGCAGTCTCTGTATTGACACACCCATTACAGGTGGTGGCTCTAGAACTTGACTATTTTAAGTGGATTGGACAGTCCAAATAACTGAATAATTAAATTAGATGGACCTTTTCTTCTCTCTTTCTCTCTCTCTCTCTCTCTCTCTCTCTCTCTCTCTCTCTCTTTTAGTGACTTGGACTAATATTTAATATATCACTTGGGTTAATATAAAACCAGGGAAGGAAGTTTAAGACATCTTCCACTGTGGTCAGGTGTGTGATAATGGATGGATGAAAGTAATCATTTACAGCTTTCACATCCTGGGAAACATTGGCCAGTCTTGACAAGCCCTTTCTAGTTAAGCGGATTCTCTTGTCACCTGATATTCTGATAGCACCCCTGGCCAGGTTCCTGGGGGCACCAACATTGCAAAGTAGGGTGATCTTGCAAGAGACAGGTGTTCTCAATCTGCCGAGGCAGGCTGATGGAACTGGTGGACCAGTTTCTGACATCCCAAGTAATTATGATGCTTAAAGTATTTTAAACGATTCCAGGTCTATAAAAAAAGTGATGATGCCTATATGTATACCCTATATTTTTTATTACAAAAATATTGAAATAATCCATGAGTTATTCCACTCTGCACCAACTATAAAAAAATACTATCAAAGTTTGACCGGCACTTTTAATGCAACAAAAAGCACCATGACCGAGGACACTGGGAACAGAAAGCAGGGAACGTTTACTTGCCATACGGAGGTATTTAAAACCCAGAAGTTTGTTGTAAGAGTGCGACTTTACAAATGATTCAAATACAAATCTTAGCTGGATCTAGTGATAAGCCCTCAATCAGTTTGGAAGGGTTTTCTCATAGCATATTCACTGCACTGTCTGCTCATACTTACTAAAAAGTGTCCCAAAGCCTCTAAAAGACACATCACTTTGACCTTGGATTGGGGGTGGGGGGAAGTCTGTACACAGTGGGGAACTTGATGGTGCACTCTCACGTCCGCGTTTGGGGGGGCTCAGGCCACTTGTTCTCAGGTGTTTGGGACTTGCACGTCAGTCCTGTGGTTGAACGGTGTTTGGCACTAGGAGGGTGTGGCATGGCGTGCTCTCGAGTCGCGCCTGCCCGTGTTCACACAGGGCCACGCTTTTCCGCGTCTTGTGACATCCAGGTCAGCCTGTCCCTCTTCTGCCCCTGCACTTACATGCCAGTGTGAGCTGCACAGGTCGGGAAATCTGACGCTCATTCTGCCTTGTCTTTCCCGTGCTTCCTCTTCATGGATTTATTACCTTTCTGCAACTGAATACTGAATCGTGATCACCATTTCGTTCACATCGCGAACTTATCGAGCTCCTTGGTCTTGTCAAAAGCCATACATGTGCTGCATAGGATTTCTGTCAGAAAAGATGTTCTCAACTGAAACTTGAAAATAAAAGAAAAATCCTGAAATGTGTTGAAAACGAACCATTCCATCGATTCTAATACACATGTAAACAACAGTTGAGGTTGCTGTCCGTTCGGTAGGAATTTCACGCATGGTATCGGTTTCCAGATGAGAATGGTCGATGAATTCTTTTCTAAGTAGTACTATTTTTTTTTCTGGAGTCTTGAGGGATATATTCTCTCTCTCTCTTTGTTTTTATATTCAGAATCAGAGCTTTGCATCAAGAAAAATCACCTAAGCTATTTTGACAGAGAACTGGTGCTGTGTGTGTTAGCATGTGTGTGCACGAGTGTGTTTGTGTGTGTGTGTGATTGAATATATTTTTATGCAAAGATCAGTTAACGCCATCAAAACACCCTATTGGTCGGAGGCAACATTTTCCGTGATACTTGTACTCTCTGGTGGACACGCTGAGAGTGGGCAGGAGGGCTCATAGCAACAAGAAGTCCTCCTCAGCTCCCATGTTTCCTTCAGCTGCTGTTCTGAAAGGCGACCAGCAGAAGGCAGTCAGCTGATGGAGGGTCAGACTAAGCGCATTACAGCTCGTCGCCCTAGTCTAGGACAGAGGTTCATTATTGCCACGGCCCCGCTGTCACCCCTTCACGTGGAGGTTGTGGCTCCTCCAAAGCCTTCTATTTTATAAAGTGGTTTCGTACTCCAGCCGCTCCTGAATGAGGGCATCGTCTTTGTACTGCAGCCTTGGAGGAGACGGGGAACATTCAAAGGCCAAGATGGCCTTCCGTAGGCTTCGGTCCAAAACATGTCTCTCCCACGCCGGGTACCTGTTCCTGAACAGGTCAATTTTAATGACAGATTCTTCAATCCGTGGTGGGCGAGACGATGGGGTGGACGGGGCCGTGGGCCTCACCTGAAAGACAGGTACGCACCCGTCCCGCTCTGCAAATTTCTGGTCGCGGTCGCTGGCGACACTGCGGTTGTTGGAGATGGACCGGAGCGTGCTCGTGGCCACTTCCGGAGGCAGAGTGAAGGCAGAGACTGGGTCCTCACAAGCACAGCTTGGTGACTGCCCGAATCTGGGTCCATTGGGGTGAAAAAAGGCATAATACATCAGCATAAAAACGACGCCCGTTAAAAAGCTGCTGAACACCACACACAGCGCGGGGATGGCAAACGCATCTGCAATCTGGGGGGCCTTGTAGAGGTACCAGAGGGCACTCAAGGCTGTATTTTCCAAAAGGATCACAAAATAGTAAATGAAAAGCCTGCAGCGAGTCCTGCCTTCCTTGACGTTGAACCAGCTGAAAATGTAGATGATCCCCACCACCATGTCGAACACAATCTCTTCCCATTTGGTGATACAGAACTCTGTCTCACAGTGGACGATCCAGAAGGTCATGATGCACCAGTGGAGGACGATGAAGATCCCAAAGTACAGCTGGAAAACCGAGGCGAAGAGGGCGAAGGTGATGACTCTGGCGGCAATGGTGAAGAAGTGCCAGCAGAACTGGATGACGACGGCCATGTAGCTGATGGGCTTCTTGTCATCGCGAGAGTCCCGGAGGGCCTTCTGGTAAGAGGCCAAGGCCCAAGCCAAAGACACGAGGGAGGCTGCCGCCGTGAAACCTACGAAGGCAAAAAGGAAGACATCTGTCAATGGGTGTCAGGGATGCAGTGCGGTCCCCTGAAAACATCCTGTGGAGCTGGGAGCTTGGGACAGGCTAGCTGTGACCTCAGCAAAGCTCTTCATTTCTTTGAGTTTCAGTTGGGTTAACCACTCATGGGAGTCCTAGTATCTGTCTTCTGTGGGCCCCAGTCACATAGAGAAGTCATGAAGTACAAAGGGAATGCTTCTCAAAACCAGAGTGGGGTGTGGGATCTGGAAATGGGGTGGGGGGTTAACTTTCTGTGTAAATGCTGGGAATAAACTAAGGAGGTAGATTCGTGTAGTGGGAAAATAAATGCAGACTGGGGAGGCTGACAGGCTGTTTCAACTCTGCATGACTCTGGACAACCACTTAAACTGGCGTCCTCATCTACAAAGTGAATGATCTCCAAGGTTCCAGGCAGCCTTAAGATTCTGTGGATGAAAGGGGTAAATAATCACCGGGAACAGGGGGGGCTAGCTGGTTTACCTTTCTGCTTCTGAACAAGAATGAATGCATTTCATTCACAAAGGAAAGTTTACTCTTTCTTACAAAACATTCTTGGCAATGTTTCTTGTGGTTCCTGGTAGGCAGTTTGTCCTAATAGAACCCAAATATAATTCTTCCCACAGCATTCATCTGTTCCTTACTGCCTTTCCCTTAGAAGAAGACGTTTCCCTTAGAAAAAGACTGCTTAATCTTTCATAGAGTAAAGATTGTACAGAAATCACCTCAACCACTTCTATCATTTTATGAACGCCATTTGGCTAGTATGTTCTCCAAAAGTATGTTTGCAAGTTTCTAAAATAACTTGTATTATTTCTGTCCACTTTTGCTCCTTCTGCTGTGTCTGAAGCATCACCTGAGTGGTCCAAACACAGACAGAGCCCCCCTGAAGGCACACAGACCTCCTTTAGGAGAGAGCTCTTTTGGGGAATTCACTTGGCCACTGAAATGTTAGTCAATCTGCATACTACTCAACAAACTGTAACAAGACTTCTCAAGGCTAAGAATAGGTGTTTTTGTTTTCAAGTCCTGCTGGCTTTTCTTCACAGATCCACTACTGATCATAACCAGGCCACACTATAG
Source organism: Cryptoprocta ferox (assembly GCA_028646485.1). Classification (NCBI taxonomy): domain Eukaryota; kingdom Metazoa; phylum Chordata; class Mammalia; order Carnivora; family Eupleridae; genus Cryptoprocta; species Cryptoprocta ferox. Next base: position 70,769,672 of record CM053569.1, read on the forward strand.
TCTTTGGACTAGAATAGAAGAAATAAAAGAAAGATTGCCAAGAACTTGCAATGGAGCTGGTACTTTGCTTTGACATTTTGATAGAGAAAATCTGTTGTCTATGATCCTTAAAAAATAATTGAAGAAAAAAAGACTCTGTGGGAAAGAGGCACACTAATTGATGGAAAAAACAGTCAACCTCAACAATCATTTCTTACACATTCTCCTTGAGTAAGGTGAACTCCAAAAGACAATATTGATGAGAAAATATTTTCCAAAAGCCACTTCTCATATCCACCCCAATCAAGCTAGCAGAATGCCCATATCTGACTCCAAATCTTCAGGGTTTTTTTTTTTTTTTTTTTTTTTCTGGCCAGCACAAAATACCTTCCATTACCATAACTCCTGGGCAGTTATGGCAATATTCTAGGTCAGTTCAAGACCAGAACACAAGGGAGTTTTTAATAATATAATTTCTTTTCTCTTTCTTGTGTTAAAATTTTTTTTTGTTTTTTTCCCCTTGGTTGTTCATATTTTAAAATGATAACATAATTTCTATGAGGTAGAAAACACCTACATCAATTGTAAAGCAAATTTGGAAGTTAAAAGAGAGGGTGTGAAGAAAAGTTAGAAAAAGAAGAAGGTGCGACAACCATATATAAAAAGTCGTGGAATAATAATTCTGAGAAGGACACTCTTCCTTTCAGTTTAGGATTTAAGAACAAAAGCTTGCGCCATTTTAATTCCAACACCTTTGAGGGCCATAGAAGCCGCTCATGACTTCACTCCTTATCTGCACCATTTGCATTGGTACGGACTGTTTTGGAGTAGACAGCGTGTTCCTTGGGCGTGGGAGCTTGCAGAACTGGAAAGTCCCTTCTTTTTCACACCCCGCGCAGCGGGGACCGCGCTCACACACAGCGCCACCTGCAGGACGATGGCTGCATTGTTGGGCAGGTGGATAAAGCGTGAGCCCACTCAGAGTGGTCAGAACCATCAGAGTACCAGTGTTCCCAGGCCGTTATGAAAGGCTGTTTTACAAAGAAGCGATAAATAGTAAAAAGACCCAAAAACCAAACCTTATATACACAGCGTCATAAAATCATTTGTTGTTAGATGTAAAAATTGGAAAATTCGCTTAGTCCAATTTCTCTGGTAATCTTCACCCCTTTTATTGCATGTCCTAAGAAAGTAATTCAGCCTGCTTCAGGCACTCCAAGACCTTGTTAAAGACAATATTCTGGCAGTAGAAAAGTAATTTTCTATCAGCTTTGCTTCCAATGTATCTTACAATTTAAGAAGTAAACTTTTTGCCTCTAGCAAAGGCAAATTTCATGTCCATTTATAAGCACTCCCTTCACGAATTTTCTGCTTTAGCAACAATTAGAATTCCCTGGTTCATTTGATTTTTCCCCTTCTGTTTAACATTTAATTTGTATAAGACAAATAATATGGAACAGAAGATATGGGGCCACCTCAGAGTTATTCCTTATTACAAATTCACACCACCATGAAGTGCTGAATGTTTTGGCTTTTTACACAAATAATATCAGCTCAGTTGTTTCAAATGCCAAGAAGGATTCCCTCAGTAAGGCACGGACTGCATTATTATTAAGGTCGAATTCTCCGGGACTTTGGGTACAGTGCTGGCACACAGAACTCTAAGTACTCTACTAGCTAACAACGTATGTTTCAACTTTTAACTTAAAAATAATTTCAAACTTAACAGAAGAATTGCAAAAATAAAAATAGTACGTTGAATACCTATATACTCTTCTCCTGGCTTATGGCAAAGTCATATGGCTTTTCCTTTGTTTTATCACTGCCCATTCCCCCCTATATTTTTCTGTCTGAACCATTTGAGAGTAAATTGCATGCATCTAGGCTGCTATGGCTCGAATATTTGTGTCCTCCCACATCCCCTTCTCCATTCATACATTGAACCCCTAACCCTTAAAGATGATGATATTAGTGGGAGGGGCCTTTGGGAGGTGCGTTAATTATGAGGGTGGGGCTGTCATGGATGGGACTAGTGCCTTATAAAAGAGACCCCAGAGAGCTCCCTAAATCCCTGTGCCACCTAACAATGCAATGAGAAGTCTTCAACTCAGAAGATAGCTCTCGCAGACCATGCTGGCACCATGGCCTTGGACTTCGAGATTCTGGAACTGTGAACAACACATTTCTGCTATTTAAAAACTACCCAGCCTGTAGTATTTTGTTACAGCAGCCCAGAAGGACTCAGACAATGGTCCTTTACCCTATTTCCTGTGAATACGGGTTTCCTTTTAGATAACATGTTCGTTTGTCAACGTTAGTCAATTTAACATGGATACAATACTTCTTTTGTTTCTAATCCACCATATCCACTACCACTATTCTAATTTCACCAATTGACTTTAACAAGGTCCATCGTGGGATTTTCCCTTGTGGCACAGAATTGAGTCTGGAATCAGATCTTGCATTTACTTGTCTTATTAACTTGGTTGTCTTTAATCGGGGATATTTCCACCGACTTTCTTTGCTTTTTTGACATTGGCGTTTTTCGGAAGGTACAGTACCTAAAAGAAAAGTGTGTTCCTTGTTTGGGGTTTGTCTGTTTCCTCACGGTTAGATTCAGGTTACGCCTCCCAAGCCTGAATATTACGTAAGTGACACTGAACAACAGTCCCCCCCCCCCAACACCATTAAGATATTAAAATATAAGGATTCCTTCAGTAATCTCAAGAAGTATATAATGGGTCCATCAGTATTTTCTTTCAAAGTAATGAATAGCACATCAGTTACAAAACTTCACTCTGAAATCACACTCCAAAAACAGAGGACTCAGTGGGATTCTATATTTATTAAAATGCTAAAATAAGTGATGAGACCTCAGAGCTTGTCTACTGCAATGATCTATTTTATAGAAGTGAAATCAAGTCTCCCTTGGCAAGGTTACATGATTCATCTTCCCTTGTTCCTTCTCCACACTGATTTCTTTCTTTTTTTTTTTTTTAATTTTTAATGTTTATTTATTTTTGAGATATTGAAACAGAGCGTGAACAGGGGAGGGGCAGAGAGAGAAGGAGACACAGGATCCAAAGCAGGCTCCAGGCTGTCAGCAGAGAGCCCGAAGCGGGGCTCCAAGTCGCAAACGGGGAGATCATGACCTGAGCCGATGTCGGACGCCCAACCGACTGAGCCACCCAAGCGCCCCTCCCCACACTGGTTTCTGATGAAAATTGTCCTTCTACCCCAAAGCGAACCCCTTGCTTCCTGGAGAAAGGATCCTCTCAGTTATCCCCTGTCTCTGTATTCCAGCCCTTCCTCTGCAGGTGCTCCCTCCCCAGGGATCACAAACAAGTGACAAACCTCCTTTTCACCTCAAGAACCGTCCTTCACTTGACTGAATCTCTTCTCTTTTACTCCACACCTGTCTCTTTCCCATATTTCCTTCTATTCTTAGTGTTTTGTTTCTCCATTTTCATCTGCTAATCCTTGAGATACTGGGATGCTGCCCCTGGGCCCCCTTCCTTCTCAGCCCCTCCCGGAGAGATTCCACGCCCTCCTGAGTCTCCCGTCTCCCCACCCCTCTACCCCAGTTCTCAGTAAACCCATCCCTGACTCCGACGTCTCCAGCCCCAGAGCTGTGTGATTATTTACCCGAGAACCCACAGGCCTACAGTCTCTGGGCTCCATGTTCACACGATCGGACGCCCAGAAGCAATCTGGCTGTAGATGACAGTGTTTGCTTTCTCCTGGAAAGAAGACCATTCGTCCTCCTCTAGGCTTCCTGTGGTCAGTGTCGTACCTTCTCAGAATGAGAGAGGACATGAATTTCCGGAGAGGCCGCCACAGTTCTAAGAAGGTGACTTTGTATGCAGCTTGACTGAGAAGTACCATATTGCAAAGCCATCCGAATCCAAGTGTTCACAATATGTGCCGTTTGGGTGTGTCGCATCTGAAGGGATGCAGAATAAATCACTGTGGCATAGAAATTATTTCGAGCTGAAGGCATTTGAGTTCCTGGAATCTCTCCCACTTTTAAGCAGTCATTTGTTCTCCCAGAAGTATCCCTCTGCCCCCTCTATCCCCTATTAAGGTATATAAACTCCTGGGCACCTGGGTGGCTTAGTCAGTTAAGCATCCGGCTCCTGATTTTTGCTCAGGTCATGATCTCACGGTTCAGGAGTTTGAGCCTCACATGGGGCTCTGCGCTGACTGTGCAGAACCTGCTTGGGATCCTCTCTCTCCCTCTCTCTCTGCCCCTTCCCCTGCTTGCTCTCTCTCTCTCTCAAAAATAAACTTAAAAAAAAAAAAGATACATAAACTTCAAATTCTAATGACCTCCTCAAGTCACATTTCCTTGTGGAAACCTGTGTGTACACACAAAATTACATACGTAATTTACATATTTACACGAGTGATTACCTATGTAATTAAATCTGCATTTTGTCTTGCTAATCTGCCAATTTAATTTGCACGCCCTCAAACAAAGAACTAAGAGGGTAGAGGAGAAGTTTTCCTTCCAGAAAACCTCTGCCCACTGAATTGATTCCAGTTGACCCCCAGTGTTTCTGTTTTCTCACTGCAGCCCAAACAACTGATGTGACTCTGCCTAAAAGAGTTTAATGATCATAAAATCAGGAGGACAGTTTATTCCATCATTTTGAGCTGAATAAGATTTGTTAAGGGACATAACACCTCTGGAAATATAATCCAAGAATTTTTATTTTAAAACCTCTAGATGGGGTGGGGGTTCTAGCTTATTTATTTATTTATTTATTTATTTTATTTAAATCCAAGTTAGTAAACACAGGAGATTCTAGCTTCTGAGATCCGAGCAGTTGAATTGTTTCAGACGTTACATAGTAATTCAGAGACTAGTGTTTTGGAGGAAGTCTTGGCTACGTTTCCATTTTGAATAAAGATTTTTTTCAGCAGAAGGTTTTTGAGTCTGATACTAGCTAGTCGGCTGGTTAGCATTTCAAAGGGAATGGGTAGAAATCGCTATCACGTTGTCCAAGCGAACAATAGTTTTGACCTTCTTCTTTCTTTTGTTTGCTTTTTTTAAAAAAATTTTTTGGTTTATTTATTTTTGAGATAGAAAGAGACAGAGCACAAGTGGGGGAGGGGCAGAGAAAGAGAGAGAGAGAGAGAGAGAGAGGGAGACACAGAATCTGAAACAGGCTCCAGGCTCTGAGCTGCCAGCACAGAACCCGATGCAGGGCTCGAACTCACGCACCGAGAGATCATGACCTGAGCCAAAGTTGGACACTTTTCCGACTGAGCCACCCAGGCGCCCCTCTTTTCTTTTTGCTTTTTAGGGATGTCTTTTCCCTTAATGGTGTTTCCGTGTCTCTTTTGTGTCCTTTCCTTCCTTCTTTTCCTTCTCCTTCTGTCAGGCTGTCTTTCACCCCCGCTTTGCATCTGCTCTGCCCTTCTTCCCTCTGTCTTCTTGCCCATTTCTTGCTGCCATCCAACATGACATGGAGTTGAATGATTTTTTTAAATGTCATTGTATTAAATGAAATAATGTTGGGGGTTGCCCAACTGTAGCCTCCCCACTGTTCCAAAAACGCAAAATAAATTCAAAATAAGAAAGAAAGATACTCTATTTCGATGTCAATGGTCCGCTGTGCCTGGTTTTTACTCTATTTCAGTGTCACTGGTCCCCTCTGCCTGGTTTTCTCCTGCCCTTGCTCTGAGTTCTGTGGCTTTGCTCCAAAGCCAGATTTACTTTTAAGGAGTTCCCACTGAAAGGATTCGTCACTGCTAACCTCTGTGTTTTTATTACAAGTAACTTGCTTTCCTATAATCTTCCTCTATGTACGACCTAATGCAATCTTAATGACAGATGTAGAAAATCTCTATATTTTATTTAGGATAAAATAACAGCTTAGAGTATGGTTGATGGGGGCTAGGGGAGGGGAAGGGGTTGTAGGCAAAAGTTGTATCATCTCAATTTAAACATTCCTTTTCAGAAAGAATGGAAAGCATGGGGCAGGTATGGAATACAAGCCCGCCAGGAATATTATAATGCAAAAAACCGTTTTGATTCGGGGACCTCTAGACTAGGAGGGGGCTACTTCTGGCCCCCAAGTGTATATTTGTTCTCTCTACAAACATGTTTTCTTATCAAGTGTCCTGTCCTCTTCCTTCAGAGCAGGTATCCTGGTCTAAATTTATGTTTGATTTTGTGTTTTAATTTATTTAATTTTAATGTCAGCTGTTTGATTTTGATTTAATTCAATTATTTCGTGTTACTCACTGGAGTGGACCTGTAGGTAAGGGTAGTATCTGCCTGTTTACTTTCCTATCCTCTGGTGCCTTGGATGGTTCCTGGCATATGTTGAGAATTGGCACTTGGAAGAGCGCCTGGGTGACTCATTTGGTTGAGCGTCTGACTCTTGATTTCAGCTCAGGTCATGATCCCAAGGTTGTGGGATTAAGCCCCCTGTTGAGTTCCACAAGAGCTCTCTCTCTCTCTCTCTCCCTCTGCCCCTCTCCCCTGTTCGTGTATTCTCTCTCCAAGAAAAAAAAAATAAATGAAAACAAAATTAAAAAAAGAATTGGCACTTGGAGTGAATGAAAGGCAGAAGGAAAGGTAGAAAGGAAAGGAGTGAGCAAGAGAGAGGAAGAAATAGAGAGGAAAAAAAGAGTATTCCAGATATAAAGTTGGAACCACAGAGAGAATGAGATATTAAAAAAATGTGCACCGTTCCTCATTGCTCTCCTATTCTACTGCTTTGCAATTTCAATCTGAGCTGCAAATGCCAAAACACTGTGAAATAAAGTCTGTGCTCCTGTCGTGTTGTTTGCGGTCTGGGTGTAAACAATTCTTGGAAATCCCCAGAGAACGCTTCGTAGGATTTATAGCCTAATTCCCCAGATGTAGGAGGTTCAGGGAATTGAACCAAGTACTCTAATTCTTTGATTCTTCAACAAACATAATGAGCCTGTCTCTTTCCTCTTTCTTAGGGCAACCACAGCCCTTCCCCTCCCGAAGGCCAGCCAAAGGTGACAGTCTCAGGGAAGCACCTGGCCACTGGCCCATGTTTACAACCAAACTGCGTTTTTAACTTCAAACATTCATTATTATGTGAAATGTCAAGCATATACAAAAACAGAGGAAATGATACAATGGGTCTATCCTTCCTGCAGCGTCAGTAAAGGGGTCTTTGTGGTTCTGGAATCCATCACGGGGGAAGAGGACGTGAGCCGACAAAGACGTCTGCCTGTGGATGTCTCCTTGGATCCGGTCCTTGCTGAATCTGAATCTTCCTGCATCTGCCCTTCCCTGAATTCGGGTTTCCCTGTCCTGACCGAGACAGAAGGGCTGTGGGGCAAGGGAACTCACTGATCACTGATGTTTGACCAACACGTTTTGGGAAAGCCTGACCTGGGAGCTCTCACAACCCCCTGATCTCCTCTGGTTCACCTTGTTCCTGCCTCTCGGAGCTTCAGACCCACTGCCCTGTCTGTCCTCCACACATGCTAAGTAAGACTTCTTCCTGGAGACAGCAAATGCTGGGCTCATCCTTGAAAAGCCACTTCTTTCCAGCGTCCCCCTAGTCCCCTTTGTAAGCATCTTTCCTTAGGGATGTCTTTCCTAGCCTCCAACCCAAATCCTGTCCCTTGTTGTAAGTGCCCACAACACCTGGTGTTGGTTCTTCACGCCGCACCTCGGCACACCTGCTGTCATCATACATTCCTGCAGGTGATGATGGACAGGTCTACCCAAGGGCTGATCTGTATCCTGTGGCTGACTTTTAGGTCCCTGACATCTGTCACTCTCTTGTGTATCAGTTTGTGAAATTGGTACATTTGTCACCCAGTTGCTACTCTCATATCGTCTCTTTGCCCATTATCTTGATTACACATATCTTTTTTTTTTTTAAAGTATTTGTTTATTTATTTATTTATTTACTTACTTACTTACTTACTTAGAGGGAGCACCAGCAGGGGAGGGGCAGAGAGAGAGAAGGAGAGAGAATCCCAAATAGGCTCTGAGGCATCAGTGCAGTCCTCGAGCTCTCAAACCATAAGATCATCACCTGAGCCAAATTCAAGAGTCAGACGCTTAACTGACTGAGCCACCCAGGTGCCCCCTGAGTGTACATATCTCGACTTCCCTTCCTTTCACCCCATTCTTTCATCCTGTCAATGTAAACATTTTTGTTGGAAATTTAAAGTATTTCCTCACCAATAGTTTGGGAACAGATGATTTGCAACACAACCTTTCCCAGCTATGAAGGTGAAATTATTGTTCAACCATTCATACCATATTCTGTCTTATCATCACAAACAACTTTTTCTCCTAAAGGTATAGTCCCTCAACAAACAAGACATTGAATTTTAGATGACAATATAATGTTGACAATATAAGACACTTTATGATTTCTTTAGTGCACTTGAGGCTCATAATCATAGACAAATAAAAGAGGAGCAAGCATTTGTTGGGTCCTTGCTACATGCACTGTGATGTGCTGGGTACCTACATCTTTTGTCCAATCTGAAGTTCGCGATGACACTTTGAGGCAAGCACTGTTTTGCACTCAGGGGAAAAAGACACAAAGAAAGATTAAATAATGTACCCAAGCTCATGTAATTAGCAAGGAGGGCAGGCATCAGAATTCACAGATTCCAAACTCTGTCCACCATGACCATACATAGACTGGTATGCCAATCTGCAACAGGGACATGAGGCACGGGCACGAGCAGTGAGATCTCAGATCCCTCACATGTTGTCATGGGATAACAACATGGAGAAAAGTAGATGACTCTGGAACATTCCATGTCTTCAGGCATCTGACTCCCAAAGCCTTCCCATCACACCTGCTTCTTCAGGCTCACAGCAACCATGTTTGTGGTCAGGCCAAAGGCTCCCATTTTGTTTCTTTCTTTCTTCCTTTCTTTTTTTTTTTTTAAATATAGTTTATTGTCAGGTTGGTTTCCATATGACACCCAGTGCTCATCCCCACAAGTGCCCTCCTCCATCCCCATCTCCCCGCTTCCCCTCTCCCCCACCTCCATCAGTCCTCTGTTTGTTCTCAATATTAAAGAGTCTCTCGTGGTTTGCCTTCCTCCCTCTCCTTAACTCTTTTTCCCCCTCCCCTCCCCCATGGTCCTCTGTTAAGTTTCTCCTGATCCACCTATGAGTGAAAATATATGGTATCTCTCTTCCTCTGCCTGACTTATTTCACTTAGCACAATACCCTCGAGTTCCATCCATGTTGCCACAAATGACCAGATTTCATTCTTTCTCATGGCCATGTAGTATTCCATTGTATAGATAAACCACATCTTCCTAATCCATTCATCAGTTGATGGACATTTAGGCTCTTTCCATGATTTGGCTATTGTTGAAAGTGCTGCTATGAACATTGGGGTACATGTGTCCCTATGCATCAGCACTTCTGTATCCCTTGGGTAAATTCCTAGCAGTGCTATTCCTGGGTCATAGGGGAGTTCTATTGTTAATTTTTTGAGGAACCTCCACACTGTTTTCCAGAGCGCAAAGACTCCCATTTTGGGTTCTTTTCACAAAACAGATCTGAAGCATGAGCACTTAGGAGGAAAGCCATGCTTTTCTCTCCTTCCTGAACCGAACACAGACCTTCTTGTTTTGCTGGATTTTCACCTAAGGAAAAATGTTGACCGATTGTGGTTGATTATATGACCAAAGAGTAGGATGGTCACAAAGTGACTATCCAGAACCAGAATGGTTTTCCATTTCTTCAGCATGTTTAGAACGTGTCTCTTAGTTAGAGACATAAAAGGAGTACATCTTCTTGGCTGGACGCATATTGAACTGACCTCATGGAAAGAATGTAAGAATTGAAAAAAATCTGTAATGCTCTATGCTGTGATCGTTGGTGAGAACAGTAAAGGTAAGGAAAGTAAGACTAGCTCCACTGGGTCTCGGATGTTCTAAATCTTCCTGCACTGAAATCATTATCTCTGTTTTAAACCTTGTAATAGCTCTGATTAAAAATATTTAAATGCTTAATATGTTTAGTTTTGGTAGGGATATGCATACTTCTTGTAATCCATTCTGAGGATTTCAACTTCTTTGCAAGGCAAATTGTAAGGCTGGGAAGGTGTTGATAAGGGAAACAGTGAATTGAAATTTTTAAAAAGCGTTTTATTATGAAAGGAGTCAAAGAAGGTTGTTGAGAGAAGCAAAGTGTCTTCACAAGTGTGGAAAGTTATCTCCTTCTGATTGGAAACAGTTATAGGTGATCTCCCATGGATCCATCCATTTGATAATTTTGAATTTCATGATTTTTAGATTTTTATTAAAATTTCCTGAGAAAACAAACATTTTGCATGGGGGAATGTGAAAACATATCGTGCTTTCTCTAGGGAAAATAATTCTGTAAATAGGAGAAGGCAAGAAGTCACCATTCTTTGTAGAATATTACAAACTGCATGATTAACTTTATATTGAAAATAAAAATGAGGATAGAAATTACTACTTAAGACATAAAATAAGTAACCTGACGTGTTCAATAGGATTGACTTTTTCTTTTTCTTTTAATTTTTTTTAATGTTTATTTTTGAGAGAGAGCATGTGCATGAGCAGGGGGAGGGGCAGAGAGCCAGGGAGATGAGAATCCAAAGCAGGTTCTGAGCTGCCGGCCCGAAGCCCGAGGCGGGGCTCTAACCCACGAACCGTGAGATCAGGACCTGAACCTAAACTGGATGCTCAACCGACTGAGCTACCCAGGTGCCTCTGAATTTTCCTTTATAGTGAGTTTATTTTCTAACCCTTTAACATTTTCTTAACCATCACGCTATTTTTTCTTAACATTTTTCTCCTCTGGAGGCTCGAGGGTGAAATGGGGCAAAATGAAGAGAATAAAGAGGGAAATAGGGATAGAGATAGACAGAGGCTGTGTCCTCCCCCCACCCACTCAAGAGGGACCTGGCTGTCAACAGCAAGACTAAAATAATAATTTAAAAAATCCCAACACATGTCAACTACTGCCGTGTGGCCTTTTCACATTTATTACCTTATTTATTTCTCACAGCATCACTTCTTTGATGTAAGATTCTGCCCGTTGTACAGATGGGGAAACTGGCTCGGAGGTGAAATAATCTTCCCTGGGGGAGTGGCAGACTTTGCCAGTGAAAGGCCAGATCGTCAGTATTTTGGGCTTTGTGGGCCGCAAGGGTCCCGGTCACTAGCATTCAGCTTTGCCATTGTAGCGAGAGACAATGGCAACACATGGCCCAGACAATACCTAAACACATAGAAAATGAGGCAACTGAATTTGGCCCACTGGCCTTCGTTTTCTGGCGGCTCCACTAACCCGCGGGCACATTTTTAACAAGTAGCAGCATTAAGATTTACACCCACGTTTTTCTGACTTTAAAGTCCTCTTCCCTAAACACACTGATGTATTCTGGGCCAATCACAGGACCTGGTGACTCTGGGAACACTTTGTTAGGTGGTTACAGGGTGATCTGCTGACCAAATGAACAGAACTACAGGAAAGGTCTTGGTGTCCGTGTATCCGTGTGCAAGATGAGGCGGGGGCGTGAAGACAGCTCTGGAAGGTCAACCCTGCACCCGGAGTGAGCTGACAGGAGCCCGGATGCCACACCTCAAACCCTTCCCGGGCTCCTCCAGGACAGCAGGTGGCTCTTGCAAAGTGAACGGGCATGTGGCCCACGGGTTCAGGCTGGTCTCCCCCGTGCTTTATTTTGCCCTTGACCGTGGAAAGGCCGGCTCCCCCACATCATACGGAAACCCGGTCACACCGGATGGAGCTTCTGACACAGGATCTAGTATTTTCTCCTTCCTCATGGTCCCAGGTGCCACTGTGGCCTGCCATGCATGCAAATATGATGGCCCACATGCTACAGATCACCTGCTAGCGTCACCGGTATTGACAGCTACCGGCCTATTTAGGGGAGTTGTGGTTCAGGGCATCCACAGGAGAGTGATGTCTGGATCCCCTGGGGTTTATAATCATGTGATAACTCTGATGCGAACTACTGGCTAGTCCCCCACAGTCATAGTTATTCGTGCTCAGAGGACTTGGAAGGCTCCCAGAAGATGGGAAATGGTGACACGAATGGCCAGGCACTGAGGCCACAAGTGCAATTCCCTGGAGGAACCGGAAATCAGTGTGAAGGCAGACATCCATTCCCAGCTCGCATTTACAACCTGGCGAGCAGAGTATGGAGAAGAGAGAAACCATCTTTGCCCAGGGGCTCTGTCCCGGAGGGGAAGGCAGCCCCGGAAGAGACAGGCACACCCTGGTGAGGGTGTTTGGGGACAGCCCATCACAGGAGCATGGACACAGTGTGCCAGGCATAAGGGCTTACTCCTGGAGCAAGGTGCACTGTCCCTGAGGTGCAAGGTGACCCAGAGTGGGTGGGGGGGAGCTCCAGGCAGAGGTGGGAGGGTTTGCCAGACATCGGAGGAAGGCAGCAGTGCGCATGGGGGAAACGATATCTGGATATCTGCCAGCCTTGTGACTTTGGGCGAGTCACTTGATTTTATTTATTCTTCCCAGGCTTGAGCGAGGATCAAGGAAATCGCGGCTGCTAGAGCATTTTGTGAGCAGAAAACTTACTACACAAGTATGACTAGCCATTCCAGATTCTAGCTTTTCTCCTAATTTTACTCCCTTCTTCCCACCCCCCTTCTACATCTGGATTCAGAGGAAGTTTTACTGGAGGAGGTTGGCGTTACCAGAATAACAGAACAGAGAAAGGCCAGGAGAAGAGGTACAATCCTACAGTGTCGGGAAGAGGCTTTTTTTTCTCTTTACAGATATTAAATTTTTTTTTGACAGGAGGCTAGGACTAAAAATCGCTTTGAAATAGGAAGAAAACAATAATCGGTACTATTTACCTAAGCGAAATACATGGTTCATTTTATTTGGATTAAAGGCTGATAAAGTAGAGGCCACCCGCTTGGAAGGAAGGAGGGGACGGAAACGAAATGGTTTCAGGGTTTTCAGGAAAGGATGAGGCAGGGACAGCTTTCGCTGGCTGGGTCTTGGGAAAGCCCTGGTCACCAGACCATGCTGGCCCAAAGGATTTGCTCGAATTGTATGCAAAAAGGGATGGAAGGTCAGGGCACAGGCCTCCGGGAACCCCAGGTCCTCTGGCCACCAGGTGCCTTCCTCCTAAGGCTGGAGGGGAGGTGGAGACAGGGGAGGGGGCAGGGGCCATCAGTTGGAGAAAGAAAGGGATGGAGAAGAGACCATTGCCCCCAAACCACGTTGGGGTCCTTGGGAAGCGCCACACACTTCATTTATCTGCTTTTGATCTTTTATTTTTCCTGCTTTCATGCCTTCATTTGGGCAGAAATGGACGTACTTTGACAATACCTTGCCTTTTTTTTTTTTTTTTTTTTTAACAGTACATAGCTCTCTCCGGTGTCTAATCGCCTCCCTGGCCTGCAGGGTTCAGAGAGGGCAGGAAGAGGCCATTTGGGGGGGGAGGGGCGTTGAGGGTGGGGGGCGGCCCATCTTCTGCCCTATTTTCCAGGGTCCTGCCCTTCGGATTGCCTCGTTTTTACTCTGTCAATAAAAAGGACGTGGCTTGCTGCTGGGACCATTTAATAATACAGCAATGAATTGTGCTTTCAAGCCCCGAAATGCTTTTCTAGGTGATTTACAAAAAAAAAAAAAAAAAAAAAATGACTCAATGCCCCGAGGATACGGATTTGTAGCATTCACCCGGATTTGTAGCATTCACCCTGCAAGGATCCCCACGGGTTCACAAATGGCTTAAAGCCAGGGGGGCGGGGAAGGATGGGAGAAGGGGGCAGGGGGGAAGGATGGAGGAAGGGGAAGGGGTGAAGGATGGGGAAGGGGGAGGGGGGAAGGATGGGGAAGGGAGGAGGGGGAAGGAGGAGGGTAGGGAAGTTGAGGCGTTGGGGGGTTGGGGGAGTGGGTCGGCCTTCCCAGCCACCCTCCCTGGGTCCCTCCTCCAGCGCTGGGACCTGTGTCCTTTCTTCTCTGGAGGGGACGGGGTGACATTTGATATATACTCCTCTGTGACACGCTCAGCACGTTTGGGAAAGGACAGATGAGTGTTTCTCGGAGAAGAAACGCTGGAGGGCATCTAATAATACGGTGACGATTGCCCTGGAGAGGGGGGTGGCTGGCGGCTCTCCCCGGGGAGGGGGGGGCGGCCAGCAGGTTCAAGGGGACACGCCCAGGCCTGCGGGGCTTTGGGCTCCTGGACTCCTGTGCACGCCCAGCCGCCCCTCCCCGAGTTTAGGACCCCTCGGGGCCTTCCCGCTGGCCCGGTCTGCAGCTGCCTGCCCCAGGGCCTTTTTCACTTTGCGGGACAGGTGAACTGGCCACAGAGCACCAACCGACTCTCAGCCCCACTGCAAAGCCATCCAAGCTTCCTCTTGCCTCTCGGGATAAACAAGCAAACTCTTCCAGAACCGGCCGTTTTTCAACCCCCTCTGGTCGGTTCTCCCTCACTTCCTGCCTCACCAGCTCAGACCCTTCCTCTCTCTTGCCTTGGTCGCTCTGTCCCCTCCCCCAACTCCTGCATCCCAGGCCCCAGCTCAAGGGCTCCTGGGTGAAAGGCGGCCTGCTTGCTCCCCAAGGCAGGATCACTGCCTTCCAGCTGCATCCATCACAGCACCCCGGGCCCTCATCCGCACCCCGTCCCATGTGAGACACAAAAGGCCGGGCCATTCTGCCCCTGGCATATGGGTGCTTCAGTTTCACCACTAGTAAATAGACTCAACTCTTAGCTCTCAGGGCTGTGCCTAGCAGGAGGGGCCAGAGGCTTTAAAAGTGTTTTGTGGGGGCTGCTGGGTGGCTCAGTTGGTTAAGCGGCTGCCTTTGGCTCAGGTCATGAGCTCGCAGTCTGTGAGTTCGAGCTCGAAAATAAATGAACATTAAAATTTTTTAAAAAAGTGCTTTGTAACCTGTAAAGATAACTAAGGAATATTGTGAGCAATTTTAAAAAATGTTTTTATTTATTTTTGAGAGAGGGAGAGACAGAGCACAGCAAGGGAGGGCCAGAGACAGAGAGAGGGAGACACGGAATCTGAAGCAGTTTCCGGGCTCCAAGTTGTCAGCGCAGAGCCCGACGCGGGGCTTGAACTCGTGAACTGCGAGGTCATGACCTGAGCTGAAGTTGGACGCTTAACCAACTGCACCACTCAGGTGCCCCCACAGTGAACATTTGAATACATCTCTGGGTGTGCGAGAGGCCTCCCTTCCTGAGAGGATAGACTGCCAGACCTTTCAAGGATCCTTCTGACCTAAGCGTCCTAGATGACAAAATGCCCGGTGCTCTGTGTGTCCTCAGAAACTTGTGAGTGACAACCAGCTTCCAGGTCCCTGCGCAGGGGTACTGAGACCAACTGAAACATCTTTTCTAGTGTAATCTTATTTTAGAAATAGCATCAACCTCTTAACAGCTCAGACACACTAGTTTTCCACGTGGCATATTTGATGGTGGCAACGTTACCTGTTCCTAAAAATAGAGGGAATTGCCTTTTAGCTGATCTGTCAGAGTCGGAGGTGATCTCTCAGTTACTGTGTGTTTGAACCACCAAATTCCGTTGGGGAAGACACATTTGCTTGAAATTACCTACGTTACTCCTGAGTCATAGAGACTGACAGAATCAGTAAAAAGAAACAGAACATGAAAATAAAGAGGAAACAAAGGAGGTCCAGAAATTGAACTCGACTTAAGAATTATTCCTGGAAGCCTGAGTTCACAATTCAGGTTTCACCCTGACAGGTGTAAGACACCTTGGCGGATTATTTATTTCAAGCTGAAAGACTCCGAGAAACAGCAGATATGGAAAGGATTTTTCTGGCTTCGCCCTGAAGCTGGTCAGAAGACCTTCATGCGAGAGGTGTCCTCCCTCTACCTGGACATGACTTCCCCATCTTCGTTAAACATCACACAAAAATGCTCACGTTTATTGCTTCTCTAGGTCTTCATTTCCTCAGGAAGATTCATGTACCATGGAAAACTTTTTTTAAATACGTTTGCCTGTTGTTCTCTTGTTGATCCATTGTTACAGGGCCTCCAGCCAAGAGTTAGGAAGGGAGGAAGAAAAGAGGTTTTCCTTTCTGACAGCTTTTTAAAGCAACATAGTAAGTGGTTATGAAGATCTTCGGGAGCAGAGGTGTCTACTGAAAGCCTCCTCGACCTGTCCCGAATCTGCAGTGTCTCCAAGAACACGGGAAGAGGGGAGAGGCGGTCCTCCCAAAGCTGTCCCAGATGGTGAAGCAATGGCGACAAGGGACAAGGTAACATTTCTCACTCTCTATGTTGTTCGATCGGTATGTGTGACTAAATTAAGTTAAACGGTATGCAAGACATTCAGCTATTTCCTGTGGATCCCCCAAAGCTTCTATATTTAAGTCGACTTTAAAACTACTTTCTGTCGCTTCTTTTTGTTGAAAAAAAAATGGAGGGCTGCTTCCATTAAGAATCACTTCAAAATCGGGTCAATACACTAATCCCCAGTTCAAACCAGTCTGTAGCTTGAACGTGGAAACCCTTTAGAGGCTCCAATAAATAATGATCATCCTCTGACCAATACTTGTTATGTGTTTCTTTTAAAATTCATTCGTGCTCGCTTGTTCAATTCCACAAACATTTATTGGGCATCTTCCTAGCCTACCTTGGGTCTGCCATTGAATTAGTGCTGGGACAAAGGGCGAGTCTAATCCTTAATCCTCTATTTCTGTTGAGCCTTTTGGGTTTTTTGACTGGTATCTGGGCCTGGACCTGCATCGTGTTTCCCTGCCTGCTCTGCGATGTCTGAGCCATTTTCTTTAGAAAGTTATCCAGCCCCCTCTCCACTGGTGGCTGGAAGTTCCTCTTCTTGTTCCCTTACACCTTATGTCCACCTTGTTTTAATTCTCAAGCTTTTTGTTAGCCTTTTTCTTTTTGTGGAATCCATGAAGGTAGAGACTGAGTTCTATTCATTCATCTCCTGGAGACCCAGAAGATGCCTGGTGCACTTGATCATTACTTGATAAATTGCACTGAATTGAACTGAACTGAATTTGGAGATGTTCTAAATTGAAGTATTGCTTGGATGCCGTTCTTGGCTATAATAAAGAGATACAAATGACCTGCTTCTGGGACTATTTATTAGTGTCCTGGGGCTCCGGGCCTCAGGGACAGACTCTGTAAAACACAAATCATCAGGATTCCCACGTGCATTCCTTCCTTGACCAAGACATGTTCCTAAGAGGACAGAAGTAAATTAAATGCATGTCACCACCAGGTGTAAAGGTTTTTCAATTAGGATTTTGTATGCTAGCAAGCAGTAAAAGAGCAGTAATTTCCCAAGACAGAGGCTTTTAAATGGAAATGACCAACTCCAGATTCAAAGCGCTCTCTCTGAATCTTCAAAAATTGACCAGAATAAATTATTTTAAGCTTTCTAAAATACAGATGGGGGCGATTTGGACTGTGTTAAGAGAAATGTAAGTCTGGGTGCTCAACGAAACTCTGGGATTATACACGTCTCAGGATTTTTCAGTTAGTACAATACAAGGAACTATACAATTTGGGGCTACTGATATACAAAAAGGACTTGAAGCAGGTAGTTGGAAAATCAACGTATCTAAGTAAATGATTAGCAGAGAATAATCATAAAACAGAGTGACAGCACAATCCTAAGCAACTGTTATTGTTCTGTTGGAGCATGGAAATTTATGTCCGATCTTCAGGATGAGAATTAAAAAAGAAAAAAAATTACTAGGTTACATCATTTTCACTGTTGGATGAAAACAGGTCCTGGTCGAATATTGTCAAAAGAATGAGCCAGCACAGCCACTGGTTTTCATGGGGTAAGTGCTGGCTGGGCTCACACACTATTGTTTCCATGATAAATTTGTTAAAAATCTAAACCAGCTCAGACACACAATAGGTCTCTTTTATATGTGCTTTTCCTCTGAGGAATGATACACAACGAGGGCAGGACAGACCGAAAATTGGAATCAAACAGTGCGTGCACCCAGTTTTTATCAGTTCTTAGTAGGGAAAGGGGTGCCAACCATGGACAGATAATAGACTGGTGTGCACATAAATTGATCTCTGCATTGCAAAAGGGATGAGATTTTGAACAAAATCAGTGTTCTGTGCAAGTTGGAGACAGGGGACTGGCTTTCCTAGGGCTTCCTCGAGGCTCCTGATAAGGTGCTGAGAAAAAGCATCTTGACATGAAGATATTGCCACTGCTGGGTAGTGATTGAACAAAGAGCTGCAGGACAAGCCTGCTGTGCGTGCCTGAGATGCAGCAGTTCCTTCTGCTGGACGTCGTGGGTGGGGCACTGGGGGCGCATGTGTGACTTCTCCTGTGAGGCCTTTAGCCACATCTGTTTGGTCTCCAGGTGGTAGAGACCTCAGATGACTCAAGAGGTTTTTTTTCCTGCATTATCTGCTTCACCGAGCCCTCCTGGGACACTGTGGGGGCTGGTAGAAATCACCAGTTGAGTTGCACCCGTATTTAATGCCTTCATGGGTGTGGGGGAACACCAAAGCCTTTGTCAGAATACAGGCTATGCACTGGGAGGAGAATTGCCTTCCGGCCTTCCATTGCCCCCGGGGCCATGAAACGGAGGCTTCTGGTGTGCTGAAAGCGAAAGCCGACCCACAAATCCATAATTGGAGAGTGCATATACTGTATAATCAGCATGACAGCCCTGGGAAAAGGTGCTTCAAACATTCAAATACACATGTTTTGATATAAGAAGATTATTTAATGGATGGTGGACACGGCCTGATTTGGGACCGATTGCTTCAAGTATTTTGGTGTCTTCTTCAGCTTCCTAACACTTTTTTTTTTTTACCCACATACTGAACAATCCGAGAGAAGACTAGTAAGGAAACAGGTGACTTGGAACAACAATATGGCCAAGTCGACCTAAAGGACATACGCAGAGTATTCCGCCCAGTAATATCAGGATATCCATTTTTGTCAAGGGCATGTGGGGCATTTCCTGGGGGTAGACCACCTGTGAGACCACTAACAAGTATTAATACATTTAAAGAGATTAAACTTATGCAAAGTATCTTTCTTGCTCACATGGAATAACAGTAGAAATTGATAGTGGAGGGAAACCTGGAAAATTCACAAACATGTGGAAATTAAATAGTACGCTCTTAACCAATCTATGTGTCAAAGAAACAATCACAGGGGAAATAATAAAACGTCTTGAGACAAATGAAAACAAAAACATGACATAGCAGCAATTATGGAATGCAGCGAAGAAATGCAAAGAGGGGCATTTACAGCTATAAATGCTTACATTGAAAAACTATCAAATGAAAAGTCTGACTTCACACGTTTAGAGACTAGGAAATAAAGAACAAACCCAAGTCTGGCAACAAGAAATAGAGACTTAGAACAGAGATAAATAAGATAGAAACTAGAAAAACAATGAAGAAAAGCAATGAAACCAAAAGTTGCTTTTTCAAAGGGATCCACAAAATGGCCAAACGTTTAGCTAGAAGGACTAAGAAAAAAAAGAAGAAATTCGAATAATTAAAATTAGAAATGAAAGTTAGAATGGAAAGTGGGGACACTATTACTGATTTTATGGAAACAAAAAGGATAACAAGTGACTATTATAAACAATCATATGACAACAGAGTAGATAATGGAGATAAAACAGTCAGATTTCTAGAAACACGCAATCTGTCAGCACCGAGTTCCTGAAGGAATAGAGACTCTGAACAGACATATATAACTGGTAAGAAGACTGAATCCGTGACCAAAAATCTGCCCACAAAAACGCTCTGTACTAGATGGTTTTATTGGTTAATTCTACCAAACGCTTAAAGAAAAAATAACGCCAGTCCTTCTTGGAAGCTTCCAAAGTATTGAAGAGGTCACTTTCTAATTTATCTTCCGAGGGCAGCCTTACTCTGCTACCAAAGCCAGACAAAAACTCGACAAGAAAACTACAGGCCAATATGCTCAATGACTATTGATGTAAAAATCCTCCACAAAATACTAGCAAACTGAATTCAGCAGCATATTAAAAGGCTTATACACCATGACCAAGTGGTATTTATTGCTGGAATGCACGAATGATTTAATATATGAAAATCAATCAATGTAACAAATCCCATTAACAGAACAAAGGAAAATAAGCAACATGATCATCTCAATTGATTCAGGAAAAGCATCTGATGAAATTCAACACCGTCTCATGATAAAAACACTCAACACACTGGGAATAGAGGGAAACTATCTCAATATAATAAAGGCCACGTAATGAAAAGCTCACACCTAACATCATACTTCAACGGTTAAAGACTGAAAACTTTTCTTCTAAGTTCAGAACAAGACAACAGTGCCTACTTTCACCACTGCCGCTCAACGTAAGATTGGAAGTTCCAAACAGAATGATTAAGCAAAAAACAAAATCAATAAAAAAGGGAAAGAAACAAAAGACAACCAAACTGGAAAGGAAAAAGTAAAATTATCACTGTTCGCAGATGACATATGTAGATAACACTAAAGATCACATACACACATGCATGCACACACACACACACACACACACACACAAACTGTTGGAACTAGAAAACCAATTCAGCAGTGTTGCAAGATACAAAATCGACACGCAAAAATCAGAGGCCTTTCTATAGACTAACAATGAACACTCTGGAAATGACATTAAGGTAACAGTTCCACTTTTAATAGTTTGGAAAAAAAAAGTAAGTGATTTAGGAATAAACTAACCACGAAGGTAAAAGACTTGTACACTGAAAACTACACAATGTTGCTGAAAGAACCTAAAGAAACAAATAAACGGAAACACATCTTGTGTTCATGGATCGAGGACTGAATATCGTTCAAAGGGCAATACTCCCCAAAGTGATCTATGGATCCATTGTAATCCTATCACAATCCCAGTGATGTTTTTGTAGAAATGGAAAAATCCCATCCTAAAATTCATACGGAATCTTAAAGGACCCTGAAAAACCAAAACACTCGTCAAAACCCATGAAGTTATAGGACTCGCCCTTACCACTTTCAAAAGTTACTACAAAGTTATAGTAATCGAAAGTTGGGTATTGGCATAAAGACAGGCAGACCAATGGGATAGAAAAAAGAGCCCAGAATTAAGCTCTCAAATATGTGATCAAACGATTTTTGACACGGATGCCATGACCATTCCATGAGGAAAAGGCAGTCTTTTCAACAAATGGTGCTGGGGAAATTAGATGCCCACAAGCAAAATAATGATATTGGACCTTGTCTTATACTATGTACAAAAATTATTTAAAATGGATTAAAGGCCCAAATGGAAGGGATAAAAAAATAAACCATATAAAAATGATTAAAAATACAGAACTCTTAGGAGAAAACATAGGAGAAAAGCTTTATGATACTGGATTTGGTGACGGTTTCTTTGATATGACACTAAAAACTGCAGGCAAAAAAAAAAAAAAACACACAAGATAAAAATTGGACTTGATCAAAACTTAAAACTTTTGTACCTCAAAGGATGACATCTACAGAGTGAAAAAGGCAATCCGCAGAAAGGGAAAACATATTTGCAAATCATATATCTGATAAAGGATCACTACTCAGAATATATGAAGAACTCCTACAACTAAACAATGAAACCCTCAAAATCCCATTTTTAAAAATGTGCAAAGTACTTGAACGATCATTTCTCTTATTTCTTTGAAGATGTGCAGATGGCCAATGAGTACATGAGAAGTCATTCAGTATCACTAATGATTAGAGAAATACACATCAAAACCAGTGAGATACTACTCCCAGCAAGTAGAATAATTTTTACCAGAAAACATACAAACAAACAGAAAATAACAAGCGCATTGTTGTTAGCAGTGGAAAACACTAACCCTTCAAGATATTAAACACAGAATCACCATATCATCCAACAATTCTGCTTCTGGGCATATACTTAACAGAACTGAAAGCCGGCTTCTTGAACAGACATTTGTGTACCGATGTTCTTAGCAGTGTTATTGCCCGCAATCAGAAGGTGGGAACAAAGCAAAAGTGCAACTGATGGTTGACTGGATGAATGGATCAACAAAATGCTGTGTGTCCACACAATGGAATATCATTCAGCCTTAAAAAGGAAGGGAATTCGGACACATGCTACAATGTGGATGAACCCTGAGGACCTTATGTGGAGAGTAAAAAACCAGCCACAAAAAGATAAAAACTGTGTGATTCCATTGTTATTAGGTACCTAGATTCATTAAGTTCATAGAAACAGAAAGCAGAGGCGTGGTCTCCAGGGGCTGGAGGAGGGGGGATGGGAAGTGATTATTTAATGGGTACAGAGTTGCGGTTTGGGATGCTGAAAACATTTTGGGGATGGATGGCGTGCCTGTGAACGTGCTCAGTGGCTTGGACTGCACACTTAACAATGGTTACGACAGTACATTTTCTGATTTGTGCATGTTACCACAATAAAAACAATCAGTTGCCGCTCCTAGTTAAACTGAACAGCTAAAGCAGAAGTCAGCACATTAACAGTGGGTATCAACTCTGGCTCCAAATGTATTTAGGTGTCTACACGGTTGTTAAAAAGTACAATTTGAGTTTGTTGCTTTAGACTGACAAGTCCTTCCAACCAGCCCTAAGCCCCCTGTGTTATGCCTCGTTTGTTGCACTTAGCTCGTTACCTGCCAGGGCCCCGGAGGTACTTGGGGCGGAAGCCTATGTAATTCCACCTTGCCTGTCTTCTATTTCTGTCAGCTTGCAGCACACGTCTGTTGGGTGAATAGCTGTCCTTAGTTGCAGGTATGTGAGGTCGAATGGCAAGAGGCTGGAGTCTGGACTTCAGGTTAGATTTAGAATTGAAGGCTGGCCCTGCCCTCCTCGGTTCTATGGCACGTGGAGTTGGGAGTTTTCTTATTTGTAAACTAGCGTTAACAACATGAATTTTGTAGGGTTTGGGGAGGGATAGGTGAGATTGTAAGTACAAGAGCACACAGCATGTGCCTGTCAGGCAGCAAAGGGTTCAGCCAATGTTGGTTTCCTTCTTCTCTTTGCCTCCACAAATGACGCATCTTTCGGTGAAGGGAAATGGTGATGGTACCCTGTCATTTTCCGAGATTCGCTGTGGGAGACACATGGAGAGTGGTTTTGCAGAAGGAAGGGTCTCCTGTCGTAAGCCAAACCGTAAGATGCCAGAGACAAGGGCTGGCCATCTTTGTCTTTCATGTAGAAGACCAATAAATGCTGCTTAATAAATGTGTAGAGAATAACAATTAAATTTTGTCAACTTGGGAACATAAGGCATCAAAATGGCATTCACCTAGCTTTGATGACAATCTCAGAAACAAACAAAAAAATAGGTCACTAGACCTTTGGGGATAGAATATGGCTTTCAGCACTGGGCAAGATAATTTCAGGCTTGCGGAAATCTAGAGAAAAATTAAAGCTAGGAAAAACAAGGGAACTCATTGGCTACCGACTTATTCTTTCTTTTTTTCCTTCTGGCTGCAACATTCCCATGTCTTTGTGTTTTGGCCCAGTTTGCTTTTCCCAAAACTTCTGACTAACTTGCTGCCTGCACCTGCCCTTCCTCCCATTCCTCCCAGCAGTACAAAGCATCCAGGGGACACATTTGGGGCAGGAATTGTGTTTTCTGTCACCTTTCCACTCAAACTCTAGAGAAGAAGAATGGAAGATACAAAAGAAGAAAATGAATATTATCAAAGTTTTGACACTGGCTATTAGTTCTCTTCCCTCTTATTTTCAAGAGACATGCGTGTTATGTTTCATAGAGAAACAAGGAATGCATAGGGGCGCCTGGTCAGTCAGTTGAGTGTCCAACTTCGGCTCAGGTCATGATCTTGAGGTTCATGGGTTCGAGCCCCGCGTCGGGCTCTGGGCTGACAGCTAGCTCAGAGCCTGGAGCCTGCTTCAGATTCTGAGTCTCCCTCTCTCTCTCTGACCCTCCCCAGCTCACGCTGTCTCTCTCTGTCTCTCAAAAATAAATAAAAAACATAAAAAAATTTTTAATAAAAAAAAGGAACAAGGAAGGCACACCTAGGGATTGATAAATTCATAAACCGCAGGAACGTCTCTGGGCTCCATCCTGAATTCCAGCTGTAGCCCAAACAAAACAAAACAAAATCAGAAAGGAGAACGTGAGCTAAGGACAGCTGGGTAAATACCCAGCCGACCACTGTGTAAGTAAATAAATAGAGACCAAATTAGTAATATTAGCGCATGATGGCTTTCCCCCGTCAACCTAATGCAGTCGGTTGCTTTGAATTCTCCCCACCTTCTCTGAAAGTTTCAGCTCCTTGGCTGATTGGGTCCCAGGGGCCAGCTCACAATAGGTCACCACATATGTGGGGAGCAAGCTGCAAATTCCCTCTGCTTGCTAACAGACCACACTGCGGGCATACTTCTCACACTCATAACTTGTAAATTAGCAAAAAATAATACCAGAAAAGATATTTTACTAGTCATTATTCTTCCAAAGACGAAGCGCTCTGCAGCTGAGAAACCTCTGTTCCCAAGGTTCCAAGGACTAACCGATGTGTGTCACGTGGTAGGCAGGAAATGTGTTTCAAATGGCAAGAAGAATGATCTTGAAAGAAAGTCGCTTTAACTTAAGGAACATGTTAATATCCCATTTCTTTAACGGACCTCTCTACACTCTAGGCATTAAAAATAATGATAATGACTCCTTGATGTCAAGTAATATAACAGTATTTTCAAAGTGGTTATTTTTTTCATTCATTTTCTCAAGACAGGCTGTGGTTTGATATTTTTCACATGTAACAGTTCACTTTGATGCCTATCGTTACCATGAGAATATGATCTAGAAGTCAGTCAACACTCCTGGATTATGAAGATTATTTGTTACATCTCCTCATCTAAAAATGATGGTCTCTTATCTTATGTTTGATCCAAAGACCAGCAGATAAATTTGTGGAGGTTTTATTTACCGCTGGTGTTTATTCCAAGCTTTGCCACCTAGGATGGTGCCTGATTAATCCAGTGTTTGTCCAAAGCAGGGCCACCAAGTCCCACTGTCTGGATGTGAGTCCTTGTGCTGTGACGGGAAGCCAGTCACTTCCCATCTCTGATTCTCAATGTCCTCATCTACAAAAAGGGGACTCTGTCATTGAGCAAATTTTCAGGAACTCCCACTTGCAGGTATTCAGAACTAGGGACGTAGCAGTGAGCAAAACCCAAAATGTCCTCGCTGTCCTAGAACTTTTTTTTTTTTTTTTTTTTTTGAGAGAGGAAACTATAAACAAAGGCCCAGGAGAGTGAATGTGTTGTGAAGAAAATTAAATGGGGCAGGGGGGACAGAGACTGAGGGGCTGCTGCCGGGAAGCCCCAGGAAGCCCCCCGCCCCAGGAAGGCATTTGACAATGAGCCCTTGGGGAAGTGGTCTGGGGAGTGCTGTCACAGACAGGGGAAGTGGTCACTGCAAAGTCCGAGATGGGGCCGGGCGGCTACAAGGTGGGTGGGAAGGTGGGGTCCTGGCCTGGGGCGGAAGCCTCAGTCCTGCCTTCCCACGGGGCCTCCAACGCGAGGCTGCAGTCCCCATCCCTGTGTGCGTGTGGGCGCGCCGGGGGGCAGCGACCAGGGGCGGCCGCGGGACGGACCCCAGTGGGCTGCGGGCCGGGGCGGGGGGGCAGCGCGGGAGACTTCGGGATCCCTTTGGCTGCTGCGGTCGCTGGCGGGGGTGACGAGGAAGGAAGCAGGGAGGCCGGCTAAGAGGGAGCCGCCAGCATAACCCCGGGGCTGTGGAAGGGCCGTGTGAGGATTTCGGATTTGCAGTGTGCCAGCGGATGGGACGCGGCGTGGCAGCCAAGAGAGAAGGCAAAGGCGATGCCAAGGTTGTGGCCTGAACAGCGCAAGAACGCGGCGCGCATTTTCCAAGATGAGATCTTCATCCCTATCGGGATGAAAATAAAGATAATAATGGGACCTATTTCACGGGATTGTTTTGAGGGTAAAAAATTCAATACCGCAAAAGTTTAGAAGTGACATATAATAAACATTAATAAACACCATTTCCTTCCAAAGCTATAGCGCATTTATATATATATAAAAAAAAACACACCCACTAAAAAAAGAGCTGCCTGGTATTTCTGTGGTCCATTTAAAAATATATGAAAATAACAAAAAAGCCCCTGCGGCAGTTTTGTAGAGTTCTTATTAGTGCCCTTTTCATAATTATATTTTGATTAGCACATACAATTTTATAGTCAATTTCTCATTTGACTTTCAGGGTTCAGTTCAGTACTAAAAATAATAGGGAAATAGCAATTTGATAAATGGGCATCTGGGAAATACTATTCAGAATCTTGATTTTAGAGCTTCGACATATTTTTCACTGATCATTGGAGAGAAGGAAGACATTTTCTTGGAGGAAATGCATTCAGAAATTAGTCTCCTTATTCTGATGCTATAGAATGAAAGTATCTATTTAACTTTTAGATAGGAGTTTGGGGAAATTTCTGGGGAAGCCCTTACAAGCTTCATTTTCAGACAGAGCTCATCACTGAAGGAAGAACAGACTTGGATAGACTGGCATGACTATGTTCCCCTCCCCCCCCCACCCCCATTCAGACCTACTGAATAATTCCTGTTATATAAATTGCTACTTTACCACCTGGGATTATAATTTTGTTTGAAGAATGTATGACACATAGATAGTCGAATACAAAATCACATCAGAAGTCCTATAGATTGCTTTTTAGAGTCTAGCTTTCTGGTTGGAGTTTTTAAAGAGGATAAATGATACACAGTTGCTTGTAATTGCAGGCTGGTTTTATAATAAGAAATGCATTACTTATGTGAGAAGCACTCTGCAACCTTGAAGCATTGTTATCAATGCCCCTAATTTTTAGATGAATAATCTGTGGCTTTGGAGGCTGACTGTCTTAGGATCCCACCCTTTGAAAAGGGCAGTGAGAATTTGAATCCAGGTCTCTGGCTGGCTCAAAGACTGATTTTTTTTTTAAAGTTTTTATTTATTTCTTTGAGAGAAAGACAGCGTGAGAGGGAGAGGGACAGAGAGAGAGGGGGACAGAGGATCTGAAGCAGGCTCTGTACTGACAGCAGAGAGCCCGATGCGGCCCCAAACTCACCAACCATAAGATCATGACCTGAGCTGAAGTCAATTAACTGACTCAGCCTCCCAGATGCCCCAAAGGCTGAGTTTTTTAAAACTACAATAAGAAGTTTTCTTTTTTCTTTTTCCTTTCCTTTTTTTTCCCTTCCCTTCCCCCCTTCCCGTCCTCCCTCCCATTCACCCTCCCCATCCTCTCTCCTTCCCTCTCTCTCCCTCTGTCTCCTTCTGGCTGCTTGTTTAGTTTAAAGATATACTCATGTTATCAGTCCCCGGTCCAGGAACTGGCTGAGATGCTAAATAAGAGAGAGTGATTCTGGTGGATGCGGGAAGGTTTCCAGAGTCTTAAGCTTTATCCATTAAGCATTAGAGCTTAGAAAGTTTCTCCTTAACCTGAACAGCTCCATCCATTGAGGATACCAAGTACTTGTTGCCCTCATTACTATTACTTAATGTATATCAAATGCCTACCGCTGCCCCGGGTTACACATTACCCAAGCTTCCCACTGCTGGCCAAGCTTCCCGACGGCCAGCAGGCCAGCAGGAGAGCGCTGATTGAGTGACTGAACTAATTTATAAGCAAAGATTTTTGAGTTCATAGTCTCAGGTTAATTTGACCTCGATGTTATGCCTGAGGCAATTTTTCTTAAATATTTCTCATATGGTGATTTTGAGGTGTGGGAACACATGCATTCGATAAAGAACTTGTTTTGTAGTGAATGGATGGATACAAAGGTCATTAACTTACACAGTGTTTGGGGACCGTAAGTAATTAATATCATGGTGAGGAGGAAATCAATACCATCTTTGTTTTCTCCCTCCCTGAATGGGAAAATGAGAACTGTGTGCATGGATGGCACTGTTGGGTTAAGGGCACTTTACTCTTACCGCCTGTGTTTGCAAGATCAGCCCAGACATAGGTTGGCCTTTCATTCTACTATTTACAATTAATAACAAAAACTACAATGTTTTTTTTGTGGGTTTACTGTTAAGAGCTTTATGAACTATAGATTCTTTAATTTTTGCAATGAACCTATGAGGTGCTACTATCATCGTGATTTTATGGACGAGAAGACTGACGTTTAGTAGGTGGCGTCTGGCCCGATAAACTGTAACAAGTACTGTCTGTTGACACAACCCCGTACTTGCCCTTTGTTTTTTATTTTTATTTTTTGAGTTTATTTATTTTGAGAGAGAGCCAGAGAGAGAGAGAGAGTGAGCAGGGAAGGGGCAGAGAGACAGAGGGTGAGACAGCATCTCAAGCAGGCTCTGCGCTATCAGCGCAGAGCCCAACATGGGGCTCGAACTCACAAACCAGGAGATCAGGACGTGAGCTGAGATCAAGAGTCAGGAGCTTATCTGACTGAGTCACCCAGGCGCCCCCATACTCGCCTTTTATACTCTCTCCTAAACCATTATGGATGGAAACCTGAAAACTTCATTTTCCAGACCCCCTGCCTGGCTGGTGTCCACAGGAGGCAGCAGGCAGTAATCACAACTAATTAAAGGCAGAAAGAAAATAGAAACGACCCTATTTCTGGCCGTGGCAGGTGACTGCAGACCACTGCAGTCGTTGCCAGCAGTTCTATACCCGGAGACAATGAACATGAACTCCCGCAGAGGCAAGAATTAGCAAAAACTTGGGCCTTCTGGAGCCTCCATGCTGTGTCCCGGCAGAGGAGTGTGGGCTCAGGGGACTATTACCTCCTTCTGGGATGCTATGGCTTTCCAGAGCTTCTGATTTCTGCAAACCACCGGCTTTCCCATGTGTTGCTCCTTCAGCACCCAGATTTTGTCTCCTAATTTCCCAATTTAAATAACTTCCTGTTGGAGATACCTACGGTGGTTTGTATTTTCCTGAATGAACCAATATCATCTCCATGTGGCCTATACTATCTTCCTGTGCCTTCTCACAATCTAAGGGTACCCCGGCCAGTCTTGAAGAGCTGTGGTCAGCATATGCGCCGTTGCCCGTCAGCTCCGTCTGTAATACAACTCTTGAAGGCCGTGCAGGCAAAGTGCTCACCAAATTCATGAGCCCCTATGTCAGCGGAACGACTTCAGATGTCATAGCTGCAATTTTGACAAAGCCATGTGAAATACCTAAAACCCAACTGAATATCAATATATCATTTGTAAGTCTTGAGGCTGAAAACTTTATATATATAACTTAGGAACAAAAAATGCAGAATACGATGAATTGATCCACCTGAGTAGGAGCTGTGGACTTCTGTAAGTAGACTGAAGACTTAAGTCACGCATCTATTTTGAATCTAGGGATTGGGCCAAGTAACACTTCTTTTAAGTTATGGCTTCATCAACATAGAAATGATAAACAGGACTCAGTGAGTCTCCTCAGCACTGCAAATAGGAACATAGTGTTGTGTTTAAGGTCTGTTCAATTCGGTGGAATGGCAATTGTCTTCCTGAACGGGTGAGAATCTTTCAAACAGGGTTAAATATAACAATGGCTAAGAGAAGTAAAATGGTGGTATTACTATTTCAGGCACTCTTACTTTTTTTTTTTTAACTTGATAAATATTAGCTGTTATTACTCTTGTTACTATTACTACAACTATCATTAATATTGTTCATTGGTCTCAGAGGCGCCTGGGCGGCTCAGTCGGTTAAGCGTCTGACTTTGGCTCAGGTCATGATCTCATAGTTTGTGGGTTCCAGCCCCACGTTGGGCTTTGTGCTGACAGCTCAGAGCCTGGAACCCGCTTAGGATTCTGTGTCTCCCCCTCTCTCTGTGCCCCGCCCTTGCTTGTGCTCTCTGTCTCTCACACACACACACACACAAATGAACATAAAAAAACAAAAATTAAATTAAAAATGTTGTTAACTGGTTTCAGACTCAGTGGTAAACATAGGGGTTGAATTTTTTCATTGAGGTATAATTGACAAATAACATATTAGGATTGCTTTCTTAATTCCTCTTTCTGATAGTTTGTTGTTAGTGTATAGAAATGCAAAAAAAACACACCAACTTTTTATGTTGACTTTGTACCCTACAACTATACTGAATTGTTTATTAGTTTTAACAGTCTTTTGGGTGGTGTCTTTAGGGTTTTTTTATATGTAAAATCATGTCATCTACAATAGTGACAGTTTTATTTCCTCCTTTGTGATTTGGATGCCTTTTATTTCTTCTTCTTGCCTAACTGTTCTGGCCAGGACTTCCAGTACCATGTTGAATAAAAATGACATTCTTGTATGGTTTCTGATATTAGAGGAAAAGCTTTCGGCTTTTACTCTTGATTATGATGTTAGCTGCGGCTTGACATTTATCATGTTGAGGTACATTACCTCTCTACACACTGTTGTGAGTTTTAATAAAATAAATTGATATTAGATTGATGTTAAATTTTGTCAAATGCTTTTTCTCCACCTATTGAGATGATCATATGATTTTTATCCTTCATTTTGTTAATATTGTGTATCATGTTGATTGATTTGTTGATGCTGAATGATCCTTGCACCCATGGAATAAGTCCCACTTGATCATGGTGTATGTTCTTTTGAACGTATCGTTGAAATCATTTTGTTAATATTTTACTGAGAATTTTTGGCTTTATGTTCATCAAGGATACTGGTAGTAGTGTGTGTGTGTGTGTGTGTGTGTGTGTGGTGTTCTTGTCTGGTTTTGCTATCAGGTAATGCTAGCCTCATGAAATGAGTTTGGAAGAATTTCCTCTTTTTCAATCTTTTGGCAGAGTTTGGGAAAGATAGGTATTAAATCTTCTTTAAATGTTTGGTAGAATTCAACAGTGAAGCCATCTGGTCCTGAATTTTTGTTTGTTGGGAGGTTTTTGATTACTGATTCAATCTCTTTACTAGCAATCAGTCTATTCACATTTTTTATTTCTTCACGATTCAGTCTTGGAAGATTGTATGTTTCTAGGAATGTATTCATTTCTTCTAGGCCTTCCAATCAGTTGATGTATAATTGCTCATAGTAGTCTCCCCATGATCCTTTGTATTTCTGTGGTATCTGTTGTAACTTCTTTTTCATTTCTGATCTATTTACTTGAACCCTCTTTTTTCCTTGGTGGGTCTAGCTGAAAGTTTGTCGATTTTGTTTATCTCCTCAAAGAATCGGCTCTTCGTTTCATTGGTCTTGATGATCTTACTTAATGTTTAATGTAATTAAAATTTTAAGAAATACAGCCTTATAGAAAGACAGTTTTCCATTTATAAGTAAGTTTATAAAGCTTTGATAGACCATCCAGAATTAGATTTTCCTTCCTATCGTAAATGACTAAAAACCTAAACAAAATGTATTAGACAACTGTTTCAGATACTGGACAGTAAGGAACACAGGCGAATGTTCTAGGTCAAAAGGAAGGAAATAAGGTGAGACCAACAACTTCCCTGGCTTTTTGCTTGGGGACATTTTCTAAAACCATGGCATGGGAAGGGGAACTCAAGTACAGTGCTGCTCTGAAAGACGTATGAGTGTTCAGGAAAGCTGATGAGGCTGGAATTTGTGGGGAAGAATACTGGAGAAAAGGGAGCGATGCAGAGAAAGAGTTACAGAAATCTGCGTAGGCATCCCCTTGAGTTTTTTGCTGAATATTATGCCACATGAGCATGAGCCAGGCAAAAAACTAACCACCGAGAAATTGTAGGCTGAATTATCCCCAGAGGTTATATGGGGTTAGGAGACTGTAAATTCTGGCCAGCCAGAATCAAAAGACCCGCATAAGTGTCTCGAGTATACAGAAAAGACTCTAGAATGGCTCCTTAAAAAATCAGGCTCAACTAGCCCTAGGATAATGCATCCTCCAGCCTTGCTTTAATAATGTTTTAAAAACAAACCCCAAAAGTATCAGTCTCATCCTTAAGTTAATTAGTTGCCTGCCAGGTCAAAATTCAAAGTCCTTCAAAAGAAGACAACAAAGTTCAGACTCACAGTATCCAGCATCCAATCAAAAATCACTGGGCATGTGAAGATGAAAAGGGATGTGACCCCTAACAAGGATAAAACCCAATCAATAAACAGAACCCAAAATGTCAAAGATATTGGAACTAACAGGCAAAATTTTAAAAATGCCATTATAGGGGCACCTGGTTGGCTCAGGCCATTAAACGTCATGATCTCATGGCTCATGAGTTTGAGCCCCACATTAGGGTCTGGTGCTGACAGCTCAGAGCCTGGAGCCTTCTTCAGATTCTGTGTCTCCCTCTCTTTCTGCCCCTCCCCTGCTTGCGCTCTGTCTCTCTGTCTCTCTTTCTCTCTCAAAAAATAAATAAACATTAAGAAAACTTTTAAATGCCATTATAAATTTTCCTAGGACTATAGAAGACAATATGAACATGATGAAGGAAAAATGGAAGACATAAAAAAGATCCAAATGAAGCTTTAGAGGTGAAAAATACAACAGCAGAAATAAAAAAGAACAGTGATAAGATGAACAGAATATTAGGCATCAATAAGATAAAAATTAGTGACCTTGAATACACTGCAGGAGAAACCATCTAAACCGAAGCACAGAGAGGAAAAAGGCTAGGGAAGAACTGAACCCCAGTGACCTATGAAACAATAGAAAGCTATCTACCGTGTGTGTAACTAGGGTGTCAGAAAAGTGGGGGTGGGGGGGAATGTCAGCACGTATAATGGCTGAAATTTTCCAAATTTGATTAAACAGTAAATTACAAATCTCAACATATCAGAGGCACAACGCACACACACACACACACACACACACACACCCCATAAATGTTCCCCAAAGCACTTCATAGTCAAACTGCTAAAAAGCTGTGATAAAGAAAAAAATCTTAAAAACAGTTAGAAACAGGGCACCTGGTTGGCTCCATTGGTTAAGCGTCCGATTTCAGCTCAGGTAATGATCTCACAGTTCATAAGTTTGAGCCCCGCGTCAAGCTCTGTGCTGACAGCTCAGAGCCTGGAGTCTGTTTTCAGATTCTGTGTCTCCCTCTCTTCCTCTGCCCCTCCCCCCACTTGTGTGTGCTCTCGCTTTCAAAAATAAATAAACATTTCAAAAAATTAAAAAAAAAAACAGAGACAAAAAGCATGTTATATGTCCAGGAACGGAGGTAAGAATGACGGCTGACATTGGAAACAGCACAAACCAGAAGACAATGGAATGTCATCTCTAAGGAGCTTAAGGTTAAAAAAAAAAAAGCACGTGACACACTAGAATTCTGTATCTAGAGAAAATGTCCTTCCAAAGTGTAGGCAAAATAAAGACCTTTTAAATAAATACAAGCTGAGAGAACTTGTCACCAGCAGACTGGCACTATAAGAAATATTAAAGTTTAGATTGTAGGGAAATAATGTCAGAGGCAAAC
The DNA here is from genome assembly GCA_028646485.1 of Cryptoprocta ferox. Lineage (NCBI taxonomy): Eukaryota > Metazoa > Chordata > Mammalia > Carnivora > Eupleridae > Cryptoprocta > Cryptoprocta ferox. The sequence continues at coordinate 70,803,019 of CM053569.1, forward strand.
TTGGATCTGCACAAAGCATCAAGGAGTGCCAGAAATGGTAAATCTTTGGGTACATATAAAATACTCCTTACTTTAAATTTATTTAAAAATAACTATTTAGACAAAAATGATTGCAACAAAAATTGTGAGGTTTGGAACACATGTAGAAATAGGTGTTTGATGACAATGGCACAAAGACTGAGAAGGGGTAAATGGAAGTACCTTTGGAAGGTTTTATGCTCACACAGTTGTGTAAAGTGATCCGAAGATAGAGAGAGGTTGAAAATGCTTATGTAACCAATTTAATGTGCAATTGACTTTGGCTTGATTTTCATGTCGCAAATTTCCCAGGGTTATGCAATTTATATAACATAGTTTGCTTGTTTATTTATTTATTTGTTTAATGTTCATTTATTTATTTTGAAAGAGGGACCGCGTGAGCCAGACAGAGGGGTCGAGGGAGAAGGAGAGTCCCAAGCAGGATCCACGCTGGTTGATCTCATAACCAGGAGAACATGACCAGAGCTGAAATCAAGAGTCAGATGCCCAAATGACTGAGCCACCCAGGCACTCTGTTATTGTATTTATAGGCGATATATTTCTAAGAATTATTTGAAAAATTGTAAGTATGTCAAATACGTAAGTGACACAGTGTGAAGAGTCAAGATTACATCTGTTCACCCCTGGTTTTAATTTTGTTTTTATTTATTTTTTAAAGTTCTTTAAAGTTCATAATCACATGGGCAAATCAGTTTAAAGAAACTCATCCCAAGGTGAGAGTCCTTAGGGTTCTGTGTCCCTTAATCAGTTCATTCTCATCCAGCTTTCAAAATATTTCTAATTAAGCAGAAAACATACCATTCTAATCTATGTTTTAGAAGAATCAATATTCCTGTCCTGATTATAAACAAACCAAAGAAAAATAAATGTTGTAGATGAGGTGGAAAGAACCTCATAAAGGAGACGGAATTATGGTCATCTCAATCAATGCGAAAGAAGCACTGTCATCTCCATTACTCAGTCGTATTTAAAACAAAACTCTACGAAAACTAAGAATAAAAGGGAATTTCTTTAACCTAATAAAGGTTTAATCAAGATACAGTTAGCTGCAAGTGGCAAAATAAAAACAAAAACAGCGGCTCAGGAATCTATTTCTCGCTCAAGTGAATATGGGCGGTCACTGGCCAGCAGGGTAGCTCCAAGAGCATCAAACCCCAAAGCTGCTTCCATTGTGATTTCCTGTCCTCCTTCTGCATTGTAGTTCAAGATGGCTGCTCTGCCTCAGCCTTCTAGAATGTACAGCATTCCCAGAAAGGAAGAGGAAGAGGAAAGGGAAGAGCATTCCCCTTCCTGTTAAGGACACATATCACCTTTAACTAAATCTTACTGGCCAAAGCTTAAAGGCAACCACACCTGGGGCGCCTGGGTGGCTCAGTCGGTTATGTGTCTGACTTCGCCTCAGGTTATGATCCCTGGGCTTGTGGGTTTGAGCCCCAAGTCGGGCTGTGTGCTGACAGCTCGGAGCCTGAAGCCTGTTTTGGGTTCTGTGTCTCCCTCTCTCTCTGCCCTTCCCCTGCTTAGGTCTGTCTCTCTGTCTCCCAGAAATAAATAAACATTAAAAGAAAAAAAGATAACCACACCTACTAACTGCAAGGGATACTAAGAAATGTGCTACGCATTTCAGGTAGCTCTTTGACCCATGAAACTCCTGGTTTAATTTTTAAACCTAACTCTCCATGGTTTTTTACTTTGCAAAAATATCTCCATGTCTTTACTATGAATGTAACAAGTTTACATTAAAGTTACATTAATGAAGTTACATGATAATAAGTATTTGAAACCTTCTTTGTGGAAAAGTCAATAAGTTCTTTTTTAGAGGGCGGCACTGTTACTGTTAACTTACATGTTCTAAAAAATGACTAGATTTCATGTTTTTTGTGCACTTTTAAGTTTATAGAAAAACTGAGCAGAAACTGAGTTTCCATAAACACCCCCCACCCCAAGCTTCCTGTGTGGTTAACATCGTGTCCTGGGATGGACATGTGTTACAACTGATGAGCCAATATTGATACGTCATGATGAACCGAAATCCATCGTTTACGGTATGGTCCACTCAGGGTGTTGTACACGCTATGAGTTGTAAGAAACGTATAATGACATGTATCCACCATTACAATGTCAGAATGCTTTCGTTGGTCTCAAAATCCTGTGCTTTACCCATTCATCCCTGTCCTGCCCAGGGGCAACCACTGATCTTTTCACTGTGGCCACCGTCTTGCCTTTTCCATATGTCAGATGGTTGGAATGACACAGCAGGCAGCATTTTCAGACTGGCTTCTTTCACTTGGGAATAAGTATTTAAGGTTCCTCCGCATTTTTTCTTCATTGCTTGCTAGTTCATTTCTTTTTAGCACTAAAGAACATTCCGTTGTCGGGATACTCCTCAGTTTACCCATTCACCTATTGAAGGACATCTTGATGGCTTCTGAGTCTCGCCAATTATGAATAAACCTCCTATAAACATTTGTATGTGAGCTTTTGTGTGGACATAAGTTTTCAATCCATTTGGGTAAATACCTAGGCGTGTGGCTGCTGGATCATTTGATAAGGCTTCTATTCGCTTTGTAACAAACTGCCGGACCGTGGTCCAAACCAGCTGTACTGTTTTGCCTTCCTACAGCAATGAATGAGAGCTCCTGCTCTCACATCTTTTCCAGCATTTGGTGTGGTCAGCCTTCCGGAGTTCGGCCATTCTAAGAGGTGTGTCATGGTAACTCATGGTTTCACATGACTTTTGAAATGTTATTGATGTTCGTGTTACGAACCATGTGATGGGATTCTATTTCTGAGTTGTGAACTCGGGTTTGTAACTTCTGCTCTGGCTCCCAGAGGCAGGATCATGGTAGAAGAAGAAGAATGGAAGATCAAAGAAAAGGGCCAAGGATTCTGAGCTGGCAGGGCTGGGATTAGGGAGAGCTCAGGTCACTAGTCTCGGAGAAATAAGGTGTGACGGGGCAGTCTGATGGTCACCTGAAATGCCTCTTCTCTCCGTTCAGGTGGGCTTGGCACAGATCTCCCCAGCCAGATGGGTTTGTGTACAGTTAGAAAATAGGCCATTTCCCTCATTCCTCTGTGCAGCTCTGACCTGTTTTCTCAGCTTGACTACTCTAAGGTGGAATGGCCTCCGATCCAGCCCAGGACAGCGGTTTGTTTTTCGTACCTGGGTGCCTCCTTCTGTTCAGCATCTGGGGCCACAGCAGCAGGCCCCCCCCCCACCTCCACCCCCATGCCCCAGAGCCTGCCTGGCCATTGGATTGGAGAGAAGGCACAGGGAATACAGCAGTCAGTTCTGTAACCAATGAGAGAAGAAATACGTTTCACAGCTTTAATAAATGATAAACACTCTGGCTGTCCTGTTTCACCCTCCAGAGGCAGGCTTCCATAGGTTATATGGGTGCAGATATGGTCGTGAATTCTGTCATCCTATGAAAGCATCTCAGTTTGCCTCAGATCGTCTTGTTGGCTCTGAGCATCAGTGTGACCACTCACCTGGAATGGGGCACCAGGCACTGCACAGAGTGGAGAAGGACCTTTGGGTGGGTGGGGGGGCCAATGGGAGGGTTTCAAGTCCCCCCCTTGGCTCAAAGGACTCCAGAGACTTTCCTTGCCTCTCCTATTGAACACCCTTTCAGCTCTGTCTAGCGATCCCTTTGAACCCATTTTCTTAATGCTAAGTAAACCATTTATTTGCTTATGCTAATCCTTATGTGGGCATTGTTATTTGTGTTCAATGAACTAGACACATATTCATCCTTTGCAGTGTCCCTGTTGGCTTTCTTACTCCACGCCGCCGTTGTCAACAGTCCTTTCTTCAGCGACAGTTCTGTAGCAATTCTTCTCTTCGCCTCCCATCCTCTCTTCCCTGGGGTGGGGGGCAAGGGGTGTCTTCGTTCATCACCTTCTTTCGGGACTTTCTTCCACTGATTGATTGATTCTTTTATGTAGCAAGTTTCAGACTTCTGTTTTATGCAAGGGACTGTGTTAAGGGCTGATGTCAACTCTTGCCCTCACAGGGCTTGCGAGCTGGTGGGGAGGACCCCGGGGGCAGGTGGATGATAAGGGCAAGCGTTCATTACCTCTGGGGGCAGAAGTAAGGCCCACAGCATTATTTCAAGCTTCTGCATGAAGAGTAGGGTCTCCATTTCCTAACAGGAACTGGGACGATCCGGGGAAGGCTTCTTGGAGACAAACGTGATGGACTGATATCCCAAAGATAAAAAGGGATAGACAGGTGAGAAGGGGAGTCCTGGGAGAATGTACCAGGAACAGGGAATGATTGTGGGAAATCCTGGAAAAGAGAGTGGTAAGGACCTGAAAGAGGTTCCATGTAGCCAGAGCATAGATTGCAGGAGACAGTCCTGAGGCCACAGCATTGGGGACAATGATGTAGAATGTAAACCATGGTGCTTGGGCTCTACGTTGAGAATAACAAGGAGACATTACAGGGTTGTGACATGACTGGGTTCATGTTTTGGAAAGACTATGGAGAGTGGATTAACGGGCAGTGAGAACAGTTAAGAAACTGGTTCAGTAATTTAGAACACGAACGAGTACAAACTAGAATAAAGGCGGAAGGATGGAGAGAAGGTGACAGATACCAGAGATACTGAGAATGAACCGGTGCCTTCGGTGATTAATTTGCTGCTAGGAGAGAGGAATCAAGAATACTGCCTTTTTTTTGTTTGGCTTGGGAAACTGATTAGACAATGGTGCATTCATCCAGGTAGGTAATAATTGAAGTAGGGAGATCTTTCTTTTTTTTTTTTAATTAATACATTTTATTTTTTGAGCAGTTTTAGTGTCATGGAAGAATTGAAAGTTTCAGAGATTTCCCATTGTACCCCCTGTCCCCACAAATGCACTACCTTCCCCACTATCGATGTCCTATACCACAGTAGCACATTTGTTACCATCAGTGAGCCCGCACTGACAGTTCCTCACCGGAGGCCCAGAGGTTACATTCGGTGTTGTATATTCTGTGAGTTTGGACAAATGTGTGATGACGTATAGTTATCATGGTAGCAGTAGAAACAATAGTTTCATTGTCTCTGTGAAACTCCCCTGTGCTCCGCCCATTCACATCTCCCGCCCCCCGCCTTTTCCAGAATGTCATATAGTTGGAATCGTACGGTCTGTAGCCTTTTCAGCTTGGCCTTTTTCACTTAGTCATATACATTTAACGTTCCTCCATGTCTTTTCATGGCTCAGTAGCTAATTTCTTTTTAGAACTGAATAATATTCCAACACCTCATACACCACAGTTTGTTTATCCATTCACCTACTAAAAGACAGCTTGGTTGCTTCCAATTCCTTGACGATTTTGACTAAAGCTGCTGTAAACATTCATGTGCAGGTTTTTGTGTGAACATAAGTTTTCAACTCATTTGGATAAGTATCAAGGAGTGTGATTGCTTGGCTTGTATGGTAAAAGGGTTTAGTTGTGTGAGAAATTGCCAAACTGCCTCTAGGAACGGCTGTCCCATTTTGCACTCCCATCAGCCATGAATGAGAATTCCTACTACTCCAGCATTTGGTACTGTCAGGGATCTAGGTTTGGGTCCTCTTCCTTGGTGAGGCGTCTGTTAATGTCTTTTGCCTATTTTTAAATCGGGCTGTTTGATTTCTTTTTATTGAGTTTTGAGAGTTCTTTGTATATTTCAGATAGCAGTCCATTATCAGATGCATCTTTTGTAACTATTTTCTCCCAGTCTGTGGCTTGTTTTCTCATTCTCTTGACACTGCCTTTCACAGAACAGAAGTTTTCAATTTTAATGAAGTTCACCTTATCAATTATTTCTTTCATAGGCCATGTCTTTGGTGTTGAAGACACAGTTTTGAAAGAAAGTTGAGTTCCATTCTGTCCTTGTTGGATTTGAGTCCCCTTTGGATGTCCATTTGGTGACAGCACTCTCAGCCTAGAAGAACAGGTTTGGTCTGTTCACTAGGATTTCGTCTCCTTGTCTCCTTCCCCAACACTCATATGCCTGGGTGGCAGCTTAGTCCCCACTCAAGACACTGCAATCCTTGTCACTGTCTCCCTTACAGGCTTTCTCCCCAAAAGTAGCAAGACAGCATTCAGAGACAGGAAAAGGCTCCTGTGTCTTCAGCATTCTGGAACAATTTTTCTGCTCTCTGCCATCCGGGAAGCAAAAGCTTTCTCCATGCACTGTTCTCAGGGGGAAAAGTTGGGCTTTACACTAAGAGATTCTTGGCTTTGGATTCCCAGACAGGCTTTGGGAAATCTGATTTTCAGTTGCGAGATGGTATGTGAGGGAGAAATGGTTTAATTTGGATTCCCAAGGAGCCATGCCTCAGATGATCCTAAGCCCAAACCTGCTGGACTGATCACAGATTTTAGACCACAAAGAGGGGAAATGCAGCATGTGATAAGGCAGCATATATGAAGAAAGACCCCAGGACACCCAAAGGGGTTTGGTGCTTTGCCTTCTGCCTAAAACTAGGGGACAAGACCATGTCCCAGGTTAACCACAGTGGAGCACACGTGGCTGTGTGGTGGCTAGACCTATTGGTGTTATCAGTTCTTTGGCCTCTGGATGGGGTGTGCCTGAGCCTCCGAAGCTGTAGGTAGGGAGAATCACTCAGGCTTCTGGTGTGGATAAATTAATAGCAAATTCATCAAGCTGAAATGGAAAGAGATGCTGTAATGAACCACCCAAACGGATGCCCCTTTTTTGACACCTGGCCAGTACTAGGTGTTAACCCTAGAAACTCCCATCACCTCCTGGAAGACTCCTGAATTTGACCTATTATTTATCCCAAGTAGACCAAGTGGTAAAACAGGAGGACCTGCACTGCAATGTAGGAGGGGGGGTAAAGATTTGTTGTTTCCTTTTTCTGTTTCCTTCAATGTAAATCCATGCTCCTGAGCAGGTTAGGATGTAGAAAATAAAGTTCCATTTCTGCACAACTGACGTAGAGTGTGAGAAGTTGCATCTTCCATACAAGCCCCCGTGTCACTTCTGGAACATGAAACTCTTTCATTGGCTCTGAAAGTCCGTGCTGTCCAATAACAGCATCCCTTCCCTAACTTTGCTGCTATGACATCCTGCTCAACGCCAGCCCACCTGTTAACACCTGCTGTTGTTCCTCCCCTTCACCTTGTATCCTGAAAGCACCTCGAGCTATTTTAATATATTTCAATATCTGAGCTATTTTATATATTCCAATATCAACGTATTTTAATACATTTCAATATACCTCAATAAAGGTCATCCAAAGTGACCTTTTGTTACTGCCTTTGGCCTTATGGTTCCTTCACCTCCTTCCTTGTCATGCAACCACTGAACAATGCCGACTGTCACGCTATACTGCTCTGTTTGCAAAAGCTTGGAATTGGTGCACCCCTCACTCATTCCTGTTCTCCAACCCGATGCAACCTTTGGCTATTGGGACACAATCAACTTACACTATTCAGTAACCTGCTTCCGGCCTCATTTACTTCTCTGTCCAATTTAGATACGGTGGCCAGCTATTTCAACTCTCTTTGTTAATACTCCAAGCCTTATTAAGCATCCTGCCATATCCAATTTTCTGTCGTTGCTGTTTTCATTCTTCATTTCTGCTTCTGGGCCACAGGTCATTGCCAAAGAATATGCTGGAACTTGGCCAACCTGATCGACAAGGTATTCATCTTGACGTCAACTGGGCATACATTTCTGCTTATCAATCTCATCACTTCATGTCTTTTCATTGCCCCCAGAAGATCGCAATGACCTTCTAAACTGGACTACATTCTAAAAGAAATTTGAAAATCTACGGACATCCTCAGACATTTAAAAATGGACATACCAACGTTTTCGGCAAAGATTTAAATAGTTAACAAGTACGTACTTTCTGGTTTATTTTAATATTGACACTTTAAAATAAAAGTGTTGCATTCTTCCTTTAAATGAATCCAGTGTAATAGAAATACTATGGTAATTTGACACCTGGCTTTACCCATTTAAAAAATACACAAAGGTTTTTTTTAAAAACAGATTTTACATTATTCCTTTTATTCTTGAGCTCATATTCAGTTATGCTTCCCCCACATTTTATCTCAATGTACTTTTAGGCTTAATGTCATCGCTCTGTCAGATCTCTCTACAACAAAATGCATGTAGTATTTAATTTATTTTTATTTACGGTGACTACAAGATTTATGTGTTGAAACATTTCTTTTTGATTGGGTTATTACAAGTATAGAGTTGTACTCATTACGAGTATAGAGTTGCTCAAAACATTACAAATATATGGCAGTTTGAAAAACAGGTATTAAGCACACGTTTTATTGGAAAGGCATGCCTTAATTAGGCAGGTAGGGAACGAGTATCTGGTTACTTAATGAAAGGAGCTATTGAGTTTTTTCTTTGTGTTGTGCACCTGAGAGTTTTACGCCCAGGCAGTACATGAGATGGATGAGAGAGTCACCTGTTTTTGAGAAAATGGAGGAAGGGAGGGCTGTGGGGGGCGGGTGAAGAAGAAACAGCAAGATGCATCCACTTCATGCCCTGTGCTCCCCGGGGTTCCTGGGATCCCACTTTGAAGACCGGTTCTGAACTTCCCTCTCCTTGAGCCCCAGTCCCCAGGCAGTGAGAAAATGGGTCCAAGGAGACCTTCGAGAACTTCGTTTTCCATCCTCGCTCCTGCAAGTGATCTCACCCTGCCCGCATCTCCTCTTGTTCCACTCCTTTGGGAGATGTATCCTTGCTTGTAAGGTTCATGAATTCCTTCCCACAGATGCTGTTATTTTTTCATGTTTTTAATTGCATCCCGTCTCTCACAACTACCTTTAATTTCTTTCTTTCCAGATGTTTTTCCTTCTGCCAACAAACTTGCCAGGTCTCTCCTGTTTGTGTGTTTTTAAAAACACTTTTAAGTTAAAAAAAAAAAAAACCCTCTTCACTTGACTTTTCTGCCTTGTCGATAAATGTGCTACTTCCTTCTCTTTGCAGCCACATTTCTAGAATTGCGTATTCAATTCCAGTGTGTCTGATTTCTCTCCATATTTTATCTCCCACCCCCACCCTGCAGTGATCGACACCTACACTCCTTCCTAGAGGTTTTCCCACCTTGTCCATTCCCCTAAGGACATTTGAGGAGGGAGCAGAAGGTAAGCTGTGGGCAAAAGCTAGCAACACCATCTCCCGGTCCCCCTGGTGGGATATGTGTGACACCCCTTGGGCACTCCGGAACAAAGGAAAGGGAAAAGCAAATGGTTAACTGATAGAGCTCACAGTCCTGCAAGACCAGAGTCTCCATCAGTTCATATACCAATGTCTTGGTAAATTACAAGAAAAAGGCAATCTTATCAATAGCCTAATCTTCGGAAACCTAGAGGCTCAGTTTCCTGGAGCCCCGACATCACCTTCCCTTCCATAGTGATGTGGGAAACAAAAGCAAGAAGGAAATGGCAGGTAAAATTAAGTTTCTTTATAACCTGCAGCCCATTGACAAATACTTGAGGCAAATACAGAGTAGAACATTTCTCCAGGACCCCTACCATCCTACTGTTAATGCTTGACAAGAGGGAAAACAACCTTAGTTTGACAGTAGCAAGGCCTCAGGTATCTTCGGAGTCCTCTCCAGCTTATCAAAGTCCTTCTAGAGGCCTGAGGGAGGCTTTACCTCCCCCAACTCCATAAATAAGCCCAGTGCAGCTCTTTCTGCCCACCGGTCCTCTCCCCCCTGCTTTAATAAAATCATCTTTTGCACCAAAGACGTCTTCAAGAATTCTTTCTTGGCCATCAGCTCCAGACCCCACCATCAGTCAGAAATCCCATCACATCGATTTACATTTTCCAGATTTTCTACCTCTTGGATGCCAACTAGCTGTTTCATTTTCCCGTTGCTCAGATGATGCACTCCAAATGTCTCACCCCACCCCTGCTTCAGGCTGGGGCGCTCCTCCCATTGGGGATTTCTGACTGGCTCTGAAAGGCTGCCCCTTGCTCAGAAATTCAGTTAATGCATTCTTTAAAATTTCCTATGAGACTTCATCTTTGACCCATTTTTGAAGTGTGTTGTTTTGCTTCCAGGTGTTTCCATTTGGCCTCCACGGATCACGCCAGAGTGAGGAGGTCAGCTGGGATTTTAAATCCTCCTCAATGCGTTCAATCAATGTTTCAGCCCCACTTCCCTTTGCTGTTGAAACCCTACTCCCAGCCCAACTCAATGTACCATACCATCCACTCTCTCAACAATTACCTTGGGCCTTCCTGGATTTGTACTTTCGTTCATATTTAGTATTTTTGGATGATCAGGTGTTTTGCTTTGTTTTGTTTTGTTTTGTTTTTAGCTTCCCAGACACTGGTTGCAAAGTCTTTTGAAGGCTATTCTATTTCTTTTCTTTTCTTTTTGTTTTTAAGTTTATGGATTTATTTTGAGAAAGACACAGTGCAAGTGGGAGAGGGGCAGAGAAAGAGGGAGACAGAGAATCCCAAGCAGGCTCTGCGTTATTAGTTCAGAGCCCGATGTGGGGCTCGAACCCACAAAAACTGTGAGATCATGACCTGAGCAGAAACCAAGAGTAGGCATTTAACCGACCTACCCATCCAGGTGCCAAAGGCTATTTTATTTCTTAGTTTAGGAAACAATTGTACATTGAAATTATGGAAATATAATAAAGAATAATTATTCTGGGGGAAAAAGGGACCTTAAAAAGAGTCATCAGATTACTGTCCAGAGTTTGGGTCTAACTATATCCCCAGTTTGTTCCCAAACAATAGAGAATGCCATGCCTTGAGAATGGGTGAGGAATGTCTACCTCCATCTAAATGAACAACTTTGTAGTCAATTTCTACTCATATTCATTTGCTCTGAGAATTTGAGTAATTTTCTCATGTTTTTCGAGTTTCTTTTGAGCAGGGCTAATAATGATTCATTTGCAAAATGCCTTGGGTACAAAGATCTCATATCTGCAAGGGGTTTTTTAAAATACATAATTAATAACAGCATCCGTGAGGTTTCACAGAATATTTTACAGTATTTAATCTGAGAGAACAAATACATCTAATTGAAGCCTGTTAAATAATGAAGAACACAAAATTATGTTTTTGGAAACCCAAAATGCATTCAGTGAAAATTACCAGGTAGCAAACGTAACTCAAACAATTCCATTTTATTGTAACCCTTTGAATTTATATTATAGTCCTTTCTAAGTTCAAATAATTTAATTAAATTATTTTCTACAAAACCCAACATATAATCATCCAGTCAAATCTACTGGTTAGTAAATGAATCATAGAACAATACTTTTCTATGTATATTTGCATGTGCGTTTACAATGTCTAACGTGAAATTTCATCAGTTAAAATGCTATCAGTGTCTTGCTCTGAGCAGCACTTTAACATTTGGCAGGATCATTCTAGAATTCCTACCCCTTCCTTTGGACGGCTCATTAATGGTGGTCAGGACCACTGTGAGCCCTATTACTGACAACCCCTATGTCCATCCATGGGCTGGTCTCGGACGAACACCTTTGACAGCGGGCCTTACACAGAAGCCTGAACTCACTCTATCCTGGAGCAACTTGTGAAAATACAGTTTCCCAGGCCCTGTAACCACAGACTCGGAATATCCAAAACTGATCCCGGAATCTGCCTTTTTTTTTTTTTTTTCCTTTAAAAAATAACCACTCTCAGCAAAGTCAGAGCTCATTAAAATGTGTACATCACTGATGTGAAACAAGACAATCTGTATTTTTAGGCTTGGAATTTCTTGGCGGGTACCATAATTGGGCTCACCTGCCCACATCCCTAGGGCATGGCTAGTATCCTATTTAAAATTGCTCTCTGCTCTGGGCACCATTTTACATGACTTTCGGACGAACATCACTACTTTAGTCTTCATCTATCAGTGCTCGTCGTCCTTACCTGCGGTTTTGATTCTCTGTGTGCCGTTGAGTATTATTGATCATGTACTATACTAGTTTGCATGTGTGTTTATAGGTTCTTATGTTATTATTTTTAGTTGCATAACTTGTGTTATGCTTAGTCTCCCCAACCAGATTTTAAACAGCTTGAAGACAGAGAGAATGGCTGCTTTCTTTAGTATTCTGGACCAGTGCCTTGCTCAGAAGTCTGAGGCCAGCAGGTGTTCATTAAATGCATTTTAACAGACTGGTGTTCTGCATACACATCTTCAGCTTGGGAAGCACGAGTATGGGCTGGGAGCTCTATGGTAACGCTGGATGTCCATGTATAGATTACCTAATGAGATATGCGAATACAGCATTAGATACATGGCTCATTTGGTACCCCACGAGAGGGAAGGGGCCATTTTGGTATAGCCTTATTAGCATCCAGGAGAGATTTGTGATTAATTAAAAATGTTAGCGATCATTAGTGCCTAAGAGGCAGGGGAGACGGTTATTCAGGATCTGCTCTAATTATAACTTAAATGCCAAAAAAAAAATTGCCTGTATTCTAGTCACTTCAATGTATAGTTATTCCAGGAACATCTTAGAACAATAGATGACATTTCACTTAAGCCAATTAGCATTTCCTAAAAACCTAAGCATGCTTTCGTTTCTTCTTCAAGAAAGCACTTATTAAACGGTACAGTGTGTGTGTGTGTGTGTGTGTGTGTGTGTATAGAAGTGCACAGACACTTAGCGAGGTTACTTGATTTTTAGCTCTAATGAGGAGAGAGTGTGTTCCACGAATACATGCTAATTAGTGCATAGCATTTAGCTACAACTATGAAAACTGAAATCCAGCCCACAATGTAAGGTTTTGTATCCCCGTGGTAACTCTCCCTCAGTGATCAGTAAATTAGTACGTGCGCTTGTGTTGAAAAGTCCATTTTTAACTTAATGGTTTAAATGAAGTTTTACTGAAGGAAATCATTAGAAGTCCCCATATGAATATTTCACTACCTCTGTTTATAGAAATGCCCTCTATGTGAGGATGTGGACCTGAAGTTCCTTTTAGAACTTAGGCAAGGAGGTATTTTGGTTCCTCTGGAAAACTGGCATACTTACTCCTTTATGAAAATAGGAACTGCATAACTGACAGTGTCTGGCTTTTGTTTGGTTGCCAAAAATCTCAGAGCTAAATCTGAAGCTCAGCTATGCCAATTTTGCAGAGATTTAACAACTGAGTATGTATGTTCTTTTATCATCTTGTCTTGACATTCTCCTTGTATTAGATTTCAGACACCCCTACCCGGAATCCTTCATGGAAAAATGTGGGATGAATTCCTTCGTAAAATGAAATAGGATTGTTGCTTTGTGATTTATTAGGGGGAGGTTATTATATTTGTTAGACGAGTGATGGAACTTCAGTTTTCATCTGCAAAAAGGAGCCTAATAATACTTTCTTACCTACTTCACAAGATGGCCGTGAGGATTCATTTAGGCCAGGTCCAGTTGCAAGGAACAGAAAAATGGTATTTTTGTACAGAAGGCCCCAGCTTTAAAGTTTAAGCTATATTTACTCTGGGGATTCAGGATTCTGTGTTTTTAGAATATGTGGGGCAGGCCAAGCAAGACTGGGAAGGAACAGACGAATCCTAGAAAAGAACTCATCCTATGAAGGGAAGATTACGATGAACTCAATCACTGTCTATGATCAATGGATCGATATCAACAGGTGGAAAGATTTTATAGTATGCGAGCCCCTTCATGCCATATTTATGCCAGGGCCCTGGGAGAGAAAGTATAAAAATTAGAAGAGTTGTTTCACTAAAATCTCTGTCAGGAATGTGAAGTGACTCTTTCGGAACCAAGGATCAGTTACAAGCACATACAATCTATGCTTGTAACCTCTGCTTCCTCACTTGCTATTTTGTCTTGGATCACGTTGGTCTTCTTAGCTGATTGGCCAAATAGTCCCCAGCTGCTCTACTGAAATGACTATGAAAATGTTCAATGATGTTTGCCTAGGAGCTAAGTCCAAGGTCTCATCTTACTGGTCTCATTGGACTATGACAGCGTTCATCACTTTCCCTTGGCAATGCTCTTGTCTAGACAGTGGGACACGATCCTATTACCTCTCTGACCACTGTTGCTCACCTCTGGCTGCTTACTCTGCTGCAGCTCACTCTCCAGGATCAGAGGGTTGGAAGTCAGCCCTTCCAACTGTCCTACTTTCACTATAGGCCCCTCAGGATGGCATGTATCCTGTTTGACAAGTTGTGTAATAACAACTGTTGTAATAACAGAACAACAAGGTAGGTTAATTAGTTACTTCTAAGAATAGAACATAGTCACATCTATCTGACCAAATTTGCACTTGAGATGCCTCCCTGAATGGGAGGAAAAAGGAACCAGTGTGTGGAGAATTGCTTCTAAATCTAGACACACCCCTCAGCATTTACAGACACTGATAGAAATATCACTTGTGTAGAGAAGAGAATTGAGAGCTACGCATCCAGTTCATTCCCGGCTAATCCCCCCTCTGAATTCTGACGACTCTAAATCTGTATCGCTATTCCAGAATTTTCTCCTGATTTCTAGACTGACGCTTCTAACAAGGTCACACTACTTGAGTGTTTCTCCGGAACTCAGACTCAAACTTGTTATCTTTCCCTTGAATATGTTTCTCCCTCTATACTCACCAACCCATCTGGAGTTTTCCTAGATTCATTTTACCCCTGTCTACTCCACATTTGGCTGAAGTTCCTTGTATTTCTGTACCACATTTTATACATCTATCCCTTCCTCTAAATCAATGGTCTTCATACTTCAGTGATTGTGGGTGATCTGATGTTGCTGGTCGAGGGGGTAGGAAGGGGCATTAGAGACTTATTTTTTTCTCTAATACTTTCTCACTTACCCTATGTAGTGGACTCTTTACACTTCTTTCCCCATCTCACAAACCTCCAAGAGAACTGTCCGAGAGAACTTACTGGGATGTGCCGACCAGTACAGTCGCCTTTAGTCCCATGAGGCTATTGAACACCTGAACTGCAGCTTCTGCAACTGAAGAACTGTGGGGAATAAGCTTAAGAATGCCCTGAGCCTGCACCGATGGATGGGTTAATAAGGCATAAAGAATTAGAAAGCCATAGGATGTACACACCCAAGTTTGGGTAAACAAGATTAGGTAAATAAGTATAGAGAGGGCAGGGCAAAGTCCCCAGTACAGAACAAAGGTAAATGAAATAAACAAGATTAGGTATTCAGGGCGAAAGTGCCCCCCAACATAGTACTAGAGCCGAAAGCCGCTTTCACAGGAAGGAAGGACCAAATTAGGTAAATAGGTAAATAGGGCTATAGACCTCTGCAGGGCAAAGTTGCCAGGAGTGGAGATAATTAACAAATGAAAAGTGCCTTCTTGACCCTGAGGTTACTTGCTCTGTCATTCTGGTCCCCTAGACCAGTTTAGGTAAACAGAGGTGGTGCCTCATGTCTGCTGTAAACAACCTTCCACCTGGGCGCCAGGATTTTGCTTTGTATTAACCCAAACCCCTAACCCCTCAAGACCCCCTTTCCCTCACATCCGTGAGTTAATGTTTACAGTTTCACTGTCTCTTTGTGCAGGTCCATCACCATGTTTGTAAGCCTTCTGATCCTAATAAAAACGGAGCAAGGACCCTTAATTGGGACTCTTGTCTTTTCCCAGACATCAGCCATCTCTCGCATTTTAATCCTGTGTCCCGCTCTTTCTTTTTTTTTTTTTTTTATATTTTATTTATTTTTGAGAGAGAGAGAGAGAGAGAGAGAGAGACAGCGTGAGCAGGGGAGGGTCAGAGAGAGAAGGAGACACAGAATCTGAAGCAGGCTCCAGGCTCTGAGCTAGCTGTCAGCACAGAGCCTGACGCGGGGCTCAAACCCACAAACGGCGAGATCATGACCTGAGCCGAAGCCGGACGCTCAACCGACTGAGCCACTCAGGCGCCCCCCGCTCTTTCTTAATAGACAAGAAAGAACTCTAGGCCCAGAGTCTATGACAAGGAACTGAGTTTTTAACTATTAAGTTATTATTTAATTTTCAATATGGCAAGTGTCTACTGCATTGAATGCTGCAACTCTGTTTCAAGACAAGAATCTATTCATTATTTCTTCTTCATTTAAAATATTCTAACGGTTCTACATGGTCTGCAGACTAAAGATAGATTATAATGTAATTCATTTTCAGTTTTGAAATCAGGGGTACTTAATCAAATATTGGCCCCAATACTTAAGAGCTATATTGCTTTAGGCATATGAGTTCATCTTTGATTCTCAGTTTCTTTGTCTGTTAGTGTAATAACATATTACACTAATCATAGCAAGTGATCATTGACTAGAACCCATTAATTATAATAAGAAACTGATAACCATTAATAATAATGTAGTAACAATAGTAATTATCATTCCAAACTCTGTTATAGGGCACACAAGTCCCTTTACAATTTGGAGCTTGCCCCTTGCTTTCCAGTTTCAATTTTGATAGACCCTGTCTTGGACCTTAACTTCTAGACTTTCTGACTTTTTTGTGTTTTCCCCAAATATTCTCACCTAATTCGTGCTTTTGTGTCTTCAGTTGTTTGGTTCCTTGCTGGTCTACCCTTGTAAACACATCTTTTTATTCTGAGCCCAAGGGGATACCTTATCTATGAAGTCTTTCTGCTTTTCCCTGTCATCGCAAGTAGAGCTGACTACCTCCTCCTTTTTGTCAGAACAATGCACAATTTCTATCTCAGCACCTATCACCTTTTATTACATTTATCTGTCCACATGCATCTTCTCCTCCTAGACTGTGTTCCTGTAAAGTAGGGCCATTTTTCACTTATGTGTTCCCAGGACTAGTACGTCACACACTGCAGGCACCACATACCTATTTGTTGAGAGAATAATGGGCCAGGTCCTATAGAAAAGTAAGTTTTTGATGGTTCCTTGAGCTATAGAAAACTGTTTAAGTTTTGGTCCAAGATTTATTCCCAAGTTGTTATGTGGCCTCAGTAATCTGCCCCTTCCTCTGACCTTTACCAGTGGAGGGTCTGGAGAGTAGAGGGTTCATCTAACTCTGACACGCTCAATCCTCAGTGTGTGCTTTTATTTTTTAAGTTATTTATTTATTTAGAATGAGTGGGGGAGGGGCAGAGAGAGAAAGAGAGAGAATCCCAAGCAGGCCCATTATGTGGGGCTCTTTCTCACCGTGAAATCAAGACCTGAGCTGAAATGAAGAGCGGGATGCTTAATCAATTGAGCCACTCAGGCCCCCTATTTGGTTCTGTTGTATTTTACTGATATGCAACATATTTTTTGGCCCCAAGGGGAAAAAACAGTGAATTTTTCAATGGAAATAAAGATTTGAAGTTGGTACTTAATATTTTTTCTAAAGTAGATATTCCAAACATTTGCAGAAACTTTCAACACTGAAAATAGAATTCAAAATCAAACTAAAAAGGCAAGGAAGGGTGCCTGGGTGGCTCAGCCTTTAAGCATCTGACTTCAGCTCAGGACATGATCTCATGGTTCGTGAGTTTGAGTCCCGCATCGGATGAGCTTGAGCCAGCCCTGCTTTGGGTGAACTTGAGCCCCGCTTCGGGTGAGCACGAGCCCAGCTTGGGGTAAATACAGCCTCACTTCGGGTAAGCCCACTTCTCTCTTTCTCTCTCTGTTTCTCTGTCCTTCCTGGGATTCTCTCTCTCTCTCTCTCTCTCTCTGCCCCTTGCTCACTTATGCCCTCTCTCTTTCTCTCTCTCTCTCTCTCTCAAAAAAAGGCAAGAAAATGGCAAAATATAAGGTGTATTCAGGAAACAGCAAGTCCTCTGGGTGGCTAGGACACTGGGCAGAGCCAGTGGGAAAACAAAGTTTGGAAAGCAAGGCTGCATATATCGCAGAGGGGCTTTGCTGCCAGTCTCTTTAGTTTTTTCTTAAAAAAGGGAGCAATAAGAATGTCAATATGGCTACAGTGTTTTGGATTAATGACATCAAAAGAGATAAAGAAGATAAAGAATTTTCAACCTTAAGTTCTAGAATGACATTCTAGAGGCCTGATCTAATATGCTGGTAAAAACTGAAAGTTTAAGGAGACAAACATTGCAATGGACAAATATTCTGGGCTTGGGTACTGACTAAATACGGAGAGAGAGAAAGAAAATGAAACATGACCCCTTATTTCATGTCTGTAAGGAGAAGGGAACAAATCCCAGGAATAGGGAAGCCGAGAAGTTTGAGAGGGAAGGCGAGAGTTTTAGATACATTGACTTTGAAATGATAATGGGGGATGTTACAAGAATGTGTAATAGGAACCTGAAAAATTAAAAGAGGAAGAACCTGAAGGCAAGACTTAGGCCTGGGAGTTTGAAAGGAGCAAAGAAAGAATGTAAGCAGAAAACCTGGAGTCGAACGTTAAGTAGAATCCAAATGTTCGATTTGAGCAGGACCTCAGAGCTAGTTGAACTTTTTTATTTAATAGAGGTGGAAACTTAATGCCCAAGACTTCAAGACCGGCTTAAGGAACTTACTTACATGTTTCCATTGTGATTTAGTCATCTATAAATGAAGGATGGATTTGAGGCTAGTTTTTAACAGAACAATCATAAACTGATTGTGTTTCTGCAAAGCAAATATTTCATCATTACTCTTTTAATGCAGTAGGGAGAAGTGATCTTGTCTGAAAGCCATGCTCTCTTAGGCATCCAAAATGTTTTATATTTTTAAAAAATGAGATTAGTTTTTGATCCCAGATTAAAATGGGGATATTAAGTATAGGATAGAACGAATGCTTAGGGATAGAGATAAAACTCAAAACCTAAGTTAAATGCTTTTTAAAAAAAAGCTGAGCTCATCCTTGTTCGCTTTCAAATACTCTAGGCTGTACTTTGATAGCCTGAAGACAAGAAATGAAAAAAAAAAATGGAGTTGATCCCTGGTGTCCTGAACTGACAACAGACCAATATGTAGATTTCCCAGGCAAAGCCTATGGAAGAAATGGTGCATTCATTTGTCTGGCTAGACACCTTAGGCTAAGAGTTGGTTTACATAACAATTAGAAGACCGATGGGTGCTGCATTATTAGAAACTTCTCTTTGTATATACTCCCCTCGTCTACAGTCCCTAACTGTCATCTGAGATGGAAACTGGAAATCCCATCTGATTCCTTTCTTTTTAGAAACCAAACACTCAGGAAAACATGTCATAGCATAGAAAAACAAAGAAAATAAACTATAAAGGTTAGTAGGTCTGATTATGAGCGTTATTTTTTTTCCAGTGGTGCAAGGCACTATAACCGAGTTAAAAAGAAAAATATCAAGAGAAAATACTTGCTATATGGATCATTAATAATTCATACTCTTAATATTCAAAATGAGATTTCAAAGCAACAAGTATCAGAAAGTTACCTCCTTCACATACCATATGGAATATTACTCAGTCATAAAAAAGAATGAAATCTTGCCATTTGCAAAGATGTGGATGGAGCTAGAGAGTATTTTGCTAAGTGAGAAGACTCAGTCAGAGAAAGACAAATACCATATGATTTGGGATTTAAGAAACAAAACAGATGGACATAGGAATAAAAAAAAGAGAGAGAGACAAACCATAAAACAGCCTCTTAACTATACAGAACACACTGAGGGCTGCTGGAGGGGTGGTTGGGTGGAGGGATGGGTTAAGTGGGTGATGGGCATTAAGGAGGGCACTTGTGACGAGCACTGGGTGTTGTATATAAGTAATGAGTCACTAAATCCTACACCTGAAACTAATATCACACTGTATGTTAGCCCACTGGAATTTAAATAAAAACTTGAAGTAGAAAAAGAAAAGAAAGTTACCCTTAGAGGAACACAAATAAATGGATAGATGTTTTGCAAAAGAAAAAGAAAAATTGCCAAAGAATAATCTTAATATTAGTGAAGAGATGCAAGACTTATTCTCTCATTGCCAAACCTCTGTCCAATGGCCCCAAGCCATTATTACTCGTCTGTCTTTGGGAAAGATCAAAAGTAATGACAATATCCAGTGCTGGGGAAACCAGCACTCAGTTGGCGGGGGAAGAAATGTTCTTCAGAAAATTTGGCAACTTGAACCATAATCTTAAGAAATGTTCAAACTCTTTGTGAAGGGCAGACTTCTAAGAGACTCTAATTCTCCTGCTTCCTGTTCTATATATTTGTACAATCCCCTCCCCTTGAGCGACGGTGGGACTGTGAACATAATGGGACGGTCCTCCTGTAATTAGGTTTCCGGATATGACAAAGGTGAAGAGATTTCGCAGATCTAATGAAGGTTGCCAATCACTTGACTTCAAGTTAACCAAAGGAGTGATTATCCTCAATGGGCCTGGCCTAATCAGGTGAGCCTTTTAAGAAAGAGTCTAGAGGTGCATGACAAGAAGCATCAGCAGATGCTCTTCTGTTGGATGGACTTGCAGAAGCCAAACTATCATGCTGTGAAGTTGGCCACATGGGAGAGAATGGCCGGTGGTCTCTGGGAGCTGAGGAACAGATCTTGAACCACCAGAAACTGAATTCCGCCAATACCACTGAGCTTGGAAAGAACCCTGAGCCCCAGACGAGATTGCAGTCTTGGCTGACACCTTGAACGCAGCCTGGTGAGATGCCGAGAAGAGAAGCCAGCTAAGTCTTGCCAGATTCCTGACCCATAGAATCTGTGTATTCATAAGCGTATGTTGTTTGGACCTGGGAAGTTCGTGGTCATTTGTTCCACAACAGTAGAAAAGTAACACATACGTTGAGCAACTAAATCTAACCTTGCAAATTCATCCAGAAGGTAATAACCAGATACTCAAACAAAAATATATGTATAAGGATGTTTATGTTAGCATTATTTATTGGTGGAAGACTAGAAATAAGCTAAACGTCTAATGGTAGTGGATCGACAAAACACATTCTGTTATATCATAACTCTATGGAAGAATATAAACCACAGTGGTAACTTATTATATGACTAGTAAGATTGTGGGTCAAGAAATTTATTTTCCATTTTCATTTTCTTTGACGAATATCTATTGGTTTTTAAAACAGCCTGATTAATGTATAATTTACTGTCATTAATGTCCATTCACTTTAAATATACAGTTCAGTGACTTTGAGTGAATGGATACACCGTGTAATTGTTACCATCCTCCAATTTAAGAACGCTCTATCACCCCCCGAATATTCCCTGGTGCCTAATTGCAGCTAATCCTCACTCCTGCTCTCAGCCTCAGGCAACCACTGATCTGCTCTCTGCTTCTATGGTTTTGTGTTCTCTAGAATTTTCATATAGTTGGAACTACATATAGTTTTTGTGTGTGGCTTCTTTTATTTGCAATATTTTTGAGGTCATCCACATTGTTCATTCGTATCTTTCAGTAGTTATTCCTTGTGTATTGCTAAATAGTATTCAATATCAATATGCTATATCTTGTTTATGTATTCACTGGCTGATAGACCTTTGTGTTTTCCTGGTGTTTAGCTATTATAAATAATGCATCAGTGGGCAAGTCTTTGTGTGGACATATATTTTCATTTTTCTTGGGAAGATACCTGGGAATGGAATTGCTGGGCCATATGTTAAGTATATATTCAGCTTTTCAGGAAACCACCAAACTGTTTTCCAAAGTGACTGTACCATTTTACATCACCACTAGCAACGTAAACGCTTTCTAGTTTCTTCACATTGATGCCAACGCCTGGAATTTCTGGAATTTCCTTTTTATTGCCATTCTACTGGCATGTGGTTTTAATTTACATTTCCCTTACTATTAAGGATGTTGAGTCTCTTCTCAGGTGCCCATTAGCCATTCATATACTTTTTTTGGATGAAATGTCTATTCAAACCTTGCCCATTAAAAAAATGGGTTGTTTATCTTACTAAGTTGTAAGCTATTTATATATTCTGGATACAAGTTCTTTATCAGATACATCATTTACAAATACTTTATTTTGGCCTATACTTCTCTTTTTATTTACCTAAAGTTATTTCTGAAGAGCAAACTTTTTAATTTTTTTTTTTTATGAAACCCAGTTTCCAATTTCTTCTTTTATGGGTCAGGCTTTTGATGTCCCCCACACTGAATAAATTTTTGCCTAAACCAAGGTCAGGAAGATTTTCTTCTAGAAGTTTTATAGTTTTAGCACTTATAATTAGGTCTATGTTCTGCTTTGAATTGGTTTTTGTGTCTAATGTCAGCCAAGGATCTATGTTTATTTTTTTCCCTAATGAATATCTAATTGTTTAAGTATCATTTGCAGAAATAACTCTCCTTTCCCCATTAGATTGTCTTGGCCTCTTTGTCAGGACTCAGTTGGCCATAAGGATGAGGGTTTATTTCTGGACTCTATATTTGTTCCATTACTACTTTGATCCATGTGTCTGTCCTCACTTCAATATTACACTCTCTAGATTAGTATAGCTTTATGATTGGCTTTAAAATAATTTAATGCACATTCAACAAATTTGTATGTCTTTTTTAAAATTTTTTATGTCTTTTATTTTGAGAGAGAGAGAGAGACAGAGACTGAGCGGGGGAGGGGCAGAGAGAGAGGGAGACACAGACTCTGAAGCAGGATCCAGGCTCTGAGCTGTCGGCACAGAGCCCGATGCTGGGCTTGAACCCACGGACCATGAGATCATGACCTGAGCCGAAGTCGCCCCTGTATTTCTTTATTAAAAATTGCTTTGGCTATTCTAAGTCTTACATTTCCATATAGGTTTTAGGATTATCTTGTCAATATCTCTGAAAAAGTCCTGTTGGAATTTTGATAGGAATTGAGTTGAAGCTATACATATAGAATCTGGGAGAGAACCGCTATATTAGCAATGATGTCTTCTAATCCAATAATGTGCTATGTCTTTTTTCATTTAGCTCTTCTTTAAATTTCTCTCTGCAATATCTTGTAGTTTTCAGGGTATGTATGTTGCCTCTCTTTGTTAAATTTCATCCTAAATATTTTATTTTTCAATCGAAGTATAAATAGAATTGTTTTCTTAATATCATTTTGAAATTGTTGGCCACTGGTAGTTAGAAATACAATTGATTTTTTAAAATCAACTTTACTTTTTAGAGCAATTTCAGGTTCATGGAAAGATCTGAGTGGAAGGTACAGAGATTTCATACAACTTACTTTTATATATGGATCTTGCATCCTGTGACCTTGCTAAATTCGTTTACCAGTTTAGATATTTTGGTAGATTTTAAAGAATTTTCTATATATAGATCATGTCATCTGTGAATGAATAGTTTTAATTTTTCTTTCTAATCTCTATATTTTTAATTTATTTTTCTTGCCTGATTGTACTGGCTACTAGTACAATGTTGAATAGAAATGGACATCCTAGAGTAGACATCCTGGTCTTGTTCCTGATCTTCAGTGAAAAGTATTCAAATTTTCATCATAAAGTATGATGTCAGCAATGGTTAAAGAAAACATTTTTTTTTAACAATTTGTTTATTTTTGCAAGACAGAGAGAAAGAGAGAGAGAGACTGAATCCAAGGCAGGTTCCAGGTTCCAAGCCGTCAGCAGAGAGCCCAACACGGGGCTTGAACCCATGAACCCTGAGATCATGACCTGAGCCAAAGTCAGACGTTTAACCGACTGAGCCACCCAGGCGCTACAGCTATGGTTTTTTTTATACATGCACTTATCAGATGGAGAACTATTCCTAGTTCCTTAACAGTTTTTATTTTGAATGGTGCTGGATTTTTAAAAATAACTTCTTATTTTGGGGAAGGTTAAGACTCATACTAAATACCAAAAACAGTGAGAGAGTTCTTGTTCACGCTACATCAAATTTTGTTCAATTATAACATTTTACACAACTGTAGTGCATTGTCAAAACCAGAAAATCAGTGCGGGTACAATACTGTTAACCTAGATACAGAAACGTTATTTGGGTTGAATATTGGATATTAACAGACTTTTTCCGCATAAATTGAAATGATCATGAAAAGATCATGAAATGATCTTCCTTTCCTGAAACGACCCTCACTTAATCATTGTCCATAATTTTGTTAATATTTTGTTAAGGACTTTGTGTCTATGTTCCTGTGACATATTCTGTAGTTTTCTTGTGATATTTTTGTCTGGTTTTAATATTAGAATAATACTGACTTGATAAAAATGAGTTCTGAGTGTCACTTCTGCCTGGAATTTTTTGAAAGCTTTTGTGTAGCATTGGTATTATTTCTTTCTCAACCATCACCAGGGAATCTATCAGGACCTGTCCCTTTACATGTGGGAAGACTTTAAAATACTAACTCAGTGTCTTTATTTGCAGTATTAGGAAGAATTAGAAAATCCTCCAAAGATTTCTGCTGCAAGATATACATGCCCTTGGGTGAAGGGGAGTTTGTGAATCTGACAGAATGCGACTCCTGTGGCTTGGTTGTGTTATAAACAAGAGAAAGGGTGAAGGGGTTTTGGAGACATAAATAAGGTCTCAGATCAGTTGATTAATGGTTTTAAAAGGGTAAACATGAAATAATCGGGTGAAAGCCCTTAAAAGAGGAAGTGGGTTCTTGCCGAGGAGAGATTCAATTGCGGGTCTTAAAGAAGTAAGGTGGTGGGGCGCCTGGGTGGCTCAGTTGGTTAAGTTCCCAACTTTGGCTCAGGTCACGATCTTGCCGTTAGTGAGTTCGAGCCCCACCCACATCAGGCTCTTGGCTGTTGGTGCGGAGCCTGCTTCAGATCCTCTGTCTCTCTCTCTCTCTCTCTCTGTCCATCTCCCCCTCTCAAAATAAATAAACATTAAAAAAAATTAAGCTGGCATGATGTGAGAGACAGTGACGGGAGACTGCACACTGCCTCTGGGACTTAAGGGCAACTTCCAGCTGACTTCCTGCAAGAAATGAGCCATCAGTCATACTATAGCAAGGAAATGAATGCGGCCAACAACTCTAATGAGCTTAGATGTCACCTTTCCCCAGTCAAGCCTCCAGATGAAAACCAGCCCTGGTGCCATGTTGACTGTAGCCTTGTGAGACGCTGAGCAGGGAACCCAGCTAACTGTACCCAGACTCTTGACCCACAGAACTGACATAATAAATGGATATCACTTTAAGATGCCAATTTTGTAGGAATCTATTACATGGCAATAGAAAACTAATATACTTGATCGATTCTGATTTTCTATTTCTTCATGACAGAGATTGGTTAAACTGCGCCTTTTTAAAGGAATTTTGCCATTTCATCTAAGTTGTCTAATTTTTTACCATAAAGTTGTTCATAATATTTCTGTAGAATCTCTGGTATGATCTGTGTCTTTATTCTTCCTGAGTTTGGTAATTTCTATCTTCGTTTTTCTTTGTCAGTCTTGGCTTATCAATTTTGTTGATATTTCAAAGAACCAATATTTGGATTAATTGATTTTTTTCTGTTGTATTACTGCTTTCCCTGCTCTTTATTTTTCTTAAATTTATGTATGTATGTATGGATGGATGGATGGATTTATTTAGAGAGCACAAGCAGGGTAGGGGCAGAGAGAGAATCCTAAGCAGGCTCTGTGCTGACAGTGCAGAGCCCGATATGGGGCTCAAACTCACTAACTGTGAGATTATGATCTGAGCCAAAATCAGGAGTTGGACGCTTAACTGACTGAGCCACCCAGGCGCCCCTTCTCTGCTTTTTATTATTTCCTTTAAGCTTAATTTGGTTTTGATTTCATTTTATTTTTCTGACTTCTGAAAGTATAGGCTTAAATTACTGAATTAGGTATCTTTTTCTAATATAAAATATTTAAGCTGCCAATTTCCCTCTAACAAATGCTTTAGATGCACCATATAAATTTTGATATGCTGTGTTTTGATTTTCATTCAAGGCATTTTTCTAAGCTCCCATGTAATTTTTTCTTTGACCTATGAGGTTATGTGGTAGTGTGTTACTGAATTTCCAAATACTTTGGGATTTCCCACATTTCTTTCTGTTAACTTCTAATTTAATTAAAATGTGGTTGGACAAACTTTGTTGATGTCAATCTTTTAAATTCATTGAGACTTGTTTTATGGTCCAGAATATGGTCTATTCTAGAGAATGTGCCACATGTACTTGAAAAGAATGTGTATTCTGCTGTTGTTGGGTGTAGTATTTTATATATTAAGCTAGATTAAGTCATTTCAAGTCTTTATATCATCACAAATTTGCTATCTAGTTTTTCTTTCAGTTATTGAGACTGGAGTATTGCAATCTCCAATCATAATTATTGACTTTTATTTCTTTTTTCAATTATGTTGACTTTACTTATGTTTTCCTGGTTCTGCTGTTAGGTACAAATACATTTATAACTGTTATATATTCTTGATTAATTGATTCTTTTGTCATGAAATAGCCCTCTTGGCATCTGGTAAAGTTTCTTTGCCTTAAAGACTATTTTGTCTGATGTTGATATAGCCACTCTAGCTTTCTAGTGGTTACTGTTTGTGTGGTCTACTTTTTCCATCTTTTAATTTCCAACTTATTTGTGGTTTTGAATCTGAAGAGCATCTCCTGTAGACAGATTATAGTTGGATCTTACTGTTTTATCCAGTCTAACAATTTCTTGCCTATGAATAAAGCATCTAGTTGGTTACTATTTTATGCATTTATTGATGAGATTGGCTTTACACCCGCCATTGTGGTATCTGTTTTCTGTCTCGTATACTTTTAGTTCCTCTGTCCCTTCTATTACTACTTTTTTTGTGTGTTAAATACTTTTAAGTGTATCATATTTATTCATTTGTTAACTTTTTGAATATTTTTTGTTATTTTCTTACTATTTTGTTACTCTGAGGGAATATGGATATTTAACTAATTATGGTTTACCTCTGGTTAATGCCAATTTACTTCTAGTAAGATACTGCTAACAATATATAGCTCCATTTCTCTCTTCCTCCTTTTTCCTATTTACATATACACATATTTATATTTCATTTATACCTTACATACTCAACAATAAAGTTTTACAATTATTATTCAAGTTTATTTTAAAAGGAAATTAAGAGAAAAGGCTTTTAATGTACTTATATATCTGCCATTTCTAGTGCATTTCTCCCTATTGATTTAAGTTTCTCTCTGGCAACATTTTATTAGGGCTGACAGGCTCCTTTAACACTACTTGTAGGTTAGGTTTGGTAGTAATGGATTCTTTCAGTTTCTGTTGACTTGGGAACATATTTATTCTGCCTTTGTTTTTTGAGAATCTGTTTTTCTGGATACAGAATTCTTAGTTGATGGGTTTTTATTTTTGGCTTTTGTTTTTGTTTTTTTGAAATCAGCACTTGAATATGTCATTCTACTGCCTGCTGGCCCCCATTGTTTCTAGTGGCAAGTCAGCCGTCAATCATGTTGTTCCACTGTACATAGTCATTTTTCTCTTGCCGCTTTTAAGATTTTTTCTTTGTGTTTCAGAGGCTTGACCATGATGTGTTTAGGTGTGAATTCTGTTGTTTATGCTCTTTGGAATACATGGAGCTTCTAAGAGTTGTAGATAATTTTTTATCAAATTTGGGAAGCTTTTAGTGACTTTCTCTGTATATGTGTTTTTTCTCTTTCTTTTCCTCATTTCCTTCTGGCACTCTCATTTCATATATGTTGGGCTGCTTAACATTGTCCCACATATCTTGGAGGCCTTGCTAATTTTGTTTAAACCTTATTTTATTTATTAATTAGACTGAGAGAATTTCTATTGACCTTACTTTCAATTCATTGATACTTTCTTCTCTCCTCTCAAATCTGCTATTGAACATAACAAGTAAATTTTTCATATCGATTATTATACTTTTTAATTCGAGAATTTCTACTTGCTCCTTTTTCATAGTTTCTGTTTCTCTACTGAGAGAGTCCCTGTTTGTTAAGTCACTGTTATAAAATTTTTTTCTTTAATTCTTTGAATATAGTTTTTAAAACAAACTCTTTGGAGATATTTATCATAGCTGCCTTATAGTCTAAGCTTGCTAAATACATCATTTGGGGCTACTCAGAGTCAGTTTCTATTGACTACTTTTTTTAAATGTTTATTTATTTTTGAGAGACAGAGCACGTGTGCATGGGGGAGGGGAGA
Source organism: Cryptoprocta ferox (assembly GCA_028646485.1). Classification (NCBI taxonomy): domain Eukaryota; kingdom Metazoa; phylum Chordata; class Mammalia; order Carnivora; family Eupleridae; genus Cryptoprocta; species Cryptoprocta ferox. Next base: position 70,830,972 of record CM053569.1, read on the forward strand.
AGGAGAGAGGAGGACAGAGGATTTGAAGTGGGCTCTGAGCTGATGGCACAGAGCCCGATGTGAGGTTCAAACTCACTAACCATGAGATCATTACCTCAGCCAAAGTTGGATGCTTAACTGACTGAGCCACCCAGGTGCCCCTATCGACTACTTTTATCCCCAGTACCAGTCACACTTTACTGATTGCTTAAAAATTAAAATTTTAGATAATATATTGTAGCAACTCTTATTCTGATTTATTTTTCTGTGGATTTTGTCATTGTGTAAGTAACATCCATAGACTTAAACTTATTTTATTTATTCCCCATGACATGTAGCTACTGAGGTTGACCCTGTGTCTGGATAGCATAACGGTCAGTCAAGATTTAGGCAGAGAGGAATAAACCCAAGCCAATATTTGACAAAGGGGCCAAGAATTCTCAATGGAGGAATGATAGTCTTTTAATAAATGGTGTTGGGTAATTAAATATGCACACGTAAAAGAATGAAACAGGACTCCTATCTCATACCACTCACAAACATAAACTTCAGATGGATTAAAGACTTAAATGTAAGATGTAAAGCCATGAAACCGTGAGAAGAAAACAGGAATAAGCCTACTTGACATGGGTCTTGAGAATGATTTTTTGGATCTGACACTTAAAACACAAGCAACCAAATAATAAATAAACAAGTGGGATGACACTGAACTAAAAAGCTTCTGCACATAAATGTTAAAAGAAAAAAAGTTTCTGTACAGCCAAGGAAACCACTGACAAAGTGAAAAGGCAACCTACAAAGTGGGAAAAGGTGTTTGCAAACCATATATCTGATAATGGGTTAATATTCAAAATAGATAAAGAATTTGTCCAACTCAATAGCAAAAAAAAAAAAAAATCAAATAACCAATTAGAAAATAGGCAAAGGACCTGAAAAGACATGTTTTTCCAAAAAAATATGCAAAAAGCCAACAGGTATATGAAGAGATGCTCAACATCACTAGTCATTAAGGAAATGCAGATTAAAACCATATAAGATATCATTTCATGTCTGTTAGAATGGCCGTCACCAAAAAGACAAGAGACAACAAAATGCTGGTGAGGATGTGGAGAAAGGGAAACCCTTGTGCACTACTGATGGGATTATAAATTGCTACGGGAAATAGTATGCAGGATCCTCAAAAAATTAAAATGAGAATACTATATATATGATCCAGCAATTCTGCTTCTGGGAATATGTCCAAAAAAAACAAAAACACAAACTCAGAAAGAGAGCTGCACCCTCACATTCATTGCAGCATTATTTACTATAGCCGAGACATGGAAATAACTTAAGTGTCCATCATTGGATAAATGGATAAAGAAGTTGAGATATCTCACACACACACACACACACACACACACACACACACACACACAAAAGTATTATTCAACCATCAAAATGAGCAAATTCTACCATTCTGAGACACCATGAATGGAACTTGAAGGCATTATGCTAAGTGAAATAAGTCAGACAGAGAAAGACAAATGCTGTATGATTTCACTTATACGTGGAATCTAACAAACAAACAAACAAACAAACAGCTCTCCCCTAACTCACAGGGAAGGAGATCAGAAATCCGACATGTGGCTACCAGAGGTTGGGGCTGAGAGCAGGGCTAATTAGAGGAAAGTGGTCAAAAGGTATAAATTTCTGAGCGGTGCCTGGGTGGTTCAGTTGGTTAAGCCTCCGACTCTTGATTTCAGCCAAGGTCATGATCTCACGGTTGTGAGATTGAGTTGTGTGTGAGGCTCTGTGCTGACAGTGTGGATCCTGCTTGGAATTCTCTCTCTCCCTCTCTCTCTGCCCCTCCCCTGCCCCCTCTCTATCCCTTTCAAAATAAGTAAATAAACTTAAATAAATTTCCTGTTAGAAGATAATGAGCAGTAGGGGTGTAATGTACAACATGACTACAGCTAACACGACAGGGTGATCTATAAGAACATTGTTAGAGAGTAAATCCTAAATGTTCTCATCACAAGTAGAATATTTTCTTTTTTTTTCCCTTTTCTTTTCTTTTCTCTATGTTGTATCTTTAGGAGATGATGGGTATTAGCTGAACCTATTGTGATAATCACCTCACAAAAATGTAAATTCCACCATCATACTGTGCCCCTTAAACTGATACAGCACTACACGTCAATCATTTTTCAGTAAAACTGGAAAAAAAAACCTTTGAGCTCATAAGGCTTTACCCTCTGCTAACCAATGTGCATGTGGGTCAGGAAGCACATTCAGAATTGTACCATTCTCATCTCTGCCTTAACTTTAACTTCCCACCGGGGTCTTTCCAGTCTTCACCGCATATGTGCACTGGATCCCAGTAGCCCAGGAATGTGTGGATCTAATCCTTCCATGGATCTCGCACATCCAAGTTTTCCCTGTTTGATTTCTCATTGGCTTGTCACTTGCTAGGATGCCATCTTCCGCCTATAAAAGCTACAGGTTTTGTCTTCTGTCTCCCACTGAGTTTGCCACTTGCAGTGGACAGACCTAGGGGATTTCGACCCACCTACCTCCACCCAAATCTGGCACCAAAGCTGATGGTTTCCATGTCCAGCTTCAGGCTGGGAAAACTGCGGATCTCTGTGTTTGAATTGGAATGAGAGATGAGAACAGTCTCTGTGAAGAAGGTCACAGACTCCCGCTGCCCTCACCTGGAGTGCTACAAAATTTTCAAGAATAAATAAATATCAGCTTGTTGTCTGCCTCTAGTTAATTTGCAGAGTCCTAAAATATTGTTTTCATAATTTTTCTAGCTTTATACATGTTTTTCCCCTGAGAGGATTGGCTGAGCTCTTAACACTACCGCGGCTGGAAGTACAAGTTATTTATTACTCGTGTGTTAGACAAATCATTACGTTGGATTTTAGGGTTACTAGAAGAGTCCAATGTAAAGCACTGTTTCAGGTCTGATCAGGCTCTGATCACAGAGCCACAGGTGGTTACACATCCTTACATTGTCCTCTCTGATTTCCTGATCTGTATACACGGCTGGCTCACCATGGTTCTTTATAATGTTATGAGCAAGACATAGCATGCATATCTGGTCTCAAGCCTCATCCCTAGTACATGAAGCAAAACTCCAGCAAACTAGGTTGGCCGCATTGCATTTCAGTTGAGATTGTTGTGTAGACCATATGGAAGATCTTCTTTATGGTGATGAAAATAAATGCTGGGCAAGAAACCAGAAAACCAGAATTACAATCATTTTATTAAAAAGCAGAGTCCTAATAAAAGAAAAATAAATAAAATGTACTAGTTACCAATCCCCACCTGAACCTACTCTCCAAACCACACTCTTTCCATTGATTAAAAGCACCTGACTTACGAGCTTAGCCATCACACAGATGAGCAGATTTTGGTTCAATGAATCACATTTCAGTAGCATGGGTTTGCCTGCATTCATTTCGATTGCCATGATCCCTTCAATCAATGACTTGCAAAAGAAATGTTTCCATTTTCAAGACGAAGTTTTATGTTGCACAAAATGGTTTTCATGTCATTGTACAGAGTGCATCTTGTTCTCTGGCGAGAAGTCCAGATGTATGGGAAGATGACCCCTTTATTGAGTCACTCGTTTCCAGAGCAGTGACTATTTATATGAATAAGATGAAGTTTAATAAGTTGTCTGGTAATGCCAGGCTTATGAATAGAAATGTATAATGCATAGAAAAGAAAACTGATGTCTGCCAGCCTAAAAATACACTGAAAGAAGAAAGGAATGGCAAAATTGTACAAGCCTGGCTCTTCCTACTTTTACTGTTCTTTTTAGCAAAATTGACAGACATCATGCCTGCCAGGGAGCTTAGTATCCGGGCTGACTCAATCTCAGGAGTGACAGTGGCAGCTTAGTGTCATTCACTTGCTGACTGATATCCTACCAAGAGTGTTTGACAGACGGGAGCCATTCACTCTAAGGGGTTAATGTGAATCTCCTTCAAAATGGATAGTTTAATAAACCAAGCATCAAAATGGAATTAAGGAAGCCTTAAATTCCCCAGTCTCCAACTCCGAATTCTTTTGCTAAAGAGAAAACACACATGGAAATGTAAGGAGGTTTTGGCTGTCCCTTAAAAGTTTATAAGTTAGAAGAAATCTCAAGGAAAAAAATGTATCTTGACTGAATTTTATTGCGAGCTGCAGGATGCTGGTGACAAGCAGTCTCTTTTCTGGGAAGGGAGACCTATGAGGTTGTCTTTTAGGTAGCGGAGGACAGGGGCCATTTCATGGTGCCCAACAAACTCTCAATGAAAGAATAATAATAATGGTAGATAGGGATACTAACATAGCAGTTTAAATATACTGTCGGGGCGCCTGGGTAGCTCAATCGGTTAAGCGTCCGACTTCAGCTCATGTCATGATCTCGCAGTCCGTGAGTTTGAGCCCTACGTCGGGCTCTGTGCTGACGGCTTGGAGCCTGGAGTCTGCTTCAGATTCTGTGTCTCCCCTCTCTCTCCCCGTCTCCTGCTTACACACACACTCTCTCTCTCTCTCTCAGAAATGAATAAATGGCAAAAAAATTAAAAAATATATATACTGTCAAAAACCTTGTCAAGTGGAGTCTTGTTCTTTCCTTTCTTTCTTGGCCAACGTTCTTAGAAAATTAGACTTCATTTTCTGTTTTCACTTCCTCCCCTCTCAGCCCATAACAACAGCCCCGGGGTAAGAGTGCACGATCTGTATTCTATGATTTCAATCATGGCATGATGCCCGGATTTGGCGTTCACTGTGTCTGTGATTTAAGTCATATCCTCTTTCCACTCTTGCCACATAAAGTGGCTTCTAATATTTTTCTTTGCTCTCTGGACTCAACTGTTAGCACAGTCCCAAATTTAGCTTTGATTGTCTCATAACGGGCCAATCACTGCAGCTCTTGTCCAGATAGATGGTCCCCATAGGTCTCTATCTGTCCATTTTTCTCATTAGGGGCTTTATTTCCTGCTTTAACCACTACTTATTTTTTTTCCCCAACCGGCTAGGATCCCATCATTTCAAAAAATTGGGTGAAAGACTAAGGGTCTTCTCTGAGGTTAATGAAAATTAGATTTTTTCCTACCCAATTTTTCACAAAAGAGGGATTGAGGTTTTCGACAACAAAAATATAAATGGGGAATAAAGTATACTTTTCTGTAAGGATCTGCTTTCTAGAGGCTCTCTGCCCCTCACGTGTAGGTGTTGATTGATCCAAGGAGGTGGTCATTTCCTTAGATAGTTAAAAGAATCCAGAAGGGAGAGGAATCCTCTTCCAGAAGGTACTGCCTGGCAAAGGGCTTGGTCGTCACTGAATAGGTATTTGACGGTGAATATATGAAGCCACCATCCCACGGCTTTACTGGGCAAGCTTATCCCAGGGGAATTACTGCTGATCTCCTGCTGGAACTGGCGAGGTAGAGCAGACTCATTTCGGTCTAGCTCTTGGATGATTCTCCCAGTGCCAAAATTCTGGAGGAACTGCTGAGTCCACCTATGTTGGGCCCCACAAACCCGCCGTAGCATGCAGACATGAGCCCCAAGATTAGTATGCCCTCCACCAGGCATCTCCGTGTCATGGTGAGTTGGACCTTCGGGCCACCTATCCTGTACATTCCTAAGGGTAAAGCTGTAGATTTGGGGTGAGGGCTGAGCCAGGCATAGGGGTGAAGACAGACAGTAGAGCAAAGTGCAGAAACACAAAGGCTGCAGGTTAAGGACAGTAATCTGCCCCTGGCTCACTGGGATTAGTCAACTCTTGAGACAGAAACGGTTCAAAGCCCCAGACAGCTCGAGGAATTTTCGTTGAAAGATTTTCACAGGCATGCAGTTGGGGCCTTTTCTGTTCGGGCTTATGTGGTTTGCATGGCAGATACAGAAGAGTGACCCCCATGAATAAAAACACCAGGCATAATGTTTTTGCTACTCCCCCTGGGATTAACAATTACTTTTAAATTGGTTTTGTCATTCGTCAAAGACTTTTTGGTGTGTTGGGAGAGGGGCAGACCGTTTTTTTTCTGATTTGACTGGGGGCAATCCTGCTTAATCATCAGGCCACATGGGAAGGCATCCCATTCAAATCTTCCTCCTCCACTGGCATGTGCCTTTTCTGTTCATGGTCCAAAAATATACGCTAGACGACGTAATTTCAGGCCATAAAGTTGAATCCATGATTTTTAGGGCTTTTTCTCTGAGGGAAGAAATATTTAGTAAGCCTTCTTTAGTTCAGTAGGAGTCTCATATTAATGGGGGCATTTTATATATAGTCACTTTATATAAAATTAAATGTATGTAAAAGAATCAGAGTATAGTGCCCTTCAGTGATTTGCTCCTCTCATTCCACTTGATACTATGTTTTTAAAAACTATTAATACAACTGTGGTTCATTAATCCGTTTTCATGGTAATTATATAATGAAAATGATATAATTACAATTTTTAGTTTTCGCCTTTACAATTAAGGGGCATTTAGGTTGCTTTCTCATAGCTATATATGCTGCTCCTGTGAATAATCTTGTACTTATCTCCTGATACGTGTGCAAGAATTTCTCTAGTGTAAATGTATAGTAGTGGAATTGCAGAGTCATTGGACTAGGTGTATATACAACTTTATTTTTTTTAATGTTTATTTTGAGAGAAAGAGACAGACAGAAAAGGTGTGCATGTGTGAGCAGGCGAGGGACAGAAAGAGAGAGAGTGAGGGAGAGAGAGAATCCCAAGCAGACTCCGATGGGGGCTTGATCCCACAAACTGACATCATGACCTAAGCCAAAATTAAGAGCCAACTGAGCTACACAGGCACCCCTATTAAACTTTAGTAAGTAATGTCAAAGCTTTTGTTTTCCAAAGTGTGAGGTACATTCCCATTTGCAGTGTATGAAAGTTCCCATAACTCTGCACATTCACCAACTCTTGTTACTGTATAACTTTTAAACTTTTGTCAATTTGATGAATATAGTTTTAATGTGTATATTAAAGATTTTTAAAATATTTGTGCATCTTTTGCACAGTTTATTAGTAATTTGTATTTTCTCTTCTGCGAAATGATCAAATAGTTGATCTATTTTATTGATTTATAGAAATTCTTTATATATTTGGGTTACTAATCCTTTGTCAATTATCTTGCAAACATTTACCACTTCTCTATGTGTCTTACTCTTTTTTGTGAGGTCTTTTCATGAAACAGAAGTCATTCATTTTAATGTAGTTGAATTTATGCATTGTTTTCTTTATGGTTTTCATTTTCTGTATCTTTATGAGAAATTCATCCATCCCTTTAGTCCACAAAGGTTTTCTTCCTATATTTTCTTCTAAAGCTTTTAAAATTTTGCCTTTCATATTTATTTTTTTTATTCATCTTGAATTGCTTTTATTTTATGTAATGAGGCATGAGTTCATTTTACTTTTTTATATGTGTATTTAACCCTAAATCAGAAAGGGTCCTTCCTTTATCAGTGTTATGAAGACCAATCTGACATATATCAGGTATGTATATATGCATATGTCCATTTCTGGGCTATTTTCTTTCATTTAATCTCTTTATTGATACCTGCAGGATTGCTTTGCAATTTTAGTTCCTAGAGTTTTCTCCCAGCCTTCATGTCTGGTCATATTTTGACTGTTATCAAGCCTTTGTTTTTCTGTATAAATTCTTGAGTTAGCTTGTATATATACAAAACCAAGTAGGAAGCGTTATTGAACTTACATTATATCTATATATTGTATGAGGATAACATCTCTATGTTACCAAATATTTCCACACGGATTTCTAAGTCTTTCAATGTTTCTGAAGTCAGACTTTTAATTCTTACACATATTATAACTCTGTTGTTAGTTGTGATTTTTTTTCTGCTTTAAATATATCATCTCTTTTTGAGAACTTCATTTTCTAACTATTGTTGCTGGAGGGAAATATAATTGAATTTTGCATGTTGCTTTCATATTCATCAATTTTATTGCACTATGAATAACTAATAATTTGCCCATATATTTTTTGTGTTTTTATTAAATGTACAAATCATAGATCTACACACAGTGTTTGTTTTTATTTCTCAAGCCTGTATCTATTTTTCTTATGGAATTAAAAATAACATCTAATCATCAAACATGATCTTTGCTGGGGAAATTTTTTCTTCTTATCACTACTAATTGTGAATTTTATCAGCAGTTTTTCTGCATCTGTTGAGATATTTGTCTTTCTGTTAATCTGATATCTGTTAATGTGACATATTACAATAACATATTTTCTAATGTGTTAACTTGATACTAATCCTTGACCCTAGGACTCTTATACATTGTTATATTATCTTATTATGCATTGTTGGATTCAGTTTACTAATATTTGTTTACGATTTCTGTGTCTATAGTCAAGAAAAAGAAAGTCCTCTAATTTTTCTTTCTCACAATCTCTTTGCTGTTTTATGGATAAATGTTATACTAGTATGATAAAATGTGTAGCATTCACTTTCTCACCTTTAAAGAGTTTGTTAAAGATACAGAATTCACTTATAAAACCCAATGAGCCAGATGTTGACTTTGTAGAAAAATTTGACTCTACCATTTAACCTATTTAGTGGTTATGGGAACATTCAGACTTTCAGGCCCCCTTATTCACTGAGATATAATTCACGTCATAAAATTCACCTTTTAAAGTATATAGGTCAATTTTGTACAACCATCCCTACCATCTAATTCCAGAAGATTTTCATTGAGTCTCAAAGAAACGCTGTTCCCATTAGCATTTACTCACTATCCCCCCCTCTCTCCAGTCCATGACAACCACTTTCTATCTCTTTTGGACACTTTATGAGTGGAATTGTATAATGTGTAACCTTTTGGTTGCTTTCACTTAGCAGGTGTTTTCCAGGTTCATCCATGTTGTAGAATGTATCAGCACTTCATTCCTTTCTAAGGCTGAATACTATTCCATTGTAAAAATATACCACCTTTGGTTTTTCCACTCATTAACCCATGGACACTTATGTTCCCCCCCTCTTTTGTCTATTATGAAAAATGTTTCCATGAATATTAATGTATATGTTTTTGTGCAGACGTATATTTTCAATTCTCTTGGATGTATACCTAGGAATTGTGTCATGGAATGCCTCTTTGTTTAACTTTTTGAGGAACTGTAAAACTGCTTTCCGAAGTGACTGCATCATTTTTACATTCCCATCATTAACGTGCAAGGGTTTCAATTTACCTACATCCTTGTAAACACTTGTTAGTCTGTTTTGTTTTTTGTTCTTTTTTTGGTTTTAGCCATCCTAGTGTGGGCAAAGTGGTATCTATTCATCTTTGAATCAGTAATTGATATTTTTAGAACTTTGTCCATTGTAACCAAGTTTTCAAATTTTTAGGCATAAAGTTAGTTATCCATAATATCCTTCTCTTCAGCATATATATTGATAAAACTTTTTATTCCTTTTAAAATTTTGTGTTCCTCTTTCATTTTTGATCAGTATTTAGGTATCTGACAATTAATTATTATTTTCAAAGAAAAAATGTTTTCTTTGTTAATATTCTCTCTTGTATCTTTCCATTTTATTTATTTCTATTCTTATATTTATAGTCTTATCTTTTTCTATTGTCCTTGGGTTTATTCTGTTTTTTTTTTCTTTTAACTTTCTAATTTGGAGGCTTAATTAATTAATTTTGAGCCTTTCTTCTTTTTCTAATACACTCTTCTAAAATTTAGTATTTCTTTGTACACATTGCTTTAGGTATACCTCACAGTAAGATAAAATGTTTTATTATTGTTGCACTCAAATTATTTTCCAGTTTTCATTATAGTTTACACTTTGACTTATGATTGGTTTTGGTTTTGATTTAGTTTTTTCAGAGTATACTTTTAAACTGATAATTATTAAGTTATATTTTCTACTGATTTATATCATTTTGTAGTCAGGGAAATGTTATCTGTGTAAAGCCAACTCTGAAATATATCGAGGCCAGATTTATGGTCTAGAAATTGGGTCAGTTTTCAGAAGTGATTCATGTATACTCTAAAAGGATGTGTATTTTTAGTTGAGTGCAATGTTTCAAATATGTCCATTATTAGCTCAGGCTTAAAATATTTTTCAAATATTCTATGTATTTCCTCATTTTTCATCTACTTCATCTATTATTTACTGACAGCTGTGTTAAAGTCTGCTTTGATGATGGATTTGTCAATTTCTTTTCATATTTCTGAAAATCTTTGACTTTTATATTTTGTTGGTATATTAATAGGTGCCTATAAGTTTATAACTATTCAGTTTCCTTGTGATTTATTTATTTTTTAAGTGTAATTACATTCTATTGCTATGTGTTTTACTTAAAGCTTCTATTTTTTCCTGATAATTGAATGACTGCACCAGCTATCTGTATACATATTTTTATCATATTTTTACCCTTTAATGCGTTTGAGTCCTTAAACTATAGAAGTATTGTTTTTGTAAAACAGTCTGATAATTCTTGTATTTTAACTGGTGATTAAATCATCCATTTACAATCATTGTTATTTTCAATATATTTATATTTTTCTCTACCATATAATTTATGCGTTAGTTTTGCTCTACTCTTTGCCTCTTTCATTTTCTTATATCATTCTGCCTTTCTTATATCATTCTGATTGATTAATATCTCCCCCTCACTCTATTTTTCTAGTTTGGATGTTACATACTCTATTTATATTCTTTTTAGAGGTTGCCTGAGAAATCTTAACATGTGTATTTAACTTGAAGTTTAAATCAGAATCTTTGCCTTCCTTTCAATTAATTCCCAGACCATAACATAACCTTGTCCAGATTTATATGCTGTTATTTTCTCAGGATTTTATTTCTATCTCAAAATCTGAAATCCCCCAAATGAGACATTTTTTACTATTAATACCAATACTATTTGGTTGACTAACCAAAATAACTAACTTCTCTTTTTTTCACCCCTCTCACCATTCCTTTGTGGATCTTACATTTTCTTTATGGAATCATTCTGGTTCTACCTATTATATAACTTTCTTTGGTTGTGTTGATATTAAAATTCCTCTTTTGTTATAAAAATGTTTTTATTTAGCCCTTGTATTAAAACATACTTTCACTAGATAAACATTTGTAGGTTGATAGCTTTTTTGCTCTCCACTCTTTGGAGATATTATTCTAACATTATCTGGCTTCCATTTCTGTTCTTGAGAGCCCAGTTGTCCTAAAACTGATTTCTTTGTAAATAATCTGTCTTTGTTTTCCTTCCTCCCGCCTCATGGCTCCTTATATTCCACTATTTATCTTTATTTGTCTGGTGTCCTGGAGCTTCACTATGTTGTTTCTGGTTGTTTGTATGTTTATTCTGCTTAAGATTTATTGTTAGGCTTCTTGAATACGAAGATAGGCATATCTGATCAATTCTGGAGAACTCTCAGCCATTATCTCTTCAAGTATTGCTTATTCCTAATTTTCTTTAGTTTATTCTTTTGAAACTACATTAAGTATATAGTAATCCATCTTCTATACATTTTAACATTTAAAAAAATATTTTCTATGTCTTTGTCTCATTGTGCTGCATTTTTCAGATTTCTCTTCTACTTTACCAATTACTTCCTTGGGTGTATGTAATCTGCTGTTTAATCCATCCATTGAAATTTTAATTTTAAGTTTTCAGTATTTCAGGTCTGATTGTCTCTTATTTCTGCACCGTGCTTCCATTTTTTGACAATGTTAAAAATTCTTACTTTATATTTTGGTTCTAATAATTCCAATAACTGCTGACTTAGCAGATCTGTTCCTGAAATCTCTGACTCTCACTCATGGTGTCTTATTTTCTTGTGTGTTTAGGGAATTTTGGCTAGGAGGAAACTCATGTCCCTTGGGACTTCATATGTGGGTATTATTTGGCATTTGGGTTTTCCTGCTGACAAAGGCTTGGGAGAAAAAAAATCAATCCATGGCACTTTCAACCAAATTTTTAGCTTGAGGATCTTCAGGTCCCACAGGTAATGTGAATTTAAGACACATGTCCATATCAGATTGAGCTGGTGGTTGGAATTTCTCATAGGAAACATGTTAGTCTTAACTTGCTTCTCTGCTCAGAGTCTAGACGGAGCCACACAAATTCCTCTATGCAGATTGTACCCTATATTTCGTACCCCCTTTCTGCTCTGGATTTCCCACATTTTGGGGTTCTGGATTTATGTGGGGATCTTTTATTGGCCCTCTTCACTACATTGACTCATTAAAATTTCAGGTTCTTTGCCCAGAGGGATGAACAGATGCTCTCAGAGTGAAAACTAGTTTCATAGTCACTGCTCTAGATAAGGCTTTCCTGTTGCTTGTAGCCTCTCTTGTTCTTATATTCCTGTCAACTCAGCTATGCCCCAATATTTTAAAATACATTTCATCCAACATTTTATGAGTTTTTGTACCAGAGAGTTTTCTTTAGCTGTATCATAGGTCATGTTGCCTGGCATGATCCCTTCTTTAAATTGATTTGGGCAGGCTCATTTCTTGGCATCTTCTTTTATAAGTCTCTGTCTTTTTTTTATCCTCTCTTTGTGTTTTGCTTCCTATTTCCATATTTTATTCACCTTCAGGCCAGGAAGAAGGCTGTTCTGAGTCACTGCTCACTGAACATGCAAAGCTATTTTGGTGCATTGCTTTAGGTGTTCCCCCTTGAATTGAATTGAGACCTAAGTTAACTTTTTCATTTGGTAATGTTTCCCCAGTGTCCCAGCACTGAGTCATTCTGGGGCCAACCTCTCTTGCTCTTCATCTGTTCCAGCTGTCACTTCTTCTCTTAGGATAACACTCAGGGCCTTCTTAGTTTTACTTGATTCATCATGTTTCTGCCCCTCCTAGCTTCTGGAAAGGGCGTCTCATGGTTCCTCACATTTCTGCATCTTTGCTCTTTGTACCTCACTTAACATTTCTTTAAAATAATTCTCATTCTTATTGACATTTCCTTTAAACATTTCTTAGTCCTGTTGTGCATACATCGAAATTACCAATAAGGCCTATCTGTAAACCAAATGCAAAACAATTCTTAGCCATGAATTTTTAATATACAAAGACCTATTATTTGTGAACTTTACTTGGGTATTTTCTATGTTCCAGGTCTTGCTATACCCATGTATATAGCATTATCTTATTTAATCCTCCCAATTATCTTAAGAAGCAGAGACCATTTAAAATTCCCATTTTATGGATGAGGAAGTTGAAGCATATACAGATTAACTAACATGCCTACATTTTATTGTTACTGAATAGTGTAGATGGCTTTGACCCAGACAGTTGATTTCAGAGCCCATATCTTTACCAGTATGAAATACTGCCTTCCAATCAAGTTTTTAAGAAATGTATGTATAGTAACTAGCATTGTCCATGTTACACAGTAGGCACTCAATGAGTGTTTATTGCTCTTCTCATCTCATTCACACTCTCAGAGCCATATAATTTGGGGGGACTAGTGGGATTTCTTTACAACAAGGCTCTAATGTTGACCATGTAGGTGACTGGGAACCTCATTACAATAAAGGAAGCTTTGGACTCGTGTTATAAATCCTTGAGATTAGAACAGAATCTCTAGACAACTGACTGTATTGTTACTGAATCCTGATTAAAAAATCACATGTAAATTTCTAAATCTGATTTGAGCTAGAGACCACCTTCTTTTTTAAAAAAATTTTTTTTAAATGTTTATTCATTTTTGAGACAGAGAGAGAGACAGACAGACAGACAGACAGAAGGTGAGTGGAGGAGGTCCAGAGAGAGACACACACAGAATCTGAATCAGGCTCCAGGCTCTGAGCTGTCAGCACAGAACCCAATGTGGGGCTCAAATTCACAAACCATGAGATCATGACCTGAGCCGAAGTTGGACGCTCAACCAATTGAGCCACCCAAGTGCCCTGAGACCTCCTTCCTTAATGAAGCAAATTGGGTAAGCTTCTTTCTAAAAGTAACTCTTGACTGAGGTTGGATATCAGAATCTTGCTATCAATATCTTTATGCATAACTAACTTCCTTTACAAACATTTTTTTTTACTATGAAGTACCCATATTTGATCTTCAATCTCTGTGTTGAATTCTAAGCAGAAATGACAAATTCCATAACTTGTGTACTCTAGATTTATTTTCCTTGTTTAGAAAGCTAGATATGGCAGAAATAACAATGAAATGAATGAAGAAGGCTGAGCACAGACATACATGTTGGACAACCCTCTCAGAGTGCAAAGACCCTGGACTCAGATGTACTAGCAGCCTGACCCTCAATGGTCTCTAGATTAATCAGCTCTTAAAGCTTGGACAGTCCATGATGTTAATTAAGTTCAACAGCTTTATTTTGCAGATGGGGAAATGAGAAGAGAAGCGATCTGCAGGCTGGTCACCTCTGGACCCTGTACCACAGAAGTATGGGATTCAGCCATTTCTTTTGTGTGTGTGTGTGTGTGTGTGTGTTTACAAGAGAACACATTTGTTTGACCTAGTTGCCTTTATAGATAGCTTCACAACTGAATGTGATAGCATAACAAACTGTGTATTATTACTATTTTCCCCCATATAGTCTGCTAGACATATTTTTCTATTTCTCCTGCAATCTTCTATAAGAGATGCAGGATTGAGCTCAAAAAATGGAGACTCAGTTTGGCTAGTTGTCTGATCCCGTGATTGTGAAGGATGATGCATATCCACTGCTGTCGGCAGTTCTGAAGGCTCACGAGGGGCCTCAGTGAGACACAGACTTCCTCTGTCAGAAGGAGGCCTCCTGCTTCATGCTGGAGTTTTAACAATGGTCCCCGTTGCAGAGATCTGGAATCACTGCTGGGATCTAAAGCGGCAATATTTGACCCATTCTAATGTGTGCAACTTTAAAAGTGCCACGGTGTATTGTTCAATCTTATTTGAAAAAATATTTTTAATATTTAATTTAGGGTTATGTAAAGTTACCTATTTGGGTTTAAGGGGAAAAAAAATGTCTCCCTTAGGTCTTCTGCATTGGTAGGAATATGAACAATGTTAAGGACCAGGCTATTTCTGATGACTTGTACTGGGCAATATATTGTACACATGGGAGGTCAGAAGTCCAAAGGCCATGTGAAAAGAAGTCCTTTTTGAGTTATAAGAGAAAAATGTGGCCCAAAGAAGCCAAAATATATTTTAAAGTAATGGAAAAAGACTTCTAAGGTCAAATCTGAGCACACCTCATGAATGTTCCAGGATAAACTTCAACTTCTGTGCAATACCGTTCTAATTTGGTTGTGGTAAATATAGGCTTCTGATCAGCAACTTGTCAAATACATTTATTTTTAAATCCCTCTTTACTTAAAAGCACATCTGCGGACTATTCTTAGCAGAACTGTAACATCAGTGACACACTCAGTTTCTTAATTGACTGTAGCACTCAAAGAGTCTCAAGGGTTAAATTTTGGTTGGCTACATATTGTTATTAAAAATAGCGCCTTAAAGTAAAACACCTAGGCATTCTGGGGAAATCAAGACCCTGCTAATTTGTCTTAATAAGAAAAATGTTAGTGATTGAATATATTATATGGTTCATTTCAAAACCCAATCCATAAAACAGCTTGTACATTAAAGATTAATGTGGAGACTGTAGACTGGAGTGTGTAAGGAAAATGGAATACTTGATAAATATGCAGCATTTGAGAAAAATATGCTGTGTTGAAGCATGATTTGTAACAAGGCAGCTCAAGGTGCAGAAGATTTTGCACAGAATGCTAGCAGCCCTTTGGGGATCAGCGGAAGGTTTCAGGTGCAGCTAACTCATCTCTAAGTATATATTTTAAGTGGATTAAAAAGTTAGGGTGTCTGTTAGGTCCAACTGTAGGCAGAATGAGCAGACTAGGAAAGAGCAAAATTTGCCTGGAAGTTTCTTTCCTTCGGCTGCAGTCATGCTGGCTTTTTAAAAAAATCTTTATTTAGTTATTTTTGAGACAGAGAGAAAGAGAGAGAGAGAGAGTGAGAGAGAGAGAGAGAGAGAGAGAGAGAGAGAGAGAGAGAGAAAGTGTGCACTGGTGGGGGAGGGGCAGAGAGAGAGAGGGGGACAGATAATCCAAAGCAGGCTCTGCGCTGACAGCAGAGAGCCCCAGGTAGGGCTCAAACTCATGAACCGAACCTTGAGATCTGACCTGAGCCTAAGTCGGAGGCTCAACCAACTGAACCACCCAGGTGCTCCCATATACTGGTTTTTATGTTGCTTGCAGCCCACCCTCAGGGGACTCACAGGGTCCAAGAAATCCCCCAAGCTTCACATCGGTCTCCTTTTGTCTTCTCTGTTGTACTCCATCCTGAGGAAGGAGACCCCTTCTCTGTCTAGGGCACAAAGGGGATTAATTAATAAGTAAAAAATTGAAACTAATCCTAGTTAATATGTCATCAAATCAATATACCAGCCTTACAAGCTGATGGAATGTTTTAACCGAGGCAAAATGCAGGCATCTTCAGAAAACCCTGAGCAAGTGACACTCGGGTTGGGACTGGTGCATACACTTGTGGGCTGATGGGGGTGTGTTTTGACCCACGAAGATTGCTGGTACCATTGTGTGCGTGTGCGTGGCCCTGTTTTCAAAAGCCCGAACGTACCTTACACTTAGAAGTGCGCATGAGCATGCTTACGGTGGATGTGTAGTGAACTCTCATTGAGTTGTGTAAGATGGGGGGCTGTACGATGGGCTGCAGGGTGAACCCTCCTTTAAATGCCAGAAGAGAAGAGGTGGCCGTGTGTGCCCCCCGCAGGGTCTCAGAAGCTAGGCAAGGATGGCTCTGGGGCTAAAATAAGCAGGTACAGTATAGCTGTGCAGGTAATTTTTGAATTAAACTGTTTTTGCACTGAACACATAAAGAAGCAGTTAAGGAGAAACACGGTGGGGTTAATCGTCACCACACTGAGTGGGTGGAAATCCCATTACCATGAACAGATTTATACACGTAAGCCCCACACATCCGCAGGAGACTGTTTGCAAACATTGTATGATGAATAATAATGATAACACTAAAATCTTAGGATGGTTTATTCTGTGCATGTTAACGAGGTGCGGCTCTTGTCTTCCTATCACCAATCCCAAGATGAAATCTCATTTTCAATCTGCCTTGTATACTGTGATTGAATTTCATCCAATTAACTAATATTTGAACAGTCTGAATG
This sequence comes from Cryptoprocta ferox, assembly GCA_028646485.1. Lineage (NCBI taxonomy): Eukaryota > Metazoa > Chordata > Mammalia > Carnivora > Eupleridae > Cryptoprocta > Cryptoprocta ferox. Next base: position 70,848,092 of record CM053569.1, read on the forward strand.
CCATTTGCTTATTTGTGTGTGTGTGTGTGTGTGTGTGTGTGTGTGTATATTTACAGACAAAAGTTTGCTTCAAGCAGAAGCAGCCAAAGTGAAGGTTTTCAAATTCACATTAAGTTGTTTCATGAGGTACTTTCAAAGCTGCATTTAATTCTTTTCCATTGGTAGGATGATTTGAATTTACCAAAAGTTAAGCTAGCTACACTCCCTTGTCAGCAAATTTGTTATGTTACAAGTTTTAGAGAATAGAGAGAAAATATACTATAGCTTCATATTGTGGTTCACTTTTAAATTTATCTAGCTGATCTATAAGTTGGTCATATTCCACATGAGATACACACACACACATTTTAAAGTAAGTAAACTATTTTAAGTAAAGAAGGAAACACATCTTGAATTATATTTTTCTCTGGTGATGGTTATTTAAACAACTAGACTTTTGGTCTGTATCCCTTCCTTCCATTCTTCACCTAACAAGCATTTGTTGAGTGTCTACCCCACAATTAGCTTCCTTTTTCCTCCTTTATCTTTTTAATTATGATTGTTTTTCAAAAGGATTTCTTCCTCTTTCCCTCCCCACCCTTCCTTCCTTCCTTCCTTCCTAGAGAGTGAGCCAGGGAGAGGGGAAGTGAGAAAGAGAGAGAGAGAGAGAGAGAGAGAGAGAGAGAGAAAGAAAGAGAGAGAGAGAGAACGAGCAGGCTCAATACGTAGCTCAATGCGGAGCCCAATGCGGACCTCGATCCCATGACTCTGGGATCATGACCTGAGCCAAAATCAGGAGTTGGACATTAATCTGGCTGAGCCACCCAGGGGCCACCCAAAGGATTTCATTTAAGGAATGTTTCTGCCTTTGGAGACATGTCAATGTCTTTTTCTCTTGGCGGGGGAGTGGGGAGAAGGTGTTAAATGAAGATCATCTGTAGACTTATGAGACCATACATCTCACATAAATTGGTAGTCTTAAAGATAAGAGTGTAAAACAATAAATAAAGCATGAGTTCATGATTTGTTATTATTGTCTGTTCCTACATTAACTATTGGTCAGTAACACAATACAGGAAACTCCTGGATACCATAGGCAGGTAACTGTGAAATGGCATCATTAGGGAATTCTGTACAGATTCACCGTTATTGTATGCCATTAATGAAAACAAAAATTCCCTCTACGATGTGTTAGAATTCCAAGGCAAATCTTGTTTGTTCGCTAACGTTTAAGAAATTATAAGGCAATGACACTTGTAAATATTTAGCTCTCTTCCTCTGTGCTACAGTTTTGCCTCAATATTTTGAGTGGGAAGAAATAATTCTTGGGTTGGAAACAAAACTTTGCTGCTGCGAGAAAAGTGCCATATATACTTACAAAAATAAATTTGTAGTTTAATGGAAAATTTCAACTATTTTCAATAAACTAAAAAGCAATGCTTCCGTAAGAGGCAGTTTGTCTCCTTGAAGGTTGGATGTGGAGGGCAGGTAGAGAAGAGTGATTTAATGTCGATCGGGCAGGAGGGGAGTGGATGATGAATCCATTTGCTACCTTGCTGAGAGGTCTTGGGTGAAGCACAGAAAGACCCATATGGAAACATGCGCTCTATGATCTTCCTTTTCTTTGCCCTTCTGTGATAGTAAGAGGGAGGTAAATGGAATTTTCTGAGAACTTCATATCCCTCCCAATGTTTTCATATTCACAAAACAATGTATACCATGTATATATGGTGAACCACCCATCACTTAACGTGCAATAAAGGTTACTGCCAGTACCAATGACGCTTCCCCATGCTGCCTCTCCCTGCCTACCCCCTACCACTATTGCCTTTTTCTAATTGGAGACAATGCCAGACTGGTTATCAGGATCATACAAGGAGTAAATGGTTTACAACACCTCCGGGGTGAAAAAATATACACTTACATGGTGCTTACTTTGTGCCAGGTGCTGTTTTAAGAGCTTTACAAATATTTAATCTTCACAAAATCCCTAGGAGGTAGGTACGGTAAGTGATCTCACTTTACAGATAAGGCACCGAGGAGTTAAAATAGTTGCCCTAAGTCACACAGCAAATAATGGTAGAGCTAAGATTCCAACCCATGCAGTTGAGCTCCAGAGCTCATGTTCTTAAATATTATATTTTATAAAGACAAATAGCTCTTCTCCTGTCCCCACAACCCCACTACGCATTCAAATCAATGCTTGGATTGCAATGAACTTCCTTCTGGATAAAATTTAATCTTTGCAACTATAGACAGATAGCATTTTGAATGACAGAAAGAGCTAAGTGCTAGAATCCATAAGAGCATCTGGGCACGATTGGATTAACCATTAATGAGTTTGTTTTTCCAGTTCATAAAGAAAGAATCAGATGCAAGAATGGGTCATTGGAGCAATCCCAAGAAATGCGTCTTGTGAGATAATAGTGAGTTTTTCTTGAGTATTTTGTCAATTTCTCCAAAAATTCACTCAAGAAAAACTCTAGAAGGAAGTATATGAAGACGAAAAAAAAATGAAGAGAAAAAGTGTTGTGGCAGCAACTGCAATGTACAATTTCAGGTGACTCTGTGTGGTGTTAATACACAAAAACATTCGGAGGGCTAAGAAGTTGCACATGCAATCTGTATATCAGGTGTTGGTGAAAAACGCTAACCAAGCATTCACTTTGACAACACGGACAGGCATGCACCCTTCACGCTCAAAATAACAGGAACAATGGAAGGGGTCCTCAGGCTTAAAAAGAACCTACGATCCTAAAATCTCAGCAAGCCAAAGTAATTGATCTTTAGTGGTAGCTACTGCTATTATTTAATACTATCATTTAAAAGCATTTTGAACTCTGATCCTGAATTCCTTTGACTTGAGGTGAATTTGCATTCAATCTATACGTAGAGTTACACAGTCTAATGATGTTTCAAATATGAAAGAAATACTGTCAATTAAAATTACTTAAGAGCTTTCTCTCTATATATAAAGCCAAGTGAGGCATTTAGAGGCATTTCTTTCTTCTAATACCATTTTGTTTTATCCCAAGGAGAAGACTAAACTTCAGTGGGAGCAATCCTCATTAATTCTCCACTTAATCAACGTCCAGTCACACCTACTACATTTGACTTATTACTTAATCCAACACCTTTATGAATACTTTTCAGATTAAACCTTTTATTTGGGGGTGATTGTAGATTCACATGCAGTTAGAAAACAAAAACACTAATTTCAAAAGACGCATTGGCCCCTATGTTTGTTATAGCTTTATTTACAATAGGCGAGATATGGAAGTAACCCAAGTATCCATTGATAGATGAATGGATAAAGAAGATGTGATACACACACACACACACACACATACACACACACACACACATGTACATACAATGGAGTATTACTCAGCCATGAAAAAGAATGAACTTTTGCCATTCATGACAACATGGATAGACCCAGAGGGTATAATGCAAAGTGAAACTAGTCAGACAAAGAAAGACAGATATATGTGGAATCTAAAAAACAAAACAAACGAACAAACACTTAGGACTCATAAATACAGAGAAAAAACTGGTGGTTGCCAGAGAGTAGGGGGTGAGGAGATGGGAGAAACAGGTGAAGGGGATTATGAGGTACAGATTTTCGGTTACAAAATAAATAAGTAGGGTATAGGAAAGGTAGTCAATAATACTGTGATAAGTTTGTATGGTGACAGAGGGTGACTACACTTAAACTGTGGTGAGAGCACTATGTAATATATGTAATTGTTGAATCACTATGTTGTCCGCCTGAAATTAATCTAATATTATGTGTCAACTATATCTCGGTTAAAAATTTAATTTTAATGTTTATTTATCTTTGAGAGACAGAGAGACAGAGTGTGAATGAGGTAGAGGCAAAGAAAGAGACACACACAGAATCCGAAGCAGACTCCAGGCTCCAAGCTGTCATCACAGAGCCCGACACGGGGCTCAAATTCACGAACCGTGAGATCATGACCTGAGCCGAAGTCAGACACTTAACCGACTGAGCCACCCAGGCGCCCCTCAGTTAAAATTTTTGAAAAAGAAATAAAACACAGATTCCGTATCCCCTTTGCTCAGTTTTCCCAATGACAACATCTTACAAACTATAGTACAAAATCACAACCAAGATATTGACACTGATGCAATCCACCAATATTAGGTTCTCTCCCATTGACCTTTTACAGCTACACCCTCTTCTCTCGGTCTCTACCTTCTCCTTAACCCTGGGCCACTACTAATCTGTTCTTCATTTGTAGGATCTTGTCCCTTCAAGACTGTTATATAAATCGAATCATCAATTTGTTTAGCCATTTACCCACTGAACACAATCTGAGTTGTTTCTAGTTTTTGAGTATTATGAATAAAGCTGTTATGCACATTTGTATGTAGCTCTTTTTTAATGTTTATTTTTGTTTTTGAGAGAGACAGAGTGTGTGAGAGTACACAGGAGGGGCAAAGAGAGAGAGAGAGAGAGAGAGAGAGAATCCCAAGTAGGCTCTGCACTGTTAGCACAGAGCCCAATGTGGGGCTTGACCTCACGAACTGCAAGATCATGACCTGAGCCGAAATCAAGAGTCAGATGCTTAATCAGCTGAGCCACTCAGGCGTCCCTACATAATTATTATTTTAACAAATAGCCAAACTGTTTTCCAGAGTGACTGTACCATTTTAATTCCCACCAGCAATGGGCGTGGGATCCAGTTTCTCATTATTGTTTATTGCAGGCATTCCGATAGGCGTGTAGTAATATCTCATCGTGGCTTTAATTTATATTTTCCTAAAGGCTAATGATGCTGGACATCTTTCCATGTGCTCATTTGCCATCTGTATATGTCTTTGGGAAAACTCTCTTCATGTCCCTCACCCATGTCTTAGTTGGATTGCTTTTTACAGTTGAGTTTGGAGATCTTTATGTTTTCTAAATACTAGTCCTTGTCAGACATGTGGTTTGCAAAATATCTTCTCCCAGCCCGTAGCTTGTCTTTTCATTCCCTTAACAGGTGTTTCACAGAGCAAAAGGTTTTAATTTTTATGAAGTCCAATTTATCAATTTTTCTTTTCATGAATTCGCCTTTGGTGTTAAGGCTAAGAATTCTCTGCCCGGCTCTAGCTCTCAAGAGTTTCTTTCATCTGTATCGTTTTCCGAAGGATTTGTAGTTTTGCATTATACATGTAAGTCTGTGATCCATTTCGAGTTAGTTTTTGTATAAAGTCTGAAACTTAGGTGGAATTTTTCTCCCCCATGGATGTCCAGTTGCTCTGGTACTGTTTGTTGAGAAGGCTCGCTTTAGTCTATTGAATTTCTTTCGCTTCTTTGTCAAAACTTAGTTGGTCATATTTGTGTGCCTTTTCTACAATCCATTGACCCAGGTACCTACCCTTCCATCATTACTAGACAGTCTTGGGGCACCTGGGTGGCTGAGTAGGTTAAGCATCTGACTTTTGATTTTGGCTCAGGTCATGATCTCACAGTCATGAGTTTGAGCCCCATGTCAGGCTCCATGCTGAGCATGAAGCTTGCTTGGGATCCTCTCTCTTCTTCTCTCTTGGCCCCTTCTGCCTCCTCTCTCAAAATAAATAATGAACATTTAAAAATTATTGTAGAGGGGTGCCCGGGTGGCTCAGTCGGTTAAGCGGCCAACTTCAGTCAGGTCCTAATCTCATGGTTGGTGAGTTCGAGCCCCACGCCGGGCTCTGTGCTGACAGCTCAGAGCCTGGAATCTGCTTCAGATTCTGTGTCTCCCTCTTCTCTCTGTCCCTCCCCCACTCATGCTCTGTCTCTCTCTCTGTCTTTTAAAACTGAATAAACATTAAAAAAATTTTAAATTATTGTAGGTGTATTATACATCATAAAATTTCATAGACTAATTCCTCCCACTTTGTTCTTAATTTTCAAAAATTGTTTGAGCTCTTCTAGTCTCTTTGCTTTTCCATATAAATTTTGGAATAATCCCATCTATATCTAGAAACAATCTTGTTAAGACTTGGATAGGAATTGCATAAAACTCATGTATCGGTTTGGAAAGAACTGACGTTTTTACAATGTTGGGGGTTAGCATTGAGGACATAGTAAATCTCTCCATTTATTTAGATCTTCTTTACTTCCTTTACCTCAATGTTTGTCATTTTCAGTATTGAAGTCCTGTACCTGTTTCGTCAGGTTTACCCAGAAGAAGGAGGGCTGCTTCACTACTGCTGGGTAGAGGTGGGAGTCCAGCTCTCTACCAACATGGGGGACAGTTGAGAGGAGGGAAGTGATTATTGCCTGGTTGGGGATGAAAGTCCAACTTCCCTATTTGCCTTCTGCAGCACCACTCCAACAGGGTTTGGGGCAACTTGTTACAACCTGACTAGTGGGGACACCTAGGGTCCCCACTCAGCCTTGCTGGGTGAGCAGGAGTGGGATAGCAGTATTTTTCATGGTGTTTGGCTGAATTAGGCCAGTTATTGTCTGAAGGCTTTCTATCTTGCTAGGATATCACTCAGCTTGTCTTTTTTCTTGGAGCTTTATTTTTATTTTATTATTTTATTTTTTTGTCTGTGCCCTTTGGCGTTTCTAGTTTGCCAGGATTAAATTTCAAACCTGGGATCTAGTAGGCACAAAGAAAGCTCAGGGAATTCACTGGTGCGTTGTTCGTTGGGTACCAAAGTCTCTGTCTAGTCTGGCTTATTCTCTACACCTTTTAGAGTTTCCTTACTTGTTTTACATAAAATGTCCAGTGGTTAGTTGTATTTAGTAGGAACAGTAAATTATATAAACTACCTCCAGCGTCCATAGACTAAAAAAATTACACAACATTCTATTCGTCTCACCAGTATTCAGTTCACACAAATGATAATCTACGTAGAGAATGACTATAGCAGCCCCACCATCAGAATCTGAGTACTTGTCTCTCAATTAGGTCATCTACGGAATCGGGATAATGACTCTAAGCTGTTAGAGAAGAGACCATGGCCTCTTTCCACCATTACAGACTCGGGGCACATACTAAGGGCTCAATAAACATTTGCTGGAAGAATAAACCAGTAATATCTCTGGGATGTATAACCATTAAGTAGGTAGCAACTTTTGGAGGTAAGACATTTGGTCAACACCGTTTGTTTAAAAGAACCTAGTATTTAGTTGGGGATAAGTAGTTCTTCTAACATTAAATATGGACACTTCCACAAAGCTCATTACACAGGGGTATGTATGATAAAGAGACCTTTCTATTATGCTACTTTTATAGAGAAATGGAGACACTTCTCCTGCCTTGTGTTACATACCTGCAGGTAACCAAAATTTTAACTTACAGTTAAGAATTGACTCTAGGGGAGCCTGGGTGGCTCAGTAGGTTAAGTATCCGACTTTGACTCAGGTCATGGTCTCATGCTTCGTGACTTTGAGCCCTGCTACGGGATTCTCTCTCACCCTCTCTCTCTCTCTCTTTCTGCCCCTCACTCACTTGTGCTCTCTCTCTCTCTCTCTCTCTCCCTCAAAGAAAAAAAGAATTGATTCTAATATCGTATTTAATACCATAAAAATATATCAACTCTGATATGCTTGGTCATATCCAACAGTAGAGAATTTAGAGTTAAAACCTGTTTTTATTTTTTTAGCCATTTTGGTAATAATCATCTAATATAGTTTTACTTTAAACACATCTCTTCCGGTTATCGGATGTCTGTTCTATATACAGTCAGCATTGTTTATTACTGTTTTGAGATCGCTGCTGAACATCAATTCCACAATGCTGCTATCGTCGAAATATATGTTTATATGGATGCAAAATGTAGTATTACAGTAATAATCTAATAGACTGTGACTAACAATTACCTAATGTTGTATGCAGCACTGACCCAATTTGCTTTTACTACCTGGAAATTCTGGTAAATAATTTTCTGTGAATGGCAACTTCAGGCAGTGGTAGGAAATCATTATTCCACAATTATGATTACATCATCTACGAATTTACAGAAAGTCAGTCAATATAAAAAAATCAATTTATCTCTCTGAGAGAGGGATGCTATTTATTTATCTACAAACACTAACACATTTGCACAAAAAGAAAATGCATGCAACTACTTAACTTTGTAGCGCATTTTGCACTGGTTTCACCATTAGGGCGGTAAAAACGTCATCTGATCTTAAACTGGTGATTAGAATTGTTTCCAGCTCAATGTATCCTGAATATCAGACTTTTTTGTAGCATCTGATTTAAGTTTATTTTATTTATTTATTATTTATTTATATTTTTGAGAGACAGAGGGAGACAGCACCAGCAGGGGAGGGTCAGAGAGAAAGGGAGATACAGAATCTTAAGACAGGCTCCAGGCTCTGAGCTAGCTCTCAGGACAGAGCCCAGTGTGGGGCTTGAACCCACGAACCACGAGATCATGACCTGAGCTGAAGTCAGATGCTTACCCGACTGAGCCACCCAGGTGCCCCCTGATCTAAGTTTAAATTGTCATAATTCGTTCGCTCATCCATTCGTTCATTTAGTAGTTTTGAACTACTCTGCTTGGTTCTGGGGAATCAAAGAAACATAATACATATTCTTTACTTTTTTTAAGTTATATTTATTAAAACATTTAAAAAATATTTATTTATTTATTTGAGAGAGAGAGAGAGAGAGAGAGAGAGAGAGACAGAGTGTGAACAGGGGAAGGGCAGAGAGAGAGGGAGACACAGAATCTGAAGCAGGCTCCAGGCTCTGAGCTGTCAGCACAGAACCCGACTTGGGGCTCAAACTCATGAACCACAAGATCATGACCTGACACGAAGTTGGTCGCTCAACTGACTGAGTCACCCAGGTGCCCCAAGTTTTATTTATTTATTTTGAGAGACAACATGAGAGAGGCAGAGAGAGAGAGAGAGAGGGAGAGAGAATGTCAAGCAGGATCCATGTTCATTCAGTTCAGAGCCCTACACAGGGCTCGATCTCACGACCCTGAGATCATGACCTGAGCTGAAATCAAGAATCAGTTGTTTAATGTCACTTAACTGACTGAGCCACCCAGGCACCCCCATAGTCTTTCTCTTTAAGTAGGTATAGGTTTAGGAAGGGACATAGGCATGTAAAAAGATAACTAAAATGTGATGTATTAAATTCCATGGTGAGTGTACGGACAGACCCTAAGAAGAACATATGTTAAGGGGACCAAAGCCAGCCTGTGTGTGTGTGTGTGTGTGTGTGTGTGCATGAACGTGTATATAGGAGGGTGTGTAGGTGCACGCATGTGAGTGAGTGAGAGGTGGGAACACTACAAGTTTCAGGAACGGCTTCCAGAAGAAGTTAACTGTGCAGAGTGTTAAATACTGAATAGGAATTAGCCAAGCAAAGATGGGAAAAAAAGGAATTGAATTAGCATTACCGAAGCCAAATAAAATCCGCTATTGTCCATCTCTAACTTTGAAAGGTCAAGTTCTTTTTGACTAAATAATAGACTTCCATTGCTGTGTTCATGAACCAATGTCTTACAGAAGTGTCCATTTATGTTTATATCACCCCAGAGATCGTTCCAGTCTTTCATTTATTGTTTACCCAGGGAACTCAAAATAGTTTGGTGTTGCCGAGGAGCCAGAAGGGCAGGGAAAATGCGGCGGGGATTCAGTCTGTAGATGGTGGGCGGGAGGGGTGCTGAACATTGACGGCCTCTACGCTGGATTAAGGGAAAAAGGAAAGTCATTGAATTGATGGGTTTTAAGCAGTCAGGATGAGCCAGTTACATTCAACTTTCGCTTGGTCCTTCTGATGTTTCCGTATAGGAGAGCCGTGGAGAAGGCTTGGACGTGAGCACAGCTCTTACAGAGGATCAGTTGGGAGCTATGAAACTCAAACAAGGAAGCAGCAGAGCAAAGGGGGAAGAGACAATGGGCCTGAGAAATATTTAAGCAATGCGGTCTCATGTCTGAGTGTTTGCATGTGACTTGATGGCGAGGGTGGGGGGACAGCATGAGACACCCAGATTTTCGTTGTGAGCAGCTAAGAGGATGCCACCAACACCCAGCTACCACAGGGGAGGAGACTACAGAGGAAGATGCACTTTCAGGCTTGGACATGCAGAGTTGGAGGTGTCTTCAATACACGCAGGTGGAGATGTGAAAGGAAATAGCTTATGATCACCTGAGCTCAGGAGAAGGCTCAGCACTGGAGGTCTCCACGTGCTCATCACCAATGATCAGATGTTGTGGTTGTTACAATCAAGACAGCAAGAAAGGCGAGGAAGGAGTGAACAGAATGAAGGAAACGACTGGGCAGGCAGAGATGACAAGACAGATTGATTTCCTGAAGGGTGAGGGATCAACCTCAAGGTGAGCATGCGAATTCCAGAATCGGCACGGATGGTTTTCCTGGGACTCCTTGAAATTATGGATGACCTGTCTCTAGGCTGGAATCTTAGTTACTCTAGATCTAAGCTGACTGAATGCTTCCAAGGGTCAGGCAAGTAACATCAATCAGTAAAAGCAATCAATGGCCAGGTTTTGAGGGCCTGTGTGCTAATTCGAAGACAAGAAGACATGGTGAGGAGTGAGGCACAATGACATGTGTGCCCATAGAAAGCGGGCAACCACAAGTCACCTCAGTTGTCTTCATTATGGAATACAAGGTGGAGGTGGCCAGACCGTCCAGGTTTTCATGAGAATCAAGAAATCCAGATTTTTATGTAAAATACTCCACTTTTTCAATCTTGACAGCTAATTAAAATTTAAAACCATGCAACCACCCAGGGGAAAACAATGTCTGTGGTCTGCAGCTCTGTGCTCTCTGCAACTGGTAACTTGGGTTGGAATGACTGAGAGTCATGTCGAGGGTCAGGAAGTTGTGACGTCCTGACGTCCTAATGTCACGGGGACCTCATTCCATCAATAAGTACTTCTTTTGTGCCCCATATGTGCTAAGTTTAAGGAAGTCAGTGGTGAATAAGGGAGTAAAATATCCTGAAACATGAACTACACGTACGATTTCCACCCCCTGTGGTTATTCGCTTTGTGATATTGACATGTGGTTGAAACAAATCTGGGTGGATTTGGTGGAAGAACAAGGCAGGCACTTGCGGGCTGGTGTCAGATGGGTTCCTACTTAGTTCTGCCACTTACGTGGCTCTGCAACTATTAGAAACAGACCCTGGAAAAGTTTCATAATTCTCTGTGCTTCCGTTTTCTTGCCTGCGAAATGTGTATAATGAGAATACCAATTAATAGAATCCATGAGAGATCAAAGTGATGTGTCTGAAGTATGAAACCCATGTTCTGGCGCACATGAACTACGACAGAGGTGAGCTATAATAATGTTTATGATGTTTGACTCAGCATTCCACCCAGGTATCTAAAATAAGTGATTTTATAACGCACAAGTAAGCGTTACATCCCATAAGGGATGTAAATGTGAATGTTGTTCATGAAAGTGTGAATAGCCATTTGAGAGGCAACCCTACTTTTTGAATGCTGTAGTTTAAAGAACTTGATTTCTGGAGTACAGGGCAATACCCTGAAGTGACCCTAAGCAGGTGCAAAATCAAATTAATTGCCAATCAGTTTCATATGCTAATACAAGTAACATCCCTCGTTGAGCTCCTGGGAGGACACAGATGTGTATTTGGATCCTGTAGGGACTGGGGGTTGTTCTTGACAATGGAGTTGCCGAGGGAAAGGTTTGCTCCCGTTACCACAAACTGACACCTCTTGTCTTTCAAGGGAACCAATTCACAGACATTCTGTCCTGACCCTCTGTGGCCAGGGGGTACAGCTGACTTCATGAGACAGGGCCTGAGAGTTCAACTGGGTGGGACAAGAATTATGCATGTCAAAGAGCCTGTCATGCAATATAAAGCATTTATGACTCCAGGGAATATTAATTAAGCATTTCTGATGTACAAGGTGCTGAGCCAGGTGCAGGGTAGGGGAACAAAATGGACAAATTCCCTTCGTGGAGTTGATTGTCCAATGAAGAAGTTGGGCAAGACAAAAGCATAAATTCAGGTTCCTAGCACAGCTCATAGAAGGACCACTTCCCTTAATCTGAGGGTAAGCAATGGCTTCCCAAGGGAAGTGATGTGAAAACTGACATTTAAAATTAAGAAACAGAGTAAGCCAGATAAGGAAAGATGATGAAAGTTCCAAGATGGGCAGGAACAAGTATTATTACATTACAAAGACAAATAAAGCGGCTTTTGACTCGGCTGGTCACCATCTCTTAATTATGTGTCATGATTTGGTTTTAGGATAAATTTCAAGGCATGTGTTGTTGATTTAACATTACATTACGCACTTACATAGAGTATCATGTTGGACTGGCTGCCATTTTAAAATGAGCATATTACTTGTCAGTTTCATAGATCTTAGAGACATTTGCACGTGCGTCAATGTTATAGAGACAAGTAATCATCTCCCATGTCTCCTCTCCCTCCCACTGCCGCCTCTCACATTTAGATCCTGTTACCTGTTACTGAACTAATGCAGTATCATCTACACTGATTGCCTTACCTCGAGTTTTCTCCCCCACTTCAATTCCCTTCACACTTTGCAACAAAATTCCATTTCCCGAGATACAACTCGGATCCCATCACTCCCATGCTTGCAGTTTCTCATGGGCTCCCCGCAGCCTGAGATGTTAGTGACCAACCATCCAGCCCAGTACTCACGGCCTTCCATGTGACTCCAGCCTATCTCCCCACCAGCCTGCTCCTTGGGAGTTGCCTCCGACAGCTTGGGGTACAGCTTTCCTGCTTTCTTAGCTTTTGCTCACAGCATCCTTCAGTTTCGCATGTCCGTCCCCAGCCTGTATGTGCTCAAATAGCCACTTGGTGGACAAGCTCAAACGCTCCAATGATTGTCAAGTTCTCCCCCTGCACCCTGACCTCCTCTCTCTTCACTGTGTTTCCTCTTTACTTTAAATCCCTAGTACTCTACCCACGTGACATGCACATTGCCATGTGTCTGTCTCTTGAATTATATTTGTAAAATTTTGCCTTCTCAGTGTAGTATGTGTATATACCAGGGGTGAGGGCTCTGTATTCCTAAATTTGGCATCTTTTAGCATAGCGTTCTTCACATTGGAGATAATTAATATATATTCAAGTCTAGCAATCCTACCAGCTATGCTCATTTTATTTGAGTTGAAAGAGACTTGATTTTATGTACTTGTACTTGGCGTGGTCTCAATTCGTGGACACATTTATTTTTTATCTCGTATACGTCTAGCACTTAGAGTTCATAAGTGATCCCATGTTTATTATTCTATTTTATGCCCTAAGGCTCATGAGACATTAATACATGTATCGATGTGGCATCTTGCTTGGCACAAACACAGAAAGGTCAAGAGGCTCTCTGGAGCTTACAGAGGTGGGGCAGGAACCAAGTTCTTTTTGTTCTGGGCCTTGCCATTTACCACCTGCAACTGCTTTTCTAGTGTCTCTTCCTTCATTCTGAAGACCCAGCTGAATGTACATACCTTAACCGACCTGAGTATTTTCTCACCAGACACTGATGTCGGTTAGGATTGAACATGACTCTTGTAGCAACTTGAGAGGGGGAATTGCAGTCTAGCCCACGTAGTTGAGTGCCAGCCTGAAACCCAGATGATTAGCTTGGATTATTCAGTGTCTATTCTTGGAGCCTAAGTTTGTTAAATAACTACCATTTCCTAATTTTCAATGAGTGTTGTTGCAAATAGACATGATGCCTGTTGACTAGACCCTGAGGAGAGAGGGAGAGAGAGGTGTGTGTGCAGATGGTCTGGATTTTCCTTCTTGGTGGTGCTGTTCTTTGCTGTTACTGCATTAGGCTTCAGTGAGAGGTGATCAGAATCACTAATATTTGCAGGCCTTCAATGATGCCCAATGGTTGGATCTAGTGTCTTTCTTTCTTTCTTCCCTCCCCCTTCTTTCCTTCCTTCCTTCCTTCCTTCCTTCCTTCCTTCCTTCCTTCTTTCCTTCCTTCCTCCTTCCCTCCTCCCTTCCTCCCTCTCTTCCTCCTTTCCTCCCTTCCTTCCTTCCTTTCCTGTCTCCAATAAGTAGGCTATAAGGTAAGGTAGGAAAATCCCTAATTTAAATTTCAAAAATAAGTTTTTATATTTTATGTAGCTCCGCCCTTAATTTCTTTGGGACCTTGAGCAAATTGCTTAAGCTACCAGAGGTTACCTAATCTCAAAACAAAATTATAGTGAGAATCCCATAAAATAACTTATGGAAAATCATCTTACAAACTTCAAAGTACTTCATTAAAGTGAAGTGTTATTGTTATTATTACTAGAAGAGAGAAATAAAGCAACACTTTGAGTTAAATTTTGTTAAAAAGTTTGAACTCAAAACCTAGCCAACTTAACTGCTAGTTTTTTTGAAAGGGGTGGGGAAGCATTTTATAAAGCCACGATAGCATAAAGCTTGCTAAATTATTCTGAAATATTGCTTACAGATACTTGATAATTTTTCACCTCTATCAATCACATTTCATAACTAAACCACAAGGGGGCGCTTGAGTGGCTCAGTTGGTTAAGCGTCCAACTCTTGGTTCAGCTCAGGTCATGATCTCATGGTTTGGATCGAGCCCCATGTCAGGCTTTGCACTGACATCAGGGAACCTCCTCGGGATTCTCTCTCTCCCTCTCTCTCTCTATCTGCCCCTCTCCTTCTCTCTCTCTTTCTCAAAATAAACAAACTTAAAAAATAACTAAACCACAAAGAATGAGTAGTAACCTCACAATCTAAAAAGGTAATCAAATATAAAAGAAAAATGTAGTTGACTAAACTATCTGAACAACAACAGCAAAAGGATACTACGAAACACCATTCTGGACTTTCCTTGTTCTTGACCTAAAAGATAGCATGGCTTCTAACATTGAGAGAGGTTGGTTCCATTTATTGTTCTTTTTGCATTCCTAGAAAGATTTAGTCTGAAGAGAAACAGCAAAGCCAAACCACATCAAAACCAAACAAAAAAGGGCTTTCTATATTTGTGGTAGTTCTTTTTTTAAATGTTTATTTATTTTGGGGGGGGGAGAGAGAGAGAGAGCATGAGCAGGGGATGGGCAGAGAGAGAGAGGGGACAGAGGATCTGTGGGCTCTACCCTGACAGCTGTGAGCCTGACATGGGGTTCAAACTCATGAACCACTTGATCATGATTTGGGCTGAAATAGGATGCTCAACCCAGGCACCCCAAAAATACCAAGGCTTTTTATTAAAATTATTGGAGTGATTATTGCTTTAGAATAAGATAACAAGAATTTCATGTAGCTTCTAAAGGATTTTGTGTTATGTTAGTATAAGAGCTGGATTTAGGAGAAGAAATTGGAAGAAGCTGATAAAAAATAGAGAAGAATATTTCCAAAGTTTTCATTTTACCATCCAATCCTCTTACGTATCCTGAGTAAAAGACAACAACCAAACCAAACCAAACCAAAGAAACTTCCTTGGGGCTTTGTGTGATGAAAAGAACAGTCAGCTATTGAAGAGAATGAGAAGCTGGACATTACTAAAGAACAAATCAATCCATTATTAATTTGTTAAGTAGGAGGACCCTAACTAGGTCTCAAGAGATCATTTTATTGATTCATTATCTACTTAAGAATCTACCATTCCCTTTAGAAGCCTCGGGGAGTTTCTCAGTTACATCATACATCAAAAACATTTGAATACACAGCAGTGGAGATAACAAAGCAATGTACTGAAAATTGTTAGAACGGGTGGTGCATCTTGAATCATGGAGTCTAGAATGGTCAGTTTTAGAAAATGAGTCCAATAGATCAGAACACCAATGAGGTGTTCTCTGAGTTTTGCGATTCGATGACTCCTTGTTGATTTCTGGTTAATTGAGCTTGGACCCTATGGCAGGCACTGGTTCAGATGCTTGGGGATGCCCCGTAAACATAAGAGATAAAACCCCGCCTGTCCTAATGAGCTTGTATGCTACTGGGAAAGACAGTCTATAAATACATCGAAAAAGGAAAAATATGTGATGTTTGATGGCAATAAATGGTAATGAGAATAAAGTAAGACAAGGGATGGAGGAGTGAAGTATCAGAGGGAAGTATGGTAGGAAGTCACCTTTTTGAGAAGGTGACTTTGGAGTAATGGCTTGAGAAAGTGGGGGAGTTGGCTACAGGGTGTTAGGAAGTGTCACCCAGGGAGAAGGAACAGTCACCCGAGGGAGGCTGAGAGCAGGGGTCGCTGGTGCCGAGAATACCCCTCACTAAAGTTGGAGTGGTGTGCCTGTGTGCATTAGGGAGGGCCCGAGAAGACATAGAAGACGATAAGATTTTGAACAGAGGAATGGCGTGATCTGCGTATCCACTCAACAGGATGCTTTTGGCTGCTGTGTTGAAAACAGACTGAGCAGACAAGGGCAGAAGAGTGACGAGTTGGGCTGGTTTCTTGGGCTATTGTAAAAGTCAGAAAAAGGTGTCAGATCAGAATGATGGTGGTGGATGGTTGGCGACACAGCTGAATTCTGGATCTGTTTTAAAGTTAACACCAACAGGATTTGCTGGTGGAGCAGACGTGGGTGAGAAAAACATGGAGTTGAGGGAAGCATCAAGGCTTTTAGGCTGAATGAATGGAAGAATGAATCTGCCATTCACTGAGTTGAGGAAGTGTGGAAATTAACAGGTGTGAGGACAATGCCAACTCCTGTTGGGTGGCTGCTACTACTGATGGCTTAGTTGAGTTCCTCTCTGGGCACTGCCCTCTGAAGGGTGCTGCCTTGCTAACGTCACACCTCCTCTCCGAGGGCAGCCTGGATCCTGTCCAACGACCACTAGGGTGGGGGTAGGAGGTTGTCTATCTGCTGCCCCTCAGCCCAATCCTGCCCCCCACCCCCTCTGTGTTGTTCCTGAGAGCATGTTCCAAGAAGCTTTCGGCACCCAACCTCAGTCTGTTTTCAGGGGGCCTACCTTAAGACTGCGTATGTGGGTCCCCCAAATAGAAATTGTGTCTTTCTTTTTGTGTCGCAGGTCCCATCCAGTCCCACTCAGAGCCTTCTTTGCAGATAACCATATGACTATCTTCCCAACTAGGTAACAGTAGGTCCGGCTCTGTGCTAAACTTATTTCTATATTTTGCTCCCAAAAGATGTTGAATATTGAACATGCGTTATGTGGTTAACAGATAACTGTGATGCCCCTGGACAGAACTTAAAAACAAGAAATGAAATCTGAAAAGCAATGCTTTGAAGCTGAATCCACATATATCTGTTTTCCTCTCTGATTCACGTATGTCGGCAAAATCACAGTCCCCTATTGCTGAGTGCTAGAGGTGTGTTAGTGTGATGACTAGTTTGCAATTAACTGGTTTTCTCCTCAGGCCTCTAGTTTACATTTGGATCTGCTTTCTGTCCAAAATTTGAAAGCAAAAAAAAAAAATCTAGGCAACTCCAAGCAATTGTTTTTGTCTATATTGTGCCAGAGAACATCAGATTTGACTGCATCCTTTTGAAGGGACCGATCTGTGAAATGAGTTAACCAGTTTATGAAATGCGTGGCCATTTAAGAGAGCCTGTGAAGAAAATAAAAGAGCAACACGTCTCATGAACCTGTGTGCTGGGTGCACAATGCATTGCAAGGCATCATCTGGTTCATTCTCAAGATGCCCACTAAGGAATCCTGGTGGGTCCCGAAAGCTGGATTTAGGGAAAAAAGGAAAGTAGAGGTTCTTGGGTGTGTGCTGCATGGTGGTAACTTTGTGGGGACTTTCTTCTGTCTCAGTCACCACTACCGTCAGCAGCAGAGTGTCTCAGCCTCGGCTGCTCACTCCATCACCTGGGGAGCTTGAAAAACCTCTGCTGCCCTGTGTCCATCCCCAGAGATTGTGAACTAGTTGGTCTGGATGGTGGCCTGGCCATCCGGATATTTGAAGCCTTTCATTGAAAGCATCTCGTGGTGATTCTAGTGTGCAGACCAGGTTGAGAATCCCTGCTGTATCAGTAAAATACATTTTTGGTTAAAAACAATGGAATGGAAACCATCCGGCTGAAAGCAATTGGGGAAGCAAGTTGCCGGATACAGTCAGGTCCCTGTCCCCTGACAGTATCCCCTTCCTGTCACTCCCTTACTCATGATCCCCAAGCCATGCTGGTTTTCTGCAATAAACCAAGCTCTTCCTGCTGCCACGCCGATCTGTCCCAGATCACTGTCACCATATTCATGCCAACCAACTTTCTATCAACAAAATTGATCTCAGCCGAATAACTTCCAGTCAGATCCCCGAGCATTCTGCTGTCATTACAATCCACAAACGATTATATGAAGCTCTCGTTCATCCATGTTAGGAAATTAGCAAAGTAGGGGCACCTGGGTGGCTAATTGGTTAGGTGCCCAATGCTTGATCTCTGCTCAAGTCATGGTGTCACAATCATGGGATTGAACCCTGCGATGGGCTCCATGCTGAACGTGGAGCCTGCTTGGGATTCTCTCTCCCTCTCGCTCTGCCCCTCTCCTGCTCGTGTTCCTCTCTCTCTCTCTCTCTCTCTCTCATTCAAAATAAATACACAAACTTAAAAAAAAAAGAAATTAGCAAAGTAAGAGGTGGGCATACAATTCAAATGCACAACCAAAATTTCTTTGCCAAAGGTTCTGAAACGTCCTGTGTGAATCCAGACGTTTCTTCGATAATACAATCTAAATGAAACGCATAACAAAGTATTCTAAGTTAGACTCCCCCATGACTTCTTTTTCCCACGGTCTGTAGCTTCATTTCTTACAGGTTTTTCTCATTGGCCTGATTTCCCAGCCCTTAATCACTTCTAGTGCATTCCTCCGGAGAGCTCCCCCACTTCTACACATTCACTCAACTTGCAGGGTTCCAGACCGGGTCTTTAATTACAAATTTAAAAATCATGTCAGGAGTGGAAACACAAGAACCTCATATGGCTTAGTGCCATGCTTGCTTCTAAAGACGATGCCACTCTGTTTCCACTGCATCAGCTGTGTTTCTGGTTACTCTGCGATCTCAGGTTATCATGATTCTTATCAGTGTGATTATCATTAATAATAATTACTACACAGTCACTCTGTGCCCAGTCCTGTCCTAGAGGATTTTCATGAGTTCTATCACGTAATTCCCATAACTATGAATTGAAGCCTTATGTCCAAGACCTCAGCTTTGAACTTGCAGGGCCACAATCAAGGTAGATCTCACTCAATAATCTATGAATTTTCACTGCATGCTCATTCTGTCCTTATAACAGTGTTCTAATGAGGCTTTAATTGTTTGAAAATTAGGAAAGACACATATTGTGGACCAGAAATTCTTTAGTGACGGCAGCCTTCATTTGAAGGAATCTAATGCTACTCAACTACAGAAGAGGATACTGGTTTCCTGTAGCAATAAATTGTCGACTTATATTCATTTGTTTTCTTCCTCATCCCTGGATTCAGTACCTGACCCAAAATAGGAACTTCATAAATGCCTACTGAATCCAAGGTAAGGCCCAATGGGTTGATTTCTTTTCCTATATTAGGTGAAGGTGACTCAGATCTTAAGCACTTAGCTTTTAATGTACTCATGGTTTTTTACAAGTGTGGTTTTTCTGACCAGTCATAAATTCTTTTTTCTAGCGCCCTCCCTCCCCCTGCCCACTCTCCCCCCCCCCGGCCCCGCCATGTCTAGGCCTGGCCCTCCCCTGTTCCAATATGCTTCTCTGGCTTTCTTTGCCTCCAAAAACTTCACAGGGCAATCGGAAATTCTGAAGGGTAAAGATTTTCCCTTATCCCTGATCTGAATAATATGGGATAAAATCATGACTTTGAGAAGGCGGTACATACTGTTGTCTGGCATTTCTTTGTTAAGCCATCTTTAAGATTTTGGTTCTTTCCTCTGCATGATCCGCATGATCACAGGCTATTGTTAGCAATGCAAGATGTGCTCTGACTGTTTTGACAGATCTAAACATTCTGAACAAGAAACAAGGGGAAGAGACGTGTAAAGCTATCCTGCACACCTTGGTCTCTTGTTCTGGAAGCACTTAAACACCACATTACCCTCTAGCACGTAAGAGGCTTGAGATGGCTGGAAAAAAATAAATCTTACGGTTCCCTCCCACTATATAGAAGGCAGAGGAAAAGACATGTTTGTCCCCTTCCAAGCATTATTAGACTTTTGATTTAAGATGCATCTGGAAAATTGGATGGACAACTCCAGACAGCAGTATATCCTGTCCTGTGCTAGCATTTAAATGGGAGAAGATAGCCGTCAAGATGGCCAGTGACTCCCACTTCCTGGTCTTCATGTTCTTGTGTAATGCGCTAGTCTTGGATGTGGGCTGGACTTGAGGAACAGAACAGAGCACATCTGCGATTAGGTCACAAACAACTGTGGCTTCCATTTTACGTGCTCAGTCTTAGACCACCATGGAGAAAGCCATATTATGTGGTGTGACAGCTTGACAGAGAGGCCCACGGGGCAAGGGATCGAGGCTGGCCAACAACTACATGAGTGAGATTGGGAACTTCAGATGAGCCTTCAGATGAGGTGACAGTTTGACTGTCAGCTCACGAGACACCCTGAGACAGAAGAACTTAACTCAGCCACACCCAGATGGCTGCACAACGGTAACTATGAGATAATACATATTTGTTGTGTTAAGCCGCTAAGTTTGGGGATAATTTATTGAGCAGCAATAGATAATTTATACATTAAGAGGCAAAAGCACTAAACTCCAATTGCAGTTTCTGTCCCTTGTCCTCTGTGATAAAATACTAATGCATTCTTTTCTGGCATTCACCACTTTCTAACCTATATCCTAGATATGTGTCCTTTCTCCAGCTTAGCTACGAACTTCTGGGGAAGTGACTCTCACTGCTATTGACTTTTGAATTCTTCTAGGTCCCAGAAATGGACCTCACACTTCGCAGATGCTGAATAAATATCTGATTAATAGATATATGAATAAATCTTGCCTTGAATGGCCGAGATGCAGCTGGGTAAGTTGACTTTAGACAAAGCCATTTGACCTGCTAATCACTTCCTTGATTCTTCATGCATCTTAATATATTAATAACTGACTTTAAACATACTCTCTGCGGAGATTTCTCTTTCTACTGTAGAAGACACAATTAAAGCTTGAGTAAATGCTGTGGCTTCGTTATTTCTTTATGATGTTGAGAATTTATAACATGCAGCTATAAATCAAAGCATAATCTCTATTTCTACGATCAAAAAGATAGTTTGTGTGAACACAAGTCATTTGAGAGTACATAGACAATAAGGCTGTCTTCATCAGAGCTGTGCAGCAGTGTTCCTACGAGCAGCAATGCAATATTTTCACTTAAAAATGTACTCGTATATTCTTGTTATATATTTGTTTGTTATTATTTTTAAATATAAAACATAACTGATAGAAGAAGGAGAGGAGGGTCACTGAAAATGACTTGGAAAAGTGGCAAGTGTGAGCCTGAGACACACTGATGTCTCTCGTGTTCCAGAATGTGCCACTCTGGTTATTACGCAAATTGGTAGAGATCAGGCTGCGTTTTGGGGGGGGCTTGAACAGAAGCAGAGGGCTTTTTTTAGACTGTTTATGTTAAAGGACACGTAAGGGGTGCACTTTTGCTTCCATCATGGAAGGGAGTAATAGAGAAAGAGACTGTAATTAAGTGAGGATTGTCAGAGGAAAGTGAAGACCTGTCATTGTCATAAGATCAGTATAGCAACTGACTTCTTTATGTTCATTTCTTCTTACACAAAGAGGAAGCAATCAGCAAAAAAAGTCATATATATGATGATTTATATATATTGCATATGCTATATATACATATATACACATGCTATATATAATATATATGTTCTATATATTATTTTGCACTAAATATTACGAACTAAAGGAGCTGGAAATGCCAATAAAATTATCCAGGATGAATGTGCTCTCATTTCTCTCCTGATTCTTGCCCTTTCGCTGAGCCCATCACTGTCAATGACTTTGTTATCTAACTCAAACATGAGGAGAGTTCTGCTGGTGGCTTTAATTACTTTCTCATCAAAGCCACGTGGACAGTTTCAGAAATTTCTCCCTCGCCTCCCCCAGGCCACCTTCAAAGTCAAACAATTCTCATCCTTCCGTTGTGCTTCAGAAATGGCGGGAAGTGATTGGTTCAGCCAGAGTCAGTCAGGTTCTTCAGGAGCTGGGGGCGGGGAGCAGAGTTACGAGGGGCTCCAAGTCTTCTCACATCCTTAACTCAACGTGGTTGTTTCTTCCTGAGGCAAGATTCTCCCATGCAGATCAGGCTGGCTAGCAAAAAGGAACTCAACAACTTTGGTTCAACTGCTTCAAATGTCTTTCTCCAAATGAATGTTTGGAGCACTTAGAATGTTTCAATTTCATCTTGTGACTAAAGAAAGGGGACAGCATGTGTTGGGGGGTACAAATGTTGTTAACAAATGAATACTGGACAAGCTCAGGGCCCTGTGTCTTAGTCTTGCTTCTGCCATTAGCACTTCATGGAGTTTGCATTTTTCCCTGGTGAGGGAAGTGGGGATCACAGGGTATGGAGAGACACCTTTGGTGATGAAAGGACTTTGGAAACCTTGTGTTGCCCCTCCCATCTCAAACCGATTGCGAAGTGATTTCTCTTTTTCATGGTTGATTGATGAAGGCTGGCTCAGAACTCAGTCCACAAAGCACCTGGCATCTGCTTTTGTTTCTTTTCTACTTCTCAGTGACTGGTCAAGGGATTTATGCATAACCCCCCCAAACCCCCTGCCCCCCATGAGCTGCCGTGCTGCCCCTTTCTGACTGCCAGCCACGGATCTGAGAGTTTCCTACAGTCTAGATAGAGCCCTGTGAGATTTTTCAACTGCTTTGAAAGGTTACCTGAGAAGTCTCTCTACCTGGATTTCGGGAGACTAAATGTGAATCTCCTAAGATGAGCATCTTCCAGAGAAGCAAGTTTTCAGGGAAGCCCCTTCCATATCCGCGAGCTGACAGCCTGTCTCCTCACTGTCCTTCATGGATGAATGCAGCCTGAGAGCCATCAGGCAGTTCTGGGACTGGGGGACTTGGGCGCCCACTGTGATTGATCATTACTGCACCTGGGCCATTTCATGACAATGGTGATGGGGTGGCAGTACCCTTTATCACATTCCATTCCACTTGGCTTGAAGACAGACACTGATTGTCAGGGAGAGGGAGGAGAAGGCTGGCCTATTTCACGAGGTTGACCTCATTCTCAGAGCCAAGGGGCTTGGGTCTTCCGTTTCTATCTTGCTCTTCCATCTTGCATGCCAGTGCCAGATGGGCAGGAGGTCCACTGACCAAGAGCTCGCAGAGACTTTCTAACCTCCCATCATTCTTAGATTGTGTAAGTCTCCAGATTTAACATTTTTTTTTCCTGGAAGAATTCAATTTTGAAAACTTACCGAGAGCTTTTCTATTGTTCCAGGTACAAAACTGAGGAACAATAATAATAAAAAAATCAAAGCACACACTTATGGAACATGTTAATACATGTTAATACCAGGCTCTGTGCTAAACACTTTAACATATATTAACATATATTATGACATTCAGTCCTCACAAGAATCCGATGAGGTGGGATCAGGTATGATCCTCTGCTTACACCCAGAAAGTCATGTGAAAATGCCTAGGACACTTGTCCAATAATGCAGATCTCACTAGTGGTGGATTCAGGTTTCAGGTCCCAGTGGTCCTTCTCCAGGGCCTGGCTTCTTAACCACCACCCAGGACTCAAGAAATTGCAGCCTCCTTGAGGATGGCACTCAAGAAGCTTCTAGTCTCAGAAGGGATGCAAACAGCTAACATTAGTATGAGATAATGTTAAATCATTGCTAAGTAGTGGTGAAGGCAATGTGATACCAGAGCACAAGGGAGAACAAATCACGGCCTTCACCGTGGAGGCCGACGGTGGGAGAACAGCCTGCAATATAATTTGGAACAAGGTTGTGAGTGGGTTTGAATCCAAAGCAACCATGTGGATTTTATCCTGCAGATAATAGGAACCAACTTTAAATTACAGAGAAGAGTGTTGTGGGCTACCCTTTGTAGTGTTAGTAGGTGGACTCAGGTTCGAGCTCAGACAGGGAGGTCTGTCAGGGTCCAGGTGAGAGGGGGGAGAGCCCAAAGCAGAGCAGGGATGAGTGGAAACGGACGTGAGGAGAGGCAGAGTCATAGCACACTGGAAGGCCTGGTGACTGCTTACACGCAAGGGGGGAAGGGCCTTGGTAACCAGCCTGCCTGAGGCCAAGACGGGGTGACCCAGGGAGGAGAGGTTGTAGGAGGTGCTTCGGAGCTGGGGCCTGTGACAGGGACAGCCTCAGTTCTTGTGCACATGTGTGTGAGTCCTGCAGATCATCTATGTGGAAAGACCCAGGGGAGCCCACTGTGGGAGCCTGAAGCCCAGGAAGAGATCGGGGCTGGAGTCATTAGTGTAGAGATGTTTGGCAAAATTCCCACAGTGGGTGGAGGGTCAAGAAGGAGCGGTGAGCACCTACTCCCAGTGGGCGTCCCAGGAGACCTTGGGGTCGGGGTGCTGCTGTCTGAGACATGCTCCGAGAAGGAGACTGAGTCAAGACATAGGAGGAGAGACCCTCACGGAAGAGAACTCTATGGAGACTATTTCCATTTCAAAGGGACTTACTATTATTACTTTTAAGGCAAATCTTAGAGAGGAATCAACCAGCATGGGAAACAGAAATAAAGCAACTCTCCGTCATCTCCCGGCTCCCTTCAGACTGTTCAATACAATTTCTTTCAAACAGATGAAGATGTGTTTCAGTGTAGCTGGGAGCAGTCAATTAAAGAGATTAAAGGCAGAAAAGCTACTGCAGCAAAAGTATTTAAGTTGTAGTTTCTTCTGCAGCTGTGTTTTCTCCACTTCTTAGCAATCAGAATTTTCTTACCCTCTGTTCTCTTGGGCTGCTGGGATTGAAGGAAGTGATTTCTTTTGCTCCTGCAAGAGTTGTTTTTTTTTTTTTTAAGAGATCCTAGGATCATAGATTTCCATTATTTTCAGTATTTATATTTTGTATATCTTCGAAGTGTATGGATGCTTTACTCAGTTTAAATTACTTTAGCATACACATCCTGCTCTCCCCAGGTTAGCGCTGAGCAAATCAAAGGTGAAGGGTTTCCTGAAACTAAATACCATAGGCTACACAGCCTCAGAACAAGTGATTTCATGTTCCATTGACCTCTCCAGATAAGTCACATTTCAATATCTATTCTTCTTGATTCATGACATTATAAACGCAGAGACTCAAACCTGATAAGAGCTATGGAAATCATGTTCTATCCTTTCCTTTTACTGACTGAAGCTCACTCTGGCTGAAGGACTTACCAAAGTCCTGTGGTGGGAGAATTTCTGGGCATCACCTACAAAAGCCCTCAGCTCCCAAGAGTCACAATTTCATCTCCCTTCGCCCGCAGGCTCAGTCTTACTCCCTATGGTGAAATTTGACTTGGGCAGGAGAGCTTTGACAAACTCTAGCAGGCAGGTAGGTGAGTCACGCTGGCTGCGACGTCTGTGATGACACACAGCTTGGTGCCTCAGTTTCCATCTTGGTCCTACGTCTAGTATCTTAGTCCCTCCTGGACACCAGAACCTGCTTTACCCCCATCTCTGGCTGCCCCAGTTCTATCTTTGGTTCTAGACGCTGCCTGGGGCCCAGTCACCTTCTCACAGGTTAGGTGCTTAGACTGCTTGTTTCCTAGCAACCAAACTTTGCCCACCTGCCAGGGGGACTCAAGGCTTTCTCAGGACCCTTGTGTCCACATCCTCCAGAGACACTTCTGTTAGATGGCCTGGACTTCTGGTCCCTCTCGTGGCTGTTTGCTTCTCCCACTGGGAGGGGCTGTCCTTGGGGTCCTGCCCCCACACCCGATCTTCACCCCCCTGCTGCAGTTCGCTGGGCCATGTTCTGAGCCATTACACAGAATCAGTGCGTAGCAAAGCCAGGGCCACTAACTTCTGAGCCAGCATTTCTTTTTCCATTAAATTATCTTTCTCTTTGATTTCTTATGTGACTTGGGTCTGCCATTTACTAGCAGTGTTAATTTGGGCAAACTCTCCCACCTCTCTGGGCATCATTTTCATTGGATGCAAAATCAGGATGATAATATTAATTTCCAAGGGTCGCTAGGAGAACTAAAAGAGATAAAAGAGCTTGTGGTAGATACCTGGCCCTCAAAAAATGTTTTATCTGAACTGAAGCGTGTTGTTTTTTACCACTCATCTTTTTTACTACTAATTACCTGCTTTCTCCCTGTGCTAAATAATGGAATAGGGAGTCTACAACAGGGCTAAGTACTACATTTGTGGATATGGGTTGGAGTGGCCATGTTGATTAAGCTCCATCTTGGATTGTTACTTAAGTACTCATTCACGCCTTCACTTACAAAGCCACTTATCTGGGTAAGTAGTGGGGATGCTCCTGAATGTTGGTATCATGTTTTCAGGTTAGCTATACATGGACATTGAAAAAATATATCGTGAAATGGAATCTGTTGGGTCTATTTTCAAAGTCCCACCAAAGTCTTTCTTGGCCTGTGTTTTGTCTTTCATGAAAGAATGGGCAAAATGATACTCTTTTGTGAAAGTGTAAAGGCAACAATAAAAGCAAACAGTCCCATATGGCACAAAATCAAATGAGACCTTTTGATGGAAATATTTAACAAGAAGAAGAAACTGTATAGTGCTTGACCTCCTTAGGAACTTCTTAGGAGCTTCTCAGGCACTCACTGGTGCCCAGCTTGCTATGTATGGTATCTTACTTAGTCCCGACAGGAGAGAGAACATTTTAAAGCTCATTTTGCAAAAAGGGAAACTAAGTCTCATGGAGACTCAGAACCTTCCCTGGTGACACAGGAAGTAAGCAAGAGATGGAGCTGGACTTCAAGCCCAGGTGCTTTTGTCCCGAAGGCCCACTCTGTACCACGCTCGGATGCTGCCCCTGGGGTCAGCAGATGCATGAACACGAGACAGGGCCCATGACACTAAGGCCAACAGCTGCTGCTGACAGGACTGCTGGTGACACTGAAGCTCTTCTAAGTCAGTAACGCTCAAGCGGGACACCGCAAATCGTTTTAATGACCGCCATGACCCCATAATCAGATGCCTGGGGTTCCTTCTCCTCTTTCTACAGGGTGACAGTTTAATGGGATGACTATCAAAAGCTCAGCTCGCATGCTGACCATTTCCCATTTTCACTGGAGGCTCCTTCTGTCCCTGACCAGAACCGGAACACTTTTTAAAAGTCCAAGTCCTGTCCTGACTAGGGTCCATGTAGGGTGGGTGCCAAAGTGCCCCATGCTTCTCAGGCTCCCTGCAGTTGGTCTGAGGTCTCTCCAGTTGGGGTTCTGCAGACCTCATGGGAATCCTGGGTCAGTGGTGCTGAGTGTTTCCAGGCCAGAGAAGCCATGTGGATACCTGTACTTTGTTATCTTTCTGGTTTTCTGGCTCCAGGATTTTGGACACGTACAAGTACAAAAAAAATGTGAGTTCCCTTTTTTTTCCTTTTTTTTTTTTTTTGCCAAGATCCGCTCTAAGCTATTTGTATATTTCCAACAAGGTACTTATTTAATATTTTGGTCAATAATGATTCCTTGTCTTCTTCTCTACCCTCTTTATTTACTGATTCTCTGAAAGAGGAACAGGACTTAATAAACAGAGGCTCATTCATTCATTCATGCTCTCATTTATTCCCTTGAGAGACACCGAGTGATTCAGATGAATCAGATATCATATTAACACCATCCTTCCTATTTCACCCTTTCAACACTGGGTAGGGATTGTTGTCCCTACCTTAATAGCTGGGGCAAATTAATGTCAGAAGCATTAAATAATTTGTCCCAAATCACAATGCTTATGAAAGATAGGGCTGGGATTAAGTGCTTGTTAGGAGACATGCCGACAGCAGTTCCTTGGCAGGAGAGCAGAAAGGAGGTAAGATCTAGTTCTGGGGTCCCTCTCTGAGTTGGATACATACATATATATATCCACTGTGCCACCATGGGCAAGGTACTTAACCTTTCTGAGTCTCAGTCTCATCTGCGCAATGAGATGGTCACAACACCTGCCTCAGAGAGGCTCTGTGAGGACTGAGGGATGTACGTGCGGCCCCAAGTACCGTGTCTATGCAGGTAATGCTCAGAAGTGGTTTTTTAAATCATTATTTCAGATACCGAATCCGGAGGCTGGAAGAAAAGATACAATCAGGGAAGCATCTGATTGTCTTCATTCTAGTACTACCTAAATAAATCTTACAAGTCTTATGACCATCAAATCCATCCTATCCAAAGGCCATGACTCCCACCAGATGTCCTACACCCAGAGCCTGAGTGAAAAGAGGCAACATCGTATTGCTGAGTTGAGGCCCAGCTGATCCATGGCCAAGTAGTTAAACCCATAAAATCCACGTGTGTTTTAATGATGGTTCAGAACCACAGGGCCATGATGGTATTCACTGCTGTGGGGTCCAGATGCTGGTCAGGACTGCATACAAATGGAAGGGCTTGCTTAGAAAGAAACACACCTGCCATGCAGGAGGCAGAGGCCTCTTTCCACCGCACATGCTGTCCTGTAGCAGAGGCCTTCTGGACCCACCAATATGGCAGCAGTGACATTATTACTGTAAAATGACTCCATCTTGAGTAAATCATGCCATTCTTGCGCTAAGATTGTGCCTCTGAACCCACCTCCTTGTCCAAACCCCCTGGAGTAGCCATCACCCAGCATGAAAGGATCTGGGAATAGATGAGCGAGAAGAGTGTATGTGCCAGTGGCACGTTCTGGGAATTCTTCACAAGCTAATGAGACCAGCTGAGTCCTTTTTGGAGTTACGTGCTATGCACATCATGAGTCATAAAGCTCTTCCTCTTAACTTGTTGCTGTATAATTAATAGAATCTTGGAAGCATGGAGGTGATGACAGGCTGGCATCTCTCAGCGCTGCTCACCAAAACACAGGTGACGGCATTTTTGAAGTTTCAGGAAGCCAACAATACAGCCAGCTGGCCATGCCTTCTGGATGACAGTTGCCATCATAATGGTAATTGAAGCTTTTTCAGGGAGCAAATCCCAATGCAGGCAGCGGCTTTATGGCCATTAGGTTTCCTTGTCTTTCCTCTTGTCCCTCTCTTAGCTTGCCCAGCTGGGCCGTCAGGACCATTCACAGCTATACACGTAGGATCTGACCATTACACAACAGTGACCTTCAAAAGAGGATGAGGGATTTCTCCAGTGGTCCAGAGAGCACTAGGACAATCGGAATATCCCTGGTATTTCAGACAAACAGCTCTTCATTCTGCCAAAGCAGAGAAACACTTGAAAAGAAACGTCTAAATCACCCAGGGTATTAAGGCATCAAATTCTTGCGCAAATTGTAACCGACATTTTTTTCGTTGCGAAGAGACAGAGATTTTGCGAAGATGTCAAATCACATAAAGCCGCAGCACAACACAGTATCAAAGATGTAATCTGTGCTTGTCGCTTTGTGAGGCAGGAAGGCAAGCAGGCATTAATACAGCCCTTGAGTGAAGTGGATCCAAACACAGTTTATTCTTCGCCAGGACGAGCAGGTGAATGCATTGTAAGAGTTACTGCCATTCTTTCCGCCCCTAGGTATCTACTCCCCCTCCACCTCTATCTACAATGCAGCCAGCAAGAAGGGCAGGAATGAAGAGATACAGGAAGAGCTTTGGTCAAAGCCTTACTGCTGAGAAATCAGTTGTGCTTGGACTGAGCAGTTCAGGCCAATGAAATGTGTAGCTGATGATGCATTGATCACAAACATGAAAATTACAACAACAATGGGATTAGGAAGACAAATGGACATGGAGGCATTTCTGTAGTTTGCATGGAAATGGATGTGCGTTTACATGATCTTTCCTCCGACAGGAAGCTCCTGGGGAATGACTTTACACAAGACACAAGACAAGATGGTGTGCTGTCCATCATCACTGCTAAATAGGACTTCAGGTTGATTTATCTGGCTCCTAATCATGGAACAAAGGGGTTGTGCTCTAAATATGTACCTGTCTGTCTGTCTGTCTGTCTCTTTCTCTCTATCATCTATCTATCATCTATCTATTATCTGTGTATCTTCTATCATCTATCTACCTATCATCTATATCTATTTCTACACATACATCATTTAACCTTCCTAAAGTTAATAAATACCAATAGAAACAATGTTAAATTACTAAATAAAATAAAGATTGTAATATATATCATATAAATTACAAATAGTACAAGGATACTGTAAAATAGAGTTTCAGGTAATCAAGTATACACACACACACATTTTCATGTATATTCTCTTTCAGATACTACTCCAAGGACTATTCTCCACTCTTCTCTTTCTCCAAGCCTACAACAGGCTGATCCAGGGCACAAAGGGGCCCCAGAAGAGTGGTAAAGGGTGATGTTGACATCCAGGTGGAGGTGGTCGGCCAGGTGTGCTCTGGGCAGGCTATAGCTTCTGAGATGTGATCCTTGCCAGGTCTCTGCGGTGAACACCAAACAGCTTTTCACTGGGGAAAAAGCCTGAGTTCCTAACGACATAATGGTGCTTACTCGATGTTTTTTGGATGAGCAAGGGAGAGAGGCAGGAGAAGAGAGAGAGAAGAAAGCTGGTGGGGGAAAGGCAAGGTGGAAACCCCGATAGGGTCTGCTTTGAGCCCTCAGAAGATGGGTGTTGTCAGCTCTCTCAAAAAGCAACTCACTCTCCATGGTTTTGTTATAATGGACACTCAGTACAGACTCACCAGATTCGGACGTGGTGGCAAGACAAATGGAGCTCAGCCTTTTAATCACTTAATTGCTGGCCATAAAGGGGACGCTCACTGCCAAAAGGTTAATGCTTGTCTGCAATAGGATGAGATTTTTCTAAAGGTAAGTCTATTTGGCTTTTATTTGTCCCTCCCTGGCAGTTGTGCATAGTTTGAACAAGTCACCTCTAATTTACCTTTCTTATTTAAGTTATAAATTATTCTCCCATAGGCAGCCTAGCTATAAAGTGAGAAACTATAAAGTCAAAGAAGTTAGCACAACTATGAAGAGCCCAAGTAATAGGTAAGAGATAGTTTTGGATCTTAATGGCAAAATCTGCAAAGTTAGTTCAGAAACGATGTACACAGAAACCTTGAAATGCCCAAAGCTGATATGAAATGTTACTTTCTTTTATTTGTATGCTTATTTATTTACCTTGAAAGAGAGAGAGCGAGCGAGGTGGGGGGAGGGGCCGAGACTGAGGGAGAGAGAAGATCCCAAGCAGGCACCCACGGTCAGCGCAGGGCCAGACATGGGGCTCAATCTCACAAACCGTGAGATCATGACCTGAGCCAAAACCAAGAGTCTGATGCTTAACCAATCGAGCCACCCAGGCGCCCCTGGAATGTTATTGTAGAACACGAATAAAATTTAACTACTGAAAAAGTTGAATATAAAGAACAAATATCCTATTATAAAAACGACCTTCGACATATTCTGTAGGGGCACCATATGGCCCGAGGTACCTCAACCAGCAAACCAGCACCTTGATATTCGAGAAGCCTCTTGCTGCCCACAGAGTGTTCTAGGATGGAAGCCAAGCCCTGGCCCTGCCCTGGCCCTTTCTGATTCTGATCTGTGATGCTCCCAACCTTGAGCTGAGCAGGCACGGGTTTGTCTTCCTGACAAGGGTTTGCCTGCCTGACTCGGCAGCCTGACTCCCATTGGTGGGGCTGGCCTCGCTTCCCCTCGGCGGCATTTCCCCGACGTTCATCTGGCTCCGGCTTGTTAACCTGACTCCCAGCCCTGGCGGCTTCCTTTGCTTGAAGCTGCAATTTGATGATCATTAGCCTGAAGGCTACCCGACTCTGCTTAACCCCACCGAAGGAAAAAAGCAGACAGTGCCCCCGTCTTGCCTCATGACATATGAAGGTTCATATTTTTACTGTGAAAATTAAAAGCAGCAACTTTGGAGTAAATGCCTCTAATCATTTTGAATGGGAGCTGCAGAAACTGATATCCGGGAGGCGGGGCTTATGGCTGGGTCAGGCTGGTAGGGATGGACCAGTGCATGGTCTCTCAGGGTGTGGCTACCCTACTTTCTAAGAAGCACAGCCTTGCCAATCCCATGTTATTCCGGTGAGTCCACATTGGCAAATGAGAAATCATCATATCCTTAGCGGAAGCCTCAACCCTGAGGTCCTTGAAGCAAGGTTTCTAAGACATATGCACAATGGTTCATGGTCTAGGGCTTGCTTTGGTGAAGGAGGTTCCAGAACACACCTCCAGGGAACGTTCACAGGGCAGACCCAGCCTCCACCCCCCACGCAGAAGGGTGTTTCAGAGTGCACCGATTCTTTTTTTTTTTTAATATAACTTATTGTCAAATTGGTTTCTATACAACACCCAGTGCTCATCCCAACAAGTGCCCCCCTCAAAGCCCATCACCCACTTTCCCCTCTCCCCTAACCACCATCAACCCTCAGTTTGTTCTCAGTATTTAAGAGTCTCTTATGGTTTGTGTCCCTCCCTTTTTTCCCTCCTCCCTCTCCCCCATGGTCTTCTGTTAGGTTTCTCAAGATCCACATGAGTGAAAACATATGTATCTGTCTTTCTCTGCCTGACTTATTTCACTCAGCATAATGCCCTCCAGGTCCATTCACGTTGCTGCAAATGGCAGGATTTCATTCTTTCTCATTGCCAATTAGTCTTCCATTGTATATATAAACCACATCTTCTTTATCTGTTTGTCAGACGAATGGATACAGAGTGTACTGATTTTTAAAGTATGGTCCGGAGACCCCTGGGATCCCTGATACCCTTCAGGAGGACTTTGAGGTAAAAGCTGTTTTCAAAACAATATTTTGACATTTTCCACTTTTCTTGTGAGTTATCCAGTAGAGTTGTCTAGAGCCTACATGATGCTATTGCAACAGATTGAATACAGAAGAAGATATAACTACCTATTAGCCAGGCATCTAAGAGATTTGCAAGAAAAAAAAGTAAAACAACGTCGTTTCCATTAGTCTTTTGTTTTGAATGCTAATGTCATTTTTCATCAGGGAGATTATTCTTGTTAACATGCAATGTTAGTTTTTAAATTGTCTATTAAAATTAAATGTATATTTAAGAATTTTCTCAATTTTAGTTTCTAAAATGGTAAATATTGATATAGGTAACCAACACAAAGGCCTTTGGGGATCCTCAATAGTCTTAGAGATGGTAAAGGGGTCCCGACAACAGAGTTTACAACCTACTGCTCTGTTGGGAAATACATAGACCTTAGAGCCAAGCAGACCCAGCTGTAAATCGAAACTCGTCCCTAAGGGTCTAGAACTTTGGCCAGTTTCCTACTTTCTTTGTGCTTCCTCTTACTTCTCTTTGGAATGAGGGAGGCCCTGTGGGTTAGTTGGCATGCCCTGCGGTAGCCATGATAGCTAGCGGACACTCCGGGAGTGGCATGAGGTTGCAGCCAGAGCTGTGCCCACAGCCACCCCTCAGGTCCCTTAGCCACTGGCTGCAGAGATAACCACAGGTGTTTGCCCCTCAGTCCTCAGCCTAGAGCAAGGAGGAAGTTGCCTTTGGTGCACTTCAAGGACCTGGTTCGCTCATGTGGGCTCCTCCTTTCTTCTTTATCTTGTCCCCTCCCGAAGATTTGTGATAATTAAAACGCCTCCAGCTCACTCTGTGCTCTGGGATAGCAGATGGTAGGAAAGAGATGGACCATTTCACTCGCAAAGGGATCCGCCCTCGGGATGGCCACGATAAATGCCAGCTTAGCTGGTGTGTCCTCTTGTTTGCACGCGGAGCCAGTGGCGCACAAAGCATCTGACCGACACCTACGACAGGTGCGGAGTCAGTGTGTACTTGATGTTTCCTGTGTCTTTCCACTCAGCTGCTGGCCCTGGGCTGCTCATCAGTTTCCGTGGTTTCCTGGGGCAGGTACCAGGCATTGACCTAATCAAATGCCTACCTGCATGGAGAGGCACAGCAGCGGTGAACCTGTGGGCAGGAGCTCGGTGTGCCAGGCTGGGTTGCTGCATCATCCATGGTTTCCCCCATGGTGTGCCTTTACGGCTGTGTTCTCAAGGTCTTTCTGAGAGCATTTCCACATGGTACTCAGGCCGTCACCAGTTATCCTGGAGAGAGAGCCTCACAGGACTCTCACAAGACAGCTTAGCACACAGGCAGGCAAGCTGGGAACGCCATGCTGAATAGGCAATGCGAGGCACCATTACCCCAGGTTTAGGAAGCAATGTGCAAAGATGTCCAAATTCTACGTCACTCAGGAAACCATTGCTCCCCCACCCAGCTTGCAGAACCCTGGATCTTTTGCTTCATTGGTGGAACAGAAACCTCTTGGGGTTTGGACAGACATGGGGCATGATCTGGAAAGATCTGGAGGCATGGGAAGACTCTGACTTGACCGTGGATTTTCATGTCTTCCTGCCACCCTCTGCTTCAGCCCTACTGGGACTGCCAGGACCATCCAGCAGGGCTGCTTCCTCCAGTGTTGTCCCATGACCTCAAAGAGAAAAATGACCCCACAGGGACTGTGTGTGCTTTGTGGCCCTTGAGTCATTAAGGTGACATTTCTCCAAGTGTGCTTTCATGATCATCTGCCTTCTTAGAATCCATCTCAGAGTGTATCAGAACGATCATGGTGGGGCAACAGAGAGGGGAGCTGGATTTGCAAGGCCCCAAGGTTGTTCCTTGATTACCCACCTTTAAGAACCACTGTGTAGTAATATTATATATTTTCATACTGTGACCTTGACTTGGAGGAAGTTTTAAGAGCACACTTGCCTGAGCCTATAGATGGGGTCTTATTTGAGCATTTCCATAGAAGATTCCAGAGGTGTAGCTGATAACTGGGATTAAGAAGAAATTAATGGTTTGGGGGTGCACTGAGTTCCAACTCAGTTATAAATAAGATGTCAGAAACTGGAATTGGGGAAGCATGGGAAATCTAGGTCTGAACTAGATTTTTCTTTTTTACCATTTTTTAAGAGAGACATGATACCAGGAAGGTCCCTCTATGGGATGGGAAGCAAGATGATGGTGGGTGAATCAAAGGAGGAGGAAGAAAATTTGAGGCAGCCCGTCAAGGGCTAGCGAATTTTTAGGTCGAGGAAAGTTCTTTGCTACTCCCATCAGGTTCCTCAGGGTCTGAACCTTGTATTTTGGAAAGTTGAACTGTGTGTTGGCTGTATTCTCTAAATTTATTTCCTCTTCATTTTTTTTTTCAGTGTTTATAGGTGTTTGAGACTTCTGGTCTGTCTGAAGCGTGCCGACGACAAAGCTGAGTGTGAGTTTTTATGAGAAACTAGCATATGCTTGGCATGTTGAGGACAGTGGGAAAACCCAATAGGGTAGGAACAAACTGGAGACACCAAATGTCTTCAATGGCCCCCTCCCAGAGCCCTGGGCGTGATGGGCTGCTCCTGTCTTGGCAGTTTTGTGCTCTGTATCCTTACAACTTCTCTAGGTTTCTCCCTCTCTCTTCTGTTCTTGCGTTCACTCTGCTTACCCAGCCCTCTGTCCAGGAAGAAGTCACCATCCTTCTGTCTGACCCATGGCCATCAACTAGCCAAGCTCCCTCCTCCCTGGTGGATTGACTGGTAAGATCACCCATGTTAGACAGCTGTGTGAGCAGTTTCCTTCTCTAAGACAACCGGGATCACATATGTGGATTCCTGTCTGTGCCCTTATTCTAAGATCTCAAGGTCTTGAGTGCCTTCCTACACATTTTCAGGGTAGGGGTGGGAATAAAAACATGCATCTTAAATGGCAGACAGAAATAACAAGCGAGGTTTAATAAAACCAAATACAAATCAAGATTACTGGGACTATTCTGTTCACATATTGAACATGTAATGTAGGAGCTGTCATTGGGAGGAAGTTAACTCACAAACCTATTGTTCAGCTACCAACTTGTTCCAGAAAAAGTGGCCATAAATGCTACTTCTCCTTTAGGCTGAAGTGTATCTTTTTTTCCTTTGGTTGTTTCTGTCTCCTTCCATGTCAGACATCCATCTTCCATACATGTGGACAACAACGGGTGTAGAAAATGCTAGGCCTGGAGAAGTTTGAAGTGGTCATGCCAGAGAGTCCTCTCAGGACACCCGCTGTTCGAAATCTGAGTTCCCGGCTACGAAGTCAGCAGAAGGCTGACTCCAATCTCACTCCTAATAAATCTGTTCCCTTGAGGTAACCCAAGACAACTACACAGTAACTTATAATACTAGAAAACCTTTGTTGGTGGTAGACAAAGGAATGGGAAATAGAGCGCTTTTGTGTACTAAAATATTGCCATGAGGCATAATGAAATTTTGAGTATCTTATGAAACTCAAAGGTGTGTGAACTTTTGTGGAAAACTGTTACTGTTTCCATAAGGCCTCAAATATAGCAAAACACGATTTTTTTCAGATCGTAATAGCTGAGCGCAACAAGAGGCTTAAAGACCCTCTTGTGGAAGGGTCACCTCGACTGTCTTTGCAAGGAATATGCCAACACGTCTTACTTGGCTTTCGAATTTCAGATATAAATGTCTTCAGATTGCCAGCAAGCTCCACCTCTTTACCACCTTGTTTTTTCATTCATTTCTAATTCTTTGTCTCCTCTTGATGGCTATGAATCTGGAGCTGGACTTTTTTTCCAGTGTCTCGTTTGAGAGATGGAGCCCAGAGAGGTGGGGTGATTTGCCTATGGCCACAGAGACTATTCACACCCAAGCAAAGACTACACCCCATCCCCCACCATGTCCCCTGCGAGTTCTTTCATCACGATGCTGACTCGCCTTAACTTGTTTAATCCAAACAACAAAAAACAAATGTCCTCCGGAGTATTTTTACACGGTACGCCATTTTGGACTGATAGGGAAGTTTGCAAAGCCCTAAACTGGTATCTGCAGAAAGACAGGGCTGGACCAAACCTAAGCAATATCTAAAAGAGGGTGTTTCCGCGACTGGTCAGCTTTCATTTGCTCCCTCATCTGGTCAGACAGGGGCAGGGAGAGGGCTGTGGTGGCCAGTGGAAGTCACTGTCACCTTCCTTTCTGCAGCTGTGGGGTGGCTGGCCCAGTCTGTGGGCAGGTGGAGTTCAGCATCACTCCTGAGGAAACCTTGTGGCTTGAGGCGGCCCATTTTGAAGTGAGAGAGAAAGGTTTTGAGGAGGGAAGCGAAGTTCTATTCCTTCCATCCTTTCAAAGGGCACATACAACTAGTGGCTATTTCTATCATCTATCTATCTGTCTATCATCTATTTATCATCTATCTACCCATCTATCTATCATCTTTCTATCTATCTTCTTGCTCCCTACATTCTTTATCTGTTATGTTATTTGAAAAAGACTACACAGGTTTTCACTAAAATTGAGGGATAGTTTGGGTTGGCTTGATTTCAAATAATGCTGCAGCACATACATGGGGGCCCCCAAAGAGAAAATCACCCCCTAGGTGGTTAGTTGGGAGCCCCTTAGGGTGCTTTGCGCTCTCAGGGGAGTTTACACTCTTGGGGAGTTCATGCCATTGGTGTCCAAACATCCGCGCCAGAACATCTAGAACTGGCGCCAAGGTGGTAGGGTTTTCCAAGGTGCACAGTGAGTCCTGGAGACCAGTGACTAGTCAGGGGCTCAGCTGAAAACTAGCTGACTAGGATAATGGAAGACGTGTGCGTGTGTGTGTGTGTGCAGGTGTGTCTGTGTATGTGTGTCTAAGTGTGTGCATGCATCCACATGTGCTTGTGTATCTATATGTGCATACATGTATATGCATGTGTGCATATGTGTATGGGCGCACGTGTGTGGGTCTGTGAGCATATGCTTGTAACTCTGTGTGCATTCATCTCAATATGTGCATGTATGTTTGTGTGCACGTGTCTCTGTTTATATGCATGTGTGTATACGCATGTGCATGCACGCGTGTGGTGGGATAGAACAGCAGGAAGGAGTCCCTAGAGATGAAAACAGAAGTCGTGTTTC
Source organism: Cryptoprocta ferox (assembly GCA_028646485.1). Taxonomy (NCBI): domain Eukaryota; kingdom Metazoa; phylum Chordata; class Mammalia; order Carnivora; family Eupleridae; genus Cryptoprocta; species Cryptoprocta ferox. The sequence goes on from CM053569.1 coordinate 70,885,974, forward strand.
ATTAATGGCACAGCCCGGATAATGGCAATGTCACAGCCCACGTTAGTACTGATCACGTACAGTATTGATCACGCTGTCCCTCCCCATCCCATCAGCCACCTCTTACTTTCAGGTCACAGGTTTCCAAACCCAAGCTCACCCCCCACAGACAGAGATGCTCATTTTAGTGCCAGCGTGCGGCTCAGAGATGGGGGCCGACAGCCTTCCGAACGCAGCTATGGGAAGGGCTCTGGCTTCCGTGGAACTGTTTCCTGAAAACTTTTCCATGGAGACTACACAGTAGAGGCAAGAATCACTGTGGCAAGAGAAAGTTTAAATATGACCAGTGTTATTTACACACTCACACTGTCTGGCAAAGAACTTAAGTGGATGTCCACACAATTCAGCTCTTAAAAATGTTTCAATAGGAACAAAGAGAATAACTGAGCCACAAAGTTAATTTTGTTCTGACTTGGCCAGAATCTCTCTTTGCTTCTCACTTGGCATGTGCAGACATAGACTGAGGTGAACCAGTCGTGGGGAAATGATAGGGAAATACCAGTTCGTAAACAAAAAGACAAAGTATGAAAATTAACCTACATTTCCTCTATCTCGGACTGTCCTATGGCTAGTGAGATGCAAACCACTCCCTACCGTAAGTAAAGGTAACAACAGTAATTGTCAGAGGGTGGAAAATCTATCCAAAGAGATTTTTAAGTAGTTTTATGCTTTACTTACAAACGACACGAACTCAACTCAGCCCACTGTAACAGCTGGGAAACCCAAAGTAAATACATACACATTTTTTTACAGCGTAATTTTAGTTACTGAAGAACAGTTAGATGTCCCTGATTTATTCAAAAAAGCCATGGCTGGAAGGGGGCTGTGAACACACATATGTGCTTTCAGGATATAGTCTTCCTTAAAGAAATTAACAAAACTGTTTGCGTCCCACTTTCGTCTGCCGTCTTAGAGTCAATATCCAAGAGGAAAGAAGGGCACATTCTAGCCTCACGCATGACTGTGAACCAGGTGAAATCCTTCTCCAGGCCCATCTTCTTCCCTGTCCCTGTTCCCTCCCACCCTGGGGCTCTGGTGACATTACTCTTTCCTTCAGCCACTGATGCTCTCAGACTGATCCCTAACTGCCCTGAATTTTCCACAACATTGATTTCGTCCCTTGCAAATAGACCTTCCTTCCCCTTGCCCTTTATCCCAGCAACATTTTTGCAGGGTATATGCCCAGTGCAAGCGATAAACCAGTGCAAACGAGGTATAGATCTGTCGCTGTGGCTTTTCTCCGGTTCTCCGGCCAAACCGCATGTGCATTTCGAAAGAGGCCCTGAATTTCCTAAGAATTGAGTAATATAAAAAATCATCAGCACTATATCAGGGTCAGTGGGAACTGTTTTGTGAAGGGCAGTTTTCTCCACTGTCCCTTCAGTCACACTCTTACGGTGCTGCATGCTTTCTATCTCGACCTCAGGTAGGCAGGAAGGACCCGACTACAGTGCTTAAAAGCCCTCCTGAGTGGGTCTGTGTCTTCACCTTCTTCTTCTTCACCAAGAAGTGACCACCTTTGGGCACCGACGGCCGGGTCACTCTCCCCTCAAAAACCTTTCCTGGTTCCCCATTAGCTACCAAATGAATTCCAAACTCCTGTTCTGTCATTTGATGTCCTCATTCTAGAAGACTGAGCCTGTCCTGCTCTCCTGGCCTCTTATTTGCATCCCAGCACAAATCCTGTGCCCTCGTGACATCGATCTCAAACACCTGAACTTTTCTACTTAGTGGTCACACCCTTTCTCGGCCTGGACCATCGCTCCCTCCATTTTGCTTGCAATCTACCAGATTCATTTATGCAGACTTAGCTCACCTGCTCTCTCCTCCATGGAAATAGACCATGAGCCCTCCTGTGCCCAACATGAGCTCCCATAACGTCTATCACACTCTTCCTTGGTGGTATTCCATGGAAGGAGTAACTGAGAAACTTTCTCAGTGATTTCTAACTGCCCTTCCCCCACCCTCAGATCACTTCATAAAGCTCCTTGGGTGATGTGTCACCTCCCCGAGGCGGAGAGGCTGCACACTTCGGCTTTGACTTAGGCGGGAGGGTTCATCAACCGAGTACTTGTCATCCAAGACAGCATAACTATACCACTTCATAGGAAAGTAAAATATTACTAATAAATTGACCAATTAAACAATTAGTTCCCCTTACTCATGCCTCTCTGATTAATACCAGCGTCGACTTTGGTGGGATCTCTTAAGTCAGTCTTGCTGAGTTTTGAATGGCAAAGTGAGCATAAAATGAAGGCGAGAGGGAATTTCATGAAGGTGACGAGGCAGATGCAGGGGAACTCTGAGTCACAGGCAAGACAGTCACAGCCAATGAAGACTAGGTCATTGAGGAACATAAAATGGAAAATGATCATTAATGGCATGATAGGGACTTCTAGAGAGAATGATTAAGAGACGCTTAAGGGAGAGCTGGTGAGATGTGTGTTTTTATAACTCTGTAGTCCTGCTATGAAAAAGTCAAAGAGGAAGTGAAAGGTATTATTTCCTTCTGTTATGTGATTTGTTTGGGAAGATTATGCCCACACCTTCCATCACCACGCGTAACTTCGTTCTACAAAGCAGCGCATGGTGTAAGTGTAAATTCCATCTTATTAAATACGGTGAAACAAAATTTCTTTCATGATGTTTAGTTCTATGTTGGAAGATGGAGACCTAGTCAATAATTTAGACCTTCATCTTTCTCATGAAGTTTGGCCCTTGTTTATGAATCCTATTTGGCTCTGTCCTATTCTGGTCTCCATTTTCTTCAGATAGTGAGCACCTCCTATAGTTACTTATGCAGATGTCCAAACACCTTACTACGCAGCAACATCTTGCCGGCATGAACCCTGTCTTTATTCCTTTATTTACAGTATACAGTCAGTACTCAAGGGAGAACGAATGAAGGGGATGCTAGTTTAAATGAATGGTGAATGGAAAAATCGGGTTGGTTTTCTTTTGCTTGGAAGGGTGCTGAGAATGGGACTCTCTTGGGCTTCAGAAAAGCAGCCTAGTCTCATAACCTTGGCTACCAAATCAAGGAAAGGACACTTTTTTAATGTCTATTTCTTACATTTGTTGTACGTTAGTAGTTAACATCGTGGTCAGGGTCTGTGCGATGTTCTGAACATTGGTGTCCCTGTTCACTACATATGTTTAAATCCAAATGCCCCGTGTGATGGTATGAGCTTAAGGTAGGGCCTCTGGGAGGTACTTAGGTCATGAGGGTAGAGCCCTCATGAATGAGATTAGTGCCTTACAAAAAAGGCTCCAGAGAGATTCCTAGACCCTTCCATTATTCGAGGACACAGCCAGAAGGTGCTGGCTATGAACCAGGAAGGCGACACTCACCAAAGAATGTGATCATGCTGGTGCCTGGATGCAGGACTTCCAGCCTCTACGACT
>CM053569.1:70889917-70905692 GCA_028646485.1 Cryptoprocta ferox
GGAGGTACTTAGGTCATGAGGGTAGAGCCCTCATGAATGAGATTAGTGCCTTACAAAAAAGGCTCCAGAGAGATTCCTAGACCCTTCCATTATTCGAGGACACAGCCAGAAGGTGCTGGCTATGAACCAGGAAGGCGACACTCACCAAAGAATGTGATCATGCTGGTGCCTGGATGCAGGACTTCCAGCCTCTACGACTGTGAGAAATAAATTTCTGTCTGTAAGCTACCCTGTCTGTTGTATTTCATTACAGCAGCCCAAGAGGACTAAGGCAGCCTGCTTAATTTGTTCCTCATTGTGCCATTGTTCTGTATGTAGGACAGAAAGAGCTCCAGGTGGTGACTAACTTGACTGGGCAGAAGGGAACTACTCAGGTAGGCTCATGGCTACAATCTCAAGATTTGAGAAAGGAGAGAAAATTCTAGAAATCCTGGAAAAAGGAGACATCAACATTTTATGGCTGGTGCTTTAGGATAGTTCAATCTCTTTAAACAATGTTTATTTATCATAACCAACCCAACATCTATCTATGTTTTGGATTTTCCCTTGAAACTAGTTGCCAGTTTGCCGACGTCCGACATTGACTCCATTGCCAAGTGCACTGTCCTCTGTCATGGGGTTGATTATTGCACATGGCAGAACATGCCAAACTGCTCCAGGGTCTCCATGCGTCATAAACCCAGATGTTTTTTGATATTGTACTAGGGAAAAATTCAAACAAAACCAAAGTGGAAAGACTAGTGTAAGAGTCCACATATTCATCGCATAGCTTCAACTATTCTGAAATTTTCACATTTGCTTCCTCTGTTACCCTTTCTTCCTTCCTTTTCTTTCTTCCTTAAGAAGGATATTCTATTCATTTATCTGTCCATCCTTACTTCTTTGTTTTTTAAAGTTTTTATTTATTTATTTTGAGAGAAAGGGTGTGCTCACAAGTGGGTGAGGGGCAGAGAGAGAAGGAGAGAGAGAATCCCAGATAGGCCCTGCACTGTTCACAGGCTTGAACCCATGGATCGTGAGATCATGACTTGAGCCAAAAGGAAGAGTTGGGACACCTAACTGACTGAGCCACCCAGGTAGGTGCCCCTCCATCCTTAAGTTTGAAAAACCAAGATCAGTTATGATTTAGAAATCCCATGTCTTAGAATTTTCTGCTTGATTCCTTGTAATATTATTTAGCTTGATTACAGTTTTGCTCTTTCCTGGAGAGGCAGTGGTGATTTGTCCTTCATATTACATCATTTTAGGAGACACACAATGTCGTGTCCTGCTTTCCATGAGGCTAAGACAGCCTGATCTCTATATTACAAAGTTTTCCATCAACTTTTCATCAAATGGCTTCATCCATAATGATCCTTACTGAGCCTATTTCCTTTTGGGTTTCAAAATGATGATATTTCTAATTCTATCATTCTTTTCAGATCTATTAACTGAGATTCTTTTTGAACAAAACTTCCCCTCATCATGTCGGGCCACTTGATGACCCCAAAATGCATTTCTTTTTAATGTTTGTTTATTTTTGAGAGAGAGAGAGAGAGAGAGAGAATGAGTGGGAAAGGGGCAGAGAGAGGGAGACACAGAATCCAAAGCAAGCTTCAGGCTCTGAGCTGTCAGCACAGGGCTAGAACTCACAAACTGGGATATCATGACCTGAGCCGAAGTCGGATGCTTAACCAACTGAACCACCCAGGCATCCCACCTCTTGCCCCCTTATTTTTAATTGCCAACATTTGGAGCAAGAAGTTGGCATCCTAGTTATTTCCAAAGTATTTTTCTCTTTTGGGCTTCTTCTCTTTTATTTGTGAACATTAATTCAAACATTTAAAAATACATACTAATGCATTTCAGTAAATTACATTCATTATGATTTTAATTAAAATTGTTTTATCTTTTGTCAATGGAAGTCCCTCCAGATTGGCCGTGGTTCCCATTTAATATGCTCTGACATATTAAATATCCTGACAACAGAATACTCCAGGCTCATCTTAGGCTCATCTTATATATTTCCTCTCTCGACTGGGAATTGGCCACCCTTCCAAGGAATTCCCTTCCGTAGGAAATGATATTTAGACTCCACAGTCAGGTCTTCACTTGGGTTGTCATTTCTCTTGTTCCTTTTTAGAGGACATATATACAAAACACATGTTTTTGAAAAAAATCGTGAACTCATATTGATGTAACTTCAAGTAATGCGTTTTTTACGTATCTTCTTTCATTGCATACTTATAACTTTTCTTTTACATTTGATAGTCTTGCTTCCTAGCAGCATTAATGTGATTATTTTTTCATCATTCTGCACCATCAATAGGATAATTTCAAAAGGACTGGTACTAACATGACAACTACAGATTTGACCACTGATGTTTCAGATTTCTTTGTAGCTCTATTTTTCCTTAGACCATGTTCCAGTAAGTGTAGTCAAAATACTGTTTTAAAGACATTTGAAATAAATCTTTTCTTTGTAGTTATGTTATCAACTTGGCCTACAGATAGATTCATTCATATACTTATTTTTATTTTTTAGGTAGTTTTATGTTATTTGATGTTATGTTATTTTCAAAGTCAAATCTCTATAACAAGGTACATGTATAAATAATACATTTAAAATTTTATAGTTTCTAACAATATTTCCTGGAAATTTCTCCAATTAGAACACAGTTTTATTTTTCCTCTTTTGTTTTTAAAGCTAATTATGCTCCGTGGTGTAGCTATATCCTGATATATTCAACAAGTCCTTTACTGATGGACATTTGGGCTGATTCTAATTTTTGTTACTGTAAGTAAATGCTATAATGAATAAATTTCTTAAAATTGCTCCCTATTTTACAGATGTCTCTTCTGGGTAGATTCTAGGAAGTGGGGATTCTGGGTCAAGGATCAGCACAAGGACAAATTTGTTGGATGTTGTTAAGGCCCATCCTATAGAGTTGTATCCTAGTTCCCTCAGGGCTCCTGTTTCTCCACCGTCTCCCCAACAAAGAAAGCCATCAAACATTGGGATTTTTGTCAACGTTGCAGGCAAGAAATGCTACCTCAGTGTGGTTTCTCTTGTTGGAAGGGAGGCAAACCATTTTTTCACGTACATATGCCAATAAAGAATGTGGTCAACTTTTGAGTTTTTTAGAATCCAGCCCCTAATCAAACTTGTAACCTGCCAGTTTGAAAACTCCAATCTATTTTTAGCTCTAAGAACTCAGTAGCAGAAAAAGAAAAAGATGAGAATGAATTCCAAGGTCCCTTTTTCTATAATTATATTTGGGGGGTGTGTCTCAGATAATTAAATCTCTCAGTGTACCTGGCAATGCTCAAGGAAGAAACTCATTGCTATGGTCACCACCATGCCTTGGGGAAGGGACCAGCAGTTGCAGATGGCTTAGGGCCAGAAGTTGGAGTAGGCAGAACAGCAGCAGGGAGAAAACCACACAACATTTTGCAAATCAATACAAGAGGAAGTGATTCGATCCCTAAGCCCAGGTGCATAGCTCTGAGCTTTAGGGAAACAGGATTCTAGTCCCCATTCCCACAGTCTAAACTTATTCACATACAGATTCTAATGGAAGGAGAGGGTCCCAAAGACTCCATTTTACAGGTATTTACAAATCAGGATCTCTGTGGTAGGAGAAAAAAGTCATTTGGTGTGAACTAAAATGTGCGTTGATGAAACAAAAACGCAGTGACTCCCTCGTGAGGAATCTTTGTCAGAACCCTCAAACAGGAAGGTAAATGATTCAGGGCAAATTTCTTTGTGATATTAAAAGACTAATTTCTTTGTGATATAATAATATCATCAAGGCTTCAGATGGCTAATCGTAAACTTTAGATGGAAATTGACAAATGAGACCATTAACCTAAAAGTATTCAGTTGTGATTCAAACAAACATCACTAGAAACCTAAGGCTAAGAAGTTAACCAGAGGAAGAAAGAGATTTGCTTTTCTTGTTTTTAAATATATCTCAACCAGAAGCCTCCACATGCTCACAAATGAGTTGTTAAATTTATCTCTTGACCTGCAGGCAACCTTACTGGAAACTGAGATAACCACAGGCCAGTTTCCATTTGTCAAAATTTGGTTCTTTCCCTTAGCATTTTTCCCCGGGATCAAGGGTCATTTCAGAGGCCTTGTACAACTTGCACATAACAATTAGAACATAGAAACCAGCCCCTGGCAGGGACTTTGACTGTGATCCTTGTGTCAGACAGAGGAAAAGGGAAATATTAGATGTATGGGGTCTAGCAGGCACCAGAAACCCGAGGACATGTTTCCAAGTAGCTGGAAATAGCAATAACCAAGCAGAGATGAGAGTGGGTTGCCAGGGACTTAAAAATAGGCTTACAGCCTCCCTTGGTTTCAACAGATATTTAATAAGCACTGAGACTAGAAGAACCTGGCACAGTAAAGGCATTCAGTAAATAATCGCTAAATGAGTAAATGGCTGTGAAAGCCTGGAGTAGACTCTACAGGAGATGAAATCTAGCACTGACTTTGTTTTTCTCACATGTATGGCATATTCGTGTTCCTTCTTTATTACTTGCCACTGATTTATTTCATTTTCCCTTGAGATTTCATATTAAAACACACTTCTTTCAGTACATTTTCTGATGGAGTCCATGAGACAAACAGTATCCACTAGCCACTATGTAGTCTTTAAAGAGTCAGTTTTGGGGCACCTGGGTGGCTCAGTCGTTTGAGCGTCTGACTTCGGCTCAGGTCATGATCTCGCAGTCAGTGGGTTCGAGCCCCACGTTGGGCTCTGTGCTGACAGCTAGCTTAGAGCTTGGAGCCTCTCTTCAGGTTCTGTGTCTCCCTCTCTCTCTGACCCTCCCCTGCTCACGCTCTCTCTCTCTCTCTCAAAAGTAAATAAAAAACATTAAAAAAAGTTAAAAAAATAGTTTTATAATAATGTAGGGCTTTCTAAACATATACACTCTGAATAGCTTATAGGTGACTTGGAATGACACACCATCGCAAGAAATCGTTTTCCATCAGTAAGAAGATGGTAGTATTAGTTTGCTGGGGTGGCCATAACTAAGTGCCACAAACTGAGTAGCTTAAACAACAGAAATCATTGCTTCACAGTTTTGGAGTTTACAAATTGGAAACTAAGGTGTTGACCGGGCCATGCTCTCTCTGAAGGTGCCAGGGCAAGAGTCTGCTACAGCCCTCTCTGCTAGCTTCTGGTGGTTCCTAGGCTGGTGGCAGGATAATTGCAGCCTACAAAAGGTGTTCTCCTTGTGTGTGTCTGGTCCAAGTGTCTTCTTTTTTGCACTACTAGGTATTTATCCAACAGATATAAAAACACTGATTTGAAGGGGCACATGCACCCTGATGTTTACAGCAGCACTATCAACAATAGCCAAATTATGGGAAGAGCCCAAATGTCCATCGACTGATGAATAAAGAAGATGTGGTGTATATATACAATGGAATATTACTCAGTGATCAAAAAGAATGAAATCTTGCCGTTTGCAACAATGTGGTTGGAACTAGAGGGTATTATGCTGAGTGAAATAAGTCAATCGGAGAAAGACAAATGTATGATTTCACTCATATGTGGAATTTAAGAAACAAAACAGATGAACATAGGGGAAGGGAAGGAAAAATAAAATAAGATAAAAACAGAGAGGGAGGCAAACCATAAAAGACTCTTAAGTACAGAGAACAAACAGGATCGTTGGCAGGGTGATGGGTAAGGGGATGGGCTAAATGAATGATGGGCATTAAGGAAGGCACTTGTTGGGATGAGCACTGGATGTTGTATGTAAGTGATGAACCACTAAATTCCACTCCTGAAACCAATACAAACCAGTACTACACTATATGTTAACTAACTTCAACCTAAAAAGAGAAAATAGGTAGACCAGCCATATCAGTATAGTGCCCACCCTCTTGACCATATCTGAACTAATTAACATTGGCAACAATCCTATTTTTAAACAAGTTCACCCTTTGAGGTGCTGGGGGTGGTCAGAACTTCAACCTATGTATTTTTGGGTGTCACAATTCAACTCATAACAGAGATCTTAGTGATGAGATCTTAATGGAAATTTATGAAATGCTATTAAATGCATGAGTATAGTCTTAGGTTGATAGATCTTAACATGGAATTAACAGAACACATTATCCTCTCTTATTGTCTTGTGAGGTGGACATGGGTGAAGAAGCTTGTCAATAAGGAAAAATCTAAAAGTTAAAAATTGCTATTTTTTTTTTTATTCCAGAAGTAGGCTTTTGAGAGCGTGTGTTGGCACACTGTATCCTAGCCTAAAGAAAATTATCTCGTTGGGATGTCTGAACACATGATTAGAATTTAAAGCAGCCTTTAAACATTAAGGTTAATGTTAAATGGGGCTCTTGCGGAGGTGGGGGGGGAGATTGCTCAATGGTGGAGCATTTGACTGCAAACGACCCTCTTCTAACCCAACAGTGAAAAGGATAAATGTTCAGATTGCCGCGACTGTAAGGATTTAAAAGTAAGGAGATAATGGCTTCCTAAACGACAGACTTAGGATCTGGACAGACTCTCTTCCCAGTGAAACAGCCCTTTAACTGCTGCAATTTATTTATTTGTTTGTTTGTTTAGTTATTTATGTTTTATTTGTTTTTGAGAGAGACAGAGAGGCAGATAGAGAGAGAGAGAGAAAGAGAGAGAATCTGAAGCAGGCTCCAGGTTCTGAGCTGTCACTACAGAGCCCAGCGCAGGGCTCGAACTCATGAACTGTAAGATCATGACCTGAGCCAAAGTCGGACGCTCAAGTGACTGAGCCCCCCAGGCGCCCCTTAACTGCTGAAAATTATTAAACAAGACAGAACAGACCAGAAAACCTCTTCGAGTCTCTGAAAATTGTTTGAAGGGACTATATCAAATGGAGAAGCATCTATTGAAGAAAATCTAGGAAATGTCTGTAAGAACAGCAGGACACTGTGTCGTTTGACCCGGGGGATGCTCACATTTGCTCCTGCCTTCCTTCAGCTCAGTGTGGCAGAACTCTATTCTGGGTATGGCTAGGAAAAGGGGCTCCCCCTCCTTCTGCCTTGCAGTCCACATCTACAGTTTTGCCTCAGACGGGCAAGCTGCTGGCATCATTCATCACCCCCGCCTCCAGCTTTGTACAGCAAAACTCCAGTCCACATGGGTACAGCCAAGATGACAGGGCTCCCTTCCCCCACTGATTCCACAACTGTAGGGCCAAAGCTCTAGTCCAGACAGAGCTGGCTGAGAATGCTGGGCTCTGGTGTCCCCTGCCCAGTTTCTCTCAAAGGCCAGAAGACCCATGTTGTGAGGGACGAGCTGAGAAGACAAGGTACCGTCCCTACCCAGAGCCCCAGAACTACTGCCAGAGTGTCTTGAGAGTGATGGATTGGCGATATCAGCCCCTGCTTTGGTGCAGTGGCTCTGCCCCGGGGGGAAGGGCAGAAAACGCCAGCGTGTCTGCCTGAAGGGGACTGTCAACCAGGAACAGAGCACGTGGAGGTTCCTGCCAAAGGGCATCGTCAAAAACAGTGGAGATCTTGGTGGTGAGTGATGAGGAAGGGGAGCCATGGTACTTATAGCAAGGGTGGAATGGTAGATCAGCTAGAAGTTGAGCAGAGAGAACCAAGGACATGGACAGCTCAGAAGAGCCATTTGGGGGCTGGCAGTACCCCGTCCCTGCAAAATGGGAACAACTTAATTGGATCACACTGCGGGCAATCTGTGCCACAGGGTTTTGTCAAAAACAATACAGCATTTGGTTAGTGACAGTGGAGACTCATGGACAGGCTTGATGCCAATAGAGGCAGACCAGCCAGAAGCTGAATGGGGAGATCATAGAAAGAGACCAAGAGAACCCGGCTAAAACCACCATGAAACTGCCAAATTAAGACCAAGATCTAAAGTCTCCGGCTTCACATGGTGTTTTATGCAGTATAGAGAGCGCTATTAATAAAGATATTTGCTAGGTGGTATGCGTTAGATCTGAATGTTTTAGAAGGGAGGCACTAGGATATATAATACATGTTAGTATAATAAAGTTTCTTCCTATGAAAGAATTGAAAGTTTATCTAAAACCAAAAGGAAAACAATGTGTTAGAAGAAAGAACCCTATCGATTGAAAATGAGGTGCAGTAATTCCAATGGCTTGCACTTGCACTTCCTATTGTGAAATACGGGGATCCAGAAGTTTCCCCATTTATCCAGTTGCAGACCTATCTCTTCTGGACGATATGTTAAACCAAATTGCTATAGAGGTGACAGGAGAGGAGTCACCTTCACTTTCATTTCGTCAGTAATGGCTAGGACTTCAACAACACAGAAACTTTTTATTGAATCAGCAATTAGAAAAGAGGGACCACATATCGCAAAGATGTCAATCTGCTTGGCCATTATTTGAATGAGTGCCTTTTCGGTTCAGAACTATCCAGGCCATTAGACGGGATTTTTATAAAAAGACTTTAATCAGTGCTTTGTGAGGTGTGCTAATTGGCTTCTGGAGACAAGCGGCCACGATGAAAGATCAAGGCCAGAACTCCCTTTGCTGGGACTGTCAGGCTTCCTGCATCACGTGTGAAGGTCAGGCCCAGCGTGGGGCTCTCTGGGGGGTAGCCTCCAGGGAGGCCCAGCAGACTCTCAAGGAGTGGTGATGCAGTACGTTCCCTGATCGCTGTTGGGGGTCCCTAAGGATTCAAGAAGTTACTAAATTTGTCATCAGGAATGTTTCAGCTCATGTGGGTGATTATTTGCTCTTCCCTAGTCCTAAAAAGGGATATAAGCATTTTGATGTCTGACATGTCATTAAGCATAGGTGTTTTCTATTTCAGACAGTAGCTGCTCTGTTTTCAGAGTCTTTTAACTACGCTTTGAACAAAACAGCTTAAAAAGAATTTTTAAATATTGTACGTATGAAATGAAATATCCAAGCAATTAATAGAAAAAATCAGGGCAGCATGCAGAAGTTGAAGGCATAAAGTACATTTTCGTTTCTATCACATTCACTACCAGTTCTTTTCAGATTCTTTTTGTTGGTACAACAGAATATTTCTCCTCTTGGCTCTTGGTTGTTAAGCACGATATGTGCACGAATGATGTTACGCACTTTCCAAAAGTTGAGACTGCAGATGAGCCAATTTTTAAACACATATATAGCAAAACATACACATGAGAGCTAGAATTACTGAGTTTTCAGAGCAATTTTCTTAGACCACTGTTCTATCTCCTCTCTTCTGTGATGCTACTCTGCTTAACATTCTCTGGAATGGGCTTATTTCATTCACTTATTCAGCAAATATTTATGGAGTATTTGTCATGTGCTAGGCACTCGGTGGAAGCTACAGGTACAAAGACGAAGCAGATTCTCGACTTCAAGAAGCATATAGCTTCGCGAGGAAGGGAAAAGGAAGGTACATGCCCCTGGAGGTGTGTTCTACTAGAGGTCAGAGATGGCTTCCCAGTAAGGACGCAATATTTGAACAAACGCTTAAAGGAAAAGACTTTGGCAGACTGAAATGGAAAAGGGTCAGGGTCAAGGTCTCATGAACGGAAAGTGAATATCCATAGAATAACTGGAAATGTAGAAAGACTTGGCCAGCCAACAGGCAGAACTTCCGACAGAGTATCCTTCCATCAGTAATACCCATCTCTTTGTTTCTTTTAAATTAAATAATTTTTTAAAGTTTATTTATTTATTTATTGAGAGAGAGAAAGAGAGGGAATGAGTAGCATAGGGGCAGGGAGAGAAGGAGAGAGAATCCCGAGCCTGACACAGGGCTCGAACTCACGAATCGTGAGATCATGACCTGAGCCGAGATCGAGAGTAGGTCGCTTAATTGACTAAGTCACCCAAGCACCCATCTCTTTCTTTGTAACCGCAATTTTTGTTGACCCTATTGCCAGTTTGAAGCCTCCTGATTTACCAGACTTAATTCCGTGACTTTTTTTTACACATTCCCCCAAATCATACCCACTCTCAAAAAAAAAGATATATTACTTGCTGTATTAAAGATGCTCAAAAGAATTGTCAGCACTCATGATGGCAATTCTTAAAGAGGGGACCCTGGTGTCCTTTTGGCTAGGACAATAACTCACTAAGCCCACCCATGGAAGCTGTTCTGGAGGTGAGAAAAATCACTTGGAATTTGTATGTTGGTGTACTTGCTAGAGAATCAGACTTATTACAAACATGCTCTGTGTGGGCTGATAGATGCTTTCAGAAGAGCCTTGCTCACTCTCTTACTATTGGCTTCGACTGACGTTCTTGACAGCTTGTATTTACTGTCATTATGCCTAACTCCCTGTTTACTAATTTGTAGGTAAATGTCCCCAGGTGTTGTGCCATCTCACTGTTTTAGGGATCTTTCTCCTTCAGGCAGAATAAACCAAAGTCCTTTGCTCATTCTAACCAGTGGTTCAGTTACACAAACAAAACAAAAACACAGAGTCCTCTGCTGGAATTGCCACTTCTCATCCTGTCTTTGGGCTATTATTTTCTCCCTTGATAAAAATATGTCAGCATAACTTAATGGTAAGTTATGAGGCTACTATTTCTAGATCTTTTTTGTTCCATCCCTGCAGCCGTTCTTACTCTAACCATGATCCGACAAGTTAAACATGGCCAATAAAATAATATGAAATACTTAACACACTTGATAGCTCACAAATTTTTCCCAGTATACACTTCTTTTTCCTCCAGAAAAGTGTTTTCCCAGAATGCTTTGGCTCATGCCTTTTGACACCAACCTGCTCTTCCAAACTTCACCCACAACCCTGTAGTGTCAACCTGCTCGTTACTCCGCCAGGCACATAAAACAATCTGCCATTCCTGAAACATGTCCTTGTGCTCTGTCTTTGACACATGCTGTTTCCTCCTCTTGAAAACTGATCCCCTGGGGCGCCTGGGTGGCTCAGTCGGTTAAGCATCTGACTTCAGCTCAGGTCATGATCTCACTGTTGGTGGGTTGAAGCCCTGCATCGGGCTCTGTGCTAACAGCTGGGAGCCTGGAGCCAGCTTTGGATTCTGTGTCTCCCTCTGTCTCTCTGCCCCTCCACTGCTCATATTCTGTCTCTCTCGCTCTCAAAAATAAATAAAACATTAAAACAAGAAAAAAGAAAAAAGAATAGGCTCCCCTCCAGAATTACACTTGCTGCAGTCATATCCTCACGTCTGAAAATGATGTGGTAATACCAAAGACGATTCGCAAGGGAGACTTGTGAATCAGGGCTGGGAATTCTCACTTGATGCCTCTCCTCACTAATGATTTATTAAAATGAAAGACAACATGAGAGAGTTTATGGGTAAATATGGCTGGCGGGATAGTGGGGTGCGTCCATGGGCTGTCTCTACAGCCAGATGGCCGAAATGTGAATCCTGGATCTGTCCTTTTCTCTACCTGTGCCCTTAGATGGGTTATTTTTCCACACCTCTGCTGCCTTTCAAGGGATATTGGGATAATAAAGTTACCTTGTTGATCTTCTCATCACACTCAGGTGTAAAATTGGGATAATGTTATTATTTTAAAGGCCGCTGGGAGGATTAAATGAAATTAATACATTAACAGTGAGAACAATGTTCTAATTAATAGGAAGACAAGAAGCATTTCAGAAATGTTAACTATTTCATACATATCACCTTGGCAAGTGTCAAGTTACCAATTCACCTAAAATATACATTAATCATATCAAAAATATAAAAAGCTGAACCCAAACATGTGTCTGCTCTTTCAAAGCCTAAGCTGAGAGTGTCTCTGCGGTTCCCTTTACTTGGATTAAGTGACTTACTCTCCTTCTCCCGGTCCCTCTTCAGGCACTTAAGCAGTTCCCGTGCCTCTTTGCTGTGTGCCCCGAGGATCAAAACAGGTGCCCGAGACTTGGGTACCTTCACACATCTCTCTCCCCACCACTCAGACTCCCCAGTGGAATATCTTGTGAATTAATGAGACCATGTGCCTAAAATCCTGAGCAATGAAGAAAGAGATGCCAAAACAAAAACAAAAACAAAAAACAAAAACAAAAACAAAAAACAAAAACAAAAACAAAAAACAAAAACAAAAACAAAACCATGTGTTTAACAAATGAAACTTCCCTCCAGAATACAAGCTCATAAAGCTTGGTATGAGTTGGGCACTCAGCCAATCTTCTGTAACAAAACAATTTTCTACAAATGAATATTCCACCTTTAGGATGCTGTAAGTGTCGATGGAATCAATACCTAATTGAAACCTTCCAGAATCAAAGTTCTGACCTTCCAAATGCCCTCCCTCTCTCCTTCCTTTAATGGTTCCTCGGCAGTACTCTGGGTAACATTAAGAATCACCTGATTACCTTTATTGCTATAAACTCTAAAACAAACCACCTCAGCTGGATCAGCCAAAATATATCGCCCGTCCATGACTCAGTATCATATTTTATTCTGCTTCTCAAAGCCCAGTAGCTGGCATTTTTATTCTTTGGAATATATTCACAACTGCTTTTAAAAAGTGGTTATCTGAAAATAAACGCTGCCACTTCGTGTAATAGTGTCATGTTCAAAGTGATCCGGTTCCAGGTCAATGACCACCTCCATTCATTACGGTGTACTCTCGTTGGAATGGAGTGAAATACATGGCATTCTTTGAGTTCTTCTGCTGAAATATCACATCACAGCACCAGGCAAGTAATTCTTGCCTTTCTTGGTCATTTAGGATGAGCAAAGTCATCTCCAAGTATAATGTTACAAAAATGTGAATAATAACTCTTTAACAGCGGTCTTTAGAATTTGCCTAATATTTAAGGTATTTTTTTGAGGAGCTTTATCCTAGAATCATGGCATGACTGGAAGATAAGAACACAGGGCTCTTTCTGACCCTGATTTGACATTTCCTCTTACACCTGGTATTCCACCTTCCGGATCTCAGCCTCCCACTTGGAAAATGGGAATAAGAATACAGATTCTAGCTGTGGAAAGAGAAAGAGACATGACAGAGATAGAAATGCTCTGATGAAAAGATGTCATATAAATGGTGATCACTAGAACGTCTACTTAATCTGGACATCGATTAAACATCCACAAGGAAATCGTATTTGGAAATTAAGACACCTTATTCCTGATTCTAAATTATTTTTTTTGCCTTGGCAATAAGAAAATATTTCTCATTTAAGGGGAAGGTGCAGAGGAAAACAATTTGGAATCGCTCATAAACAATGAAGTATGAAAGCTGAGATCACAAAGATATCATATTCAGAGTAATTTTAATCGTTTTTCTTCTCGAAAAGAAAATAATCACCTTTTTATCAATGTGTCTAATAAATTTGGAGTTTTCTCATATCTGGCTTTATTGTTAACTGTATGTGCTCTATGTATTCAATGCTCGATACATCCGCATTTATTTTTAGATAGGCTTTTGAAGGATAATTGCTACCTTAATATCAGATCCACCACAAAAGGAACAGAGTATTCGTAAAATGTTTTCTGATGGAAATACACATGATTTGTACTTATTTTGAATCTTAGATTTAGAGATGGCCTAGTTTGAGTCTTTCATCAATCACCGTCGTCTGTACTAGTTTACGGAGACCGTACTATGTGAAGAGCTAGCTGGCACTTAGCACAGACCCGCTGCTAATGATACCAGAGGTACACCTGGGAAATCAATAGAGGGGAGTCTTGGAAGCACATGGGTGGTGGTTAGAGACCCAGCCTCTTCTTCTGGTGATTTAGTGGACCACGCTGAGTTTCTCTGTGTGTATATGGGTTTATTATTTTTCACATGTTTATTTATTTTTGAGAGAAAGCACATGCATGCAGGGGAGGGGTAGAGAGAGAGGGAGACAGAAGACCCAAAGCAGGGTCCGTGCTGTGCTGACAGCAGAGAGCCGGATGCGGGGCTTGACCTCACGAACTGGGAGTTCATGACCTGAGCTGAAGTCAGACCCTTAACTGACTGAGCCACCCAGGTGCCTCTGTGTATAGATGGGTTTAAACCCCACCTAATAACCCACAAGAAATGACTTAGTAGTTCCCCGAATAAATTGGAAACATGAAAAATAATGGGGAACGAATGAAATGAGAAAAATACAGGCCCTGAAAGTTCACATAAACTGTATGTTTTTGCTCCTGTCTGGATGTTTGCAGAAGAGGAAGAATGTCCCAGAACTCCAATTTAATTTCCTGAGGGTTTCCTTTTTCTTTCAACATTTAGAACGAACTTGTCTTTTCTCAATAATTTTGATTATTATAGGGATGGCTTGTACCCTTTTACATGTTATCACAGACATCGTGCAAACTTTTCTTAATTAATCTTATGCTAGACTCGTATTGAAGGGGGCTGGGGTAAGGAAAGTGGCCAAATCACCTTCAAGTAGTCTCTTGATAACATCAGACTCTTGGTTCTGATTTTGCTTCCCAAGATGCCACGACACATTTGGCGTCCAGCCCTGCCCCCTTAATTTAAGTGTGTGCTTAGATCTGATTTTTCCTCCAGGATGCCTGGACTTATTTGAGAGAACAGAATGCTGGTAGATTCCCTCAGCGAGGCTCTCATCATAACCAATGGAGCAAGAAGGCAACAGGAGGTTCTTCTGAGGATAGACGCTTTCCCTTTGAAACATGATGCCGTGTTTAATTATGTTAGAACAGTAAGAGGAGGCATATGTAATTTTGTTGAGTCAATATTAAGTGCCAGGCCTCAAGCTCAGTGCTTTTAACACGCGCTACGCCATCGTCCATGTTCACGGTGCTCATCGTTAACATCCGAGGGAGGTCTCCATTCCAGAGCGAATACATGGAGCCTCTGGGAGGTTAAGACATTGGCCTCCATTTTCAGAAGTTGGCATTCAACCTTGGAACCCAGGTGGTGGGTTCCCCTACAGCCTCTCAGTAGGCTCTGCTGGGGAGCCACCCCAGGAGGTTGGGGGAGCACTGTCTCCGGATGGAGGCTCAGGGGCTGGTCAGGGCCCACAAGAGTGTATTCTGCCTCGGTTGACACCGGGGCCTGAAACAAAACCAGAAGTGGAAGGCGGCAGCCCAAGTGTATTCTCATTTGACGCACAAATCCACATGAGGATGAGTGAACACCAGCGCCTGGGAAATCTGCTACAAATGCCCGGGGGCACATTTGTGATAATCACATCTCCTATCCGTGCTTTGAAATTAAGTAGGAATCAGCAGCCAGTACAGGCTTTGGGCCACAGTAGGCACTCTATAAATAAATGCTGTGGAAGGAATGAGGAAAGCAGATGTTTGCATTCCTCAGTCTGCAAACCAAAAGGGAGCATTTCCTTGAAACACTATAGGGATGGTGATTAGCCCCGTCCTGAACAGCATCGTTATTTTTTGGTAATTTGGGGGAAAATATGAAGTACCTGCATTTGATGATTAAAATTGATACCACTTGAATTCAGTATATTGCTATCTTCCGTTCAGAGAAGCAGAAAAACTGAGTTGACTGAGACGTGTGGAGTGTCAGTGTCAGATGGGACCCCTGACTCCCAGACTGTAAGCTCCTTCACTGACTTCATCATTTTGTGCCTCCAAAATTCTGCTCAGCGATTAGCATGATTAACTATAGGAGTTCACCTGGGTTAAGAGAATAACTTAGCTAATCAGACTGAGGTGGATGATTGAATGGTAACTGGAGGATTTTGTTGGTTTTATATGGCAAAAATTGTATTCCCCAAGAAGATTAATTCAGCAATATTGTATTCCATGTGACAAACATTAAGTTGGACAGTTTTCAAGCTGGAATAGAGTATGGTGACCAATGAACATGTCTTATTTTACAGATGAGAGGACTGAGGCTCGGCTATGGTGACATGCTAGTCACTTC